>OX638144.1:61772234-62972234 GCA_951805005.1 Othius punctulatus
AGCTGCCGCTGGTCCAGGGGGCGGCCAAAGTCCGGCGGGCCCCTCTGGCCCATGTAGATGTTCCTGTAGAATTCCTCACTCGTCTCGCCCAAAGGAACTAAAACAAATTTAGATTTTAAGTCACAGAAACAGTTCGGTATGCAGAGAGATTAATGGTACTGCTACTATAATGCTTCACAAATTTAGCAACAAATTTGTTTTTAGATTTTAGAAAACATGAGAAATTACAATATACAGGGTGTTTCAAATTAAACTACCCAAATCGCTATTTCCATTTACCAAATGGGACTTGTTTAGGGTAAAAAAAAAAAAAAAAACTGCCAACTAAGCCAAAACTTAGAATAGGTATCTGTAATATCTATCTATTGTCATTAAAAACATGTTCGATATGTATAAACAAGCCTTTTTTTCTGAATAAAAATATGAGAAACCATACTGTGATATAAATCATTGAATTCGTAATAGGAAATGCTATTTAATATAGGGTGTACTATAGCTGATGATGGTTTCTTCTAAAACGAATCATTGTACTGAAAATTTATAAGGTGCCAGTGAGAAAGCGCCTTATAAATTTTCAAATATCTTCAGAAAAACATAAAAATCGATATCGCAAAATTTCGGGTTTTGTCAAATATTTCCGGAAGTAAGCGGAATTTTCTAGTTTTCTCAACAGTATATTACAGCTATTAACTTAACAATTTAACCACTAAATTGCGCAACTTTTTTGTAATTTAACAGCCTTTGTAACTTTTACGGTTTCCGAGATCCTCATGCTGTCCTCAAGCCCTTAGTTTGGACACCCTGTATAAATAGATATAATAATCGAAAATAATGACATTCTAATTTCGAAACTCTAGACATATTTATTAGATACATGCAATTGTTTTAAAAGTGACATTTGGGCACTTTTGAAATAATCAAAAATTTACGCATTGCCAAACCTCTGCGTTTTACTTTTTGCTATAGAAAAATAACTGCCAGCTGGTGGATGGAAATGGCGATTCAGGTGGTTTAATTTGATTTAATAATCGGGAATAATGACATTCTAATGGCGAAACTATAGGCATATTAATTAGATATATGCAATTGTTTTAAAAGTTACATTAGGGCACTTTTGAAATAATTAAAAATTTACGCATTGCCAAACTTCTGCGTTTTACTTTTTGCTACAGAAAAATAACTGCCATCTGGTGGATGGAAATGGCGATTCAGGTGGTTTCATTTGATTTAATAATCGGGAATAATGACATTCTAATGGTGAATCTCTAGGCATATTAATTACATATATGCAATTGTTTTAAAAGTGACATTTGGACACTTTTGAAATAATTAAAAATTTACGCATTGCCAAACCTCTGTGTTTTACTTTTTGCAACAGAAAAATAACTGCCGTCTGGTGAATGGAAATGGCGATTCAGGTGGTTTAATTTGATTTAATAATCGGGAATAATGACATTGTAATGGTGAATCTCTAGGCATATTAATTAGATATGTGCAATTGTTTTAAAAGTGACATTTGGGAACTTTTGAAATAATTAAAAATTTACGCATTGCCAAACATCTGCGTTTCACTTTTTGCTACAGAAAAATAACTGCCATCTGGTGGATGGAAATGGCGATTCAGGTGGTTTAATTTGATTTAATAATCGGGAATAATGACATTCTAATTGCGAAACTCTGGGCATATTTATTAGATACATGCAATTGTTTTAAAAGTGACATTTGGACACTTTTCAAATAATTAAAAAATTACGCATTGCCAAACCTCTGCGTTTTACTTTTTGCTACAGAAAAATAACTGCCATCTGGTGGATGGAAATGGCGATTCAGGTGGTTTAATTTGATTTAATAATCGGGAATAATGACATTCTAATGGTGAATCTCTAGGCATATTAATTAGATATATGCAATTGTTTTAAAAGTGACATTTGGACACTTTTGAAATAATTAAAAATTTACGCATTGCCAAACCTCTGTTTTACTTTTTGGTATAGAAAAATAACTGCCATCTGGTGGATGGAAATGGCGATTCAGGTGGTTTAATTTGAAACACCGTGTATAGAGTGAGCAATATTATACTGGGTGTCCGTTTTCATAATGATAAATTTCATTTTTTTTTTAAAAACAACAATTCTGCGGGCACATTGCGTCGATACTATGCAATATTTTTTTGTGAAAATTTGGTTAGTCTTTTAATAAGCCATAAAGTTTGCTTTGATGCAAATTTATTTGTCTTTTTACTAATGGTTTTTCTGAAAAAAATGTGAAATACCTAGAAAATGTTGAAAGTGTATTATGTTTATTATTCAATTAAGGAAATACGAGTACCTAGGCATTATATCTATGCAAAGGTGACATATTTTTAATATCTGTTTAGTTTGTAAGAGTTTCAAGTAAAGTTAAAAAAAATAGATCTGTGCTCTTTGATATTGTGTTTTTAGTACCTATTTATGTGTAGCCTTATAAGTCTAATTAAGTCATTTTATTTATACATTAGCTGTATTTTGTCATATTTCATGTTTTTATGTCCATTGTATATTTTTTTGGATTTTTGACCCGTGTAAGTGCAAACTCTAACACAAAAAAAAATATTATTATTATTATTATTATTAAGTAGAGCGTATACAGTGTGTTCGATAAAAAGGGCCCAAGAGTGTAGCGACTTCATTTGTTATTTAATCATCAACAAACCATATATATTATTAAATAGGACTTATTAGGAATAAATAGTCTTAGGTACAATTTGGTGAAAAAAACATTATTAAACAACTTCATTTAATTGTTGTAACGTCACCTATATATTTTTTTTAAATGGCTCGGTATAATTTTTTGGTTCATTCTTGTAGAGCATATTAAGTACTTTTCATCGGCAGTTTTCAAATCAGTTTTGTACATTTTTTGAAAATATTTCATAGTATAACCCAACTATATGCCTTATATGCCTATTTGTAAGGCAGATTATTATTTGTACTCGTCAATACCGAGAGTGATCAGCTTGGCTAATTCTGTAGAAACCGATTTTTTTTAACATTTCCCTTTCTGCACTTAAGTCAAAGTTAAAACTTTGATAAACTGTATTATTATATTTATGTATTGTATTGGCAGGGCTTTGCCGTTAACAGATAAACAAATAAACAAATAAAAATTTAGACCGGTGAAAATTACTTAAACTACTCTACTTGACTCTACAAGAATGAACCATAACAAAAATATACCGAGCCATTTAAAAAAAATGTAGGTGACGTCACAACAAATAAATGAAGGTGTTTAATAATGTTTTTTTTAACTATACCGAGCCATTTAAAAAAAATGTCGCTTTATAAGCAAAGCGGCACCTAAAGGCAGTGGATTTTTTTATGGATTTTAAAGATAAAAATCCATAAAAAAATCAAAGTATGGACTCCATGTCTCAATAAGTCATTTGACATCATTCGACGCAATTTAGAACTTATGGCTTATGATTGTTAAATTTTCCCGACGGAGTATTAGTGTGTTTCTCACGCCTTAAATGGATGATATTTTAATGTTATAATTAACTGTATTGATTTATCAAGTAAATTTGAATATTCTACGTACTGCTAGGAGTATTTTCCAGTTTGGAAAATTCAAATCGGATGAATATTCTTTTCCCTGCTTCACTTTCAACTTGCGCTTGAAATAACCTGTTGGATAACTTCCGCGAATTTGTTGCACGAAGGCCAACTTTGAACTGAGATATCACGACAAAAATAATTCCGAGGGGTTTCTTTCCCCTACCGTGATATACCCATATTAGTCATTGATCCACCCTAACAGTGAAAATTTTCCAAAAAAAAAAAATTCGTTACCTAAATATCAATTTTGAGCAATCATGTGATGTTTTAAAAAAATTATCATGATTTTGTTTTTGATCGTAATTTTCATTCCAAGGCCTATGTTATTCTTAATAAATTAATTATTGTATTTACCTTATTTTTAAACTCAATTAACTCAGAAACGAGAGCAAAAATGTAAAAAGTGTATTCGCTCATTTCAACTTAGAATGTGATTCTGCATACGTCATTTCATTTCTGCACACCTCTTATAAAAACATCCTACAGGGTGTCCCGAAACTGCCACTATGGCTTCAGGCAACATTTTTCTACCATGAAAGATGAACACAAAACTGAAAAAAGTATTCTACGCAGCTTAGTTTCTTGTACGGTATGGTTGGTATTTCCAATAGGAGATTGGACAAAGAACTGTAAAGAAAACGCATATTTTTTCCATACATACAGGGTGGCCCACCTATCCTCGCTCGGACAGTTACGGCTTGACTAATGAAAATTGAGGAAAACATCCGATTTCAAGTTATTGGACACTTGACGTGCTGCATTTTAAAATTATTTTCGAGTATACAGAGTGTAGAATAAATCCGAGACACAAAATTTGATCTCTTTTTTAAACGAATCACCCTGTATATTATTTCATTTTTAGAGTCTGCTATATGTGGGTTTTACAAATCATTTTTATTTATTGAGATCAGATGCAACGTTGTCAAGTTATTCATATTTTAATCAAATTTAACGAAAAATCATGGACAAAAAAAAATTCAACAAAACCTTATGATAAGAGATTATCTGTGTATGCAAGTACCCAAGCAATGTGCCAAAACATACACAATATTTTAAGTCACGTAGAATACACAGGGTGTTCTGAAACAACGATATAATGTTGCTGTATTCAAATGGCAAATTAGAATTGATTGGTAGAGAAAATTTCAGAATCAATTAAGAGTACACAGATTTTTTCAAAGTTTAACGTCCAAGAAGCACTTTGATATTGTGTGCAAAGCTTCAGTAGGTACCCTTAGAATAGTTTACTTTTTCGGAAATTTTCACTTTAAATTCTATGAACATTTTATCTAGTATTTAGTCGTAAATATTACTGCGAAAATTAACTTTCTCAATTCAACAAGTATCATCATACTACAAGAATGATTGTAATGTTTTTGGACGTTTTCGCTTTCTTGACGCTGTTTTATCTCTTTCATTTAACTGCAGTTCGAACTAAAATTTATTTCTGTGATATTTCTCATATTAAGGTTCATTAATTCTATTATTAAAGTACTAAGATTAAGGACGTACAATTATTACTTAAACTATCAAATTTATTAATTTTTATATAATTTATCAAAGTGTTTTCATTTTCCCCCAGAGTTTCAAAGGCTACAGTTAAAGTTTTAAAACTAAGAGAAGCTTTAGATGAATCAAACTTTTCAATCTGAAGCAATCTATGAACAAACACAAAATGGTAATTTTTTGAATGAGCAACGTGTCTAGCCATTTTGCTTTTTGCTGTTTCATCAGATATTCTTTAAAATATACTAAAATTGTCGGATATGTTAATTTAACTGCCTTAATGGCATAAATATGATTTACCATCAATCTTAATGTATCTTCTGTTCTACAAACTTACGTAAATATTTTTATGTAATGTATAACTTATAACTTTTAAACTATTCAATTTTGGACTTTAACATAATTTTTACATCTACACATCAGTTATTTTAACTACAATAATGGCATAAATATGATTTACCATCATTCTTAATTTATTTTCTGTTCTACAAGCTTACGTAAATATTTTTATGTAATTTATAACATTTAACTTTTAAACCATTCAATTTTGGACTTCTTGGACTCTACATCTACACATCACCTAATAATCAAGTAGAATGTCAACGAGAAACACACTTAGATCTGTAGCTCCTAGTCTATGACTGTAAGTGTTGAGCCTTACTACTATCATCGGTTCTACTATCATCGGCCATAACAGCAAAATAATATGCACCAATAGTTTCTTTTACAAACATATTCAATAAGCAATTAGTGGTACTGTCTACAATTCCATTTAGATACACATAGTCTAGACACAATTCTAGGGAGGATTATAATTTTGTAAAAATGGTTAATTTTTTCATAAACTTCTAAACAGTTTCCACGATTTGTACTTTCGGCCTTTCATTGTGGCCTTTAAACAAAACAAATTTGGTGTTTGTTTTGTAATGAAACTACTTCTACAGTGGTCACATTTGAGATAGCTATTCAAAAGAGATCATTTTTGCATAGTGACTCTATGATACTCAAAATATCGATGTACTTGATATTTTCTCAAGCCTTCTTCCAATTTTCGCCGAAAGAGATAATAACCGGTTCTCAAATTTTTTTTTTTAAATAGCCTGTACAGGAAGAAGAGTGCTGAATTTTGCCGGGCGCTGTATTCTAGACAAATACTTGGGAGGATTATAACTTTGTAAAAATGGTTAATTTTTGTTTTAAAACTTCAAAAACTTATTCTAAACAGTTTTTACGATTTGTACTTTTGGGCCTTCCATTATGGCGTCTTAACAAAACAAATTTGGTGTTTGTTTTGTAATACAACAACTTCTACAGTGATCATAATTGAGAGAGCTATTAAAAAGAGTGATGACTATAATGATACTCAAAATCTCGATGTACTTGATATTTTCTCAAGGTTTCTTCCAATTTTTATAGCCGAATGAGATAAAAAGTGGTTCTCTAGAATTTTTTTTTAATGGCCTGTACAGGAAGCAGAATGCTGAATTTTGCCGGAAGCCGTATTCTAGCCCAAAATAGTCCCGAAACCATTTATGCACTTTTGAAGCTTCTTTTGTTATTTACATTCTGCTGAATACGGATAGTAATAATAAATGTTTAGGTAAATTAATAATTTACCACCTCCTTACTGGTTCAATTGTCAGTAACAAAAGGTGTTTGATGACCAAAAAAATTGACATTAGCAGATTAAAAGACACGTGCATCTATCAAAAAGCAAAGGAAAAAATAAACCACAACATCCGAAATAGTGATAAAGTAGGTACTACAGATGTAGATAATAACTGGAAATACATCCAGGAAGCCCTATTAAGTACTGGTAAGGAGACCTTAAGGCCACTAGGAACACCGAAACAAAGATGGATGACGGATGAAATTTTAGATCTTATGAAAGAAAGGAGATTATTTAAGAGCAAAAATAGGACAATGTACAAAACGATAAACCGTGACATCAAAAGCAAAATTAAACAGGCTAAGGAAAACTGGCTGATGGAAAAGTGGAAAAGTGGAAAAGTGGAAAATTCATTTTTTTTTTTGTGCCGAAACTGTAACAGATATCAAAAACTATAAAGATACAAAAAAACTCAATAATGAATGCCTGCGTCCGATTTCATTTTTTTTTTTAGTTATTTGCTTTGACATTAAAAAATATGAATATATTAATGTTGAGCCACCCTTGTTTTATACACAACCGGTCTAATGATAATAACAATATTATGTCAAAATATGAGTTATACCCGTATAGAGTGTCATACCAAACAACATCTAAATCAATGTAATTGAATTTTAAATTAACTTTGAAGCTGAATACTGGCTAAACCAAAAGCATTTGTATATAGATAAGTTGTGTTAAATCGCCTTTTTTGAGCCCAGTAATCTGTGGTTAAGGCATGTCCACGTAATTTAGAGACACCCTATATTGTAAACTTATAGGCTGGTAAGAGTTGTATTACTGATAGCTGATGGGCAAGGCGCGGATTTCTAGGTATTATGCTATACATCAGTTCTAATAGCAGACCAAAATGACCTCGTATCTATGCGAATTTCAGCAAATTAAGTAACGTGACAATTTTTTTATTGTGCTTTTATGCATATTTTTAGTTTTTAAGCTTATAATTGCTTTAATGCATTTTTTGGGCATATTTCCATACTTTTTGTGCTTATTTACTTATATCTCAATTTTATAGCATATTATTTATATTAGCTAGGAATATATTTCGTTGCACATTATTGTAATGAGAATTCAATATTAATATTACTAGGTTACGTCAAGAGTGCTTGGTTATCACAAAATCATCAACAAAGCGAGCGTTCGTACGTGATATTTGGTAAACAAAACTTGATTATTTCGGGGATTACCCTATTTTTACGTGCACAGAACGCATCTGGGGCAAGTGTGCTATAAATTCAGTCCAATTTATCTCAATCTTCAGTGCGTTGTGCTTGTGCCTTGTGTGTATTACGTGTTTATAAGTTTTCTTGTATAAAATGCCGAAAGTAAAACCTTCCGTCGATGGATGGATACGTGGACATTCTGAATTAAAATATGAGAACGGCAAATTAATATGCAGGGCTTGTATCAAACCGGTAAGTTTTATTTTGTGCTGCTATTGGCCTAGGTGCAAGCATGTATTATGTTGTAGATTAACTGCGAGAAAAAATTTAACATAACACAACATATCAAAACAACAGTTCAACTGGAAAATTTGAAAAACACAAATCTGCAAGCAATACCCTGAGTACCCAGCAAACTATTTCCGAGTCTTTTGCGAGTTTTTCAACACAGAATGAAAAGGAGTTTTACTTTGATTTACGCAATACGATGGTATCTTCTAACATTCAGTTAAAAAAAACTAGATAATAGTATGTTTAAATATTTTTTTGCAAAAATACACCGGTAGACATATTCCTGCCGAATCGACCATTCGCAAAAACTATGTCGAGAAAGTATATAAAACACACTATTGAGGAAATAAAAAAGATAATTGACAACAATTACATATGGTTCTGTGTAGCTGAAACTACTGATTAATGTGGTCGGTACATCGCCCATTTAATGATTGGAATATTAAACGAAGACTCCACCAATGCATTTTTAATTAGTTCCAAGCAGTTAGAAAAAACTAATGGCAATACCGTTGCCAAATTCGTTCACGATTAACACTTCTTTTTGCCAAACCCCGTACCAAATGATAAATTATTATTGATGCTTTCTGATGACGCTGCATATATGTTGAAGGCATATTCTAATTTAAAAGTATTTGATGAGCAATTAATGCATTGCACCTGTTTGGCACATGGTTTTAATCGAGTTGCTGAAACGGTTAGACTGCAATTTCCCCTGGTCGATGATTTGATAAAAACCGGGAAGAAAATTTTCCTAAAAGCTCCACTGAGCGTTGAAATGTTTAGGGAAAGAATGCCAAATGTACCTCTTGCTTCGGCACTGGTTATAACTAGATGGGGTACGTGGCTAGATGCTGCCTGCTATTATGCCGACCATTTCGATTCATTTAAGGAACTCGTGTTAGAGTTTCCCGAAAATGTGTCTGAGGCAATTAAAGAATGCCACAAAGTTCTTAAAGATAAGAGGGTTGTACAAAATTTAGCATTCCTAAAAACCAACTACAGTTTCGTAAGCAAGCGATTGATAAACTCCAAGCAAAGGACACAATTTTGGTAGATGCCGTTCAAATAGTTGAAGATTTTAGAAACCACGTCTCAAACGTACGGGGATATATAGGAGAGGTTATTACAAAAAAAATGTGATGCAGTTTTGTCAAAAAATGAAGGGTTTGGCGAGTTACAAAAAATATCAACAGTTTTAAAGGGGGATTTCGTGGAAGATTTGCTGATAAATATTACACTTGTTCCCAAATTTAAATATGCACCGATTACAAGTGTGGATGTGGAGAGAAGCTCTTCACACTTAAAAAATGTGCTCAGTGATAGGAGAATGGGATATTCCGTTGAAAATTTAGAAAAACGTTTAATTATTAGTTCATTTAAAAATGAGCAGTAATCATTATTTGTTATTAATTATTATTGTTATTAATATTAATCACCAAAACCTACGTTATTAAAATATTACTTTTATCTACCTATAGTGCGTTCTTGTTAATAAAATTATGTTTTGTTTTGTTTTTCTGTATTTTCATAAAAAATAAAATATGCCTTTTCATGCTTTTTCTGCGTTTCTGTGCTTATTGTAATCTTTATGCTATTTTATATGCTTATTTTTTAAGATTTTTATGCCTTTTTAAGCGCTTATTTTGTAATTTTTTATGCTTATAAATCCGCGCTTTGCTGATAGGCCTATGTCTAAATGAATAACTTTTTAACTTATTATATGCCACGGAGGGGTGGGGGGTAGCCCCTAGGCGGCAGAAATATAAATCCGCCACTGGTTATTGCTACGTTTCGTTTAACGCAATTGTTATGTTTACGCCATAAGGTGATCTGAACGCACTAACCCTGATCAAACTCTTAACAGGGGTTGGCGCTAATGGCGTAGATGCGTCTAAACCCAACCAATGCGTGCATGTGTGCTTAGTCTACGGATTGTGCCAATGTAGACATTTTGTGATCAACAAAGTGTTGCGATAAATGAAATGAATAATTAGCACTGCGTTGTTATTTTCAAGCGATAAAAATAGTCTTATCTTATCAGAAAAAAAGTTTGCGCAAACACAATTATGTTGTTTTCTCACCTCCATTCTCAGTCTGCCTGTCGACCTCGACCGTAAGCCTTGCACACTGCCCCCTCAGGTGTCTTATCTCTCTCAGGAGCTGCTTCTCGAGCTCGGCGTCCGTCCTGTCGGAGACGATGGTGTCCTGCTTGGACCTCTCGAGCCTCACCACCTCGCTCTGCACGGCCACCAGCCTCGTCCTCTCGGACCTCAGCTCGATCCTCAGCCTGTCGATCCTGGCCTGCTGCCTCATCAGCACGGGCGCTGCAACGTTCAGAATTATTGCCGTTACAAGCAGTTTTTTCTGCGAAACAAAACGCGCACGTGATAACGCGGAAAAACCGGTTCGATTACGCTTTCCGAATCTGCAGGTCTTGATTTTTGGGGTCATCTGCTGCGATCAGAATATCCCTTTGACCCGATATGGCTGAAGGCCGCAGGTAGCAAAACAATGTAGCGATCAGGTGTTCGAAGCCCACCGGCGTTTTATTTTGGAGCGCCGCGACGCCCACGCCTCTTGGCAAGGCCGCTGCGCGAGTGCTGCACTCCGCGTGCCGCGCTGGCGACGACGCCGGGCGTCGCTCCGTCCTCGTCGGCGTCCCGGGGCCCCACTTGGAGGTGTGTCCGCACGTGGTGCGGACCCCTAGGACCGTTATAGGACGGCCGGATGGGAAACGTCAAAACGGCGACGTCATGGTTGCCACCGACGCCGGTTTATTTTTCGCCGGAGAGGAGAAATTTCCGAGAGCGGCGTCGGAGCGTCTGCAACTCCAAGTGTGCCGGAAGCAATTAGCCTTACGGGCTTAGCAGTTACTACTAGGAATTAGTGTTTTCGGCCACAACCGAACGTCGAAATTCAAAGATTGGGATATGCACATCCGGTACGAAGGACCAAAATGTTCTTTAATGCGTGTGCACTTTTCAACTGTTAGCCCCTGTTGAACCATCTGATATTAACGCGACTCAGCTTCCTGAAAACATAGAAACTGAACTGCGATCAAAGATAATCCGAGATTGTACATTATTTACGAGCCCTAACAACTTTAAGTTCGGACGATACCCATTTTAACTATAACTTACAGATTATTTTGCTAAACGTTGCTACTTACTAATTATATTTATCATCTCATAAAAATGCATTAATAAACACCACTTATGCCCAAAAATGCCAGCAGGGCTAGCAACCCTGCAACGCAAAAGGGAGCGTGCTACGGAAACGTATACAAGCCTCGGAAGTCGGACGGATGGAAGAAGCTTGTAGAAGCCCTATGCTCCGATCGGAGTAAAGAGGATTAAAGCAAAAGCAAAGCATGCCCAAAATTAAATTATTATTTGTCTATATTTACCTCTTTAAGAAGGAAAAAAAAAAAAGAAAATCTGAACCAATTTTACTGGCAACTTAATGTTCGGACGTCTCCTTTTTTAAAATATTTTGGCTTTAATATTGTTAATATAATAGTTATTAATGTGAAAAGCGTTGATTTACTGCTTTCTTTTATGTGTGTTCGTGAAAATGAGTCGTGGTAAAGACCCACCTCAAACGAAATTCGTCCAATTGTTGTGAAACAGTACGATGAAGGAAAAAGCTTGAAGACCGTCGGCGATAATTTGAATATAGCGAAGTCAACGGTAGGAGATATTATCCAGGGCTATGGAGATAGAGCCAGATACAAAATTTGGGGCAAAAGTTCCGGTCAACCCAGTAAAATGACAAGCAGAAAGAAGAAGCATCTTGTGAAAATACGCAAAAGTCAGCGAAGACTGACTCTCAACTGTAAGGGAGATAACGGCTCAGTTTCACGAGAATATTGTTGGCAATGGATCCATAAGTCAGAGCTCAGTTTTTATAAGGCACATAATAAATGAAATATTAAATAACATTACTTTGTTTAATTCACTTCATTTTATTTTATTGAAACCTAAAGAAAGCCATTGGTTAACAAACCAACAGAAGAACAATTGTATAGATTGGGCTAAGTTTAAATTGTCTTGGACAGTAGAAGATTGGTCCAAAGTCATATTTAGCGATGAATCCAAATTCCACATCTCCACATGATTGCAGAAAAAGAATTATTCGAGATAAAACGGAAGTTTTTAAAGCGGATTGTATAAACTGGACTGCGAAGTTTCCAAAAGGGGTGTTGATTGAAGGGTCTCGAAAAGGTTTGGGAAAAATGGAAATAATAGATGGGAAAATTAATGCTCTTAAATATCAGACAATTCTGAATAATGGTCTTATTCCCAGCGTACATAAGCTCTCTCCAGATGGGAATTTCATATTCCAGCAAGGTGGTGCATCAAGCCATATAGCTAAGACGACAAAAAAATGGTTTTCAGATCTCGGAATGAAAGTTCTGTCTTAGCCCTCTAACATTCCGGACTTAAATATGATTGAGACCTTGTGGCAACATGAAAAGTCACTTGGGGAACCATTCTCAACAAAACGTACATGATTTGGAGACGAAACTGGCATAAATGTGGAGATCTTTCACGCCAAATCACTGCAAGTCTTTGCTGGAAACCATGCTAGCTAGAATACGAGCGATCATAAAGGCAAAAGGTGATGTGACACCGTATTAATAATGTAAACGGTCGTCGGCCGAACATTAAGTTTTCAATAGAATTAGTTCCTTTTTTAAAATTATTTTCAATCTTTTCATTTCTTGTTGACATAAAAAAAATATTTTTTCAACAAAAGCGTCCCTTAATACAGTAGTATTCCCAATTGTTGAATAAAAAAAAAAATAAACAATTTACAGAACAACAATCGGTAAACATGTATACAAATTGGTGCCGTCCGAACATTAAGTTGTTAGGGCTCGTAGAACTAATCATGAAACCAAGTCCAGCCAGCATAGTGACAGATTATGGAGAAACCGATATTTTTACAATAGATAGAGGTGTAAAACGGGCACTGCCAAGGTCTCTTCTTCCAAGAAGAATAGACAAATCTGGTACAATGAGAAATAGAGACGCACAGATAATAGCCTACGCAGATGATTTAATAAATAATTATAAGAAAGCAGAGAAAATTAATGACAAACATTTAAACAGAAATTGAGGAAGAAGGCAGTAAAATGGGACTAATGATTAATGTAGAAAAAGCCAAAATATGGAAAATCGGAAAAATGAAGCAACACACATAAAACTGGGAATACACAAATTCGAAAAAGTGAGAGAATCAAGGATTTAGGGATAAAAATCACAAACACAGAGACAAAAATACTGAAGTAACGGAGAAAATATAATGCGCTAACAAAGTGTACTATGCAAACTATAAGCTACTACATAACAAAGCACTATCCATGAAATCGAAATTGCAAAAATACTAAACAATAATTAGACCCGTGATGACTTATGCTGCGGAAATAATAACCATGACGAAGAAGAATAAACGTGACGTGGCGTAATGGAATGAAACATATTGAGAACAATACTGGGACCTATAAAAATAAATATGAAAGAATATCGAAGAAGGACAAAGGATTGGAAGAGAAGATAGGTGGAGAGACAGTATTAAGATATATAACAGCCCAAGGAATAAGATGGATACGGCATGTATCAGAAACATCAGTAATCAAAGCTATCATGGAATGGAAACAAAGCCGTAAACGGAGAAGATGAAGACCAGGATTATGTTGGTACGATGAAGTTGAAAAAGACCTCAAAGAGATGGGAATAGACAGATGGAAGGAAATAGTAGAAGACAGAAAGGAATGACAAGGAATAGTTAAAAGAGCGTTAGCCATAGAAGAAGAGTAAAATGAGGACTAATCCACCTCGGAAATTAGATTGTGAAGACTCCCTAGGAGTGGCTAAATCCCAAAAGGGAGTGTAAAGCCTTAATAATAATAATTGGACATATGTGTATAAGATATTTTCGTCTTGAAATTATGTTGTATGATAGTGATCTTTGATCTTTGATCGTGATTCAGTTTCTAAGGATACCATTGTATTAACAATTTCTAAGGTAACTGAACCATGGTCACGGATGATCTATGATCGTACAACTGCGCCTAAGGCCCAGTTGTATGAACGGAGATCAGCTTGATCGTGGTTTAGTCACCTAGGATACAATTGGTCTGACAGGTCTGACGAGTCGCGGGCAACTCTGTATACAGGGTGTTAAAAAAGAATGTAAAATATTTAACGTGGTAGTAGTATGAACCACAACGAAGCAAAACGTCTTATTAACATGGGTCCTTAAAGTAACGGTTTCGGAGATATGGAAGATTATTCTTTTTTATATATATATATATATATATATATATATATATATATATATATATATATATATATATATAAACAATCTTTATTAGACTATCGACCCCATGGGGTCTTTCCGCCTAATATTCTTTTTTATTTTGCTAAAAATTGCATTGTCTTATCATAGTTGGCTAATGTTTTGTGAAAAAACATTCAGTATTTGATAGGTGTTGTTAGTGGACAAGTGTACACTGAATCGAATTTCTTTTGACAGTGCCCGTGCGAGAAGGATCTTTCTTTTCCGATATGCTCAGCTCTCTCGGGGGTAAGTACTGTTTATACGTATTTCGCTTCTGAAATTGGTTGGCATTGGTCACGTTGGTGACTCTTGAGGCTATTGGTACTGTAAATAGCCTCAAGAGCTGCATCTAAAAATTAATCAAAAGTGCCAACAATTCCGAGCCAATGAGGCTGTTTTAGAGAGAGTTCGAATATCCTTCAGACAAAGATTCAGAAGGAGGGCACTTCGAACATCTTCGTAACTCTGTTCTATGTTTTTGCTTGAAGCTCCCTTTGTTTGCACATAATCAATAAGTAATAAATAATTGCAAATTGGCAAATAAATGTTTCAAACAAGAATAATCTTTCATATCTCCGAAACCGTTACTTTGAGGACCCATGTTTATCAAGACTTTTTTGTTTATTGTGGTTCATACTACTACCCCCTTAAATATTGAACTTTTTTTTAACACCCTGTATACTAATAATTCTAAAAGCATGCGCAAATTTCGTTTAAACAGTACCCAGCTTAAGTTAGTAGCGTCTTTGGGGCTGTAAATGCTTGGTCATGGTCTGCAAAGTTTTGGCATCAGACATCACAGTTGCTCCAAAAATTAGGCACACGCAAGTTTATTTTTTGGTTAAATTGGGCGCAAGTGGCGTTTTTTTGGGAACGGACTTGGACTAGCCGTTGTTGTGTTATTTTGGGAGTTCGACGCGAACAAGTGTGCGGATCGGGACGCGAAAAACCGCTGCGCGATTTATGAAGAAGAATGTTAATGTCAATGCTAGACCGCCGGTCATGTTTACGACGCCCGTCAGAAATAGAACGTACTCTACGGCTTAATAAAATACGCTTATTAATTACTTGGCAAATGGCGAAAAATGCCCTATTCATGTAAGTCGCCCGTTGGCACATGTCCGACGCTCAATGAACGACGAAAAAACAAAACCATTCATGAGACTTACATGCCAGTGCAGACGTGATGATGTTGGCCATGGTGAGGTCCTGCAGGGATCCCATCCTGGCGGCCTGCAGCGCCTCGCGCCCGCCCGCGTCCGCGTGGAAGCTCCTGGGCCTCGTCCTCACCGAGGAGACGCTGCCCCCCGTGGGGCTGACGGTGATCTGCAGCTTGCTCTGCAGCCCCTTCTGGGAGTCGAAGGTGCTCGTGGAGTACGTCAGGCTGGAGTTGCGCGAGGTGATGTCTATGGGCGCCTGGGGCTCGGACGAAGGGGGGCGCAGCGTGAGGTTGACGCTGGTGTAGCTTCTCGGCGAGGTCAACTCCTGGCACCAGGGCTGTTGAGGCACCACGTGTAGAGCTGCCGTGTGTTTGGGCCGCACCACGTCCATGGAACAGTTCACGTTCAACGACACGTTCACGCTGGGCTGGGACGGGGTCAGGAGGGTGTTCGTGGTCTGCGTGGGGGTCTCTACGGTTAAGGGCTTTTGAATCACTTCGCGCGTATCAGTCTTTTTTGTCTCACTTTGGTTTTCACTAAAATCACTGCTGGTCATCGCCAAATTAGATTTCTGATTGGGTTTCGGAGCTATCCGCTTAGGTGCCTGCGGTGACTTGGGGGGTTTACTGGCGCTCGAGTGCAGAAGCTTGTGGACGTCTTTGCATTTTTCGGATTGCCTGATTCGGGGCGAAGGCTCGCCTTCAACCACCTCGCTCCTAATCTCCAAAGTGTCAGGTCTCTTCGGCGGCACCTTTTTCGCCTCGAACACCTCCTGTTTCTCAACAACGTTTCGATTCGCATCACTCTCCACCTGGCTCATCTCGGATCGGGTTCGTTGTGGGGTGTTTCTCGATGGCTCCAGGTTGTTCTTGATCAACGCCGCCTCCCCCTTACCATGAACCTTGCAAGTGTTGACTTCCTTCACGAAACCCAGGTTGTTTTGGGCACGGTCAATGTTCCTCCAAGGCTTACCGAAGCTAACCACCTGGTTGTTGGGCGTCAAGTTGTTGGGCGCCTGCTCACCACTTGCACCGACACTCTTGTCGCTGTTGTTGTTGTTGTTGTTGTTGTGTTTCGGGGGCGGGGAGGGGGTGGTGTCGTTGGGGTTGCGGCCCATGAGCTCCTGCTGGAGTGTGGCGGCCGCCTCCAGGACCTCGCGGAGCACTCGGTCTGCGGGGCCCTGGTCGTCGTCTTCGCCGTTGGCTATACAAGCTGAGACCACGTGGTCCGGTATCGTCGGGAACTGCTGCTTGAGCTCGTGGAATAGCTGCATGGCTCGGACGTTGTTAGACGACCTGCGCCTTCCCCCGGCAAACATGGCCGGCCATTATGGTGACACTGGAAAAAAGGCGCAGATGCAGATAAATCAGACATTTATCGTTTTTGGAACAGTATCATCATTGTGCGTATTCCGGGAAACCGACAGATAAATTCGGACTCGTGAGTGTGAAAGGCTGATAACGGCGCGCGATACTATTTGGTTTACAAATAAACCCGCTTATCACTCACTTAGGAAAAACATATTCACTCTCTAATTTGATTAATATACACCTACAATCAAGGCTGGCCTTCTCAAGACAGCAAAAATATAGCAAAAGATTAGTAGACTAACAATTGTATCCTAGGTAACAGAACCATGATCAAGGATGATCCACGATCATACAACTGGGCCTAAGGTCTAGTTGTACCTTTGACCGTACTTCAGTTACCTAGGATACACTTGTCGACACAATGGTATCCTTAGAAATTGAACCACGATCAAAGATAATCCACGTTTATACCCCTTAGGCCCAGTTGTATGAACGTAGATCAGTTTGACTATGGTTCAGTTACCTAAGATACCATTATTGACACAATTGTATCCTAGGTGACTGAACCACGATCAAGCTGATCACCGTTCATACAACTGGGCCTTAGGCCCAGTTGTACCATCTCGGATTATCTTTGATCGTGGTTCAGTTGCCTAGGATACCATTGTATCAACAATTGTATCCAAGGTAACTAAACCATGGTCAGAGATAATCCGAGATTGTACAACTGGGCCTTAGGCCCAGTTGTATGATCGCTCATCACCTTGACCATGGTTCAATTACCTAGGATACAATTGTTAATACAATGGTATCCTAGGCAACTGAACCATTGTTAAGGATGATCCTGGGCCTAAGGCCCAGTTGTACGATCGTGGATCATCCTTGACCATGGTTCAGTTACCTTGGATACAATTGTTACTACAATGGTATCCATAGAAACTTCTTCTAAAGGTGTTCTAAAGGTCTTCTAAAGTACTGGAGAATTAGAGAAATGCCTTCGGGTCTCTAGTTCGAGGAAAGGATATCTATCTGAAGGTACCTAGCTGCACCTCCACGTGGTAGAAGACGGTAATGCCAGAATTAGCCGCCAGAAGGCGGCTGACGCAGAAGCGGACCGAGTTATTGCCGGGATAAGCAAACAACTTCTTCCTCGGCTGAAGCAGGGCACTCTCTTGCCCTGGGGGTGAGAAACCACCCCCGAAGGCAGACGAATCACCATCGGTAGATCAACGACATGGGAATGCAGAAGGCAACGGAAACCACTGCAATAAAGAAGAAAACTGCGTTTTTGAAGAAAGCAAATAGAAGAAAAATCTTCAGACTGCCTTTAAAGAGAGCAACATGGAATGTTAGAAGCCTGTTTTCACCAGGAAAACTAGACAATACAGTGCTGGAGATGGAAAGAATGTACATTTAACTTTAACTGGCAAAACTTAATGACCATAACAAAAAAAAAACCTTTCATGCTGAAAAAATATTTAGTGTTATTTTTTGGGTACGTATAACCTCTTAAACTTTCAAATTTTCTACTACAATTATCAAATACTGTCAAACTTTCAACTACAACTGTCAGGAAGTGTCATATTTCCAACTGTAACTGTTACAATTGTCAAATTTTCAACTACGACAGCTAAAAAGTTTTAAATTTTTAACCTCATCTGCAAATTTTCAGCTGCAACTGTCAATAGTATAATTTTTTTAACTCAATATGCTAATTCTATCAAAAATTCTGAAATAACTGCATCTTAAAGATATCAACTGTACCTGTTAAAAGCCGTCAATTTTTTAACATTAATTGTCAAAACTTAATGACCGTAGGAAAAAAACTTTTCATACTGAAAAAATATTTAGTGTTATTATTGGGGTTTATGTAACCTCTTAAACTGTCAATGTGTCTACTAAAATGATCAAAAGCTGCCAAATTCTCAACTAAAACTGTCAGAAAATGTCATATTTTCCTCTGCAACCGTCAAAATCTGTCAAAGTTTCAAGTACAACTGCTAAAAAGTCTTAGATTTTTAACCTCACCTGCAAATTCTCAGCTGCAACTGTCAAAATGCATTAATTATTGAACTGAATCTATATATTCAATAAAAAAATATGAAATATTTAACTGCGTCTGCAAGTACAACTGTACCTGTTCGAAGCCGCCATTGTTTTTTAACTTTAACTGTCAAAACTTAATGGATGTGTTATGGTCAGTTGAGTTGAGTTATGATCAAGTTTAGACAGTTAAAGTTAAAAAAATTACGGCTTTTGACAGGTACAGTTGATATCTTGCAGACGCAGTTAAAAATTTCGTATTTTTGATTGAATATGCAGATTCAGTTAAAAAATTAATGCTTTTTGACAGTTGCAGCTAAGAATTTGCAGGCGAGGTTAAAAATATTAAAAAAATTAGCAGTAGTAGTTGAAACTTTGACAGATTTTGACAGTTGCTGCTGAGAATTAGCAGGTGAGGTTAAAAATATAAAACTTTTTAGCAGTAGTAGTTGAAGGTTTGACAGATTTTGACAGTTGCTGAGGGAAATATGACATTTTATGACAGTTGTAGTTGACAATTTGGCAATTTTTGATAATTGTTGTAGAAAAATTGACAGTTTAAGAGGTTATACAAACCCCAATAATAACACTAAATATTTTTTTAGTGTGAAAAGTTTACATTTTTTATTTTTTAGAGTAGTTGTATTCTAGGTAATTGAACCACGATCAAAGATAGTTCACAATCATACAACTGAGCCTAAGGCCCATGAAAAAAAAAACAAACTGGTGGACAGAGAAAGTCAAAAATTCAAACACAAAAACATACACAAGTACACAAGAGAACAGCCAAGCATTAAGGATGGCAGATAAGATTTTCATAAATACACAAGAGTCCAGTCCAGTCCACTCCAACTGTCCAGTCGCTTGGTCAAATATTAGAATTAAAGCTTGGACAAAATACAATAACGTAAGCAAGATAAATGTAGTCTAAACAAAAGAAAGAAACAATGTAACAGTATCGAGAGGAAGTACCTGGTAACTGGAATTAAAAAGAAAAAGAAACAAAACAAAATAATAAATTCAAAGCATTGGGAGAAACTATAAAAAAATTAGGAATTTAGTGACGTCAAAACAAAAAAAAACAAAAATCTATAAATAACTGTATACAAATTAATGGAGGACGAGAGGAAGAGGCCAACAATGTAAGAGTGAATAGAGGAAGTACAATAAGAAAGTGACATGTAGCTGAAAATCAGAGAATAACAAGAAACAACATAAAATAATAAATCCAAAGCAAACGCAGAAACTACAAAATTTGAAGGTGCGAACTAAAGGACATAGATAAGAAAGAATAATATAAAACCGGCATAGCTAAGCTAAGGATGGAATTTCAAGACTGGACGGAAAAGTTCAAAAACATTTAAATAAGTGATGATACAAAAATGAAACACGTTATTGATAAAACGTGATAAAAAACGTAGAAACGTGTTTCATTTTTGTATCATCATGATTAATTATCACATAGTAGTAATGGCTTCCTCTATCAACTTTATTTAAATAAGTAATAATGATAAGTCTGTAGGTACATAGATACCCAGTAAAATATTGTTACTGGAAGTAAAGTTATTCCTAAATACAGTAAAGTAAAAAGAAAAAACGAAAAATCTATAAATGGCTGTATCCTACTTAACAGAGGACTCTTACATTGTTGAATGTAAGAGTACATTAAAAAATGTAAGAGTGAAAATAGGAAGTGACTACTTACTGAAATCTAAACAGAAACAATGTAAGAGTGAAGAGAGAAAGTGACTGGTAACTGAAATAGAGAAAGAAAACAAAACAAAACAAAATAATACATTCAAAGCTATAGCATAAACCACAAAACATTTGGAGACAAACTATAGGGCATAGATAAGAGAGAAGGATATCAAAACGACATAGCTTACAATGGAATTTCAAGACTGGATGCAAAAGTTTGAAAACATGTGAACAAGAAAAAATGGAAAGAACGATATTCATAAATACAAAAAAAAAATAAAAAAACACAAACCGAAAAATTTATAAATGACTATATCCTACTTAACATAGGACAGGAGGAAGGAATCAGCAATGTAAAAATGAAGAGAGGTAGTGACTATTTACTGAAATCAAGAAAGAAACAATGCAAGAGAGGAAGTGAAGACTGGTAACTGAAATCAAGAAAGAAAAATAAACATAACAAAATAATAAAATCTAAACATTGGCAGAAACTACAAAAAATTTAGGGACAAACTAAAGGACATAGATAAGAAACGAAAGATCGATAATAGACTACCACCTAATTTATAGAAACAGCTGGAACAAAATAATTAATGTGAGATTTACAATGCAAGCTGATATAAAAAGTACCACCTACTAAAAATGGACATGAGTTGGAAGAAAATCCAATAAAAAAGACAAGAGGAAGATAAATGTAAAATAAAAGATAAAAGCCTACAGATTAAGATTTTCCCTTAAACGGAAGAGTATGATGCCAAAATAGAATAGAAGAGATAATGGGAAAAGAAGGAGAAGAAATTAAAAACAACAATGGAGAAAGAATAATACAATTATGCATTGAAAATAACCAAATAACAAATACAAAATTAAATACAAAATAATACACAAGTACCCAAAGGAACAGCCAAACAGAAACGAAAGATCGATAATAGACTCTCACCTAATTAATAGAAAAAAGCTGGAACAAAATAATGAATGTGCGAGTTACAAGGCAAACTGAAATAGGAAGTGACCACCAGCTATTAAAAATGGACTTGAGTTGGAAGAAAACACAAAAAACAGACAAGAGGAGGATACAAGTTAAAGGAAAGATAAAAGCCAACACATTAAGAGAAAAACAAACACAAGAAAAATACAAAGAGATACTACAAAATAAATTCCGAGAGAAAGCGAAACAAAGCAAAACATAGAAGGAAAATTGGAAACATTCAAAAGAAATATACTAGAGTTAAAATTTATCTTGTAATTCAATTTGAATCAAAACTTTTTTTTATACAGATCGAAAAAAATGTTTCAGGCAAATGTTATAATATAGTTCAAGAATTTTATAAATGTTTTATTTTCAAAAATCAATCGAGTGGTTTTCAAAATATCTTGCTGTGAAATTTTTGATCGGTCGCCATTTTGTTATTTCATAAAATAGAAAATAATTGTAAATACAAATGTTTCAGAGAACCGAAAGGGCAGGTTGAACGTTTTTGTATTTTTTAAATATTCCCTAAAATAAGGGAGTAATGACGATTTTTCGAAAAACAAAAGAACGCCAATAACTATGAACTTGGGCTCCAATTCAAAAATTTGAACTAAGAAAAGTTGTTTGTTTCAATGCGTTCTAACTGCCATTTTCGGGTGTTACAACTTAGTATTAACACCCTGTATAAATAAATAAATAATAATCCCGACTACTCCCCCCCTACAAGGGACGTGAACATTCAATCAGTTGCATATAAATACCCCAAGTTATTTCATTTTGATGAAATCACGCTTGAAACTGAAATTATAAAGTGACATATTTCTGAAGGATATTAGGTTTTGGTACACAGATTTTTGCAAATATAAATATATATTGGAATGAAAATACCCCAATTTTAGACAATGCTGTGAACGTTCGCGAGTTCTTGTTTTGGGTCCACATACTTGTGGGAATCAGGATTTTCCTACTTGAAGATGTTATAAAGTGAAAATCGATCTAGTTTTTGAACCATATTCGAACTTAACGTTCCTCAAGGTTAGCGTTTTCCAGTTATACTCCAGATTTTAATAGTTTGGCTGAAGATATGAAAATACAATGTTTGTACTACATGTTAAACTACAATGTTTTTGCTAAATGTTAAACCACAAAGTTTCTACTAAATGTTAAACTACAATGTTTCTACTAAATGTTAAACTAAACGAAATCCAGAGTGGTATAACAATGGGCTTTTGGCAATGGTTAAACTACAATGTTTCTACTAAATGTTATACTACAATGTTTCTACTAAATGTTAAACTACAATGTTTCTACTAAATGTTAAACTACAATGTTTCTACTAAATGTTAAACTAAACGAAATCCAGAGTGGTAAAACAATGGGCTTTTTGGCAATCGTTAAACTACAATGTTTCTACTAAATGGTATACTACAATGTTTCTACTAAATGTTAAACTACAATGTTTCTACTAAATGTTAAACTACAATGTTTCTACTAAATGTTAAACTAAACGAAATCCAGAGTGGTAAAACAATGGGCTTTTTGGCAATGGTTAAACTACAATGTTTCTACTAAATGTTAAACTACAATGTTTCTACTAAATGTTAAACTACAATGTTTCTACTAAATGTTAAACTACAATGTTTCTACTAAATGTTAAACTAAACGAAATCCAGAGTGGTAAAACAATGGGCTTTTTGGCAATGGTTAAACTACAATGTTTCTACTAAATGTTAAACTACAATGTTTCTACTAAATGTTAAACTACAATGTTTCTACTAAATGTTAAACTAAACGAAATCCAGTGTGGTAAAACAATGGGCTTTTTGGCAATGGTTAAACTACAATGTTTCTACTAAATGTTAAACTACAATGTTTCTACTAAATGTTAAACTAAACGAAATCCAGAGTGGTATAACAATGGGCTTTTTGGCAATGGTTAAACTACAATGTTTCTACTAAATGTTATACTACAATGTTTCTACTAAATGTTAAACTACAATGTTTCTACTAAATGTTAAACTACAATGTTTCTACTAAATGTTAAACTAAACGAAATCCAGAGTGGTAAAACAATGGGCTTTTTGGCAATCGTTAAACTACAATGTTTCTACTAAATGGTATACTACAATGTTTCTACTAAATGTTAAACTACAATGTTTCTACTAAATGTTAAACTACAATGTTTCTACTAAATGTTAAACTAAACGAAATCCAGAGTGGTAAAACAATGGGCTTTTTGGCAATGGTTAAACTACAATGTTTCTACTAAATGTTAAACTACAATGTTTCTACTAAATGTTAAACTACAATGTTTCTACTAAATGTTAAACTAAACGAAATCCAGAGTGGTAAAACAATGGGCTTTTTGGCAATGGTTAAACTACAATGTTTCTACTAAATGTTAAACTACAATGTTTCTACTAAATGTTAAACTAAACGAAATCCAGAGTGGTAAAACAATGGGCTTTTTGGCAATGGTTAAACTACAATGTTTCTACTAAATGTTAAACTAAACGAAATCCAGAGTGGTAAAACAATGGCCTTTTTGGCAATTATAATTAGCCCCAGCAGCAAAAATATGTCGTCGTTAAATAAATAAGACTGATTATAAATTTGTCTACAATTAGAATCGGTTGGAAAAAAATTCGTAGACAGGTAGCCGGTGTCGGGCGAAGAAACGGACGCGAAAAGAGCGTCGCGACGCGTCAACTATGCCGTCTGCATAGCTTTCCCAAAATAGACGCCGAAATCGCAATTAAAGCCATCTGCGACCGATAAAATTAGACGCATCGTTGATAGGATGGACGTGGATCTTGTCGGTGTGATTCGGGGATCCTGATCAAGTCAGCTGTTCTCGAGCATTGTGATCCATGTATAGGTAAACTATGTTCCATTTTTATTTTTAACTAAGAAGACTGTGGTTTGGTTTTATAAAGTTTTACACATGAATACCAACAAAAAAAAACTGACAGTGAAAAAATGAGTAAATGTCAGATTTCTAACAACGTTGCCTAATTCATATATTAAAACAATTAAATTATTGCTTCAATCATTTAAGTATGTTGGTTTTTTAAATTATTTAAACAGTAAACCAATCATCAACTATATTGGTATTATAATTTGACTGATTTGCTTTTGTACAATAAAAATAGCAAATAAATTCTGTAATCAGTAGATACTCAATTTGATGGCAACATTGCCCACTGTCATAAAATATAACCTCACTTTTTTTAAATATAACCTATTTTTTCAAGTCTAGTGACTTTTTACATTGGCCAACAATACTGTCACCCTAACAGAGCTAACACAGTTAAAAATAAAAATGGAACAGAGTATACGTACAATTCAGGCGCATGTTTTTCGAGAGAATAACTATAAGGCCTCCAGTCTTACAGTTTCTGAAGAAGTTTATTCGACTGTTAGTTTCGATGATGACCACCATTGTATCAGCAATGGAAATTAAGTGCCGGCTAAAGGTAATCAAGGATTGAACACCATTATGCATGAAATTATGCCCAAGTAAATTAATTATCGATTAAAGTTAATTGGAGATGTAAGATCGGGTCTAAGAGAAATCGGCAGCTTTGAACAGGTTCGGCTAATATTATCATAAACCTGACCTGAAAATAGCGATAACAGCGGAAAATTTACTTTGTAAACGTGTAAATCTGATTCAACAGATTCAATTTATGTAATTGTCTTTAATAAGAAGTTTTACTAATTTTAGTAATTTTTTTAAGTTGTGTCTATTCTATGAATTTTATTCATCTAATGATCACTAATGAGCAATTACAGTGTTTAATAAAGTTGGTGCAGGAAGCCGTTACTATGTGATAATTAATCATGATGATACAAAAATGAAACATGTTACTACGTTTTTTATCACTTCATTTATAATAATAAATAAAGTGAATTTTTGTAAATGATACAAAAATACAACACGTAACTACGTTTTTTATCACTTACGTAGTAACGTAGTAATATGTTTCATTTTTGTATCTTAAAGTGTTTAAGATTGCATTCAGTTTTCTCCATTATAATTATTTAGTAATTTAAAGGCACAGAAATTAATCGATGAATATATTATTGTTAGATATTAAAAAGTAGGTGTTTATGAAGGCATGAGTTAAAATTTAAAACGCGTGGCTTGGGTCTGGTCTTTTAGTATCACATTTATATTAATTGGTGGCTAATTTCCATTAAACGGAAGAGTAGGATGCCAAAATTACGGAATAGAAGAGATAATGGAAAAGAAGGAGAACAAATTAAAAAGAAGTTAAAGAGAAGAAAAAAGCCTACAGTTTAAGAGAAAAACAAACTCAAGAGAAATACAAAGAGATACTACAAAATAAATTCAGAGAGAGCGAAATGAGGCTAAACATAGAAGGAAAATGAGAAACATTCAAAAGAAATATACCAGAAGCGGCAAAGGAGACCTGCGGAACAACAAAAATTGGAAACACGGTAATGAAAAAGATAAACTGGTGGACAGAGGAAGTCAAAAAGGAGATAAAAGACAAAAAAGAGAAATGGAAAAGACACCAACAAGCAAGAAAATAGAAGATTATGAAATATACAAAAAAGAGAAACAATACAAATTCAATAATAAACGAAGCAAAATCATAGACGAAATTTGGTGAAGAATTAATGAGAATTTTGGGTAAAACAAAAAACTATTCTACGGAACACTAAAGCAACTAAAAGAAAAAAGAACACAACATGACATGATTATAATTATGATATATAAGATTTAATATTCTTAGCTTCTATACCAAAAATTAACTTTAATCCAACTTCGAGGTCGCAAACTTCTTTATCGACTAGAAGTCTATAAAGAAATGATGCTGCTATCCCAATTGTAATTTAAACTTACAATCATACAAATGGAATAATGAATCATAAATAAATCTTATTACAAAAAAAAAGTTCATATATTTTTTTAACATCTAAACAAAATACTTTATCTTATTTTAAATATAAAAATCTATAAATTAAATAATAAAACTATACAGGGTATCCCAAAATTGACGCCCGTGCTTTTGAGATTTGATTTAGGGGGCTAAAACAATTTAAAAATTAGAAATGGAAAATTTTCCGTTTGTCCCTCGTTATTGATAAAAACAAAAAAACTAACATTTCAACATTAACCCTTTTGAAAAACGAATAATATTAAAAAACCAATATATTGTCAATCTATCAAACTCATTGTAAAATCTGACAGTTATATCTCTAGATTTGAGAAAATGAATAAATCAAAATCGTGTTATGAGTAGTAGCACTTTTATAATTCTTTGAAATATTTCATGAACAGTTGTAATTTACAATACATTAGGCGCTATTTGCATTTTCATTATATGTTTCAAATACATTTTTAGTAGTATGAACTTTTATTCCATATATAACACAATTATTTACAACTATTTATTACATAATTATGATGATTATGATATCTGAGATTTAATATTCTCAGCTTCTACACCAAAACTTAACTTTAATCCAACATTGAAGTCGCAAACATTTTTAACGATTAGAAATCTTTAAAGAAATTTAAATTAAATAATTAAACTATACAGGGTGTCTCAAAATTGACGCCCGTGGTTTTGAGATTTGATTTAGGGGGCTAAAATAAATTGAAAATTAAATATTTTCCGTTTGGCCCTCGTTATTGATAAAAAAAAAAATCTAAAATTTCAACTCTAAACCTTTATAAAAACAAATAATATTAAAAAAAACAATATATTGTCCATATATCAAACTCATTGTCAAATCTGACAGTTATATCTCTAGATTTGAGAAAATGAATAAATCAAAATCGCGTTATGAGTATGAGTAGTAGCAGTTTTATAATTATTTGAAATATTTAATGAACAATTGTAATTTACAATACATTAGGCGCTATTTGTATTTTCATTATACGTTTTTAATAAATTTTTAGTGGTATGAACTTTTATTAAATATATAACACAATTATTTACAATTATTTATTACATAATTATGATGATTATGATATCTGAGATTTAATATTCTCAGCTTCTACACCAAAACTTAACTTTAATCCAACATTGAAGTCGCAAACATTTTTATCGTTTAGAAGTCTTTAAAGAAATTTAAATTAAATAATTAAACTATCCACGGTGTCTCAAAATTGACGCCCGTGGTTTTGAGATTTGATTTAGGGGGCTAAAACAAATTCAAAATTAAATATTTTCCGTTTGGCCCTCGTTATTGATAAAAAAAAATCTAACATTTCAACTTTAAACCTTTATAAAAACAAATAATATTAAAAAAAAACAATATATTGTCCATATATCAAACTCATTGTCAAATCTGACAGTTATATCTCTAGATTTGAGCAAATGAATAAATCAAAATCGCGTTATGAGTATGAGTAGTAGCAGTTTTATAATTATTTGAAATATTTCATGAACAATTGTAATTTACAATACATTAGACGCTATTTGTATTTTCATTATATGTTTCTAATAAATTTTTAGTAGTATGAACTTTTATTCCACATATAACACAATTATTTACAATTATTTATTACATAATTATGAAGATTATGATTATGATATCTGAGATTTAATATTCTTTAGCTTCTACACCAAAACTTAACTTTAATCCAACATTGAAGTCGCAAACATTTTTATCGATTAGAAGTCTTTAAAGAAATTTTAATTAAACAATTAAACAATACAGAGTGTCTCAAAACTGACGCCCGTGCTTTTGAGATTTGATTTAGGGGCTAAAACAAATTTAAAATTTAAAATGGAAACTTTTCCGTTTGGCCCAAGTTATTGATAAAACAAAATAAAAAACTAACATTTCAACTTTAAACCTTTTCAAAAACAAATAATATTAAATAACAATATATTGTCAATCTATCAAACTCATTGTCAAATCTGACAGTTATGTCTCTAGATTTGACCAAATGAATAAATCAAAATCGCGCTTTATCAGCAGTGGCCGAAAAAGTTATTGTTTTCATTTTTATCAATAACTCTACATATAACGAGAGTCAATTGGAAAAATTTCCACTCTTTATTTGCAAATTGTTTTAGCCCGCTGAACAAATCCCAAACGCACTTGCGACAATTTTGAGACACCCTGTATAAGGTTTTCTCGTTTTCAAGCTTTTAGCTTAAAATATTTAAGATTTTAATAGTAAGTTTCACTTTTTCACTTTTATTAGTGCATTTCGACCTATTTATTCAAAATTTGTAATTTCCTGGGAGACGTTAATATGTTATATCATTTTCTGATATTTTTGTTAAGTTCTTTGCAGACTGCTTAAAATTTCGAATATTCAGCTTTTATTTATATTTTCTCATGTAAGCACGATATGTTTTAGAAATTATTTGAGATATGTGATAAATTTGCAGATATTTCGTACCTACTAATACGTATACATTTTTTTAACTTAAGATATTTATGTAATTTTAAATATTTAATCTTAGTCTTCTTTAAATTTATATGTATCAATGGAACAAATATCACGAATGCAGACAAGATAATGGAAAGATGGAGACAATATTTCAAAGAATTAACCGAACAAGATGAATAAGATCATAAGAATGGGAGGAAAAGTCGCAAGAAAGGCAGGCGAAAAAAAATTGAGCAAATTAAAAAAGAAGGAGTACAAGAAGCAATAAAAGAAAACAAAAAAAACGTGAAAGCACCAGGAATAGACGATATAACCTCGGAGATGATGAAACGCATGGGAGAAGAGGGAATAACACAAATAACAAGAAACACAATAACAAGAAAGAAACACTAAGAAAATATACGAAACAAGAGCAACAGGAAAACAACAAAGAGGAAGACGGAGCAAAAAATGGTAGAGCGCAATAAAAGAAGAGGCAACAAGAAAAGGGACCACATGGGAAGAAATAAAGGAATTAACAAAAGATGGGAGGAAGTGGAGAGAAAATTATAAAAATTACTAATGTAGGCCTTACACCGAAAGGATAGGCAAAGGAATAAATAAAATAATTTATTTACCGCCCTAGGGCTATAAAGTAGTATTATAGGCCAGTTAATGCTTTAATCCCCATTTTAAATTTTATGTAATGGTAACAAACGATGAAACTGTACAAATTAATAAAAATAAAAGATTTTGTTCCGCATGAAACTGGGATAAAACTGGCGATTATGCCATTTGGCTTTATGACTGCATATTACAAAGGTATAATTAGTTGCTAATCATCTTCCATTATGAGTTTCACTTACATCAATATCAAATCAAATTACAATAGGTAATATCGGGTGTTAATCACAACTGACGTCATTTTGAAGAGAAAGTTAACAATACTCATTAACAACAATATTTAATAATAATAATAATAAAAATATTTCAGTACAAGCGGAAATAATTGATGTGGGGTGTTAATCACAACTGACGTCATTTTGAAGAGAAAGTTAACAATATTCATTAACAACAATATTTAATAATAATAATAATAATAATAATAATAATAATAATAATAATTCAGTACAAGCGGAAATAATTGAGATGCACGATTCAGTCGAAAGAGTCCCATTTCATTCAGATAGAATTTAAGGAATTTGCTATTTTTTCCGCGTCTGTAATCGCGTAAATAAGTTTAACAGTCGCATTTATGACGTGCCACTATTAATCGCACATTATGCCCGCCCGATGATTTACGTCCATCCTAAATTTTAGAGCTGCTCGTCCGAATTCTTCGCGTTATTAATAGAGCGCGTCACAATTTATGTTTATTGCGGCGAGCGGCTGTTTTGATAATCAAGAGAGAACTCACGTAAATTCAAGCATTCGCGATACGAATAGAGACAAACAAACAATAAGCATACACACAATTGAGATCAACAACAAAAGAAACACTGTTTACTGTATTTACCAGTGCATGTTTTGATAATCAAGAGAGAACTCACGTAAATATCAAACATTCGCGATACGAATAGAGACAAACAAACAAAATTGAGATCAACAACAAAAGAAACACTTTTTACTGTATTTAGCAGTGCATTATTTCCGAGAATCTTGTGGGTATATTATCGATATTTAAGTAGAACCAAGAAAAAGATTAATGACAAAAATACGAGGACATTATCGAGAGCAATAACATAAAAAATGATAGTGAGAAGAATGTAGAAATATGATTCAGAATAACATCAGCACATAATATATTTTCGTGATAATTGATTGTAATTACATATTATCTTTGCTGTCTCCTTGGTTGTTATTTAACTGATATCAGCCACGGCCGTTAAAATTTAACAGCTGTGGACTGTTATTTATTTTGGTGTTCATAAGCGTAAATGCACAACCATCACAGCATAATATTTGGATATTATGGAAAGATTATTAGGAACAATAACAGCAGAGTACTAGCAAAGATAATATGCGAAATTTATCAACAACAACAAATACATTATCGAAATATATGAAGAATCTACGTCAATAAAAATTGTCAGTGAAGAAAAATTAATAAATTATTATCGATAACAATAAGAGAATATTATCGAGAAGAATATTAAAATATTATTGACGATAATATCGGGAGTATAAGTAATACAAGTTTTAAAAAAATATTGAAAAGAATATGAAAATATAATCGAGATTTGAAAATTATGGAAATATTATTAGGAACAATATCACAATACTGTCGAAGATAATATGTCAATATTATCAATAATAATGAATACATTATCGAAATATATGAAGATATTTTCGAAACGAATCTACGTCAATAAAACTCAATGAAGTTAAACATTTGTGGCAAGATAGTTCTGTTATCCAAAGACATGATTAATTTTAACCGGAAAAATGATATTTTTCCAGTGCAATTTGTAAGCATTAATGTTAAAAATACGTGCATAATAGTCTCCATATTTGGAAATTAAGATTTAATATTATCTTTAACCAGAGTTTTATTTAATTCTTTATATGTCATTCTATACAAGTCCTTGTATTTTGTTTAAATATATCTAATTAGTAATATCAAAATTTAGTAAAAATATAAATTTTCCTAAAATTTTGTGTACGAGAAGACATATATGAGAATATTATCATCGAAAAGAATATGCAAATATTACATATTATCGAGAATAGTATACGAATATAATCGACAATTATATGATAATATGCTGGTTTAATATAAACAAAAATATTGAAGGAAATGGAAATATATCCAAGAAGAATGTGTAAATACGATCGAGAATTATGAAAATTTATACGACAACAATAAGGAAATATTATCGAGAATATCACCAGTAAATTATCGAGAATAACATGATAAATTAGCGATAACAATATGAGAATATTATCGAGTAGAATATTAAAATATTATTGACGATAATATCGAGAGTATAAGTAATATAAGATTTTAGGAAATTTTGAGAAGAATATTGTAATATAAACGAGAATTGAATATTATGGAAAATTATTATCACCAATACTAGCAGAGTACTAGCGAGGATAATATGCGAATATTATCAACAACAACAAATAAATTATCGCAATATATGACGAATCTACGTCAATAAAAATTGTCAATGAAGTTAAATTAATAAATTATTATCGGTAACAATAAGAGAATATTATCGAGAAGAATATTAAAATATTATTGACGATAATATCGGGGGTAATCTAATATAAGATTTAAAAAAATATTGAGAATAATATGAAAATATAATCGAGATTTGAAAATTACGGAAACATTATTAGGAACAATATCAGAATACTACCGAAGATAATATGTGAATATTATCAATAATAATGAATACACTATCGAAATATATGAAGATATTTTCGAAACGAATCTACGTCAATAAAACTCGATGAAGTTAAACATTTGTGGCAAGATAGTTCTGTTATCCAAAGACCTGATTAATTTTAACCGGAAAATGATATTTTTCCAGTGCAATTTGTAAGCATTAATGTTAGAAATACGTGCAGAATAGTCTCCATATTTGGAAATTCAGATCTAATATTATCTTTAATCGGAATTTTACTTATTTCTTTATGCGTCTTTCTATATAGGTCCTTGTAATTTGTTTAAATATATCTAATTAGTAATATCAAAATTTAGTAAAACTATAAATTTTCCCGAAATTTTGTGTATGAGAAGACATCTACGAGAATATTATCGAAAAGAATATAGAAATATTACATATTATCGAGAATAATATAAGAATATAATCGACTATTATATGAGAATATTATCGGGATTAATATAAACAAAAATACTGAAGGAAATGAAAATATATCCAAGAAGAATGTGTAAATTCGATAGAGAATTATGAAAATATATACGACAACAATAAAGAAATATTATCGAGAATATCATGAGGAAATTATCGAGAATAACATGATAAATTAGCGATAACAATATGAGAATATTATCGAGTAGAATATTAAAATATTATTGACGATAATATCGAGAGTATAAGTAATATAAGATTTTAGAAAATTTTGAGAAGAATATTGTAATATAAACGAGAATTGAATATTATGGAAAATTATTATCACCAATACTAGCAGAGTACTAGCGAAGATAATATGCGAATATTACCACCAACAACAAATACATTATCGCAATATATGACGAATCTAGGTCAATAAAAATTGTCAATGAAGTTAAATTAATAAATTATTATCGGTAACAATAAGAGAATATTATCGAGAAGAATATTAAAATATTATTGACGATAATATCGGGAGTATAGGTAATATAAGATTTAAAAAAATATTGAGAAGAATATGAAAATATAATCGAGATTTGAAAATTATGGAAACATTATTTGGAACAATATCAGAATACTACCGAAAATAATATGTGAATATTATCAATAAAAATGAACACATTATCGAAATATATGAATATATTTTCGAAACCAATCTACATCAATAAAATTCAATGAAGTTAAACATTTGTGGCAAGATAGTTCTGTTATCCAAAGACCTGATTAATTTTAACAGGAAAAATGATATTTTTACATTGCAATTTGTAAGCATTAATGTTAGAAATACGTGCAGAATAGTCTCCATATTTGGAAATTTAGATTTAATATTATCTTTAATCAAGATTTTATTTTATTCTTTATGCGTCATTCTATATAGGTCCTTGTAATTTGTTTAAATTTATCTAATTAGTAATATCAAAATTTAGTAAAACTATAAATTTTCCTAAAATTTTGTGTACGAGAAGACATATATGAGAATATTATCGAAAAGAATATAGAAATATTACATATTATCGAGAATAGTATACGAATATAATCGACAATTATATGATAATATGCTGGTTTAATATAAACAAAAATATTGAAGGAAATGGAAATATATCCAAGAAGAATGTGTAAATACGATCGAGAATTATGAAAATTTATACGACAACAATAAGGAAATATTATCGAGAATATCACCAGTAAATTATCGAGAATAACATGATAAATTAGCGATAACAATATGAGAATATTATCGAGTAGAATATTAAAATATTATTGACGGTAATATCGAGAGTATAAGTAATATAAGATTTTAGAAAATTTTGAGAAGAATATTGTAATATAAACGAGAATAGAATATTATGGAAAGATTATTATCAACAATACCAGCAGAGTACTAGCGAAGATAATATGCGAATATTATCGCCAACAACAAATACATTGATAATGATACAATGATATTTTTCCATTGCAATTTGTAAGCATTAATGTTAGAAATACGTGCAGAATAGTCTCCATATTTGGAAATTAAGATTTAATATTATCTTTAACCAGAGTTTTATTTAATTCTTTATATGTCATTCTATACAAGTCCTTGTATTTTGTTTAAATATATTTAATTAGTAATATCAAAATTTAGTTAAACTATAAATTTTCCCAAAATTTTGTGTATGAGAAGACATCTACGAGAATATTATCGAAAAGAATATAGAAATATTACATATTATCGAGAATAATATAACAATATAATCGACTATTATATGAGAATATTATCGGGATTAATATAAACAAAAATACTGAAGGAAATGAAAATATATCCAAGAAGAATGTGTAAATTCGATCGAGAATTATGAAAATATATACGATACAATAAGGAAATATTATCGAGAATATCATGAGGTAATTATAGGGAAAAACGTGATAAATTAGCGATAACAATATGAGAATATTATCGAGTAGAATATTAAAATATTATTGACGATAATATCGAGAGTATAAGTAATATAAGATTTTAGAAAATTTTGAGAAGAATATTGTAATATAAACGAGAATAGAATATTATGGAAAGATTATTATCAACAATACCAGCAGAGTACTAGCGAAGATAATATGCGAATATTATCGCCAACAACAAATACATTATGACGAATCTACGTCAATACAAATTATGAATGAAGTTAAATTAATAAATTATTATCGATAACATTAAGATAATATTACCGAGAAGAATATTACAATAATATTGACGGTAATATCGGGAGTATAAGTAAAATAAGATTTAAAAAAATATTGAGAAAAATATGAAAATATAATCGAGATTTGAAAATTATGGAACCATTATTAGGAATAATATCAAAATACTACCGAAGATAATATGTGAATATTATCAATAATAATGAATAAACTATCGAAATATATGAAAATATTTTCGAAACGAATCTACATCAATAAAACTTAATGAAGGTTAACATTTGTGCAAGATAGTTCTGTTATCCAAAGACCTGATTAATTTTAACCGAAAAATGATATTTTTCCAGTACAATTTGTAAGCATTAATGTTTGAAATACGTGCAGAATAGTCTCCATATTAGGAAATTCAGATTTAATATTATCTTTAATCAGAATTTTATTTAATTCTTTATGCGTCATTCTATATATGTCCTTGTAATTTGTTTAAATATATCTAATAAGTAATATCAAAATTTAGTAAAACTATAAATTTTCCCGAAATTTTGTGTATGAGAAGACATCTACGAGAATATTATCGAAAAGAATATAGAAATATTACATATTATCGAGAATAATATAAGAATATAATCCACTATTATATGAGAATAATATCGGGATTAATATAAATAAAAATACTGAAGGAAATGGAAATATATCCAAGAAGAATGTGTAAATACGATCGAGAATTATGAAAATATATACGATAACAATAAGGAAATATTATTGAGAATATCATGAGGTAATTATCGAGAATGACATGATAAATTAGCGATAACAATATGAGAATATTATCGAGTAGAATATTAAAATACTATTGACGATAATATCGAGAGTATAAGTAATATAAGATTTTATAAAATTTTGAGAAGACTATTGTAATATAAACGAGAATTGATTATTATGGCAAGATTATTATCAACAATACTAGCAGAGTACTAGCGAAGATAATATGCGAATATTATCACCAACAACAAATACATTATCGCAATATATGACGAATCTACGTCAATAAAAATTGTCAATGAAGTTAAATTAATAAATTATTATCGGTAACAATAAGAGAATATTATCGAGAAGAATATTAAAATATTATTGACGATAATATCGGGAGTATAGGTAATATAAGTTTTTAAAAAATATTGAGAAGAATATGAAAATATAATCGAGATTTGAAAATTATGGAAACATTATTAGGAACAATATCAGAATACTACCGAAGATAATATGTGAATATTATCAATAATAATGAATACATTATCGAAATATATTAAGATATTTTCGAAACTAATCTACGTCAATAAAACTCAATGAAGTTAAACATTTGTGGCAAGATAGTTCTGTTATCCAAAGACCTGATTAATTTTAACCGGAAAAATGATATTTTTCCAGTGCAATTTGTAAGCATTAATGTTAGAAATACGTGCAGAATAGTCTCCATATTTGGAAATTTAGATTTAATATTATCTTTAATCAAGATTTTATTTTATTCTTTATGCGTCATTCTATATAGGTCCTTGTAATTTGTTTAAATATATCTAATAAGTAATATCAAAATTTAGAAAAACTATAAATTTTCCTGAAATTTTGTACATGAGAAGATATGTATGAGAATATTACCGAAAAGAATATAGTAATATTACATATTATCGAGAATAATATAAGAATATAATCGACTATTATATGAGAATATTATCGGGATTAATATAGACAAAAATACTGAAGGAAATGGAAATATATCCAAGAATAATGTGTAAATACGATCGAGAATTATGAAAATATATACGACAACAATAAGGAAATATTATCGAAAATATCATGAGGTAATTCTCGAGAAAAACGTGCTAAATTAGCGATAACAATATGAGAATATTATCGAGTAGAATATTAAAATATTATTGACGGTAATATCGAGAGTATAAGTAATATAAGATTTTAGAAAATTTTGAGAAGAATATTGTAATATAATTGAGAATATTGTCGAGTAGAAAATTAAAATATGATTGACGATAATATCGAGAATATAAGTAATATAAGATTTTAGAAAATTTTGAGAAGAATATTGTAATATAAACGAGAATTGAATATTATGGAAAGATTATTATCAACAATACTAGCAGAGTACTAGCGAAGATAATATGCGAATATTATCACTAACAACAAATACATTATCGAAATATATGAAGAATCTACGTCAATAAAAATTGTCAGTGAAGCAAAATTAATAAATTATTATCGATAACAATAAGAGAATATTATCGAGAAGAATATTAAAATATTATTGACGATAATATCGGGAGTATAAGTAATACAAGTTTAAAAAAAATATTGAAAAGAATATAAAAATATAATCGAGATTTGAAAATTATGGAAACATTATTAGGAACAATATCAGAATACTACCGAAGATAATATGTGAATATTATCAATAATAATGAATACATTATCGAAATATATTAAGATATTTTCGAAACTAATCTACGTCAATAAAAGTCAATGAAGTTAAACATTTGTGGCAAGATAGTTCTGTTATCCAAAGACCTGATTAATTTTAACCGGAAAAATGATATTTTTCCAGTGCAATTTGTAAGCATTAATGTTAGAAATACGTGCAGAATAGTCTCCATATTTGGAAATTTAGATTTAATATTATCTTTAATCAGAATTTTATTTAATGCTTTATGTCATTATATATATATAGGTCCTTGTAATTTATTTAAATGTATCTAATAAGTAATATCAAAATTTACTAAAACTATAAATTTTCCTCAAACTTTGTGTATGAGAAGATATGTATGAAATTTTACCAAAAAGAATATAGAAATAATACATATTATCGAGAATAGTATACGAATATAATCGACATTTATATGATAATATGCTGGTTTAATATAAACAAAAATATCGAAGGAAATGGAAATATATCCAAGTAGAATGTGTAAATACGATCGAGAATTATGAAAATTTATACGACAACAATAAGGAAATATTATCGAGAATATCACCAGTAAATTATCGAGAATAACATGATAAATTAGCGATAACAATATGAGAATATTATCGAGTAGAATATTAAAATATTATTGACGATAATATCGAGAGTATAAGTAATATAAGATTTTAGGAAATTTTGAGAAGAATATTGTAATGTAAAGAGAATTGAATATTATGGAAAGATTATTATCAACAATACCAGCAGAGTACTAGCGAAGATAATATGCGAATATTATCGCCAACAACAAATACATTATGACGAATCTACGTCAATACAAATTATGAATGAAGTTAAATTAATAAATTATTATCGATAACAATAAGAGAATATTACCGAGAAGAATATTACAATAATATTGACGGTAATATCGGGAGTATAAGTAAAATAAGATTTAAAAAAATATTGAGAAAAATATGAAAATATAATCGAGATTTGAAAATTATGGAAACATTATTAGGAACAATATCAGAATACTACCGAAGATAATATGTGAATATTATCAATAATAATGCATACATTATCGAAATATATGAAGATATTTTCGAAACGAATCTACGTCAATAAAACTCAAAGAAGTTAAACATTTGTGGCAAGATAGTTCTGCTATCCAAAGACCTGATTAATTTTAACCGGAAAAATTATATTTTTCCAGTGCAATTTGTAAGCATTTCTATTAGAAATACGTCCAGAATAGTCTCCATATTTGGAAATTCAGATTTAATATTATCTTTAATCAGAATTTTATTTTATTCTTTCTGCGTCATTCTATATGGGTCCTTGTATTTTGTTTAAATATATCTAATTAGTAATATCAAAATTTAGTAAAACTATAAATTTTCCTCAAACTTTGTGCATGAGAAGATATGTATGAGAATATTACCAAAAAGAATATAGAAATATTACATATTATCGAGAATAGTATACGAATATAATCGACAATTATATGATAATATGCTGGTTTAATATAAACAAAAATATTGAAGGAAATGGAAATATATCCAAGAAGAATGTGTAAATACGATTGAGAATTACGAAAATATATACGATAACAATAAGGAAATATTATCGAGAATATCATGAGGTAATTATCGAGAATAACATGATAAATTAGCGATAACAATATGAGAATATTATCGAGTAGAATATTAAAATATTATTGACGGTAATATCGAGAGTATAAGTAATATAAGATTTTAGAAAATTTTGAGAAGAATATTGTAATATAAACGAGAATAGAATATTATGGAAAGATTATTATCAACAATACCAGCAGAGTACTAGCGAAGATAATATGCGAATATTATCGCCAACAACAAATACATTATGACGAATCTACGTCAATACAAATTATGAATGAAGTTAAATTAATAAATTATTATCGATAACAATAAGAGAATATTACCGAGAAGAATATTAAAATATTATTGACGATAATATCGGGAGTATAAGTAATACAAGTATTAAAAAAATATTGAAAAGAATATGAAAATATAATCGAGATTTGAAAATTATGGAAACATTATTAGGAACAATATCAGAATACTACCGAAGATAATATGTGAATATTATCAATAATAATGAATACATTATCGAAATATATTAAGATATTTTCGAAACTAATCTACGTCAATAAAACTCAATGAAGTTAAACATTTGTGGCAAGATAGTTCTGCTATCCAAAGACCTGATTAATTTTAACCGGAAAATGATATTTTTCCAGTGCAATTTGTAAGCATTAATGTTAGAAATACGTGCAGAATAGTCTCCATATTTGGAAATTCAGATTTAATATTATCTTTAATTATAATTTTATTTAATTCTTTACGCGTCATTCTATATAGGTCCTTGCAATTTGTTTAAGTATATCTAATTAGTAATATCAAAATTTAGTAAAACTATAAATTTTCCTCAAACTTTGTGCATGAGAAGATATGTATGAGAATATTACCAAAAAGAATATAGAAATATTACATATTATCGAGAATAGTATACGAATATAATCGACAATTATATGATAATATGCTGGTTTAATATAAACAAAAATAATGAAGGAAATGGAAATATATCCAAGTAGAATGTGTAAATACGATCGAGAATTATGAAAATTTATACGACAACAATAAGGAAATATTATCGAGAATATCACCAGTAAATTATCGAGAATAACATGATAAATTAGCGATAACAATATGAGAATATTATCGAGTAGAATATTAAAATATTATTGACGATAATATCGAGAGTATAAGTAATATAAGATTTTAGAAAATTTTGAGAAGAATATTGTAATATAAACGAGAATTGAAAATTATGGAAAATTATTATCACCAATACTAGCAGAGTACTGGCGAAGATAATATGCGAATATTACCACCAACAACAAATACATTATCGCAATATATGACGAATCTACGTCAATCAAAATTGTCAATGAAGTTAAATTAATAAATTATTATCGATAACAATAAGAGAATATTATCGAGAAGAATATTAAAATATTATTGACGATAATATCGGGATTATAGGTAATATAAGATTTAAAAAAATATTGAGAAGAATATGAAAATATAATCGAGATTTGAAAATTATGGAAACATTATTAGGAACAATATCCCAATACTGCCGAAGATAATATGTCAATATTATCAATAATAGTGAATATATTATCGAAATATATGAAAATATTTTCGAAACGAATATACGTCAATAAAACTCAATGAAGTTAAACATTTGTGGCAAGATAGTTCTGTTATCCAAAGACTTGATTAATTTTAACCGGAAAAATGATATTTTTCCAGTGCAATTTGTAAGCATTAATGTTAGAAATACGTGCAGAATAGTCTCCATATTTGGAAATTCAGATTTAATATTATCTTTAATCAAGATTTTATTTGATTCTTTATGCGTCAATCTTTATACGTCCTTGGAATTTGTTTAAATATATCTAATAAGTAATATCAAAATTTAGTAAAACTATAAATTTGCCTGAAATGTTGTGTATGAGAAGACATGTATGAGAATATTACCGAAAAGAATATAGAAATATTACATATTATCGAGAATAATATGAGAATATAATCGACTATTATATGAAAATATTATTGGGATTAATATAAACAAAAATTCTGAATGAGATGGAAATATATCCAAGAAGAATGTATACGATCGAGAATTATGAAAATATATACGACAACAAAAAGGAAATATTATCGAGAATATCATGAGGTAATTCTCGAGAAAAACGTGCTAAATTAGCGATAACAATATGAGAATATTATCGAGTAGAATATTAAAATATTATTGACGATAATATCGAGAGTATAAGTAATATAAGATTTTAGAAAATTTTGAGAAGAATATTGTAATATAAACGAGAATTGAATATTAAGGAAAGATTATTATCAACAATACTGGCAGAGTACTAGCGAAGATAATATGCGAATATTATCACCAACAACAAATACATTATCGCAATATATGACGAATCTACTTAAATAAAAATTCTCAATGAAGTTAAATAAATAAATTATTATCGGTAACAATAAGAGAATATTATCGAGAAGAATATTAAAATATTATTGACGATAATATCGGGAGTATAGGTAATATATGATTTAAAAAAATATTGTGAAGAATATGAAAATATAATTGAGATTTGAAGATCATGGTAACATTATTAGGAACAATATCAGAATACTACCGAAGATAATATGTGAATATTATCAATAATAATGCACACATTATCGAAATATATGAAGATATTTTCGAAACGAATCTACGTCAATAAAACTCAAAGAAGTTAAACATTTGTGGCAAGATAGTTCTGTTATCCAAAGATCTGATTAATTTTAACAGGAAAAATGATATTTTTCCATTGCAATTTGTAAGCATTAATGTTAGAAATACGTACAGAATAGTCTCCATATTTGGAAATTCAGATTTAATATTATCTTTAACCAAGTTTTTTTTTTATGCGTTATTCTATATACGTCCTTGTAATTTGTTTAAATATATCTCATTAGTAATATCAAAATTTAGTAAAACTATAAATTAGTATGAAATTTTGTGTATGAGAAGACATCTATGAGAATATTATCGAAAAGATTCTAGAAATATTATATATTATCGAGAATAATATAAGAATATAATCGACAATTATATGAGAATATTATTGGGATTAATATAAACAAAAATACTGAAGGAAATGGAAATATATCCAAGAAGAATGTGTAAATACGATTGAGAATTACGAAAATATATACGATAACAATAAGGAAATATTATCGAGAATATCATGAGGTAATTATCGAGAATAACATGATAAATTAGCGATAACAATATGAGAATATTATCGAGTAGAATATTAAAATATTATTGACGATAATATCGAGAGTATAAGTAATATAAGATTTTAGAAAATTTTGAGAAGAATATTGTAATATAAACGAGAATAGAATATTATGGAAAATTATTATCACCAATACTAGCAGAGTACTAGCGAAGATAATATGCGAATATTACCACCAACAACAAATACATTATCGCAAGATATGACGAATCTATGTCAATAATAATTGTCAATGAAGTTAAATTAATAAATTATTATCGATAACATTAAGAGAATATTATCGAGAAGAATATTAAAATATTATTGACGGTAATATCGGGAGTATAGGTAATATAAGATTTAAAAAAATATTGAGAAGAATATGAAAATATAATCGAGATTTGAAAATTATGGAAACATTATTAGGAACAATATCAGAATACTACCGAAGATAATATGTGAATATTATCAATAATAATGAATACACTATCGAAATATATGAAGATATTTTCGAAACGAATCTACGTCAATAAAACTCGATGAAGTTAAACATTTGTGGCAAGATAGTTCTGTTATCCAAAGACCTGATTAATTTTAACAGGAAAAATGATATTTTTACATTGCAATTTGTAAGCATTAATGTTAGAAATACGTGCAGAATAGTCTCCATATTTGGAAATTCAGATCTAATATTATCTTTAATCGGAATTTTACTTATTTCTTTATGCGTCTTTCTATATAGGTCCTTGTAATTTGTTTAAATATATCTAATTAGTAATATCAAAATTTAGTAAAACTATAAATTTTCCCGAAATTTTGTGTATGAGAACACATCTACGAGAATATTATCGAAAAGAATATAGAAATATTACATATTATCGAGAATAATATAAGAATATAATCCACTATTATATGAGAATATTATCGGGATTAATATAAATAAAAATACTGAAGGAAATGGAAATATATCCAAGAAGAATGTGTAAATACGATCGAGAATTATGAAAATATATACGACAACAATAAGGAAATATTATCGAGAATATCATGAGGTAATTCTCGAGAAAAACGTGCTAAATTAGCGATAACAATATGAGAATATTATCGAGTAGAATATTAAAATATTATTGACGATAATATCGAGAGTATAAGTAATATAAGATTTTAGAAAATTTTGAGAAGAATATTGTAATATAAACGAGAATAGAATATTATGGAAAGATTATTATCAACAATACTAGCAGAGTACTAGCGAAGATAATATGCGAATATTATCACCAACAACAAATACATTATCGCAATATATGACGAATCTACGTCAATCAAAATTGTCAATGAAGTTAAATTAATAAATTACTATCGATAACAATAAGAGAATATTATTGAGAGGAATATTAAAATATTATTGACGATAATATCGGGAGTATAGGTAATATAAGTTTTTAAAAAATATTGAGAAGAATATGAAAATATAATCGAGATTTGAAAATTATAGAAACATTATTAGGAACAATATCAGAATACTACCGAAGATAATATGTGAATATTATCAATAATAATGAATACATCATCGAAATATATGAAAATATTTTCGAAACGAATCTACATCAATAAAACTTAATTAAGGTTAACATTTGTGGCAAGATAGTTCTGTTATCCAAAGATCTGATTAATTTTAACAGGAAAAATGATATTTTTCCATTGCAATTTGTAAGCATTAATGTTAGAAATACGTACAGAATAGTCTCCATATTTGGAAATTCAGATTTAATATTATCTTTAATCATGATTTTATTTTATTCTTTATGCGTCATTCTATATAGGTCCTTGTAATTTGTTTAAATATATCTAATTAGTAATATCAAAATTTAGTAAAACTATAAATTTTCCCGAAATTTTGTGTATGAGAACACATCTACGAGAATATTATCGAAAAGAATATAGAAATATTACATATTATCGAGAATAATATAAGAATATAATCCACTATTATATGAGAATATTATCGGGATTAATATAAATAAAAATACTGAAGGAAATGGAAATATATCCAAGAAGAATGTGTAAATACGATCGAGAATTATGAAAATTTATACGACAACAATAAGGAAATATTATCGAGAATATCACCAGTAAATTATCGAGAATAACATGATAAATTAGCGATAACAATATGAGAATATTATCGAGTAGAATATTAAAATATTATTGACGATAATATCGAGAGCATAAGTAATATAAGATTTTAGAAAATTTTGAGAAGAATATTGTAATATAAACGAGAATTGATTATTATGGCAAGATTATTATCAACAATACTAGCAGAGTACTAGCGAAGATAATATGCGAATATTATCACCAACAACAAATACATTATCGCAATATATGCCGAATCTACGTCAATAAAAATTGTCAATGAAGTTAAATTAATAAATTATTATCGGTAACAATAAGAGAATATTATCGAGAAGAATATTAAAATATTATTGACGATAATATCGGGAGTATAAGTAATACAAGTTTAAAAAAAATATTGAAAAGAATATAAAAATATAATCGAGATTTGAAAATTATGGAAACATTATTAGGAACAATATCAGAAAACTACCGAAGATAATATGTGAATATTATCAATAATAATGAATACATCATCGAAATATATGAAAATATTTTCGAAACGAATCTACATCAATAAAACTCAATGAAGTTAAACATTTGTGGCAAGATAGTTCTGTTATCCAAAGACCTGATTAATTTTAACAGGAAAAATGATATTTTTACATTGCAATTTGTAAGCATTAATGTTAGAAATACGTGCAGAATAGTCTCCATATTTGGAAATTCAGATTTAATATTATCTTTAACCAAGATTTTATTTTTTTTTTTATGCGTCATTCTATATAGGTCCTTGTAATTTGTTTAAAGATATCTAATTAGCAATACCAAAATTTAGTAAAACTATAAATTTTCCCGAAATTTTGTGTATGAGAAGACATCTACGAGAATATTATCGAAAAGAATATAGAAATATTACATATTATCGAGAATAATATAAGAATATAATCGACAATTATATGAGAATATGCTGGATTAATATAAGCAACAATATTGAAGGAAATGGAAATATATCCAAGTAGAATGTGTAAATACGATCGAGAATTACGAAAATATATACGATAACAATAAGGAAATATTATCGAGAATATCATGAGGTAATTATCGAGAATAACATGATAAATTAGCGATAACAATATGAGAATATTATCGAGTAGAATATTAAAATATTATTGACGATAATATCGAGAGTATAAGTAATATAAGATTTTAGAAAATTTTGAGAAGAATATTGTAATATAAACGAGAATCGAATATTATGCAAAATTATTATTAACAATACTAGCAGAGTACTAGCGAAATTAATATGCGAATATTATCACCAACAACAATTAAATTATCGCAATATATGACGAATCTACGTCAATAAAAATTGTCAATGAAGTTAAATTAATAAATTATTACCGGTAACAATAAGAGAATATTATCGAGAAGAATATTAAAATATTATTGACGATAATATCGGGAGTATAGGTAATATAAGATTTAAAAAAATATTGAGAAGCATATGAAAATATAATCGAGATTTGAAAATTATAGAAACATTATTAGGAACAATATCAGAATACTACCGAAGATAATATGTGAATATTATCAATAATAATGAATACATCATCGAAATATGAGAAAATATTTTCGAAACGAATCTACATCAATAAAACTTAATGAAGGTTAACATTTGTGGCAAGATAGTTCTGTTATCCAAAGACCTGATTAATTTTAACCGGAAAAATGATATTTTTCCAGTGCAATTTGTAAGCATTACTGTTAGAAATACGTGCAGAATAGTCTCCATATTTGGAAATTCAGATTTAATATTATCTTTAACCAGAGTTTTATTTAATTCTTTATATGTCATTCTATACAAGTCCTTGTATTTTGTTTAAATATATCTAATTAGTAATATCAAAATTTAGTAAAAATATAAATTTTCCTAAAATTTTGTGTACGAGAAGACATATATGAGAATATTATCATCGAAAAGAATATGGAAATATTACATATTATCGAGAATAGTATACGAATATAATCGACAATTATATGATAATATGCTGGTTTAATATAAACAAAAATATTGAAGGAAATGGAAATATATCCAAGAAGAATGTGTAAATACGATCGAGAATTATGAAAATTTATACGACAACAATAAGGAAATATTATCGAGAATATCACCAGTAAATTATCGAGAATAACATGATAAATTAGCGATAACAATATGAGAATATTATCGAGTAGAATATTAAAATATTATTGACGATAATATCGAGAGTATAAGTAATTTAAGATTTTAGGAAATTTTGAGAAGAATATTGTAATATAAACGAGAATTGAATATTATGGAAAATTATTATCACCAATACTAGCAGAGTACTAGCGAGGATAATATGCGAATATTATCAACAACAACAAATAAATTATCGCAATATATGACGAATCTACGTCAATAAAAATTGTCAATGAAGTTAAATTAATAAATTATTATCGGTAACAATAAGAGAATATTATCGAGAAGAATATTAAAATATTATTGACGATAATATCGGGGGTAATCTAATATAAGATTTAAAAAAATATTGAGAATAATATGAAAATATAATCGAGATTTGAAAATTATAGAAACATTATTAGGAACAATATCAGAATACTACCGAAGATAATATGTGAATATTATCAATAATAATGAATACATTATCGAAATATATTAAGATATTTTCGAAACTAATCTACGTCAATAAAAGTCAATGAAGTTAAACATTTGTGGCAAGATAGTTCTGCTATCCAAAGACGTGATTAATTTTAACCGGAAAAATTATATTTTTCCAGTGCAATTTGTAAGCATTTCTATTAGAAATACGTCCAGAATAGTCTCCATATTTGGAAATTCAGATTTAATATTATCTTTAATCAGAATTTTATTTTATTCTTTCTGCGTCATTCTATATGGGTCCTTGTATTTTGTTTAAATATATCTAATTAGTAATATCAAAATTTAGTAAAACTATAAATTTTCCTCAAACTTTGTGCATGAGAAGATATGTATGAGAATATTACCAAATAGAATATAGAAATATTACATATTATCGAGAATAGTATACGAATATAATCGACAATTATATGATAATATGCTGGTTTAATATAAACAAAAATATTGAAGGAAATGGAAATATATCCAAGAAGAATGTGTAAATACGATCGAGAATTATGAAAATTTATACGACAACAATAAGGAAATATTATCGAGAATATCACCAGTAAATTATCGAGAATAACATGATAAATTAGCGATAACAATATGAGAACATTATCGAGTAGAATATTAAAATATTATTGACGATAATATCGAGAGTATAAGTAATATAAGATTTTAGAAAATTTTGAGATGAATATTGTAATATAAACGAGAATTGAATATTATGGAAAGATTATTATCAACAATACTAGCAGAGTACTAGCGAAGATAATATGCGAATATTATCACTAACAACAAATACATTATCGAAATATATGAAGAATCTACGTCAATAAAAATTGTCAGTGAAGCAAAATTAATAAATTATTATCGATAACAATAAGAGAATATTATCGAGAAGAATATTAAAATATTATTGACGATAATATCGGGAGTATAAGTAATACAAGTTTTAAACAAATATTGAAAAGAATATGAAAATATAATCGAGATTTGAAAATTATGGAAATATTATTAGGAAAAATATCAGAATACTACCGAAGATAATATGTGAATATTATCAATAATAATGAATACATTATCGAAATATATGAAGATATTTTAGAAACGAATTTACATCAATAAAACTCAATGAAGTTAAACATTTGTGCAAGATAGTTTTGTTATCCAAAGACCTATTAATTTTAACCGGAAACATGATATTTTTCCAGTGCATATTGTAAGCATTAATGTTAGAAATATGTATAGAGTAGTCTCCATATTTGGAAATCCAGATTTAATATCATCTTTAATCAAGATTTTATGTAATTATTTATGCGTTATTCTATATACGTCCGTGTAATTTGTTTAAATATATCGAATTAGTAATATCAACATTTAGTAAATCTATAAATTTTCCTGAAATTTTGTGTATGAGAAGACATCTATGAGAATATTATCGAAAATAATATGGAAATATTACATATTATCGAGAATAAAATAAGAATGTAATCGACTATTATATGAGATTATTATCAACTATAAATTTTCCTGAAATTTTGTGTATGAGAAGACATCTTTGAGAATATTATCAAAAAGAATATAGAAATATTACATATTATCGAGAATAATATAAGAATATAATCGACTATTATATGAGAATATTATCGGGATTAATATAAACAAAAATACTGAAGGAAATGGAAATATATCCAAGAAGAATGTGTAAATACGATCGAGAATTATGAAAATATATACAACAATAAGGAAATATTATCGAGAATATTATGGGGTAATTATCGAGAAAAACGTGATAAATTAGCGATAACAATATGAGAATATTATCGAGTAGAATATTAATATATTATTGACGATAATATCGAGAGTATAATATAAGATTTTAGAAAATTTTGAGAAGAATATTGAAATATAAACGAGAATAGAATATTATGGAAAGATTATTATCAACAATACTAGCAGAGTACTAGCGAAGATAATATGCGAATATTATCACCAACAACAAATACATTATCGCAATATATGACGAATCTACGTCAATCAAAATTGTCAATGAAGTTAAATTAATAAATTATTACCGGTAACAATAAGAGAATATTATCGAGAAGAATATTAAAATATTATTGACGATAATATCGGGAGTATAAGTAATACAAGTTTTAAAAAAATATTGAAAAGAATATGAAAATATAATCGAGATTTGCAAATTATGGAAACATTATTAGGAACAATATCAGAATACTACCGAAGATAATATGTGAATATTATCAATAATAATGAATACATCATCGAAATATGAGAAAATATTTTCGAAACGAATCTACATCAATAAAACTTAATGAAGTCTTGCCATTTGTGGCAAGATAGTTCTGTTATCCAAAGACCTGATAAATTTTAACAGGAAAAATGATATTTTTACATTGCAATTTGTAAGCATTAATGTTAGAAATACGTGCAGAATAGTCTCCATATTTGGAAATTTAGATTTAATATTATCTTTAATCAAGATTTTATTTTATTCTTTATGCGTCATTCTATATAGGTCTTTATATTTTGTTTAAATATATCTAATTAGTAATATCAAAATTTAGTAAAACTATAAATTTTCCTAAAACAGATAATTTGTAAGCATTAATGTTAGAAATACGTGCAAAGTTGTCTCCATATTTGTGTTGAAGTGTTGAAACAATTTTAGATTATCGTGGTGTAAATCGAAATCACATCACACTATTCAATTGAGAACTATTTTCATACAAATAACGTCCCTTAAAGGGGCAGACATTTGCGGTTTGTGGGTAGATGAAATTGATTTCCTAGGCTGTTATATTATCACAATTCCTCCACTGATTCAGAACGAAATCCTACCAAAATGTAAGCTTCATCGAGCTCGTATCAAACTCCAGAATTTAATATTAAATTGCGACGTTATTAACGAGTCTACGTTAAAGGACAACTTCCGGTCCATTGAGCCGCGGATTATCCATTGCCCCTAAACCAACACAAAACTCCATTAGCCTTCAGCACACACACACTCACACACAGACAGACCCTCGCTTTTATTTGTGTTTTCACCTCTCCTGGCGCAGATTAATCGACATCCAATTAAACTTTCTCCGCACACAGCGACGGGGGAATCCCATGACTCACGATCACCGAGCGTGGCTTGGCACCGTTGCATGCCCGAAGTAATTAATATTAACGGCACGTTTTCAAGGCGGAAACGTGATTCTTAACATATTACACCTGGGCAACTTGGGCGAGATAGGATTTCGGTTCGAAATTGGACAAGTACGTTCGTTAATTAGGGCCACAGAGGCGAATTTATAACTCAACTTGCCTTACAGGTCCAACACAACCGTCCAACAAATTCAATAATAGAAGAAGCAAAACAAAAATCATGGACGAAAGAACGAATGAGAATTTGGGCAGAACCAAAAACTATGTTTACCGTTTTGAGGTTATATTGCGCCGAATATACATTGTCCCACTATTTTTTTGGAGCAAAGTTACCCCAAACGATACTTGTTTATTTTATTTAGTTATAAATTTGGTTGCAGATATGCTAAGAGTGTATAAAGGAAAACTGGGCTCTTGGGCTTATCAAAATTATACCCAAGAAACTTTGCAACAATGTTTAGAAGCAGTTAGAAGTAAACGAATGACGCAGAGAAAAGCCGCACAAGAGTTTAAAATTCCGCGGCGAACTATCATTAATAAACTTAAAGGCAATCTACTTGAAAAGCCTGGAAGACCCACGATATTTTCCGAGGAAGAAAAAACTGGATTTGTAAACTGTAGCCTTCGGCACATTTGGTTTCCCACTAGACTCTTTTGATTTGCGCATGATCGTGAAATCATTCTTGAGCCGAGTTGGTAGAATTGTGAGAACATTTCAAAACAATATACCTGGTCATGGGTAGGTCTTAAATTTTCTGAAACGCCATCCAGAAGTCACTGTACGATTTGCTAGTAATATAAAACGCAGTACGGCATCTATAAATGCTGAAATATTAACGGATTACATCTCAAATTTGGGGGAAGTTGTGAAAGACGTGCCACCAGAGAACATTTGGAACTGTGATGAGTCGAATCTGACAGATAACCCTGGCCAAAAAAAAAGGTAATAACCAAACGTGGTTATAAATATCCTGAAAAGATTCTTAATTCATACAAAACTAGTATTTCTATTATGTTTGCTGGTAGTGCTGCCGGAGAACTCTTGCCTCCATATGTAGTTTACAAATCTTCTTGCATGTGGACAACCTGGACCGAGAATGAGCCCAAAGGCTGCCGTTATAGCAATAGTGCTAGTGACTGGTTCGATGCCAATAGATTTTCAAACTGGTTTGAAAGCCTAATGTTACCAAACTTAAAAAAACTTCAAGGCAAGAAAGTTTTAATTTGCGACAACTTATCCTCCCATATATCAGTACATGTTCCAAGTCTATGCAGAGATAATGATATATCTTTTGTATGCTTGCCACCAAACAGCACTCATTTAACATAACCGCTGGATGTGGCTTTTTTCGGCCAATGAAAATTGTGTGGCGGAAAATATTAGCAAACTGGAAGGAGACTGCAGATGGTGCCAAAAACACAGTTCTACAAAAACAACATTTTCCATTTCTCCTAAAAACACTTATGGCTGCCTTAGAACCCAATGCTGCTGCAAATTTAAGTTCGGGTTTCAGAAAATGTGGCATTTATCCAGTTAATCTTCAAGAGCTTTTGGCAATAATTCCACGACCTCCAGGTGACAATAATGCTGTAGAACATTCATTTCTACAATCTTTAGAATCAAAAAGATTAGAGTTAACCGAAACAAAAACTAGGAGGAGAAAGAAAATTACTGTTGCTGCTGGTAAGAGTATCGGGCTTGAAGTCCTTGATGATGATCAAGCTGGCGAAGAACCACAGACACCAGTGAAGAAATGTCGCAAATCAATAAATGTGGATAGTGACTTGTCAAATGATGAAATATCTTTGCGGGATTCTTCTGAAGACGACGATTATGTGGGAAGTATATTAGGAGAAACCGCGGAGGATGATGTAACTGAAATGGTCGGTTCTGGACAAAAGAGCATTACAAACCTTCTTTCATTGCCGGATGTTGTCAAAGAAATAGGGGAATATGTTCTCTTCCAATATGAAGGTGATATTTTTCCGGGTAAAATAATATCATTTGATAACAATGGACTACACTAAATGCAATGGCGAAGTCCTTAAAAAACTGGAAATGGCCTAATAAGTCAGACACTCTTCACTTTGATTGGAATGATATTATGGGCAGAATTTAAGAGCCAAAAAAGATCTCGAATCGGGGATTCTTTATCTGTTCCAGTCTTAGACAGACTGTGGGGTAGATAAAGGATAAGATGTGCTTCAGATAAATGTTTCAAACTTACTTTGAGGTATTTTAGTACCTATTGTAAAGGTTTTCATTAATAAGTTTGTATTAATAATATGACAATATATTTTTCCGACACATATATTCCATACCTAGATTACCTACATACTATTTTGTGTGTGGTACATTTACAACCCATAATATAGTCTTACTATGCTCCAATACATGTTGTAAAGCTGAATAACTTACAATGTCTCCGTTGGTGCAAAGTATCCTCCCCCTATGAGGGAACATTGCCCCAAACTAAATAATAATAAACAAATATTCCATTATTTTTTTTTGCAAAATGAATCTCTAGTGTCCATTATCATACGTTGTTCTAGCAGTTTCTGTATTATCAATATTTTATGGAAATGAGAAGGTAAGTTTTATATAAGTACTATTTAAAATTTTAGTTAAAAATGGAGCAAAGTAATCTCGTTTTACGGTAAGGAAAAAATAACAGTAGGCCAAAAGAGGCGGTATGGACACATGAGACGAATGAGAGAAGAAAGAAACTCTAAGAAAATATACGAGACAAGAGCAACAGGAAAACAACAGAGAGGAAGACCGAAAAAAGAGGCGCAATAATAGAAGAGGCAACAAGAACACATGGGAAGAAATAAACGAATTAACAACAGATAGGAGGAAGTGGAGAGATTACTATAAAAAATATTAATGTAGGCCTTACACCAAAAAATAGATAGGCAAAGGAATATATAAATAAATAAATAAATATGCGATAATTCTTTTGAGTAGTGTAGTACACTGTCGTTACCAGTGTCTTCGCTTAAATTAGAACAAAAAAAAAGACTTGCTTATTCGGCTTAGTACGCTAAGAAATGATGTTATTGCGGCTATTTTAAGCTAGATTAGGTTAGGTTAGGCTGCAGCAGTACTGCCGTGCTTAGCAAAACTGTTATACGTGCCAAATTTCGTTTATGGAGTTATGTATCCTATCTGATGTAGTTTTATTAGTTAGATAGTCGTATCTACTTGTATACGGTATGTAAATCATTTCTGCTTAATGCCGTACGCAAGATCCTATGTAAGAATCATTAGAAAAAATTAAATATCTGGAAAATGACATGTTGTCAGATAGAATACATTTTTCTTCAAACGCCAGAAAATGATTTAACTCAGTTGACTGTGGAAAAATGACACATTTCCGGCAGCGGAAGTTTTACTTTTCTTTTCCCAGCCGGCGGAAGGGAAAGTGTTGTCATGGCAACATTAAATAAACAACGTGAAGAAATACAATAAATTTCATCATATAACAATTAAATATACTCTTAAATCACCGCGAAGTGACTTTTCATGCCTTGCCTTCTATTACGCGTCTCACTTCATTCGGCGCGCAAACTTAGCGCGCCGTGAAAATTCTCAGTTTTCCTCCACGTAAAATAATATACTATTACCATTGATTATAATACCCTTTTTTGTTTTTTTTTTAAATTTCGACGCTAGCGCTCCGCTCTGGCGTGGGCGTCTCCCTACTAAACCAATTCTGTCTCCTTTTCGACGGGTTGAAGCGCGTACAAAATTTACATTGGGTTGGGTATCTATAAGGGTATTATAATCACTGCTACTACTAAGCGTGGTAGAGTCGTGGAATAGTTATTTACGCGAAGGGTCAATGAAATGGTCAATTACTTACGAGGAGCCATAGTGAAATGCGAGGCACCCTGTGTATAGTATTGGTAAAATATGAGAAACTTAGAGCACCTAAAACTGATTTTCAAATGAAATTTATGCACTAAAATAAAAATATCTCAAGAATTACTTATTGGATCTGAATCTAATTATACATATTTAATACTAGTATTAAATATGCCTTCCGTCATGTATTTTAAGCAGATTCAAAAATGAAAGAATATACTGGGTGTTCTATTTAAAAATGATACCAAATATTGTGTGTCGGATTTATGGTACACTCAGTACACTCGAACATAATTTTAAAAATAGCATCAAGTGTACAATAACTTCCAATTAGATTTTTTTCACACTGTAATATTTTAGTGCATATAATTAATTTTAACAACAATTTCATAAACGTCTGTCATTTTTTCATATTTTCCTAAGGAGACCTCGGAAACTGGCGTATCAATATGAATGTAATTTATTTGTATTATTACGTGATAAACCAGTATTAAATGCGTATAATTAGATTCTTATCCAATGAGTAATTCTTGAGATATTTTTATTTTAGTGCACAAATTTGCATGCATCTCTAAAATTTCTCATTTTTTACTACTGTTATCTAAATAAATACCGTACAAAAATGAATATAATTTATTTAAGGCACTTGGCGTAGAATCACGTAGAATACACAGGGTGTTCTGAAACAACGATACAATTTGGCTATTTTCAAATGGCTAACTCATTTTTTTAAATGGAACGCCCTGTATATAGCATTATATCCTGAGTGTTCATCTAATGAGCTATTTAATGGTAGCATATGGACTTTAATCTAGTAATGCATTTAAATATGTAAATAACGATCAATCTCACTAAGTTATAGCCATTTGAAAATAGCAAAATTCGATCGCTCTTTCAGAACACCCTGTGTATTCTACGTAACACCAAATATTGTGTATATTTTAGCACATTGCTTGTGTACTTGTATACTCAGATTCTTTCATTGATCTCTTATAATAAGGTTTTGCTGATTTTTATTCCGCGTCCACGATTTTTCGTTTTCTTATTTTGTTAAACATGTACAAAAAAACTTTTCTTACAAAAGTTATTAGTTTTTGAAATACCTATCCACACATGACCACATTTTCCATTTAAAATTCTGAAGTTGAGTGCAGCTACGCCTACTTCCGGTAACTTCCGGAAGTCGACATTACCCCCATTCAATTCTTTAGGTAGGTTTATGTTGTACTAATTTTTTTTTCGAACCTCTACGATGTCAAATTACCGAGAAAAAGGCCTGATATGGGTGGTCTGAAACACCCTGTATATTCGTATACCACCTATCCTCGCTCGTATCATTGCTGCTCGACTAATGAAAATTGAGGAAAAAATCTGATTGGCAGTTATTGGACACTTCATGTGCTACGTTTTGAAAATATTTTCGAGTGTACAGAGTGTACCATAAATCCGGGACACAATATTTGGTCTCATTTTTAAATAGAACACCCTGTATATTAATTCAGTTTTAGAATCTGATTTATGTGGTCTTAACAAATCATTTTTATCTTTAGGAATCGGATGCAACGTTGTCAAGTTATTCACATTTTAATCAAATTTAACGAAAAATCATGGACGCGGAATAAAAATCAACAAAACCTTATTACAACAGATCAATGAAAGAATCTGGGTATGCAAGTACCCAGGCAATGTAACAAAACATACACAATATTTTCAGTTACGTAGAATACACGGGGTGTTCTGAAACAACGATACAATTTTGCTATTATCAAATGGCTAAAACTCTTTTTCAAATGGACCACCCTGTATAAATCATCATATTCTGAGTGCTCATCGAATGAGCTAATTAATGGTAGCTTATGGACTGTAATCTAATAATACTTTTTAATAGGTAAATAACGATCAATCTCAATAAGTTTTAGCCATTTGAAAATAGCAAAATTCGATCGTTGTTTCGATCGAACAACGATACAATTTTGCTATTTTCAAATGGCAAAAAGTTGCACATGAAGTGTCCAATAACTTCCAATCAGATATTTTCTTCAATTTTCATTAGTCTAGCAGCAATGGTACGAGCGAGGATAGGTGGTATACGAATATACAGGGTGTTTCAGACCACCCATATCAGGCCTTTTTCGCGGTAATTTGACATCGTAGAAGTTCGAAAAAAAATAGTTAATACAGAAAACACTTGGTAAAGTTTCACAAGTTTTATAGAATTGCTGTACAATTGTTTCGGTACTGCTGCCATTCTCAAGAGAGATAAACTGAATACGAAAAAAATAGTGTGACATAAACCTACCTGAAGAATTGAATGGACGTAATGTCGACTTCCGGAAGTTACCGGAAGGAGGAGTAGCTGCACTTAACTTCAGAATTTTAAATGGAAACCTATGTCATGTGTGGCATCGTTGGATAGGTACATGAAAAAGAAACAACTTTTGTATGAAAAGTTTTTTTGTAAATGATATGCTTATGCCTACTTCCGGTAACTTCGGGAAGTCGACATTATCCCCATTCAATTCTTTAGGTAGGTTTATGTTGTACTATTTTTTTTTTCGAACGTCTACGATGTCAAATTACTGGGAAAAGGCCTGATATGGGTGGTATGAAACACCCTGTATATTCGTATGCTGCCTATCTTCGCTCGTACCATTGATGCTAGACTAATGAAAATTAAGGAAAAAATGTGATTGGAAGTTATTGGACACTTCATGTCCAACTTTTTGCTATTTGCAAATAGCAAAATTGTATCGTTGTTTCAGAACACCCTGTGTATTCTACGTAACTCAAAATATTGTGTATGTTTTGTCACATTACCTGGGTACTTGCATACCCAGATTCTTTCACTGATCTGTTGTAATAAGGTTTTGTTGATTTTTATTACGCGTCCATGATTTTTCGTTAAATTTGAATCAAAAATTCTGAAGTTGAGTGCAGTTACGGCTACTTCCGGTAACTTCCGGGAATCAAAATTACCTCCATTCAATTGTTCAGGTAGGCTTATGTTAGGCTATTTTTTTTCGCACCTCTACAACGTCAAATTACTGAGAATAAGGCTTGATACGTGTGGTCTGAAACACCCTGTATATGAAGCTGTATATGAACACTGTATATGAAGTGATGGTTAAATATTCGCCAGTAACCGATTGTGTAGGTATTGTTCGGTATTTTTTCAATGTAGAGTTCGCAACCCTATTTCTGAGATCCCCATGGTGTTCATCCTTATCTTGGACACCCGGTATTTTGGAAACAAAAGTGATTAGAAAAAAATATATATACATTTTCATTTAATTTTGTCTTTCTTAGCATGCCATGAAGTTGTGGGATACCTTGTATATTATCTATTATGTTATTATTTATTACATGTTTATCTGATAATGGCCCATTTATTCTGCTATGGCACATTACCGTTGCCACGAAGCGACCCATGACACTTGGAAATTTTGCTTTTATGAATTTCGTTGTGGCCATGTCGGGTACTTGAACGTGCACGTACAATTTACCATTGCACGGGACCCCCTACTTCGGTTCACCTCCTCAACGGAACGGCATTTTCATATGTGACAATTTCGTACCCAGGGGCAACGAGGTTTGAACCTACGCCCTTGTGTCGCCAGGACGATAAATCATAACGCATATGCATGGCCGCGACGTATTTTTGCTGCCATGGCTAATTACCGCCCCAATTACGAAGAAGCGAGCCACCATTCACTAGTAAATTGATCATCACCCTTCCACCTTGAGATGATTATTTTAAATTTATTTTTATAATGTTTATCTGACGTTGGTATATTTGCTGTTGTTAGGGCTAATAGTCACGAAGCAATTCACCATTCACCAGTGAATTGATCATCACATTTTGTCGTATACCTGCGACTGTCGTGTATTTTCATCTTAATTATAATATTCAGTTTTAATTTGTATGAATTATTATGTGCATTGAGTATTAATTCGTGACAAAATCGGTCCTATATTTATTATACAAATCATTCGCTTGCAACGAGCAATTAATTAGATAACATTTTTTGCCTCATTAAAATTCGGTGCACCAAATTCATTATCTGTACACGAACAATAGGCGTTTTTTGTCAATGTTACTAGCTTTGCAGATTTCCGCATAAATTATTCTTTTGCATCCCTGTCTTGCATCTGCTTCTGACGAAGAGAGTCTTAAGCGGATGCTCTTTGCGCAGGCTTATTAGCACCTTCGGCCGCGTCAGTAAGCGACAAAATGAGGGCATCTTCGTATCGTTTTGTGAGCAAACAACGATAATTAAACAAATTGCGGGGATTTAGGGCCTACAACGAACCCAATCGGTGCAAGATGTGCACTCTACATGTGGGTGAATTATGGAGGCACTGCGAATTCGCGCTGAAGGAATAATGAATACACACATCTTCAATCGCCAAGACTCCCGGACAAGTCTGTACATGCAACGTCGGCACTGCGAGAAAGCAGGAGGAACTGGCGGTGAATTGAAATCATTTTCGGCGCAACAGAATGAATAAGTCTTAGCGGAATTAAACGTGAGTTTTCTTCTTTTTATCTTGCCCCATCCTCGGTGGACGTAGGCCACTATAATTGCCCATCCAACTCCGTCCACCGCTGATCTAAATTGTTCATGATTTTCTGCTTACGTATAAACATCCTGCATATACCAATGGTCCCACACAATACTATAATTTATTGCGTGCTAATACACATAAATATTGTACAGATATTAACTTTCGGCTTGTGTTTTTAGATCGCTGTAAAGCTACAATTCAAACTTGTACACATTCAACGGCAGTGCTGGAACACGAGAAGATACCTGCAGACAATTTAAGCCAATTCCCGTACGATAGAATGAATGCTTCTGCAGGAAGGAAGCTTCAAACGTAAGTTTTTGCACAGACTTATTGTATACCCATAGTTACAAACGTTTTGTGCGTACATTTCGTACAATGATATTTTATGATAAAATATAATCTTACAAGGGCACTGATACCGATGTGCAGTCACATTACAGTAACATGTTTATTATTAACATACCATTAATTTATTTATTTATGTATTCCGTTGCCTTTCTACCTTTCGGTGTAAGGCATACATTATTAATTTTTATAATATTGCCTCCACTTCCTCCTATCTTTTGTTAATTCCTTTATTTCTTCCCATGTGTTCCCTTTTCTTGCTGCCTCTTCTTTTATTGCGCTGTTCCACTCTTTTCTAGGTCTTCCTCATTGTGGTTTTCCTGTTCTTCTTGTCTCGTATATTTTCTTAGTGTTTCTTTCTTCTCTCATTCGTCTCATGTGTCCATACCACCTCATTTGGCCTTCTGTTATTTTTTCCTGTATTGGTTTCATTTTTAAGTTTTTCCTGTGCGTCTCGTTCCTTATTCTGTCTCTTCTTGTTTTGTTTTCTATTTTTCTTAGGAATCTCATCTCCATGGCATTTATTCTTTTTATTTGTTTTCCTGTCACCGTCCATGTTTCGCTGCTGTAAGTTAACGTTGGTCTAATTACTTTTTTGACTTTTTCTGTTTTTGTGTCTCTTGATATCTCCTTCTTGCTTAAAAGGTGTTTTTTAACATGTTATATGCTGTTTTTCCTATTTTATCTTCTATTTCATTATCTAATTGCTCTGTATGATTGTTCCTAAATATCTGTATTGTTCTACTTGTTCGATTTTTTTTCCTCAGATAGGATGTGTCCAGATATTGGACAGTTGTGTTACTTTTTAAAATTATTTTCCAGTATACCATAAATCCGGGACACAAAATTTGGTCTCTTTTTTAAATAGATCACCCTGTATATTATTTCATTTTTAGAATCTGCCTTATGTGGGCTTCACAAATCATTTTTATTTTTGAGATCAGATGTTACGTTGTCAAGTTATTCACATTTTAATCAAATGTAACGAATCATACTTGTGAAAAAAAATCAACAAAACCTTATTATAAGAGATCAATAAAAGAATCTGCGCATGCAAGTACCCAAGCAATGTGCCAAAATATACACAATATTTCGAGTCACGTAGAATACGCAGGGCGTTCTGAAACAACTATACAATTTTGCTATTTTCAAATGGCTAAAACTCATTTTTTTAATGGAACACCCTGTATATAGCATCATATCCTGAGTGCTCATCTAATGAGCTAGTCAATGGTAGCATATGGACTATAATCTATGAATATTTTTTAATAGGTAAATAACGATCAATCTCACTAAGTTTTAGCCATGTGAAAATAGTAAAATTCGTAAATTTACGATTTTATACATTGTATACTGATACTGTTGATAAATCGATCTCAGACTATTGTAACTTATTACTTTATACGTTAAATCGAGATAACATATATCAGCATAACATTGACAAAAAAGTCGTTTCTAATCTTTGAAGTTAAAGGAGATGTTAGATGCTTCACTTCATGTATTTGCCTTTTTTCGTTCGTCATTTATGTATTTATATGCATACTTATATTTGATTGTGACTTGTGCCTTTGATAATTTTCCAAAAAGTTTGCTGCCCCTGAATTTTGCCGCCCTGGGCTATAGCCCTCATAGCCCCCCACCCCCCCATATCCGCCACTGAATTACGATTATATAGGGTGTCTCTTGAGGAATGCGCCATACTAATTAATCAATTCTAAGAAAAGAAAACTTGATAAACACGGGCCAACTCAAGCGTTTTCGCGATATTACATCAGGTATCTGACAACTTTTGAGCCACAAGAGCCAAACCTGTCCCTCACAACAATTTAATTAAAAAAATCGAGAGCCATAAATGTGTTTGATCCAACACATCCTAATTATATAATCATCATTCTACTGATTGAATTATGTACCCTATAATTCACTAGTGAGTTATGAATCATTCATAACTCACGCTTACTGAAATCTTAAAATTCGTAAACACCACAATTTCAGGTATTAAATGATTTTTAATATTAATTATTATATAAAAATCGAGAGCCATGTATGTATTTTATCCAACACCTCCTAATTAAACAACCAGCATTCTACTGATTGAATTATGTACTCTATAACTCACTGGTGAGTTATGAATCATTCATAACTCACGCTTACTGAAATCTTAAAATTCGCAAACACCACAATTTCAGGTATGAAATGATTTTTAATATTAATTATTATATAAAAATCGAGAGCCATGTATGTATTTTATCCAACACCTCCTAATTATACAACCATCAATTTACTGATTGAATTATGTACCCTATAACTCACTAGTGAGTTATGAATCATTCATAACTCACGCTTCCTGAAATCTTAAAATTCGTAAACACCACAATTTCAGGTATTAAATGATTTTTAATAATTATTATTAGGAATGTAATATTAGTTATGTATGTATGTTAGGTATGTATGTATCATACATTCAAGAGTAGATTAATCAAAAAAGTCCTACTCCTTATTAACAGTCACATAAATATTCAATGTAACAAACAAAGCAAAACCGATTCTTGCATCGACGTTCAAATTAATTTGTCTAATAAAAATGTTACAACTCTTATCAGAAAAAGCATGTGATTCAACGAAATTCTGGAGGTGGTGGATAAAATTATGTGTGGAACTCGTGTGTTATAGGTAGGGTTGGAATAAATCATGATTCAAAACAAAATGAAATAGATCATGTTTTATTTGATTTTGATTTTTTTATATTTCTGATCAGTTTTTAAATTAAAACTCTAAACATCTAAACTTACCAGTTTAGATGTGATTTAAATCAATTGATTTACATCACGCTTCAAATCATATGATTTTTTTAATTAATTCTTGAATTCGAACAAGAATTGATGATAAAAAAAAATCGGCGTATCTGTAGGTACAGCCACGGACTGTAATAACAGTAGATGAATAAAAATTGCAGGTATTAAATTATTTGTAATAATAATTAGGTATGTAATATTAGGTATGTATGTATGTATGTGAGGTACCTATGTATCATACATTCAACAGTAGATGAATCAAAAAAGTCCTACGCCTTATTAACATTCACATAATATTCAATGTACCAATCAAATCTAAACCGATGATTGCATCTACTTTCAAATTAATGTGTCTAATAAAAATGTCTCTCATCAGAAAAATAATGATATCTCAAGAACTGGTGTATAAATATGAATGCAATTTATTTCCGGTACCGAGAGATATACTAGTATTAGATGTGTATAATTAATTGTATATCCAATGAGTGATTCTAGAGAGAGTTTTATTTTAACGCAAAAGTTTAATTTTATACGCAGTATTAGGTGCACCTCTCATTTTAGTCATATTTTGCTAATGATATCTCAAGAACTAGCGTACCCATATGAGTATAATTTATTCATGGTACTGAGTGATACACTAGTATTAAACATGTATAATTAAATTTATATCCAATGAGTGATTCTTGATATATTTTAGTCCATACATTTAATTTTAAAAGCGGTTTCAAGTGCATCTCTAATATTCCTTATATTTTACTAATGGTATCTCAAGAACTAGCGTACCGATATGAGTATAATTTATTTATGGTACTGAGTGATACACTTGTATTAAACATGTACAATTAAATTTATATCCAATGAGTGATTCTTGATATATTTTAGTCCATACATTTAATTTTAAAAGCAGTTTCAAGTGCATCTCTAATATTCCCTATATTTTACTAATGGTATCTCAAGAATTGGCGTATGAATATGAATATAATGAATGCCTGATACTGAGTGATATACTAGTATTAAACATGTAAAATTAAATTTATATCCAATGAGTGATTCTTAAGATATTTTAGTCCATACATTTAATTTTTAAAGCAGTTTCAAGTGCATCTCTAAAATTCCTTATATTTTACTAATGGTATCTCAAGAACTAGCGTACCAATATGAGTATAATTTATTCATGGTGCTGAGTGATATACTAGTATTAAACATGTGAAATTAAATTTATATCCAATGAGTGATTCTTGAGATATTTTAGTCCATACATTAAATTTTAAAAGCAGTTTCAAGTGCATCTCTAAAATTCCTTATATTTTACTTATGGTATCTCAAGAACTAGCGTACCAATATGAGTATAATTTATTCATGGTGCTGAGTGATATACTAGTATTAAACATGTGAAATTAAATTTATATCCAATGAGTGATTCTTAAGATATTTTAGTCCATACATTTAATTTTAAAAGCAGTTTCAAGTGCATCTCTAATATTCCTTATATTTTACTAATGGTATCTCAAGAACTATCGTACCAATATGAGTATAATTTATTCATGGTACTGAGTGATATACTAGTATTAAACATGTAAAATTAAATTTATATCCAATGAGTGATTCTTGAGATATTTTAGTCCATACATTTAATTATAAAAGCAGTTTCAAGTGCATCTCTAATATTCCTTATATTTTACTAATGGTATCTCAAGAACTAGCGTATCAATATGAATATAATGAATGCCTGTTACTGAGTGATATATCAGTATTAAATGTCTATAAATAAATTTATTTTCAATGAGTAATTCTTGAGATATTTTGATATCTTTATATATCATGATATATTTTATATGTACAGGGTGTCCCACCTATCCTCTCTCGGACTATTACTGCTAGACTAATGAAAATTGAGAAGAAAAAAAATGATTGGCAGTTATTGGACACTTCATGTGCTACGTTTTGAAAATATTTTTGAGTGTACAGAGTGTACCATAAATCCGGGACACAAAATTAGGTCTCATTTTTAAATTGAACACCCTGTATATTCTTTCATTTTTAGAATATGCTTTGTGTGGGCTTCACAAATCATATTTATCTTTAGGAATCGGATGCAACGTTGCCAAGTTATTCACATTTTAATCAAATTTAACGAAAAATCATGGACGTGGAAAAAAATTCAACAAAACCTTATTATAAGAAATCAATGAAATAATCTGGGTATGCAAGTACCCAGGTAATGTGACAAAACATACACAATATTTTGAGTCACGTAGAATACACAGGGTGTTCTGAAACAACGATACAATTTTGCTATTATCAAATGGCTAAAACTCTTTTTCAAATGGACCACCCTGTATATATCATCATATTCTGAGTGCTCATCGAATGAGCTAATTAATGGTAGCATATGTATTGTAATGTAATATACTTTTTAATAGGTAAATAACGATCAATCTCAATAAGTTTTAGCCATTTGAAAATAGCAAAATTCGATCGTTGTTTCGATCGAACAACGATACAATTTTGCTATTTTCAAATGGCAAAAAGTTGCACATGAAGTGTCCAATAACTTCCAATCAGATATTTTCTTCAATTTTCATTAGTCTAGCAGCAATGGTACGAGCGAGGATAGGTGGTATACGAATATACAGGGTGTTTCAGACCACCCATATCAGGCCTTTTTCGCGGTAATTTGACATCGTAGAAGTTCGAAAAAAAAATAGTTAATAAAGAAAACACTTGGTAAAGTTTCACAAGTTTTATAGAATTGCTGTACAATTGTTTCGGCACTGCTGCCATTCTCAAGAGAGATAAACTGAATACGAAAAAAATAGTGTGACATAAACCTACCTGAAGAATTGAATGGAGGTAATTTCGACTTCCGGAAGTTACCGGAAGTAGGCGTAGCTGCACTTAACTTCAGAATTTTAAATGGAAACCTATGTCATGTGTGGCATCGTTGGATAGGTATTTGAAAAAGAAACAACTTTTGTATGAAAAGTTTTTTTGTAAATGATATGCTTATGCCTACTTCCTGTAACTTCGGGAAGTCGACATGAGCCCCATTCAATTCTTTAGGTAGGTTTATGTTGTACTATTTTTTTTTTCGAACGTCTACGATGTCAAATTACCGGGAAAAGGCCTGATATGGGTGGTCTGAAACTCCCTGCATATTCGTATGCTGCCTATCTTCGCTCGTACCATTGATGCTAGACTAATGAAAATTAAGGGAAAAATGTGATTGGAAGTTATTGGACACTTCATGTGCTACTTTTGCCATTTGCAAATAGCAAAATTGTATCGTTGTTTCAGAACACCCTGTGTATTCTACGTAACTCAAAATATTGTGTATGTTTTGTCACATTACCTGGGTACTTGCATACCCAGATTCTTTCACTGATCTATTGTAATAAGGTTTTGTTGATTTTTATTCCGCGTCCATGATTTTTCGTTAAATTTGAATAAAAATTTCTGAAGTTGAGTGCAGTTACGGCTACTTCTGGTAACTTCCGGGAATCAAAATTACCTCCATTCAATTCTTCAGGTAGGCTTATGTTACGCTATTTTTTTTTTCGAACCTCTACAACGCCAAATTACTGAGAAATAGGCTTGATACGGGTGGTCTAAAACACCCTGTATATGAAGCTGTATATGAACACTGTATATGAAGTGATGGTTAAATATTCGCCAGTAACCGATTGTGTAGGTATTGTTCGGTATTTTTTCAATGTAGAGTTCGCAACCCTATTTCTGAGATCCCCATGGTGTTCATCCTTATCTTGGACACCCTTTATTTTGCAAACAAAAGCGATTAGAAAAAAATATATTTACATTATCATTTAATTTTGCCTTTCTTAGCATGCCACGAAGTTGTGGGACACCTTGTATATTATCTATTATGTTATTATTTATTACATGTTTATCTGATAATGGCCCATTTATTCTGCTATAGCACATTACCGTTGCCACGAAGCGACCCATGACACTTGGAAATTTTGCTTTTATGAATTTCGTTGTGGCCATGTCGGGTACTTGAACGTGCACGTACAATTTACCATTGCACGGGACCCCCTGCTTCGGTTCACCTCCTCAACGGAACGGCATTTTCATATGGGACAATTTCGTACCCAGGGGCCACGAGGTTTGAACCTACGCCCTTGTGTCGCCAGGACGATAAACCATAACGCATATGCATGACCGCGACCTATTTCTGCTGCCATGGCTAATTACCGCCCCAATTACGAAGAAGCGAGCCACCATTCACTAGTAAATTGATCATCACCCTTTCACCTTGAGATGATTATTTTAAATTTATTTTTATTATGTTTATCTGACGGTGGCATATTTGCTGTTGCTAGGGCTAATAGTCACGAAGCGATTCACCATTCACCAGTGAATTGATCATCACATTTTGTCGTATACTGCGACTGTCGTGTATTTTCATCTTAATTATATAATATTCAGCTTTAATTTGTATGAATTATTATATGCAATGACTATTAATTCGTGACAAAACGGTCCAATGTTTATATACAAATAATTCGTTTGCAACGAGCAATTAATTAGATAATATTTTTTGCCTCATTAAAATTCGGTGCACCAAATTCCTTATCTGTACACGAACAATAGGCGTTTTTTGTCAATGTTACTAGCTTTGCAGATTTCCGCATAAATTATTCTTTTGCATCCCTGTCTTGCATCTGCTTCTGACGAAGAGAGTCTTAAGCGGATGCTCTTTGCGCAGGCTTATTAGCACCTTCGGCCGCGTCAGTAAGCGACAAAATGAGAGCATCTTCGTATCGTTTTGTGAGCAAACAACGATAATTAAACAAATTGCAGGGATTTAGGGCCTACAACGAACCCAATCGATGCAAGATGTGCACTCTACATGTGGGTGAATAATGGAGGCACTGCGAATTCGCGCTGAAGAAATAATGAATACACACATCTTCAATCGCCAAGCCTCCCGGACAAGTCTGTACTTGCAACGCCGACACTGCGAGAATGCGGGCGAAACTGGCGGTGAATTGAAATCATTTTTAGAGCAACAGAATGAAGAAGTCTTAGCGGAATTTAACGTGAGTTTTCTTCTTTTCATCTTGCCCCATCCTCGGTGGACGTAGGCCACTATAATTGCCCATCCAACTCCGTCCACCGCTGATCTAAATTGTTCATGATTTTCTGCTTACGTATAAACATCCTGCATATACCAATGGTACCACACAATGCTATAATTTATTGCGTGCTAATACACATAAATATTGTACAGATATTAATTTTAGGCTTGTGTTTTTAGATCGCTGTAAAGCAACAATTCAAACTTGCACACATGCAACGGAAGTGCTGGAAGACGAGAAGATACCTGCATACAATTTAAGCCAATTCCCGTACGAAAGAATGAATACTTCTGCAGGGAGCGAGCTTCAAACGTAAGTTTTTGCACAGACTTATCATATACCCATGGTTACAAACGTTTTGTGCATACATTTCGTACAATGATATTTTATGATAAAATATAATCTTACAAGGGCACTGATACTGATGTGCAGTCACATTACAGTAACATGTTTATTATTAACATACTAGTAATTTATTTATTTATTTATTCCTTTGCCTTTCTACCCTTCGGTGTAAGGCATACATTATTATTTTTTTATAATATTCCCTCCATTCCTTCTATCTTTTGTTAATTCCTTTATGTCTTCCCATGTGTTGCATTTTCTTGCTGCCTCTTCTATTATTGCGCTTTCCGCTCGTTCCTCTAGCTCTTGTATTTTTATCATCGACTGTTTTTCGTTTTCCCACTTTTCTTCATTCTCATTTGATTATTTTCTTATTTATTTCGATTATTCTTTATTTATTTGAATATACATATATTTATGTATTTCGTGTTTTAACATACCAGTAAAAGGTGCTGTTCAAGAATTAAAAGTGCAAGTAATACAGGGGGTCTCACGCAAGTGGTTGTTTAAAACTTTATGGGGTTCCTGATGGAATAAAAATTGCAAAAATTCGCACAAACATAGTTCGTCGTGATCTCCCAAAATAAAATACGTACATGTACGTATTATACTACACGTACTACATGTTTCTATCACTTCAGCTTCTACTAGAAGTGGCCATCAACTTTGTTATTTTAAATGGAACACCCTGTATATTTTTACATATTCAGATTGCACGTTTAATTCTGAACATATTGTATTAAGCCTAGAGAGCACTTATCTTTAGTAGTTTTTGTGGAAAAAAAATATTTCCGAAATATTTGCGAATTTAAATAATATTCATAATTTGTCTTATGAATGAAATAGAAAACTAAACTTTATTGCATATTGTAGCAGAAGCATTGCTCTAACATTACAATAATTCGTATGTGTTAATATTTTACTGGTACCATTTCAAAAGTTCAATTATTTACAGGTACACTTCAAAACGCCATATATATTTTTTTAATGAAAAGACAAGTTTTTTGCCAAATTTTAATCATGTCAATCATTTAAATATCAATTTTATCAAATGGCTATTTATTTAAGCGATGATTATGCAATTACTGACTTTATTGAATGTAATCTTTTAAACCAACTCACTAGAAATCAATGTATTACTTTTACGTATTTAAATTTTCGCCTCAATTTTTCAGGGCACCCAGAACTCCCCAAAGTGAATCATGTGAGATGATCTTATATTTGTGTTCAAACCACTTCTGGGCCAACCTTGGTTTGGTTGAAGTGTGGTGTATATGAATATGGTGTGTATGAATACCTCATTAGTTTTTGGTGCAATATTGATCGTGATTGAATGCTCCTTGTTCAGAGTTCTTGTTGAGCCCGAACTCATGTTCTCTATTGCACCTTGAGTATATATTGAGTGAGTGCCTGCGCGTGCGTGCATTGTATTTACTAATTTATAATTACGCTTCCAGTGCGTTTAAATTTCGCGATTATACTTTGGGATTACCTTCCCAAGTCAAACGTATACTTTTTAGTGTTTGCTTTGTCTTGTCTTCAATAAATAATTAGTGAAAGTATCTTGAGCAGTTCAGATTACCTTCTGACGGTAAATGTAATTTTAGAGCCAGTGCGTAGTAGTGTCGAAAGTTCGGGTATGGTTGAGCCTGGGGATTGTTGCGTTTGTTTCGTGCTTTCCCCGCCCGCGCCACACCGTCAAATTTCGAACTCCGATTTGTTTTCGGAGTTCGGAGTTGCAGGGTACTGGATCTTCGCCAATTCAACTTTAAAAGTCAATTTCAAGGTAGGTCTTTTTTTGAGATGAGCTCCAAGACGTCTCAAAGTGAGTACATTGTTTCTTACATTTCATCAAGTAGAGTCTCGATTCAGGTTTTTGTTCACAGATGCGCCCCAGCTTTTATTTTCTTGTTTTGCTACCGATAATGCGTATTCGTTTTAAGCAGGAAGTTCTTAACCTGGTGTCCGGATTGAGTTCTCGTGAAGCAAGTTAAGCCAAATTGAGGTTTCTCTGTAACCCTTCCATTGACTTCTGGTGCAGCATTGCACATCGTGATTGAACGCTCCTTGTTCAGAGTTCTTGTCGAGCCCGATTCATAGTTCTCTGTTGCACCTACGGTCATTACGGTCATTGAGTACTGGTGTTGCGTTGTAGACAAAATCGAGAGTTTCTTGTGACACTGTTGACCTCAATTAAGTTGCCCTCTGCAGGTTTGCGGGTAACGTAGGTTCAAAAAGGTTAAGAATAACTGCGTTACTGCGTCACACAGTACGCCGCCTGGGCGAGCAGGGTTTTTCTTACAGTTGCGCCATTCATGTTTGTGTACTGTCGGCGCATATTCTCGCTCTGGGCGACGTACTTATATATCTTGCGCTGCGTATATGTACGTTTAGGGTTTTCAGGTGCGCACACATCATTGCGCCAGTACGTCGAAACAGTAACTAGTAAGGTCCCGTTGACCTGCTAGAGTATACACAGTAATACATACTGTATTACTATGTATACAGTGCTTGTTTGTTGCAAGTACAATTACTATTTATTTGCCTGTTGCAAATGCTATTAGTATGTATACAGTGCTTGTTTGTTGCAAGTACGATTACTATGTATTTGCCTGTTGCAAGTACTATTAGTATGTATACAGTGCTTGTTTGTTGCAAGTACGATTACAATGCATTTGCCAGTTGCAAGTACAATTACTATGTATTTGCCTGTTGCAAGTACTATTAGTATGTATACAGTGCTTGTTTGTTGCAAGTACGATTACTATGTATTTGCCTGTTGCAAGTACTATTAGTATGTATACAGTGCTTGTTTCTTGCAAGTACGATTACTACGTATTTGCCTGTTGCAAGTACTATTAGTATGTATACAGTGCTTGTTTCTTTCAAGTACGATTACTATGTATTTGCCTGTTGCAAATACTATTAGTATGTATACAGTGCTTGTTTGTTGCAAGTACGATTACTATGTATTTGCCTGTTGCAAGTACTATTAGTATGTATACAGTGCTTGTTTGTTGCAAGTACGATTACTATATATTTGCCTATTGCAAGTACTATTAGTATGTATACAGTGCTTGTTTGTTGCAAGTACGATTACTATATATTTGCCTCTTGCAAGTACTATTAGTATGTATACAGTGCTTGTTTGTTGCAAGTACTATTAGTATGTACACAGTGCTTGTTTCTTGCAAGTACGATTACTACGTATTTGCCTGTTACAAGTACTATTAGTATGTATACAGTGCTTGTTTCTTTCAAGTACGATTACTACGTATTTGCCTGTTGCAAATACTATTAGTATGTATACAGTGCTTGTTTGTTGCGAGTACGATTACTATGTATTTGCCTGCTGCAAGTACTATTAGTATGTATACAGTGCTTGTTTCTTTCAAGTACGATTACTATGTATTTGCCTGTTGCAAGTACTATTAGTATGTATACAGTGCTTGTTTGTTGCAAGTACGATTACTACGTATTTGCCTGTTGCAAATACTATTAGTATGTATACAGTGCTTGTTTGTTGCAAGTACGATTACTATGTATTTGCCTGTTGCAAGTACTATTAGTATGTATACAGTGCTTGTTTGTTGCAAGTACGATTACTATGTATTTGCCTGTTGCAAGTACTATTAGTATGTATACAGTGCTTGTTTGTTGCAAGTACGATTACTATATATTTGCCTCTTGCAAGTACTATTAGTATGAATACAGTGCTTGTTTCTTTCAAGTACGATTACTATGTATTTGCCTGTTGCAAGTACTATTAGTATGTATACAGTGCTTGTTTGTTGCAAGTACGATTACTATGTATTTGCCTGTTGCAAGTACTATTAGTATATATACAGTGCTTGTTTGTTGCAAGTACGATTACTATGTATTTGCCTGTTGCAAGTACTATTAGTATGTATACAGTGCTTGTTTGTTGCAAGTACGATAACTATGTATTTGCCTGCTGCAAGTACTATTAGTATGTATACAGTGCTTGTTTGTTGCAAGTATGATTACTATATATGTGCCTCTTGCAAGTACTATTAGTATGTATACAGTGCTTGTTTCTTTCAGGTACGATTACTATGTATTTGCCTGTTGCAAGTACTATTAGTATGTATACAGTGCTTGTTTGTTGCAAGTACGATTACTATGTATTTGCCTGTTGCAAGTACTATTAGTATGTATACAGTGCTTGTTTGTTGCAAGTACGATTACTCTGTATTTGCCTGTTGCAAGTACTATTAGTATGTATACAGTGTTTGTTTGTTGCAAGTACGATTACTATGTATTTGCCTGTTGCAAGTACTATTAGTATTATACAGTGCTTGTTTGTTTCAAGTACAATTACTACGTATTTGCCTGTTGCAAGTACTATTAGTATGTATACAGTGCTTGTTTGTTGCAAGTACGATTACTATGTATTTGCCTGTTGCAAGTACTATTAGTATGTATACAATGCTTGTTTGTTGCAAGTACGATTACTATGTATTTGCCTGTTGCAAGTACTATTAGTATGTATACTCGCCACACATACTTCCACGTTGTCTGCGCATATTCTCGTTCTGTTAAGACGTACTTATTTGATGTGCATATAATTAGTACCGCGATGTTGCGCCCATGCATTGAACAGGGTTTTCATTTTCAGGTACAATCTTTTAGCTACATTTAAAGTAGATGCATGTAAAGCTGCGCATCCATTGGGTTCCTCTAAACAGGTTCCCTTAAATTACTATGTACACAGTACTTGCTGTTTCAAATACGACAATAGCATTTTCTCTTTCAGGTACTATATAAACTGCGCCTATATTGGGTTCCTCTAAACAGGTTCTCTTAAAATACTATGTAAACAGTACTTGTTGTTACAAGTACGACAATAGCATTTTCTCTTTCAGGTACTATATAAACTGCGCCTATATTGGGTTCCTCTAAACAGGTTCTCTTAAATTACTATGTACACAGTACTTGTTCTTGCAAGTACGACAATAGCATTTTCTCTTTCAGGTACTATATAAACTGCGCCTATATTGAGTTCCTCTAAACAGGTTCTCTTAAATTACTATGTACACAGTACTTGTTGTTGCAAGTACGATAATAACATTTTCTCTTTCAGGTACTATATAAACTGCGACTATATTGGGTTCCTCTAAACAGGTTCTCTTAAATTATAACGTATAGTACTTGTGAGTTCCAAGTACGCCTAATATTTTCTTTCAGGAACTTTACATGGAACAAGAACAGAAAGAAGAACAGAACCGGAAGAAGAACATGAGTAAAATATGGCTCCAGGCGAGATCTCTCATGTATAAAATAAAAAGATAACGGCATCAGTGAATTGGGCAGCTTTATTTACACCAACTGTTTAATATTAGAGGAATCATTATAAACCAATAGGTATTTTACTGTTCATCAGTTCAGTTGTATTTGTAAATCAGGCCGTCGTTCACACAGACGGTACCTTTAATTAGTAGCACTTTTCAGAATATTCCAGGATATTCTGGAAGTGCTGCAAATTTGGGTGATGCTGGAAATCTGTCAAATGCATATTTCAATGAGTAAGATCTAATGTTTACATCATTTTGATGCTATGCTAATTAGTTACCCATTAAAATATTACTCATTATTTTATTTTTATTTAGTACATCATGGTATTTGTCTTCTCCTATGTTTAGTGGTTCAACATATAAACATTTTAGAGTCGCTTAATTAGTACGCAAGATTTTTTTTCTCTGCCTCTAGTACTTCTGCAGTTTTACGAGCTCAAATTGAATCAAGTTTTTCGCCCAACTTCCAACATATAAACATTTTGGAGTCGGTTAATTAGTTAATTAGGGAGGTGGACTAAGCCCCCTAATATTCATAGTATACATTGATGAAGTAATCAGAAAGTGCACACAAAAAACTAAAAAGCTGCATAGACAACTTGAAAGAATATCAATCTCTGAAGGAGCTCTCACGGATGACCTAATACTGATTGCAGGAAAGGAAGAAGAACTGAGCACAAATCTCAAAACTTGGAATGAAGCATTAAAAGAATATGGAATGACAATAAATAAAAGCAAAACGAAAGTAATGGTAATTGGAGATGAACAACACAAGATCGACATAACATTGGAAAACGAAGAGATTGAACCAGTAAAAAACTACAAATACGTTGGAGTGGATATACATATTAATGGTAATCAAGAATTGGAAATAAACAATAGAATAGAAAAAGCAATGAAAACATATTACGCAATGGGATCATTAATAAACAAGAAGGAAATATCAAAGAAAACAAAAATTAACGTATACAAAACCATATACAGACCAATATTGGCCTTTGGTTGCGAAACATGGGTGTTGAACCAAAGGCAAAAAAGTAAGATCCAAGCAGCGGAAATGAGATTCCTTAGCAAAGTTAAAGGAGTGACAATCAAACACAAGATAAGAATTTCGCAAACCATAAAAGAACTAGGAACTAGACCAATACTAGAATTTATCGAAAGAAGACAACTTAGCTGGTGGGGCCATCTGCAACGGATGGAAAGCAAAAGGACGGTAAAACAAATATGGGAGGCAAAGACACAAAGTAAAAAGAAAAGGGGAAGACCCAAACCAACATGGGATAGTGAGATAGCAAAAATACTGAAAGCACGAGGAATCACATGGAAAGAAACCAAAAGAATTGCACGAAACAAAAAAGAATGGGCAAAATTTGGGAAATTTTAGAAATCGCATATAAAAGTCATGTGCGATTATTATAAATATTCATGATATTTTCGAACGAGTCGCCAGTCAATTGTCATTTTCAGCAGTTGCTGATTAGTCAATGAGGTTTGTTTAATTATTTCCATAGCAGTAGGGTATTTAAGTTTTGTATCTATTGTAAGATTGTTTCTGATTAAACAAAAATTTTTGAAAATTCTTTAAACTTTATTTTGAAAATGAAGCGCCATGTTTATATACACTTTTTATATTAGAATTGAAAAATTGATCAAGGAATCACTCCTTTAAGTTTATCTACGTTCTTAATTAACACCCTGTATGTATAATAGACACATAATTAATAAGTACTATAGTTTTATAAAAAAATCTATACAAAGTTTTAGAAACCACTTTAGTCTGTAGTCTTAAGTCACTTTAGTCTCTAGTCTTTAGTCACTTTAGTTTCTAGTGTCCTAATTTTTATTAACATTCTATATAAAACATACAATTCTGCAATAATTGTGTACGAAAGATTACAAGCTTCAATAGAAATTTTAAAATGAGAAATAAAATTTTCCAAAATTTTTAATTCCCTAGAATATGTTTATTTAATTTTTTTTTCAACCAGGTGTCATTCAACGGTTTCAGTTTTATTTTCCTGAGTTTTGCTATTTTGCTAAAATTAATTTCACAAATTATCTGTTCAACTTTACAAAACTTTAAAAGAACTGCTAAAAAAAACAATAAGAATTGGAGCATAATCTTTACGTATACTTGTAAAATTTTCATGTATTATTTATAAAATAATCATCGTTAAATTATTTGTCATGAAATTTTGCAAAATTTTAATAAAATCGTAAATAAATTTTAGTACTACTATTAACTGATACTATTCCTATTACTATAATAGTAATAATAGTAGAAAAGTAAGTAAAATATGTAATGTAAATATGTAGAAGACATTACAATTTGCAGAGAAAACATATCAAAGATATAGTAAAACATTTATAAATTATTACTATTAACGCTATAGTAATTGTAAATATATACATATCAATTATTGCTAATTATTGCAGACTCAATTATTAATTTAAAATTTCATTACTCTGCGGTAATTTATTGAAATTCCGACAGAATAATTAATATTTTGCCAAGGAACATTGATATTTTGATAATAACAATTAAAATTTAGAAGTAATAATGGAATTTTTGACAATAATCCTTAAAATATTTACAAAATAATTAAAGTATTTATATTATTGCTATCAAATTTTAACAATTATTGTAGAAACTCAATTATTAGTATAAAATTTCATAAATCTGCGGAAATCTATTGAAATGCTGACAGAATAATTAATAGTGGGCCAAGAAACATTGATATTTTGATAAGAACAATTAAAATTTAGAAGTAACAATGGAATTTTTGACAATAATCCTTGAAATATTTACAAAATAATTAAAGTATTTACATTATTGCTATCAAATTTTAACAATTATTGTAGAAACTCAATTATTAGTTTAAAATTTCATAATTCTGCGGAAATTTATTGAAATGCTGACAGAATAATTATTATTTTGCCAAGAAACATTGATATTTTGATAAGAACAATTAAAATTTAGAAGTAACAATGGGATTTTTGACAATAATCCTTGAAATATTTACAAAATAATTAAAGTATTTACATTATTGCTATCAAATTTTAACAATTATTGTAGAAACTCAATTATTAGTTTAAAATTTCACAATTCTGCGGAAATTTATTGAAATGCTGTCAGAATAATTATTATTTTGCCAAGAAACATTGATATTTTGATAAGAACAATTAAAATTTAGAAGTAATAATGGAATTTTTGACAATAATCCTTGAAATATTTACAAAATAATTAAAGTATTTACATTATTGCTAACAAATTTTAACAATTATTGTAGAAACTCAATTATTAGTTAAAAATTCCATAATTCTGCGGAAATTTATTGAAATGCTGACAGAATAATTAATATTTTGCCAAGAAACATTGATATTTTAATAAGAACAATTGAAATTTAGAAGTAATAATGGAATTTTTGACAATAATCCTTGAAATATTTACAAAATAATTAAAGTATTTACATTATTGCTATCAAATTTTAACAATTATTGTAGAAACTCAATTATTAGTTAAAAATTTCATAATTCTGTGGATATTTATTTAAATGCTGACAGAATAATTAATATTTTGCCAAGAAACATTGATATTTTGATAAGAACAATTAAAATTTAGAAGTAATAATGGAATTTTTGACAATAATCCTTAAAATATGTACAATATAATTAAAGTATTTATATTATTGCTATCAAATTTTAACAATTATTGTAGAAACTCAATTATTAGTTTAAAATTTCATAATTCTGCGGAAATTTATTGAAATGCCGACAGAATAATTAATATTTTGCCAAGAAACATTGATATTTTGATAAGAACAATTAAAATTTAGAAGTAATAATGGAATTTTGGACAATAATCCTTAAAATATTTACAAAATAATTAAAGTATTTATATTATTGCTATCAAATTTTAACAATTATTGTAGAAACTCAATTATTAGTATAAAATTTCACAAATCTGCGGAAATCTATTGAAATGCTGACAGAATAATTAATAGTGGGCCAAGAAACATTGATATTTTGATAAGAACAATTAAAATTTAGAAGTAACAATGGAATTTTTGACAATAATCCTTGAAATATTTATAAAATAATTAAAGTATTTACATTATTGCTATAAAATTTTAACAATTATTGCAGAAACTCAAATATTAGTTTAAAATTTCATAATTCTGTGCATATTTATTGAAATGCTGACAGAATAATTAATGTTTTGCCAAGAAACATTGATATTTTGATAAGAACAATTAAAATTTAGAAGTAACAATGGAATTTTTGACAATAATCCTTGAAATATTTACAAAATAATTAAAGTATTTACATTATTGCTATCAAATTTTAACAATTATTGTAGAAACTCAATTATTAGTTTAAAATTTTCATAATTCTGTGGATATTTATTGAAATGCTGACAGAATAATTAATATTTTGCCAAGAAACATTGATATTTTGATAAGAACAATTAAAATTTAGAAGTAACAATGGAATTTTTGACAATAATCCTTAAAATATTTACAAAATAATTAAAGTATTTACATTATTGCTATCAAATTTTAACAATTATTGTAGAAATTCAATTATTAGTTTAAAATTTCATAATTCTGTGGATATTTATTGAAATGCTGACAGAATAATTAATATTTTGCCAAGAAACATTGATATTTTGATAAGAACAATTAAAATTTAGAAGTAATAAAGGATTTTTTGACAATAATCCTTGAAAGATTTACAAAATAGTTAAAGTATTTACATTATTGCTATAAAATTTTAACAATTATTGTAGAAACTCAATTATTAGTTTAAAATTTCATAATTCTGTGGATATTTATTGAAATGCTGACAGAATAATTAATAGTGGGCCAAGAAACATTGGTATTTTGATAAGAACAATTAAAATTTAGAAGTAACAATGGAATTTTTGACAATAATCCTTGAAATATTTACAAAATAATTGAAGTATTTACATTATTGCTATCAAATTTCAACAATTATTGTAGAAACTCAATTATTAGTTTAAAATTTCATAATTCTATGCATATTTATTGAAATGCAGACAGCATTTCAATAAATGCTGTAAATAATATAATGAGGTTTGTTTAATTATTTCCATAGCAGTAGGGTATTTTAGTTTTGTATCTATTGTAAGATTGTTTCTGATTAAACAATATTTTTTTAAAACTACTTTAAACTTTATTTTGAAAATGAAGCCCCATGTTTATATAAACTTTTTATATTAGAATTGAAAAATTGATCAAGGAATCACTCCTTTAAGTTTGTCTACGTTCTTAATTAACACCCTGTATGTATAATAGACACATAATTAATATGTACTATAGTTTTATAAAAAAATCTATATAAAATTTATAAACCACGTTAGTCTGTAGCCTTAAGTCACTTTAGTCCCTAGTCTTTTGACTAACTTTTGACTTCAGTCTCTAGTGTCCTAATTTTTATTAACATTCTATATAAAACATACAATTCTGCAATAATTGTGTACAAAAGATTACAAGCTTCAATAGAAATTTTAAAATGAGAAATAAAATTTTAATTTTTTTTTAATTCACTAGAATATGTTTATTTAATTTTTTTTCAACTAGGTGTCATTCAACGGTTTTTGTTTTATTTTCCTGAGTTTTGCTATTTTGCTAAACTTAATTTCACAAATTATCTGTTCAACTTTACAAAATTTAAATAGAACTGCTAAAAAAAAAAAAGAATTGGAGCATAATCTTTACGTATACTTGTAAAATGTTCATGTTTTATTTATAAATTAATCATCGTTAAATTATTTGCCATAAAATTTTGCAAAATTTTAATAAAATCATAAATAAATATTACAATTACTATTAACTGATACTATTCATATTACTATAATAGTAATAATAGTAGGAAAGTAAGTAAAATATGTAATGTAAATATTTAGAAGACTTTACAATTTACAGAGAAAACATATCAAAGATATAGTAAAACATTTATAAATTATTACTATTAACGCTATAGTAAGTGTAAATATATACATATCAATTATTGCAGACTCAATTATTAGTTTAAAATTTCATAATTCTGCGGAAATTTATTGAAATGCCGACAGAATAATTAATATTATGCCAAGAAACATTGATATTTTGATAAGAACAATTAAAATTTAGAAGTAACAATGGAATTTTTGACAATAATCCTTGAAATATTTACAAAATAATTAAATTAATTACATTATTGCTATCAAATTTTAACAATTATTGTAGAAACTCAATTATTAGTTTAAAATTTCATAATTCTGCGGAAATTTATTGAAATGCCGACAGAATAATTAATATTTTGCCAAGAAACATTGATATTTTGATAAGAACAATTAAAATTTAGAAGTAATAATGGAATTTTGGACAATAATCCTTGAAATATTTTCAAAATAATTAAAGTATATACATTATTGCTATCAAATTTTAACAATTATTGTAGAAACTCAATTATTAGTTTAAAATTTCATAATTCTGCGGAAATTTATTGAAATGCTGACAGAATAATAATTATTTTGCCAAGAAACATTGATATTTTGATAAGAACAATTAAAATTTAGAAGTAACAATGGAATTTTTGACAATAATCCTTCATATATTTACAAAATAATTAAAGTATTTACATTATTGCTATAAAATTTTAACAATTATTGTAGAAACTCGATTATTAGTTTAAAATTTCATAATTCTGTGCATATTTATTGAAATGCTCACAGAATAATTAATATTTTGCCAAGAAACATTGATATTTTGAGAAGAACAATTAAAATTTAGCAGTAATAATGGAATTTTTGACAATAATCCTTGAAATATTTACAAAATAATTAAAGTATTTACATTAGTGCTTTCAAATTTTAACAATTATTATAGAAACTCAATTATTAGTTTAAAATTTCATAATTCTGTGCATATTTATTGAAATGCTCACAGAATAATTAATATTTTGCCAAGAAACATTGATATTTTGATAAGAACAATTAAAATTTAGAAGTAATAATGGAATTTTTGACAATCCTTGAAATATTTACAAAATAATTAAAGTATTTACATTATTGCTATCAAATTTTAACAATTATTGTAGAAACTCAATTACTAGTTTAAAATTTGATAATTCTGTGGATATTTATTAAAATGCTGACAGAATAATTAATATTTTGCCAAGAAACATTGATATTTTGATAAGAACAATTAAAATTTAGAAGTAACAATGGAATTTTTGACAATAATCCTTGATATATTTACATAATAATTGAAGTATTTACATTATTGCTATCAAATTTTAACAAAAATTGTAGGAACTCAATTATTAGTTAAAAATTTCATAATTCTGCGGAAATTTATTGAAATTCCGACAGAATAATTAATATTTTGCCAAGAAACATTGGTATTTTGATAAGAACAGTTAATATTTAGAAGTAATAATGGAATTTTTGACAACAATCCTTGAAATATTTACAAAATAATTAAAGTATTTACATTATTGCTAACATATTTTAACAATTATTGTAGAAACTCAATTATTAGTTTAAAATTTCATAACTCTGCGGAAATTTATTGAAATGCCGACAGAATAATTAATATTTTGCCAAGAAACATTGATATTTTGACAAGAACAAATAAAATTTAGAAGTAATAATGGAATTTTTGACAATAATCCTTGAAATATTTACAAAATAATTAAAGTATTTACATTATTGCTATCAAATTTTAACAATTATTGTAGAAACTCAATTATTAGTTTAAAATTTCATAATTATGTGGATATTTATTGAAATGCTGACAGAATAATTAATAATTTGCCAAGAAACATTGATATTTTAATAAGAACAATTAAAATTTAGAAGTAATAATGGAATTTTTGACAATAATCCTTGAAATATTTACAAAATAATTAAAGTGTTTACATTATTGCTATCAAATTTTAACAATTATTGTAGAAACTCAATTACTAGTTTAAAATTTAATAATTCTGTGGATATTTATTGAAATGCTGACAGAATAATTAATATTTTGCCAAGAAACATTGATATTTTAATAAGAACAATTAAAATTTAGAAGTAACAATGGAATTTTTGACAATAATCCTTGAAATATTTATAAAATAATTAAAGTATTTACATTATAGCTATCAAATTTTAACAATTATTGTAGAAGCTCAATTATTAGTTTAAAATTTCATAATTCTGTGGATATTTATTGAAATGCTCACAGAATAATTAATATTTTGCCAAGAAACATTGATATTTTGATAATAACAATTAAAATTTAGAAGTAATAATGGAATTTATGACAATAATCCTTGAAAGATTTACAAAATAATTAAAGTATTTACATTATTGCTAACAAATTTTAACAATTATTGTAGAAACTCAATTATTAGTTTAAAATTTCATAATTCTGTGCATATTTATTGAAATGCTGACAGAATAATTAATATTTTGCCAAGAAACATTAATATTTTTATGAGAACAATTAAAATTTAGAAGTAATAATGGAATGTGTGATAATAATCCTTGAAATATTTACAAAATAATTGAAGTATTTACATTATTGCTATCAAATTTAACAATTATTGTAGAAACTCAATTATTAGTTTAAAATTTCATAATTCTGCGGAAATTTATTGAAATGCCGACAGAATAATTAATATATTGCCAAGAAACATTGCTATTTTGATAAGAACAATTAAAATTTAGAAGTAACAATGGAATTTTTGACAATAATCCTTGAAATATTTATAAAATAATTAAAGTATTTACATTATAGCTATCAAATTTTAACAATTATTGTAGAAGCTCAATTATTAGTTTAAAATTTCATAATTCTGTGGATATTTATTGAAATGCTCACAGAATAATTAATATTTTGCCAAGAAACATTGATATTTTGATAATAACAATTAAAATTTAGAAGTAATAATGGAATTTAAGACAATAATCCTTGAAAGATTTACAAAATAATTAAAGTATTTACATTATTGCTAACAAATTTTAACAATTATTGTAGAAACTCAATTATTAGTTTAAAATTTCATAATTCTGTGCATATTTATTGAAATGCTGACAGAATAATTAATATTTTGCCAAGAAACATTAATATTTTGATGAGAACAATTAAAATTTAGAAGTAATAATGGAATGTTTGATAATAATCCTTGAAATATTTACAAAATAATTGAAGTATTTACATAAGTGCTATCAAATTTGAACAATTAATGTAAAAACTCAATTATTAGTTTAAAATTTCATAATTCTGCGGAAATTTATTGAAATGCTGACAGAATAATTAATATTTTGCCAAGAAACATTCATATTTTGATAAGAACAATTCAAATTTAGAAGTAACAATGGAATTTTTGACAATAATCCTTAAAATATTTACAAAATAATTAAAGTATTTACATTATTGCTATCAAATTTTAACAATTATTGTAGAAACTCAATTATTAGTTAAAAATTCCATAATTCTGCGGAAATTTATTGAAATGCTGACAGAATAATTAATATTTTGCCAAGAAACATTGATATTTTGATAAGAACAATTAAAATTGAGAAGTAATAATGGAATTTTTGACAATAATCCTTGAAATATTTACAAAATAATTAAAGTATTTACATTATTGCCATCAAATTTTAACAATTATTGTAGAAACTCAATTATTAGTTTAAAATTTCGTAATTCTGCGGAAATTTATTGAAATTCCGACAGAATAATTAATATTTTGCCAAGAAACATTGGTATTTTGATAAGAACAGTTAATATTTAGAAGTAATAATGGAATTTTTGACAATAATCCTTAAAATATTTACAAAATAATTAAAGTATTTACATTATTGCTATCAAATTTTAACAATTATTGTAGAAACTCAATTATTAGTTTAAAATTTCATAATTCTGTGCATATTTATTGAAATGCTGAGAGAATATTTAATATTTTGCCAAGAAACATTGATATTTTGATAAGAACAATTAAAATTTAGAAGTAACAATGGGATTTTTGACAATAATCCTTGAAATATTTACAAAATAATTAAAGTATTTACATTATTGCTATCAAATTTTAACAATTATTGTAGAAACTTAATTATTAGTTTAAAATTTCGTAATTCTGTGCATATTTATTGAAATGCTGACAGAATAATTAATGTTTTGCCAAGAAACATTGATATTTTGATAAGAACAATTAAAATTTAGAAGTAATAATAGAATTTTTTGCAATATTCCTTGAAATATTTACAAAATAATTTACAAAATTTTGATAAGGGGGTTGGGGTAAGTTGCCGGTAGCCCCTGGGCGGCAGAAGGAGCAGGACTTTTTGTATTCATCTACTGTTGCATGTATGATACATACATACCTAATAGTACATACCTTAGGTATGTACTATTACATACGACAACTATTACAACAATTATTATTAAAAATCATCTAATACCTGAAATTGTGGTGTTTATGAATTTTAAGATTTCAGTAAGCGTGACTTATGAATGATTCACTAGTGAGTTAAAGGGTACATAATTCAATCAGTAGAATTATGGTTGTATAATTAGGTGTTGGATAAAATACACTGAAGGCTCTCGATTTTTTTTATTAAATTGTTGTGAGGGACAGGTTTGGCTCTTGTGGCTCAAAAGACACCTGGTGTAAGGTAAAACCGCTGAGTGACCAACTTTGATCAACGATATCTCGAAAACAGTTGAGTTGACTCGTGTTTATCAAGTTTTCTTTTGTTAGAATTGATTAGGTAATTAGTCTGGCGCATTCCTCAAGAGACACCCTGTATAATCGTAATTTGGATTAGGTTAGGGTAGGTTAGGTTAGGTTAGGTTAAGGTTAAGTATAGCTTAGGTTAGGTTAAGGTTAAGTATAGCTTAGGTTAGGTTAAGGTTAAGTATAGCTTAGGTTAGGTAGCAGGAATTCATAAGTTAGATTGTGGCTGGAGACTAAATATCCTTACGGCTTAACAGAAACTATAATTTGATTATGATTGATGATTAACAATTGGATTTATTACTTTTTGTTCACCACGGCCTGGAAGCTGCTTGTCCAACACTTGCTTGTCCAAACTCATACGATTTTCGTAATTTTCCGCACTGAGTTACTTTCTTGTATATTTTTATGTTATTATATTTTTTATGTATATTAGTTTGTTTTTATGTTATTGTGTATATTTTAGTTTATTGTAGATATAATAATTATTCACTTATTGCATGTGTCTGCGCCTGAGATTGAGCACGGTTTAGTTTTTCCGAATTTCCCGACGGACGACATCGTCACCTTGGATGCAGCACATCACCTGCATCCACTCAACTTTCGATCAGAGTAACGCGAGAAAACTTGATCCTCTGCCAGGATCCCCCGGCCCATCCTTGATCACATTCAATTGTTTGTCGGACGCCCTATTCCAGCAAATAAAAAAAATTAACCCGGCGAGTTACATACCTCGAAATTTGTTGTTATGGTTGGGTTTGCATAGATTTTTTTTTTGAGGCCGTATTTTTCTTAAGTGAAAACGTGGGGGCGTAACAAGTTGACGTCACCGTTGACGTTTGGCATACCACCGTGCACCAGTGGGCGACCTGCCCCTGAGTGAACCCGGCTCGGGCACGAAATTTCGGCTGCCTGACACCGACTCTGGTGCTATATATGTGTATAAATAATAAAAGGCGATCGGACAAAGGAGGCGGCAATTGTTTTAACGGGACGCACGCCGCCTGGGGGTCCGAGACGTGTACACATACCTGGTTCACATAATACGTAATTCCTTTGGGGGGCGGAACACCCTGCACTGAGCACAAGGGGGCAACGTTCGCACACTGCAGTTTACGCGCACTAGAGACAACCGGGGCACTCGTGTTCGTTCGTTACTGTGCCTAATACCTTATCGGAATAGTGTCCACATCAACCTTATTGCTAAAGTATACCGTGGTGTTTGTGCCAGAGTAAATTATTACACAAATAGAACTACTTTCGTCATGTGAAAGTGCGCTAGCACGCTGGCGCCATCTCGCGTGCGGCGGCGGGCACGTAATGGTTCGTTTCCCGGACGACACAACAGGTGTCTGCCACTGGGCAAAGTTTGGACTCCGGGCGCATTACTTCCGGCGTATCGCTTTCCCGCCCACTTGTTGAGCTTAATCCGGTGTTAACGGTGACAATCCCAGAAGACAGGACCGGATTATCGCATTATAAATAAAATAGGAACAACAAAACTCCAGATATCCATGGAAATTTTCGCAACCAATAAGAAAGGCGACATCACCAAGCTCGCCTTTGTTATTGGCTGCGAAAATTTCCATGGATAACTAGAGCAGAATTTTAAATGATCACTCGGTATAATGAAAATATTGGATACAGCATCTTGACTGCAAATAGATATAACATAAATATCAAACTTACATTGCGGATATCTCGGTTATCGCTTCTACACACCCGGAAGTTGCCTTTTGAATTCAGGAGAGACCTATTAGTCAGGAAACGTGCCCCAAAGTCCCTATCAGCAACTTGAAAACTCTCAAAAATCGCCATTCATGCAGGCCTTTAAACCGATATTCTTTTCGTTCAGTCTTTGTTCCGGTTTAATTAAATAATAAATACAGGGTGTTAAAAAAAGAGTGTCAAATATTTAAGGGGGTAGTAGTATGAATAAAAATAATACAAATAATACAATACACAATAAAAACAAAGTCTTGATAAACATGGGTCCTAAATGTAACGGTTTCTGAGATATGGAAGATTATTCTTGTTTGAAACATTTATTTGCATATTTGCAATTATTTATTACTTATTGATTATGTGCAAACAAACAAAAGGAGCTTCTAGCAAAAACAAAGGACATAGCTACAGAACATGTTCGAAGTGCCCACGTTTCATTTCCAAGCAGGCACTGCATATTTGTCTGAAGGATATTCGAATTATTTCTAATACACCCTCATTCCCTAACCTAAACGAACTTTTCATTAATTTTTTGATGCAGCTCCTCGAGGCTATTTACAAGAGTACCATAGACTAATCACACAATATCTGGTAAATTCTTCCAAACATACTACAGAGGAATTACACTCATACAGCATACCAGGGAAAATATTTACAAGGATATTAGAGACAAGACTGAAAGAAAAACTGGACCCACTATTGGGAGAAGGACAGCACGGGTTCATGAGAAATAGAAGTACACAGGACCTGATATACATAATGAGACAACTAACAGACAAGACGATCAGAAAAGGAAAATAACTACACATATGCTTCATAGACCTGTAACGGTTCGAACCCAGGTGTTGTACAAATTCTCATAATTTGTAATATTTATTATTCATCGCATTTATTTAACTGCAATTCATCCTTAAATGCAATTGGATGCATTTGATTTCTTTAACTGCATATTATATGAATTCTTATAATTCAAGTAATTGATTTGGCTCGTGATTTACAAATTCTCGTAATTTGTAATATTGATTTGGCTCGTGATTTAGTGGTAGTACTCTACGTTATGTTTGATTTTTAAATCAAAATCGTGATAACTCAGTTTGGTTCGTTTTATGGGTAATGTGTCTGTTTGTAATTTTTGTTGGCAAGTAAAACACAGATACATGGATTTCATATTATTTATTCATTTTAAAAGGTTATGCAAGCGACAGGTAAATAAAAGACAATTTTGTTACTCTAATTGGACGTTATTTATTTAGTTATATTTATTTAAATTTTGGAATAGATTTGTTTAATAATTATTGAAAATTTATTATATTCTTTGAATTTGAATGATTTATTTTATTTTGAAAGCAGAGTAACTTATTAACACTGCGGTTGGAATTACAAAGTGTTACTTAGCGACTTCATGCACCACAATCTTCAAATTGTGCCGAGAAGGATATCTGATACATGTCATCACTGCATAGAAATTCATTAGCACGGTGCCTACCAATGTATTTCAACGCCACCTTGTGGATAGGAACGAATCACATAACTTCACATTAAAGTACTTTAAGCGATTCCAGTGCTTCAAGCACCCAATGTGTCCTCATTCGGAGATATTGCTAGTACTCGCGTCTACCAACATTATCAGCCATGTGATCGTAAAAACTTTAATAGGTATTGTTATTCAAAATTGATTATTGATTAGTATGATAAAGCTCTATTCTACTTCTACTTTTCTATCTACTTAAGCACATACAAACATACGTTTCAGTCATTCATAATTCTGAGATTTCTTGAATATCGGAGCGCTGAGCAAGTTTAATTATACGATTTAATTACAAATATCATTGAATTATTTATATCGAAATTATTAAGTTAAGTTCCCCTGACGCAACTTTTTATTTAACTACCGATTGATTAATGAGGCCACACTGTTTATCAAATGTTTGCGACGAGGAAAGAAAGGCATATTACAATATTCTCCTGTCAGTACGAAATTATTTCCAGGACAAGGTATAAAATGCAGTTAGGTTCAAATCCGCAGTGGCGTGAATCTCCCTACATTTCATACCCTTATTAAACTTCGTTCATTACCAGCGGCAAGGCGCGGTAATATCACTAGATAGGTTACATTATTATGGATAAATTACTTTAGAATTGTTAGTGTGAAAAGATGTTTGATCAAATGTTTTGCGACGACGGAAAGGAAGGCATGTTACAATATTCTCCTGTCAGTACGAAAATATTGTCAGGACAAGGTATAAAATGCAGTTAGGTTCAACTCCGCAGTGGCGTGAGGCTCCCTACATTGCATACCCTTATTAAACTTCGTTCATTACCAGCGGCAAGGCGCGGTAATATCACTAGATAGGTTACATTATTATGGATAAATTACTTTAGAATTGTTAGTGTGAATTACATTATTAGTATGGAATTGACTTTGTAATTGTTAGTGTGAATTACATTTGATAAACTTGTGTTATATATTCACCTGAGGAATTAATGTTTAAAGTATATGAGTCGTCGTCGGATAGCGTCACGTTCTGTCTCGATCGGTACATCTCACTGGCCCCGTTTATTTATTTATTTATTTTTATTTTTATTTTTTTGAGGAGAGGAAATCTTCTGAAAGACACCCCTTATAGGGGTAGTGTCGGATTCCTACCGACTAAAACCTCTCCGTACTCAGGACACCAGAAGGCGTCCATGAATCAATAATGAGGTACCGGTTGTTCACCATGACCTGCCGTATCATATTGATCATCAGAAATGTTCAGCATTCAGATATGAGCATTTAAATGAAACCCGAAGGTTTGAATCTTTTAGGTTCAGCCAGCGTAGCTCCGGATTAAGTTAATAACCCCTTACTGGTCTTTTGAAAATGCTAACTGGCAGTCAGCAGGACTCAAGTATGTGTAGTATTGTTAGTGTGAATTACATTTGATAAACTTGTGTTATATATTCACCTGAGGAATTAATGTTTAAAGTATATGAGTCGTCGTCGGACAGCGTGACGTTCTGTCTCGATCGGTACATCTAACTGGTCTCGTTTAAGTTCCGCACTTCTATTTATACTGGTATACTGTTCCCCCACTTTTTACTCTTCTTCCCCCGTCCTATGATAATTCTGCGTACCGCTGCAAATTGACGCAATCCCATACGTGTCATCGAATTACGCAATCGCCGTTTCGAGTTCCCGTCGTATTCCCACGACCTATTTCTCTGTGTCATCATTTTGATCGTGGGCTTATTTACATTTGCCCAAAACTACGAAGTCAGCAAAATGAATATACTCGCTTGGGCCAACGCGTCTTCGGCCGCGGCCTGCTATGATATTTACGCAGTTTTGTTCCGACTCGTAAAATTATGGATTTTAATAGTATTAGGTTCTTACAGACCTAAAAAAAGCATTTGACCGAGTAATAAGAGAGGACATATGGAATATGTTTGAAAAAAGAGAGGTAGAAAGAGACATGATAAACATAATAAACGAGCTGTACAATAACAACAGAAACAAGGTGAGAATAGGAACAAACGAATCAGAGGAGTTCAAGACCGAAATTGGACTAAAACAAGGTTGAATTTTAAGCCCTTTGCTCTTCGCATCACTCATAGATGAAGCAATAAGGACAAGCAAAGAAAGAGCAGCAAACACGATTATAGGATATAGGAAACTGGAAATGATAAAAATACAAATACTTATGTTCGCAGACGATATGATAATAATAGCAGACTGAGAAGAAAAACTCCAACGTAACATTAATATATACGAAGAAGAACTGAAAAAGATAAATATGGAAATCAACATCAGCAAAACTAAAACAATGATAATAGCGTCAAGAGAAAACAAACACAAAATAGAGCTAGAAGGGAAATAACTAGAACAGGTGAAGCAATGCAACTACCTTGGAACAATAATAGAAGAAAAGGGAAAGATTGACCAAGAAGTAGAAGAAAGAATGGGAAAGGCATGAATGATTTACAACACAATAAAAAACACGTTTCTAGAGAAAAAATAAATTACCAAAGAAATAAAAACTAGGTATAAAAAAATAGTAAGGCCCTCTCTAATATATGGAAGTGAATCGTGGACAATTACGGAAAGAAACAAAAGCAAGATCAACGCAATGGAAATGAGATTCCTAAGGAAGATAGAGGGAATTACATAAAAAGATAGAGTGAGGAACACAGAAGTAAGGAAACGGCTCAACATAAAGCCAATAATTAGGTGATACATTTTGTCTTCGTCGCTCATTTCAACGCCTACTGCACCAAAATGTTCGAAATGTATAAAACAAGGTTTTTTTTCTGAATAAAACATGAGAAATCATACTGTGATATAAATCGTTCAATTTGTAATAGGAAATATTATATAATACAGGGTGTACTTTATTTATGGGCCATATAAAAATATAAAGTTGATGGTCAATTCTTCGAAACCAAACGTTGTACTGAAAATTTATAAACTCTATCTTGTAGAGCTAAAAAAGTGGCAATGCGAACGTGCCTTTTGTGTTTTTATACCTTTTCAAATAAATTCAGCAAAACATAAAAACGATATCACAAAATTTGCAGATTTTGTCGAATATCTCCGGAGGTAAGCGGAATTTTCTGGTTTTCTCAACAGAATATTACTGACCATTAAATTGCGAACTTTTTTCTAATTTAACCGCCGTTGTAACTTTTACTGGTTGCGAAATCTCCATGCTGTTGATCCTTATCTTGGACACCCTGTATACCCTTCGAATTTTATTATATGTTTGACATTTTAATCCACAGAAATTTGGTATAATATACAAAGTTATAGATTTATTGATCAATAATACACAGCAATTTTGACACTTATTTATTTATTTATTTATTTATTTAAAGCAGTAACTAGTAGTAACTTATACGTATACTCTGTTCCATTTTTATTTTTAACAGAGTTGGCTCTGTTAGGGTGACAATATTGTTGGCCAATGTAAAAAGTCACTAGACTTGAAATAATAGGTTATATTTAAAAAAAAGAGGTTTTATTTTATGACAGTGGGCAATGTTGCCATCAAATTGAGTATCTATTGAGTACAGAATTTACTTGCTATTTTTATTTACAAAAGCAAATCAGTCTAATTATAATATAAAATATAGTTGATAATTGGTTTACTTAAAGCATAAATCTAATTATTTATTTTATAGAAGCAATAATTTAATTATTTTAATATATGAATTAGGTTAGGTTAGGCAACGTTGTTAGAAATCTAACATTTAATTTTTTTTTTCACTGTCAGATCATTTTTGTTGGTGTTCATGTGTGAAACTTTATAAAATGAAACCACAGCCTTCTTAGTTAAGAATAAAAATGGTACAGAGTTTAGTAGTAGTAAGTTATTTATGCACTTAAAAGTTTAGTTTAAGAAATTTGAACTTTTGTTGAAAAAATTATGGATTTTTTTTAAATCTTGCGGTTTTCGTCAGTACAATTATTGAAACCATGAATGCTCTAAATTTTAACTATAAAATTGTCTTTATACGCAATAGTATTATAAATTTTATAACTGCACACCGAAAAATATTTGTTAATCATTAAAATTCCTCAATTAAAATTATAATATCGCCGGCTTACAAGTGAAATCACTTAAGTCAAAAACTATAAAATGTGAGGAACTGCTGTATTTTTTTTTAATTACTTCAAGTAATTTGAACTTTTCTTGAAAATATTGTGGATTTTTTGAAAATGTTGCCATTTCCGTCAGTACAATCATTGAAGCCATGAATGCTCTAAATTTTAACTAAAAAATTGTCTTTATACGCAATAATATTATTAATTTTATAAATGCGCACCGAAAAATATTTGTTAATCATTAAAATTCCTCAATTAAAATTATATGTAGTATGTTCTGTCATAAATCATGTAAATTCAATTTTTACAATACCAGCAAACATTCCCCTGATTTAACACCGAATTACTATAAAGACCGAATACTCGCTAACAATCACCGAAAGTGTTTATAGGATTTTAAAAGAAATGCTACGAAATACTGATTGAAATGCCAAGAAGTTCACAAAGTTCAATATACTGGGAAAGAATCATAAAAAGAATCATAGTATGTTCACCAAATTGTTTTTGAAAAATGTCTAACAATTGACGTGGTAATATTGGCAAAAAAATGTTTTGGATATTATACCGAAATAGATACATTTTGTTTTCTAACACTATAGTGCACTTCTTATAACACGGTTTAGGGTAAGTTATTTAAACATTTTCTGATCAAATTATACAGTATGTCCCAGGATTGAGTTTACAACAGGGATTTTTTTTAATTCTTACTTTTATGTAGAAATGTTATAGGAATAAAAATTCCTGCTTGATCTGAAACTACCATTTCAGTTATTAAAACATTGATTTATTTATACAGGGTGTTGGCTAAATAACAATAATATAAATCTAATTTTGACACTTTAGAAAAATAACATCATTTAAACAACCCACCACCATTTTCTTCACACAGTACTAGCCTGGTGCGGAATACCTGAAAACTGTTTTGTATTGTAGGCGATTTTTTAAATTTTCAGTATTATTTTCTGCATTTGGGGGATTGTTTGAATAATTATATTTTTCTATAATGTAGTTAGATGTAATTTTACATTTTTTTTGCAATTAGTAAATAAATCAGTGTAAAAATAAGATTTAAAAATATTGATTTTGTCAACACCCTGTATAAATAAATTAAAGTTTCAATAACTGAACTGGTAGTTTCAGACCAAGCAGGAATTATAATTCCCATAACATTTTTATTTAAAAGTAAAAATTAAAAATATTTCTTTTGTAAACTCAATCCGGGGACATACAGTATATGTTTTTAATATTGCCATTTTCGTTACTATTTCATTAAAAATATTTGACAATCGTTGAAACCATTAATGCTCTAAATTATAACTAAAAATTGTCTTCGTACGCCATAATATCATTAATTTTATAAATTTGCCCCAAAAAGTTTTCTGGTTTTGATTGAATTTTCCAAACCACACATTAGACTTATGACGATATTCAAAAAAGTATCCAATTTTATTGAACATTCAATTCTCGTTGTTGTTGTTTCTTCATTTGCGAAAAACCGAACAGAAACTGAACCGAACACCTAAAAAACCGTTATTTTTGCCGGAACGAAAACTGGAACAGAACCCATATACAGGGTGTTAAAAAAAGAGTGTAAAATATTTAAGGGGGTGGTAGTATGAATCACAATAAAAAAAGTCTTGATAAACATGGGTCCTTAAAGTAACGGAAGTTCAGAGATATGGAAGATTATTCTTTTTTACCTCCTTTTTTTCTCAACTATCAACTATCAACTTTTAAGAAAAAATATAAGATGCAAAAAATATGTAAACTGAGAACCTGAATAGGACTAAGTACTGAAATCTAGGGTGTCCCATGTAAAAAAATCAAGTTATGGCACTTCAAAGTGTACCAAAATTAATGTGTTACAGCAAGGTGATGCCACAATGCAGATAGGCGGTCTTGCCGCCAGAAGATACCTCAGTCAGTTGTTTAGGCTCAGGCAAAGTCCCAACTTGATATCTTAGAAAACAAGTGCCCTGCGATTTTTTTAAATAAGTGCCTGCAAACGCATTAATTTTTAGAAAAACGTGAACAACTTCTGAACGGTTAAAGCGAATTGCAAAAACTAAACGGATTTATAGAGCCCAAAACAGGCCAAATTTAAATATGTAAATGTATACAGGGGGTGCTATTTAAAAAAAAAACTAAGTCGAAGGTTGCCCTGCAAAAATGGAACACCATGTATATGGCAAAATAATTTTACAAACTCCACTTTGGCCTCCCGTTTGCAGTGTATTTTGGTTCATTTCGATATCATTAACGGTGTACGTGCAAACGAGCCTGCCCGTCCTATTGACTCACCCTGTATACAGTGGTTCTTCGTTTAGTTCTCTTACTTCTTGAAGTTGTTTCCAGAGTTTGTCTTCCTTTCTTTCCGTTTCGTCTGGTTCAAAAACTATTAAATAGTTTATTTGCGTCCCGTTATTATTCATATTTACTGTTAGTATTCTTTTTGAGTGTCCTGTCCAACCGGTTACTTGCTTGCTCTCTTCTTTTTGATTATGCATGCTACTCCTGCTTTTGCTCTTTGATTTGAAATTTCATATACAAAGCGCGGATTTATAAGCATAAAAAATTACAAAATACGCGCTTAAATATGCATAAAAATCTTAGAAAATAAGCAAATAAAATAGCATAAAGATTAGAATAAGCACAAAAACGCAGAAAAAGCATGAAAACGCATATTTTATTTTTTTATGAAAATACAGAAAAACAAAACAAAACATAATTTTATTAACAAGAACGCACTGTAGGTAGATAAAAGTAATATTTTAATAACATAGGTTTTGGTGATTAATATTAGTAACAATAATAATTAATAACAAATAATGATTACTGCTCATTTTTAAATGAACTAATAATTAAATGTTTTTCTAAATTTTCAACCGAAAATCCCATTCTCGTAGCACTGAGCACATTTTTTAAGTGGGAAAAGTTTCTCTCCACATCCACACTTGAAACCGGTGCACATTTAAATTTGGGAACAATTGTTATCTTTATCAGCAAATCTTCCACGAAATCTCCTATTGAAACTGTTGATATTTCTTGTAACTCGCCAATCCCTTCATTATATGCGAAAACTGCATCATATTTTTTTTTATAATCTCTCCTATAGATCCTCGTACATTTGAGACGGCGTTCCTAAAATCTTCAACTATTTGAACTGCATCTACCAAAGTTGTGTCCTTTGCTTGGAGTTCATCAATCGCTTTGCTTACAAAACTGTAGTTGGTTTTTAGAAATGATAAATTTTGTACAGCCCTCCTATCTTTAAGAACTTTATGGCATTCTTTAATTGCCTCTGGCACATTTTCGGGAAACTCTAACACAAGTTCCTTAAATAAATCGAAATGGTCTGCATAATAGCAGGCAGCATCTATCCACGTACCCCAACTAGTTATAACCGGTGCCGGAGGAAGAGGTACATTTGGCATTCTTTCCCTAAACATTTCAACCCTCAGTGGAGCTTATAGGAAAATGTTCTTCCCGGTTTTTATCAAATCATTGACCAAGGGAAATTGCAGTCTAATCATTTCAGCAACTCGATAAAAACCATGTGCCAAACAGGTGCAATGCATTAATTGCTCATAAAATACTTTCAAATTAGAATATGCCTTCAACATATATGCAGCGGCATCAGAAATCATCAATAATAATTTATCATTTGGTACGGGGTTTGGCATAAAAAATGTGTTAATCCATCGTGAACGAATTTGGCAACGGTATTGCCATTTGTTTTTTCTAACTGCATGGAACTAATTAAAAATGCATTGGTGGAGTCTTCGTTTAATATTCCAATCATTAAATGGGCGATGTACCAACCACATGAATCAGTAGTTTCATCTACACAGAACCATATGTAATTGTTGCCAATTATCTTTTTTATTTCCTCAATAGTGTGTTTATATACTTGCTCGACATAGTTTTTGCGAATCGTTGATTCGGCAGGAATATGTCTACCGGTGTATTTTTGTAAGAAAGATTTAAACATACTATTGTCTAGTTTTTTTAACGGAATGTAAAGATACCATCGTATTGCATAAATCAATGTAAAATTCCTTTTCATTATGTGTGGAAGAACTCGCAAAAGACTCGGAAATAGTTTGCTGGGTACTCAGGGTACTGCTTGCAGATTTGTGTTCTTTTTTTAATTTTCCAGGTGAACTGTTGTTTTGATATGTTGTGTTATGTTAATTTTTTTCTCGCAGTTAATCTACAACATAATACATGCTTGTACCTAGGCCAATAGCAACACAAAATAAAACTTACCGGTTTGATACAAGCCCTGCAAATTAATTTGCCGATCTCATATTTTAATTCAGAAAGTCCACGTATCCATTCATCGACGGAAGGTTTTACTTTCGGCATTTTATACAAGAAAACTTATAAACACGTAATACACACAAGGCACAAGCACAACGCACTGAAGATTGAGATAAATTGGACTGAATTGATAGCACACTTGCCCCAGATGCGTTCTGTGCACGTAAAAATAGGGTAATCCCCGAAATAATCGAGCGCATAGGTTTTTCCCGAAATTCTTAAACCCGGACCTGCGTCGGGCTATTGATTTCCTGCGGGCATGCCCAGTGAGCGTCGGTTTTCCCGACGCGTCGTCCACAGCCAGACGATGCCAGTCTAGAGCGTCGCGCCGCCCGAAAAGGGTGGAAATGGAGGACTTACTCCAGAACATCATCAAAGAGTGCAACGGGTCCAAGGCGAGCTCCGTCAAATCGGCGTCGCAGGAAGCCTACGGTAATCACGACGCCTCCCTTATCAAACGCCACATCCGTCTTTCGAGCATTAACACTTCTTTTTCCGCCTGCAGACCTGCTATGCTCGCAGCACAGCCTCCTGAGGACGCCGTCGCACGAGCTGAGGACCGCGTGCTTTCTGCCCGTCAAGCTCTCCCTGGAGAGCAAGAAGAGCAAGCTGGTGTCCCTGGGCCTCACGGGACTTAACGTACGTCCCCCCAAAAATTTACCATATTGCGCCCCCATTTTCCAAATGGTGCAGTTGCAGTGGCCTTGACTCGCGAAAACGCACTTCTGCGTCCGTATCGATCTAACTAATCGGGTAACCAAGTTAGCAGCTTTTTTGATCATTTCCGCAGCTGTTGGAGGCCTCCTCCAAATCGATTGGTTCGATTGTTAATTCATGCGGCAGTTGTATTCCGCGCGCGTAGAAAATGGAAATTGGCTGGAAATTCCGTGCCTCATTGTCGCAGGACTGTGCTCCATTGGTCACGCCGAAATTTAATTTGCGCCACATTTTCATCTACAACAGCAACCGAAACGCTCTTTCATCAAACCCAAATTCAAGTCTAGTCGCACCACTTAGAATATTCGCGTGTAAGACTAGAAAATTTTAAACTATTTACTTTCGCTAGTCTTGAAACACTACACACATATTTAACACATATCTTCTAGAACTGGAAGAACCAGCTTGGCAATTTTGTAGATGACTTTGTAAGCTTTTGATTAATAATTATCTGATTTATTTAGATATTTTACGCTTGACTAAAATTAAAAATTGATTGTTAACATTTTTCCCAATCATAATTTGCGGTTGCGTCATTGTTGCTCCGAAACGGTGATTTGTACACCTACTTAATATTTAAATAAAACAACGTGTACGCAAGAAATAAGAAATTTATTAATTATTAATAAGCTAGGAAGCTAAGTTAAGCTAGGACAGTTCTATATCCCCCCCACCCCGCGGTGATTAGAACGGCGATTAAATCCGCGAATTAAAAGCGCGAATTAATTTAATCGAAATCTCCACGCGGGTCGCTCTAGAACTGTCCCAGCTAAACTACTATTATTGATTCCCCATCTTTATAAAAACTTTAAAAAAAAATCATTTATTTAAAACCAATAAAAAATAAAATCAACCGACTTCAAATTACAACATTTAGTTACGGAATTCAAAAGTAACAATTTTCTTTCGGTTGCTTCTTTTAACATATTGGAGAAGTTCTTATCTAATATCTGTTCGGAAGTAATATTCGTTTTAGAGTTGACGCTTTGGTGGGGATCCTTACTCTTCACGGAGAAACTTTTGCACATAGACTTTTTGATAGGTCCACCTGCGCCCGATCAAAATAGTAATCTAAGTTTTCTAGGAAATATTTCCGAGAGTAATGATATTTCAAGTTGTTTGCACATTTGGCAAGCATTTTACTTTCAGTTTCGTAGTAATACAAAGTATTGCAGTCGTGTTCTTTTATTTTTCCCGTTTTGTCAATTGCGTTTCACAATTTACAATTTGTGCCAAATAACTTTCCACTTTATCTAATGTTAAGAGGTTATACAGGGTTGGGAAAATGTGTAAAACACCTGATTTCTGTCTAAACGTTATTATTATTATTATTATTATTGTTGCTCTTAAAATAAATGTTAGAAGTTTTTTTTTCTCTATTCAGTGGCGTACTTGGTTTTCTTCAGCTAACCTACTTTTCGAGATATGACGTCATTGGTAGTTTTTTTTTAATTGATGACCCTGTATATTTTTACATTTTAAAATAAACACTTTTTACACAATTACGATGATATAGGGTTTGGTGGGTATACGACATGTAGTTTTTTAAAATATCAAATAAAATAATAGCTACTTATGGTATAAGTGAATAAAATCGAATTTTATCCACGAAAAACCAGTTTAGCGCAAGAGGCGAAGGCGAGTGCGATAATGTTTTCGAGTGGATAAAATGGCTCTATTCACGTGTATCATACACGTTTTTTCCAATTCGTTATCAGAATTGAAGAATTTGCGTGAGTGTCACATTGTCAGGTGATAACGAAAAATTCAAGGATACTGCGAATTTCCCTTTTTTTTACTTTATTCACGTTGTCAATTGTTATAGGAAATAAAGTGAAATTGTCAGGTGACTACGAAAATTTCAACGATAGTGCGAATTTACCTATTTTTTTAAACTTTATTCACGTTTTCAATGGTTATAGTGAACAACGTGAAAATGTTAACATTTTATTCACCCATTCGATTAAAGTGTAGTTTTAACGATGATATTCAATATACATAATGAGCATTTTAATAATGCGAATTTTTTTGCAAAAAATACGAAAGGCACAAGTCACAATAACAAATAAATATACAAATAAATAAATGACGAACGAAAAATGGTAAATACAAGAAGTGAAGCATCAACGATCTCCTTCAACTTCAAAGATTAGAAACGATTTTTTTGTCAATTTTATTCTGAGATATGTTATCTCGATTAAACGTATAAAGTAATAAGCTACAATAGTCTGAGATCAATCTATCAACCGTATAGAAGTAGAAGTATGTAACGCTCCGATATTATTTTATTATATTTATTTTATTATTCGTCGTTTTTATCGTGAAATTATTATATAATTTCTTGATTATTTTGGCTCGTGATTTATTATATAATGTTTTAGTTATTTTTGGCTCGTGATTTATTATATAATGTTTTAATTATTTTTGGCTCGTGATTTGTGATCGTATTTAGTACTTACACGTCGTGACGTTTAATTTAACTACCGTGATTACTCTCAAGGTACTTTGCTATTGGTAATGTGCTAATTAACGTACACTAATAATGGATTAATACAAGAAAGCACCAATTTAAGGATTTGTTTTGTTTATTTAATGTTAGACACACTGAAATTGTAAGACACAGGGAAATAAAACACAGGTTGACAATGATGTAAATTAATTTATATAATTATAACGTACAGGGAAATAAAACACAGGTTGATGATTATGACATGAATTGATTTATTTTCTAGATTTCGTTGACCTTTTAATGAATTTGTAAATTCTCTTATTTATTCAATTGATAATTTGAAAATGGTTATTACCATTTTTATTTACGAGAGTTTGTTATACATGCACGTGCTTCTCTTAGACCATTTATTACCATGCTCTTTCACTCCATTTAACTATGGGAAAGTGATATGATCAAAAATAGAACTATTTAAAGATGTTGAAATATCCCCAATAATTCATGAATGATTACTAAAGGTATCTCGCGATCTTCCCGAATTTCATGGTTGTGTCGGTGTCCACACAATAATGCAATTATTGGAGCCCCATTGTTTACGTTGATTGAGGTAAATTAGTAATTCTACCCACGACCACAGCAAGCACCAATGTCACAAGTAGTCATCACCGTCAGACATGTTACAAGTTGTGTCAAATAACAGTTCTGCTACCTCAATCGGAAATGTTTATGTAATGTTATAATATATTATTATTAGGAACATTGGAGGTTATTAATAACTTCTGTTGTGATTATACTAAGCTTCATTCTCTCGTTTATCATTTTCTCTGTTTATACGGGGTTTTAATAATTCCACTTATTTCTTGTTTACGATATTTAACCACAAATTGTCATTATGTCTTCAAATTATTGAGATTTAATCCAGCCTATTTTATCTGTTCGATTCTAAATTACTCTGCCCAATAATAGGTACGTTATGTGCTTGTTTTATGATTTGAAATAAAGAAACCAGTATTTTTATACATTATGTTTTTAAATTATTATGATTTAATCCAACTTATTTATTTATTGAGTTATAAATCACTCTGCACGTAATAATATGCACGTTATGTGCTCATTTATGATTTAAAATGAAGAAGCCATCATTTTTATGAATTATTTTGATTTGAATATGATGATGTATGTCGGAGGGGAACACTGAATGCTTTGATTAGTTGTTATAGTTATGGTGAATACAGCCACGTTAATTTGCGATCGCGGGCGCGATGTATAATGAGTTTATATGTTTAAATGTTATGATGCTGACAACGATTTGATTCTAGTGGAGGAGGTCATTCCAAAATAACAGGTGTGTGAACGAAGTGCGGGGGTGGGCGTCAATTACACCTGTTATTGCTTCCTCTAGTGATTCGTAAACACGAATAGCGTTCGAGCCGCCTTTGTTTACTGATAGGAATAGGTAATCGGTGTTTGGCTTTTCTAGGTAACTTGTGGTTGGTTAAATACACTATTTTCCGTCAATTTGAATCTAGTGCGGGAATTTGATTTCACAATAACAGGTGTGTGAACGAAGTGCGCGGGTGGGCGTCAATTACACCTGTTATTGCTTCCTCTAGTGATTCGTAAACACGAATAGCGTTCGACCCGCCTTTGTTTACTGACAGGAATAGGTAACCGGTGTTTGGTATTTATAGGTAACTTAGGGTTGATTGAAAGGAATAAGCACTCCCGTGAATTTATAATGAGACTGGTTTAACAACTTTATATTATCGTTAATAATAAAAACATTAAATTATTCTGTACCTAGAATTGTACGTTTTTCGATTTATTCAAATTTTTACTCTACTTTCCGTTTTTTACAATGTTATATGCAATCGTTAATTTAATTATAACCCGACGTCAATTTATATACTCAAAACCGCGAATGTCGTATGCGTTGCCCGTGGCCGACGCAACTTTCTTACTGATCTCGTTCGTGTGTGGCTTGTGCTTAAATAGGTTTTTTCCAGCTTCAAATCTCCACTCCCCTCACATATCTACTGCTAAATATTCGCCCCCATCCCTTAGTTATCATGGTGATTATTAATCTTGAATGTGCGTGTGGTATTAATGCGTTTTTAGCGCAGAGTTTTACACTTAACTTAAAGAGTTGCTATTCGAGGTGATTTTTACGTGCCTGGCGCTTGCTCGTTTCTAAGGGGCGCTGATACCCAAATTGTTTATGTGACACCACGACATGGAATCTTCCAGAACCGTGCATATGCAGGCCTCGGCTCTTGAGATATTTGGCGACGCTCTGGCGCGACTTGCGATGGCTATTTATCACATTTCACCCTGGGATTATTTGTAAATGAATTAATTTAATAATTTTGTTGTATTCATGATTTTTAAGATATGAGTCACTTTATTGCGTAAATGCGTATTATACTGGGCGTATATTTGGGCCTATTACAAGTATATATCCGCCACTGACATCAAATGTTTTGCAACGAAGGAATGAAATGTATTTTACAATATTCTCCTGTCGGTACGAAAATATTGTCAGGAGAAGGTATAAAATGCAGTTCAGCTCGACCCACTACGCAGTTTTCGGTGTCAAGAACCTGCATTTCTACTTTTGTAAATTTTGCTCCATTTACAAGCAGCACGGCATTTGTGATGTCACAAGGTGGGTTATAGCCTTATTGGAAAAACGTTGGAATAAGTGTCTGATCATTATTATGACATACGTTGAAAATATAATATCACTTTTCGTTTAACTATTTTTCCTCATAGCTAAGATACAAACTAGTATTATAAAATGTGCCTTTTTTCGTTATTTCTGGGCTGTGAAAAACTGCAAACCGCCACAGCTACATATACTTCTATTATTCTTGGCGTTCTTGCGGTCGTCATCAACAGGTATTTGTGGGTGCTTCGGGCCTCCACCGGGCGGAAATGAAGACGCGCATACGCGGCCTTTATTCCCTTTTGACGCCGAAGGGCCGCAAAAGCTTCTGCAGTTGCTCTCTTAATTTTAAGATCACAGGGATAACCTAAGGCCACATGAATCACCGAGACATTATACGAGGCCAGCGAAGCGTACGAACCCCAATAAAGCGGCAAACATTAATATCGCCGCAACAAAAGACGGCGAACTTGCACCCCCCACAAACCACTCTTAAATAAAAGACACACATACACCGGGCAAGAAATAAATAGGCGCACACACTTACACTGGCGGATAAAGCGAGATAGACCGACGCACATAAGTCTACACCACCCACCCACCCTTACACAACTAACCAACCTACACACATACCTGATTTCTTTTTCAAGATTACAAACTCGCGTTCTATTTTATACTCGGACCCACATTATTCCTCACAAGTGCACACTTATGTCCAAGGCGCGGATTTCTATTTATTATGCTATACATCAGTTTTAATAGCAGACCAAAATGACCTCGTATCTACACAAATTTCAGCAAATGAAGTAACGTGACAATTTTTTTTGGTGCTTTTATGCATATTTTCAGCTTTTAAGCTTATAATTGCTTTCATGCATTTTTTGTGCATATTTCCTTATTTTTTGTGCTTATTTGCTTGTTTCTCAATTTTATAGCATATTATTTATATTAGCTAGGAATATATTTTGTTTCACATTATTGTAACGAGAATTCAGTATTAATATTACTCCGTTACGTCTAGAGTGCTTGGTTATCACAAAATCATCAACAAAGCGAGCGCGCGTACGTGATATTTGGTAAACAAAGCTTGATTATTTCGGGGATTACCCTATTTTTACATGCACAGAACGCATCTGGGGCAAGTGTGCTATCAATTCAGTCATCTTCATCTCAATCTTCAGTGTGTTGTGCTTGTGCCTTGTGTGTATTACGTGTTTATAAGTTTTCTTGTATAAAATGCCGAAAGTAAAACCTTCCGTCGATGAATGGATACGTGGGCATTCTGAATTAAAATATGAGAACGGCAAATTAATTTGCAGGGCTTGTATCAAACCGGTAAGTTTTATTTTGTGTTGCTATTGGCCTAGGACAAGTATGTATTATGTTGTAGATTATCTGCGAGAAAAAAATTAACATAACACAACATATCAAAACAACAGTTCACCTGGAAAATTTAAAAAAACACAAATCTGCAAGCAGTACCCTGAGTACCCAGCAAACTATTTCCGAGTCTTTTGCGAGTGCTTCTACACACAATGAAAAGGAATTTTACTTTGATTTATGCAATACGATGGTATCTTCTAACATTCCGTTAAAAAAAATAGATAATAGTATGTTTAAATCTTTTTTACAAAAATACCCCGGTAGACATATTCCTGCCGAATCAACCATTCGCAAAAACTATGTCCAGCAAGTATATAAACACACTATTGAGGAAATGAAAAAGATAATTGGCAACAAGTACATATGGTTCTGTGTAGATGAAACTACTGATTCATGTGGTCGGTACATCGCCCATTTAATGATTGGAATATTAAACGAAGACTCCACCAATGCATTTTTAATTAGTTCCAAGCAGTTAGAAAAAACAAATGGCAATACCGTTGCCAAATTCGTTCACGATGGATTAACACTTTTTTTTTGCCAAACCCCGTACCAAATGATAAATTATTATTTATGCTTTCTGATGCCGCTGCATATATGTTGAAGGCATATTCTAATTTAAAAATATTTTATGAGCAATTAATGCATTGCACCTGTTTGGCACATGGTTTTAATCGAGTTGCTGAAACGATTAGGCTGCAATTTCCCCTGGTCAATGATTTGATCAAAACCGGGAAGAAAATTTTCCTAAAAGCTCCACTGAGGGTTGAAATGTTTAGGGAAAGAATGTCAAATGTACCTCTTCCTCCGGCACCGGTTATAACTAGATGGGGACGTGGCTAGATGCTGCCTGCTATTATGCCGACCGTTTCTATTCATTTAAGGAGATTGTGTTAGAGTTTCCCGAAAATGTGTAAGAGGCAATTAAAGAATGCCACAAAGTTTTTAAAGATAGGAGGGTTGTACAAAATTTGGCATTCCTAAAAACCAACTACAGTTTCGTAAGCAAAGCGATTGATAAACTCCAAGCAAAGGACACAACTTTGGTAGGTGCGGTTCAAATAGTTGAAGATTTTAGGAACGACGCCTCAAACGTACGGGGATTTATAGGAGAGATTATTAAAACAAAATGTGATGCAGTTTTGCCAAAAACTGAAGGGTGTGGTGAGTTACAAAAAATAGCAAAGTTAGGAGATTTCGTGGAAGATTTGTTGATAAATATTACAATTGTTCCCAAATTTAAATAAGCACCGATTACAAGTGTGGATGTGGAGAGAAGCTTTTCACACTTAAAAAATGTGCTCAGTGATAGGAGAATGGGATTTTCCGTTGAAAATTTAGAAAAACATTTAATTATTAGTTCATTTAAAAATGAGCGGTAATCATTATTTGTTATTAATTATTATTGTTATTAATATTAATCACCAAAACCTATGTTATTAAAATATTACTTTTATCTACCTATAGTGCGTTCTTGTTAATAATATTATGTTTTGTTTTGTTTTTCTGTATTTTCATAAAAAATAAAATATGCCTTTTCATGCTTTTTCTGCGTTTTTGTGCTTATTCTAATCTTTATGCTATTTTGTATGCTTATTTTCTAAGATTTTTATGCATTTTTAAGCGTTTATTTTGTAATTTTTTATGCTTATAAATCCGCCCTTTGCTTATGTCCTCACACACGCCCACGCAGTTAGAGAGAAAAAAAATAAATTTAGCAGTCGCTACTTGGCCGGAAACTTTGGCCACCCCATCTGCCCCCCCATAAATATGAATCAGATGCAAATTGCTAAACCCCCCACCTCCAACCCCCAGGAAGTTCCGCGAGCGAAAAAACGAGCAATCAATGCTCATGCAATTCAGATGACCCTCGGATAATGGGTTAATTTAAAAACATGTATGGGCCTTAGATCCGGAAGGAGCAGGCCTTGCGTAAGACAGTGGGGTGAGACCCACTTACAATTCAAAATTGCACAGGGAAATGGAACAGTATTGTTGCGGCCCTCAGTTATATGGGGCGCCTTATGGGCGAAGGGCGAAGTGGATGTAATTGAAAATTCAATGCGGAAGTCAGACGAAGGCGGGCGGTATGTTCACTGGCGCGGGCTTTTCCGGCTCATCTGGTCACGGTCTTACAGCCCCAGATTCAGTTCAATCCAGGGCATGTTTATATGCCTTCTGTAAAAAATTCTTTACAGATATTTTGAATGTGGAAAATGATTTTCCTCCTGAAAATTTGGGGAGACAAAACGAAAGAAAAATAGTTTTCGACGAAATAGAAATTGTAGAGGAAAATACAAGTCCAAAGCAAAAATATAAACAAGAGATCTCTGATACTGTATTTGAATGTGCTATAATAGTTAAGTATGGAATAAAAAATTAAAAGACTTAGAACACAATTAAAAGATACCGAAGATATCTGTAAAGCTTTCAAACAGGTACTGGAAGAGGCTACAATAGAAACCTGTGGAATAACAAAAACCAATAGAAACTAGAAGCAGACAAGCTGGTCCACAGAAGAGGTACAAAAATTAATTAGAACCAAGAATTAACCATGGAAAAAATACTTACAAAAGAGAACAGCACAAGACTATGGCAGATACAAAGAACAGCGAAATAGAGTCAAAAAGTATAACAAAAATATAATAAAAGAGTATATTAAAACAATCAAAAGAAACATCATGGGAAAAATTGGAGAAAAAATTGAAGAAATAGACAAGAGAACCAGAAGCTATTCTACAACATTATCAAAACAAACAAGAAAGACGAAACGATAAAACTACGCCAAATAAAGGACGAAAAGAGAAACATACTTCCAAAGAAAGAAGAAATTTTTCATTTTCAGGAGTTTGTTTTCCTTTTTCCCTCTCTTCGCTTGCTATTTTTCTCAGCTCTCTCTGTATTTCTAGTTCAATCGTCGTCAGCTCTGCCTGAATATAGATTATTTCTGTGTGTTCTCTCAGTTTGTTTTTGTTCTTAAGGATGTTTAGTTTGTCTGAGAATATTTCTGTCTCTAGTCTCTACCACTTTGCGCTTTTATTGCGCAAATAGCTATGCAGGGTTATTCAATTTCGATTACCACTATGGGGATATCGGAAGCGGTAAGAGATACGAAGTCGATTAAATTGGGGCAAAGTGGCGTAATTATATGGGGAACAATATTCAATAAAAATAATTTTAAAAAATTTAATGATTGCTCAGATTTAAAAAAAAATGAAATTTTGCAAAATCTTATTTATTTTATCCTGTCGTTACTTGAAGAGATATTAAAAAAAATTAAATACATTATCTTTGCCACTTTTTCTCATCTACAATATGAGGATTTTAGATTTTGGATTTTTAAATCCAGTTTAGTGCTAATTGTAGATTTTCATTTATTTTCATATTAAAACGTTATTAAAACCTCAAGTGTTGCACATCATTGTAATAGTACAGACGAGTATAACTTAAAATAAAAATAAAAATTGCAGGTCCGTATTTAAAAATTTAAACTTGATGACGGTTGCACTACACACGAAACATCTAATCCAAAATCTAAAATTCCGATGTTGTAGATGAGAACAAGTGGCATTGAAGATGTATTTATATTTTTAATATCTCTTCAAGTAACGACAGGAAAAAATAAATAATAATTATTATTATTATCAATAGGCCCCTAACCTTTCGGTGTGGGCTATACATGTTACATATCTTATATTACAGTTATATTACATTGTTTGTTATGTATTTGCAAAATTTTCCACTCTCCTCTGTTCTTTGCCATTTCTCTTGCTTGTTTCACTGTCTTCCCTCTGCTGTTTATTATTTCTTCTATTTTGTTGTCCCATTCTTGTCTATCAATTTTGGAAAAACTCACAAACAAAGAGTTTTACAACAAAATAAATAAAGTGCTTTTAAAAAATAGTGGATCCAAGAATTAAAAATATTAAGCGGCGTATTAAATAATTCTCGAAAATTAAGTGAAGAATCAAATTTCAACATTAGTTGCTTGTTTCACTGTCTTCCCTCTGCTGTTTTTTTTTTTTTTTTGTTGTCCCATTCTTGTCTTGTTCTGCCTCTTCCTCGTTTCTTTCCTGTTTTTGCTTCCCAGATTTGTTTTGTTTGATTCGTATTTTTCATCCTCATTAGATGTCCCCACCAGTTGAGCTGCTTCTTCTCTATAAACTTTTCTATTGATTCTATTTCCAATTCCTCTCTGATGTCTTTATTTCGTATCCTGTCTTTTTTCGTTTCTTGTTTTACTTTTCTCAGATATTTTATTTCTATTGCCTGTAATCTAGTTTTATCTCTCTTTGTTAGCTTCCACGTCTCGCCCCCATATGTCAAAATCGTTCTGTATATAGTTTTGTATATATTCATTTTTGTCTTTCTGCTTATCTGTTTCTTGTTAGTAAGTATATCATTCAGGGCATAGTACGTTTTTATTGTGTTTTTTATTCTGTTGCTTAATTCTCCTTCCATTTTCCCGTCTTCTGTAAGTTCTACTCCAAGGTATTTGAATTGCTCCACTTGTTCAATCTGGTCCTGTCCTATCTGTATATTTATGTGCTCTTTCCGTTTTCCTATTATCAGTACTTTTGTTTTACTGTAGTTCATCTTCATGTTATATTTCTCTAGGTGTTCATTCCATACGTTCATGTTATGTTGCAGGTTCCTATCACTTTCTGCTATCACTACCACATTATCGGCGTATGCTCCTTCTGATATTTTAACCATTTGCATGTTTTTGTATCCTACGTTTTCTTTTATTATTTCTGTTTTCATGTTCTTCAATATTTGACCCGTATATGGGTTGAATAGTGTTGGGCTGAGAGCTCCTCCTTGTCTTTGTCCATTATTTGTTTTAAAAGTTCTTGAAATTTGCCCCTTGTATATTATTGCATTACTGTTGTTGTTATATATATATTCTGTATTACTTTCACTATCCTGTTTTCTATTCCTCGCTCTTTTAGTATTAACCATAGTTTCTTTCTTGGTGTCATGTCAAACGCATTTTCAAGGTCTATGAATCCCAGATATGTATTTTTATTATTTGCCATTCTTTTTTCTGTGATTTGTTTTATTGTGAAGATGTTGTCTTGAGTGGATCTCCCTTTCCTAAAACCACATTGCGGTTCTTCTAGGGTCTGTTCTATTCTTGCTATTATTCTTTTGTTAATTGTCTTTTCTAATATTTTCATCCCTATACTTATCAGTGTTATGCCTCTATAGTTTGCGCATTTCGTCTTGTCACCTTACTTGTATATCGGTTCTATTAACACTGTTTGCCAGTATTTTGGTATCGTGTTTGTCTTCCATATTTGGTTCAGTAGCTTCAGTAGTTTATCTTTTCCTATGGGTCCCATGTGTTTAATCATTTCTGCTGTAACCTGATCTTGCTCTGGTTCTTTTCCTATTTTTAGTTCCCTTATTATTTCTAGAAGCTCTTGTTCGTTGATACTCTCCGTTACTGTTTCTGTGATGTTCTTTTTGGCTGTTTCTTGTCTTCTGTTCGTTGCCGTTATTTATTGTTAGTAATTCTTCAAAATTATCTTTCCATCTTTCTATTATTTCTTCGTTTTCCTTCAATATTTTTCCTTATTTGTCTTGTATGTATCTCGTTTCTTGTCTTTTTTCTTTCCTGCATCCTTTTATTGTTTTATAAAATAGCTTTTGATTTTCCTTTGCGTTTTTCTCCATTGTCTCCCTGAACTTTTCCCATTCTCTGGTCTTTGCTATTCTAACTTCGTCGTTTACTATTTTTAATTTTTTCCTTGTACCTTTCGTAGTTATTACTGTTTTTGACATTTAGGTATCTTTGCCATGCTTTTTTCTTTTCTTTTATTTTATCTCGTATGTCCTCTGACCACCACGCTGTCTGTTGTTTCTTGTTTGTACTTTTCTTCAACTCGCATGTCTCTTGTGCTGCCTCAAGCATATTTCTTTTTATGTTTTTCCACATTTCCTCTACTGCTTCGCTGTCGTTGGCCACTTCTAACTTGGCTTCTAATTTCTCTTTGTATTGTATTGCTGTTTCTTCATATCTTAGTTTGTATGCTCGTGTCTTCTTGTAGTTGACTGCAAATGTGCAAAATAAATAAGATTTTGCAAAATTTCAATTTTGTTGTCCGTGCTTGAGCTCGAGTACGACTCAAGTCATATATTTAGTTGCATTTGGTGCATAAACGTTTATAAAAAATACACAACCAAATATGCGACTTGAGTCGCACTCATACTCAAGTACAGGCTATAGATACAGGCCATAGATACTTGAACTACAGACAATTTTAATAGGAAATCATCGACATTACAGTAGCCCCAGTAGTAAATTTTTAACGTCGTTCTTGAACTGATCCAGATTATTAACGAGAAATAACATGAAACTTTTCTGCGCAAATATTCTGTGAGGCAGCAATTTTGATCCGTTGATATTTGCGATACAGAGCAGTAAAACAAGGTGGGCTGTATGTTCATGGCAACCGCTTACGTATACGAAATGCGCTGCTGATGGATATTGAGGTTACATAAATATGTTTAATAATTAATTAAATGACTCTGCAGATTTTCTTTTTTGGAATTGTTTGAGGAGGAATATTGCAAAAACTTTTAACTCGCCCACGTATTTTTGTGAAACTTTTATTGATTCACGGAGCTCCCAAAGAAACTCCATCGCTCTCCCCATCAGGGCAAACAAACTCTCGCCTCTGTAAAAAAAAGCACCCGCACGCGACTCGCATTTTCAAGTACAGTCCTGCACTTGACGGATAATCCGACGAAAACTCTGTAAAAAAATACGAACTTTGCATGGGAACGCTACTTATAAATTATAATCTTTTTTTCATTTCGGCTAATGATACTTGCCCTGGGCTGTGCCAAGTATGAAACCCTCGTGCTGCCCCCGTTTTTTTGAGGATGCTCAGAGAGGTAATTGCCACTCCAATGCATCACCTCCCAGCTCGTTTCCATAGGAGGGTCAGGGGTTATTCTAATTACTCGGGAAGTTTATGCTTCTATTTTTTAATTCAGCACCGTTCCTACTCTTCAGCATAAAAGGGAAATAAATTCAAAAAGTGGTCATTTGCTGAATAAATAAGTTCGTAATTTCGTCGTTAAATTGAACTATAAATTTACAATATTTTTTTCAAAAACTAAATAAAAAATGAGAACGAAATAAAGAAAGAAAGACAACGAAACTATAAAATTGAGAGAGGAAAAAGTAGCCAAACAGTACATAAAAATGGGGAGTTAATAACGCAAAAAAGGGAGTACAGGAGATGGACAATATAAAGTTATAAGAAACAATAAGAAACATTATGAAAGAAGCAGCAAAAATAACATGTGGAACAATGAGGAAAACAAACAAGAAGAAACAAACGAGATGATGGACAGAAGAAATTAAAGAGGAAATAAAAAATAAAAAGCTGGCCTGGAAGCAATACCTAAATGATAAATCAGACGCAAAATATGACCAGTATAAGGAAAGCCGAAAGAAAGTCAAAAAAGTAGTACTAAAGGCGAAACAAAAGTCAGGGGAAGAATTTGGAGAAAGAATAGAAAGAAATAGCAGAGAAAACCAGAAGTTGCTCTATAATGTTATCAAGAGCTCCAGAATGGAAAAAACAGACAGACTATGACATCAAGAACAAACAAGGAAATATATTAAGGGAATATGAACAAATTATGAACAGATGGAGGGAATATTTTATGGAATTATTAAATGCTGAGGAAAACAATGATAGAGAGATAGAAAAAATTACACAAAACAGAGAAAACAAAACCGAGAACGAAGAGATAACAGAAAAAGAATTAGACGTAGTAATTAAGAGCCTGAAAATGGAAAAGCGGCAGGAAAGGACCAAATAACAGCAGAAATGATGAAAACCATCGGCGAAGAAGTGAAACTACTATTAAAGATATATAATCGAGTATGGAAAGAAGAGCGGATAGCGGGCGACTGGAGGACCGCACTTGTGGTACCAATATACAAAAAAGGCGACAGAAAAGAATGTGGTAACTATAGAGGCATCAATCTAATAAGTACTGGAATGAAAATATTAGAGAAGATTATAGAAAACAAAATAAGGACAACATTAGAAACGAGGCACAAAGTGGTTTTCAGAAAGGGTGGTATACAAGACCACATTTTCACAATTAAACAGATAATAGAGAAGAAACAAAAACAAAATAAAAAAGTATACATGGGCTTCATAGACATAAAAAAGCATTTGATACGGTCAATAGAAAAAAACTTTGGAAAATATTGGAAGAAAGAGGTTTGAGCGCAAAAATCATAAACATTATCAAAATGATATACGAAAACAACAACAATATAATAGTGTACAACAACAACGAATCAAAGTGCTTCAAGACCAACGACGGGCTAAAACAAGCAGGAAGCCTAAGTCCGATTCTATTTATCACCTAGATGGACGAGATAATAAGAAAATGCCAAACGAGAGCAAGAGAAATGGAAATAGGATACAAAAGAATGAGGAACATCAGTGTGAAAGAAGGAGCGTTTGCAGACGACGTTGTATTACTGGCGCATGAAGAAACAAAATTACAAAAGAACTTGGAGATGTGAGAAGAGATACTTAAAAAGTACCAAATGGAAATAAATACGGATAAAACTAAAGTAAAGGTAGTGGGAGGTATGGAAGCGATGAACATCAAATTAAAAGACACCAAAATTGAACAAGTGGAGGAAATTAAATACTTGGGGGTAGTATTCAACAGTAACGGGGAACAAGTTAGTGAGATTGACACGAGGATTAAGAAGGCTACACGTACTTACCATGTACTTGTAACGGTTAGAACCCAGGTGTTGTACAAATTCTCATAATTTGTAATATGTATTATTCATTGCATTTATTTAACTGCAATTCATCCTTAAATGCAATTGGATGCATTTGATTTCTTTAACTGCATATTACATGAATTCTTATAATTCAAGTAATTGATTTGGCTCGTGATTTACAAATTCTCGTAATTTGTAATATTTATTTGGCTCGTGATTTAGTGGTAGTACTCTACGTTGTGTTTGATTTTTAAATCAAAATCGTGATAACTCAGTTTGGATCGTTTTATGGGTAATGTGTCTGTTAGTAATTTTTGTTAGCAAGTAAAACACAGATACATGGATTTCATATTATGTATTCATTTTAAAAGGTTATGCAAGCGACAGGTAAATAAAAGACAATTTTGTTACTCTAATTGGACGTTATTTATTTAGTTATATTTATTTAAATTTTGGAATAGATTTGTTTAATAATTATTGAAAATTTATTATATTCTTTGAATTTGAATGATTTATTTTATTTTGAAAACAGAGTAACTTATTAACACTGCGGTTGGAATTACAAAGTGTTACTTAGCGACTTCATGCACCACAATCTTCAAATTGTGCCGAGAAGGATATCGGATACATGTCATCACTGCATAGAAATTCATTAGCACGGTGCCTACCTATGTATTTCAACGCCACCTTGTGGATAGGAACGAATCACATAACTTCACATTAAAGTACTTTAAGCGATTCCAGTGCTTCAAGCACCCAATGTGTCCTCATTCGGAGATATTGCTAGTATTCGCGTTTACCAACACTATCAGCCATGTGATCGTAAAAACTTTAATAGGTATTGTTATTCAAAATTGATTATAGATTAGTATGATAAAGCTCTATTCTACTTCTACTTTTCTATCTACTTAAGCACATACAAACATTCGTTTCATTCATTCATAATTCTGAGATTTCTTGAATATCGGAGGGCTGAGCAAGTTTAATTATACGATTTAATTACAAATATCATTGAATTATTTATATCGAAATTATTAAGTTATGTTTCCCTGACGCAACTTTTTATTTAACTACCGATTGATTAATGAGGCCACACTGTTTATCAAATGTTTGCGACGAGGAAAGGAAGGCATATTACAATATTCTCCTGTCAGTACGAAAATATTGTCAGGACAAGGTATAAAATGCAGTTAGGTTCAACTCCGCAGTGGCGTGAGGCTCCCTACATTTCATACCCTTACTAAACTTCGTTCATTACCAGCGGCAAGGCGCGGTAATATCACTAGATAGGTTACATTATTATGGATAAATTACTTTAGAATTGTTAGTGTGAAAAGATGTTTGATCAAATGTTTTGCGACAGCGGAAAGGAAGGCATGTTACAATATTCTCCTGTCAGTACGAAAATATTGTCAGGACAAGGTATAAAATGCAGTTAGGTTCAACTCCGCAGTGGCGTGAGGCTCCCTACATTTCATACCCTTACTAAACTTCGTTCATTACCAGCGACAAGGCGCGGTAATATCACTAGATAGGTTACATTATTATGGATAAATTACTTTAGAATTGTTAGTGTGAAAAGATTTTTGATCAAATGTTTTGCGACGACGGAAATGAAGGCATGTTACAATATTCTCCTGTCAGTACGAAAATATTGTCAGGACAAGGTATAAAATGCAGTTAGGTTCAACTCCGCAGTGGCGTGAGGCTCCCTACATTTCATACCCTTATTAAACTTCGTTCATTACCAGCGACAAGGCGCGGTAATATCACTAGATAGGTTACATTATTAGTATGGAATTGACTTCGGAATTGTTAGTGTGAATTACATTTGATAAACTTGTGTTATATATTCACCTGAGGAATTAATGTTTAAAGTATATGAGTCGTCGGCGGACAGCGTGACGTTCTGTCTCGATCGGTACATCTAACTGCTTCCGTTTGAGTTCCGCACTTCTATTTATACTGGTATACTGGTCCCCCACTTTTTACTCTTCTTCCCCCGTCCTATGATAATTTTGCTTACGTAAAATTATGGATTTTAATATTATTAGGTTCTTACATACTGAACAAAACCATCCTACGCAAAATATAAATATCGACCAAAACAAAAACTAAGTTATACAAGACCCTGCTAAGACCAGTATTAACTTTCGGATGTGAGACGTGGAATCTAAAAAAGAGGGAGAAGGAAAGAATACAAGCTGTGGAAATGAAATACCTGAGAAGAACGAAAGGGGTAACAAAATTCGACAAGATCAGAAGCTCAGTAATAAGAAATGAACTAGAAATAGAATCGACCCCGGACATTATTGAAAAGAGGCAGTTAGGATGGTGGGGTCACATGCACAGGATGAAAGAAGATAGACAACCAAAACTTGTGTGGGAAGCAAAGTGCAAGAAGACCGGACGAGGTAGACCAAAGAAAACCTGGGACGACACGATTAAAGAGATATTAACAAAACGAGGACTAACAACGATACAGGCAAAGAACATGACAAACGACCGAAATAAATGGAACAAATTTATAGAAAACTAATGGAAAGAAGAAAATGAGAAATGTAAAGAAAAGCACCCCCACTAATTGGTAGAAGGTGTAATGATAAATATATATATATATATATATATATATATATATATATATATATATATATATATATATATATATATATATATATATATATATATATATATATATGTTTGAACATGTTCCGGGTCTTTGAACTTCCGTGTATTGTTTTGTGTGTCCTGAAAAGGACCTTTTTCATGACGTTTCGGCAAAATCGCATTTGCCATCTTCTGGTGGATTCTTCTCGAGTGTTAGGAGAGAACAGTTCTCTCTCTCTCTCTCTCTCTCTATATATATATATATATATAAAGAAATTAAATTTCAAAAATGAAAATTAGATATATTATTTTTCTTGGGGATAATTCCTGATGAACGCTGAAATCCGGATTACTATTATTTACAGGCCAGGTGCGCGATGAAGTCGTAGTACGCATACAAAATTTTGAAAATAAAAATCAGATATATTATTTTTTTTGTAAAATCATGTGTTACAAAAAAAATATGCCACATGCGCGATGAAAATTCAAGTAATGAGAAATATCATAGAAACCCATTGGACGTGAAATCAGTCGTCGAAGATTATTCAAGTCTCGAATGATCTCTCTTGGCGAATTTTGTATTACATCCAGCTTTATGCCAAATAACAACCTACAAACAAGTCTACATAGTATTATTTGCTACAAAGTTGCATTGCCAACGAGAATTTCACAATTATAATTGAAATCGTGATTAGCATAATTGAAATTATGAAAAAAATATTCGAAAATTTGTCAGTCATTAAAATTTAGATAAGAATAACTACAACTTTGGTACAAATGGTTGTAATTTTTGACTGAAATCATTTAAAAAAAGTCTCTAATCATTGAGATATGGAAGAATATTTGAAATTTTTACAAAAACAATTGAAACGTCGAAACAAATAATTGTAACGTAATCAAAACCATTCAAATTTTATTATACATACATATTTATTATACGAATTTCTGTAATCAAATAATTTTCTTTTTTTAATGTTAATTTTTGCAATAAATCTGAAAATACTTAATATTTCCGAAACAGTTGAAGATAGGTATAGGACATTGTACATGAAATATGTCTAGGATTTTCTGAAGAATCCAAAAATTGAATAATATACCAGGTGTTGCAGTTAAAATAAGAAAGTTGGTATTGGCCACGGTCACATGACACACCCTGTATAAAAAGTTTTTGTTGAAAAAAATGCGCAACTAAAAATAACAATCGACGTGTCCGAGCGTTTTTTCGAACACGCCCCCATTTATGTATTATTGAATTTATTCCATTTGGCTGATACACCCTGTATGTATTTGTTATATTACCTTTTTAGGATATTTGTTAAAAGTTTCGTGCCATTTTTTTTTTCGTGGAGTCGATCAGAACCATAAGCTACATACAGGGTGGCCCATATATCCTCGCTCAGACCATTACTGGTAGACTAATGAAAATTGAGGAAAAATCTGATTGGAAGTTATTAGATATTTCATGTGCTACTTTTTGAAATTATTTTCAATAACTTCCAAACAGATGTTTTCCTCAATTTTCATTGGTCTAGCAGCAATGGTCCGAGCGAGGATAGCTGGGCCACCCTGTATGTAGTGTAAAATATAATATAATTTATGTTGCTTTTTACACTGAGTGATCATTTATAGTTTAGCTCTAGGTTTACATAGAAATTTTCGAAGCCAATAAGAAAGATGATATCAACAATCTCGCCTTTCAATGCGAAAATTCGATGGGTAACAAGAGCTGAAATTTAAATGATCACTCGGTATTATATAGCATGATTTATTACAAGGTTGTACTATGAATGAAAATGTTTGAAATAATAATTGAAATCTTCATAAGCATAATTGACATTATGACATAAATATTCGAAAAATTAACAATCATTCAAATTTGATAAGAAAAATTACAAATTTGGTACAAATAATTAAAACTTTTGACATAAATCGCTGAAAAAATGATTCTAATCATTGAGATATGGTAGAATGTTTGAAAGTTTGACATAAACAATGAACCGTTGGTCGATGGTAATAATAATTGTAATCTTAATAAAAGTCCTAATTGTGTTGTGCAATAACTCTGCAGTCAACACAATCATAGCCATTACATAGGACACTCAACAATTTAATCTTCAATATTATAATTAGGTATATAAATAGTTTGAAAGTTTGACTATAACAATGACTGAATATACGACAGAATAATTGAAATTTTGACAAAAATAGTGGAAAAATTGACAGTAATTACTTGATAAAAGTAGGTAATTTGTATAAAATAAAATAAATATGTATAATAATAATATGTTGATAAAATCATTAAAATTATGACAGTAATCATTGAAATCATGATAATAATAATTTAAGTGTTAATTGAAATCATTGAACGTAAAAATAAAAAAATACATACGAGTTTCGGTATGTTTCACAAATTTGTTTTTATTTTTATTTACTTGCACACAAAATATATATAATCGATCTTTATTGGGCTATCGACCCCATATGGACACAAAATATTTCATCAAGAATCACACACATTCAATTTAAGGGATCATTGAAAGTTGGACATAAAAAATTCAAAATTTCGCAATCATTAAGGTCAACACTGTTTGTTTTTTTTAATTTAATGACTGTTTCTAAGTACATCTAAGGTGCTGCTTACAAAAATAATAATGGTTTTCTTCTAGCACCTCTACTTTTTTAAATAATACAATAACACATTTTTTATATAAAAGCAATCTTTTAACACAGTTTCTTTGAAAATATCATTCAAAATCACTACAAAACCTTCATTTGTAGCATTTTCGCGAATATGGATCTCCCCTTACCGTGATAACGTTCTTCCATTGACGTACATCTTGTTGCATTTTTCGTCTATATGTGTGTGCAAATAATGAAGTTAAATACTACATTTTTCAAATTGGTCAGCATATTCTCAACTAACTGAAAAAAGTCGTCCGACTTAGGGTTTCTCAAAAAATTTTGTATCACCAAAAGAAAATTTTCACAAATATTAAAATATTCCTCCACAATTAAGAACATTTACTCAAAATTTGAAAGGACTTTCAACATTTGAGCTTTCAACATTTGAAAAGTATTGGAATTCAGAGAATGCTCATGTGGAAGACAAGTTAAAACAAATGCCAGTCGTAAATGACAACTTTTGTATACAAATTTTCTACATTTTCGTCTGTATATTGGCAGAATTTAAGCCAAATATCAAGTTTGGTTAAACAGCAGTATTTTCAAAATATTTCAACATCTGGATACAAAAACTATTATCACATTGACAATTAGCACATTGAAATAAAAGAAAACATGGAAAACAACAAAAGGTACAATTTTGTTGGGCAGTGTTATCATTGAGGTATGATAACACTGCTAATTATTATTCACTGCTATGAATAGTTAAAATAATCATGCGAATCATGTTTCAAGGGTTATCAGCTTGTTTTTTATCACACTGCAGTTATTATTTTACTTGAAATCTTTTGTCCCACTACCTAGAAAGAGGTGAAAATATATTTTTTTTATCCCATCTCGTGCTCATAAATAATCAGCGCTTACGTTCTAACGGTAATGCGGTTCGCCTCTGTTTTTTGTTTTAAGTGCGGTGTACGTCTTATAAGGGGTGTAATTAAAAAAGGTACGCGGAGGCTCGCAGCGCAATTCCACCCCCAACCCCTGCACCAGCCGTGATGGATGAGGACGTGCGGGCGTTAAAACGCCGGGCTGGAAAATTAAAAAGTCTCAGCCGTGGAAAGTCCTGGAAAGCAGGCGGAAAATGAGGGTTTTCCGCGCGTTTAGTAAGCAATCGGTGGATGAAACGTTTTCCATTTCCTTCTACTTATGCATAAAATGTATGAATTACAGTGAAGCTACGATTTTATGGTGGGTTCCACTTTCTCACAGATCGATCAAAATTGTTCATTTTTCCGGAAAACGTGAATTTTCTCTTACATAATATCATGAATTCTGTAACGGTTCGAACCCAGGTGTTGTACAAATTCTCATAATTTGTAATAAGTATTATTCATTGCATTTATTTAACTGCAATTCATCCTTAAATGCAATTGGATGTATTTAATTTCTTTAACTGCATATTACATGAATTCTTATAATTCAAGTAATTGATTTGGCTCGTGATTTACAAATTCTCGTAATTTGTAATATTGATTTGGCTCGTGATTTAGTGGTAGTACTCTACGCTATGTTTGATTTTTACATCAAAATCGTGATAACTCAGTTTGGTTCGTTTTATGGGTAATGTGTCTGTTAGTAATTTTTGTTAGCAAGTAAAACACAGATACATAGATTTCATATGATTTATTCATTTTAAAAGGTTATGCAAGCGACAGGTAAATAAAAGACAATTTTGTTACTCTAATTGGACGTTATTTATTTAGTTATATTTATTTAAATTTTGGAATAGATTTGTTTAATAATTATTGAAAATTTATTATATTCTTTGAATTTGAATGATTTATTTTATTTTGAAAACTGAGTAACTTATTAACACTGCGGTTGGAATTGCAAAGTGTTATTTAGCGACTTCATGCACCACAATCTTCAAATTGTGCCGAGAAGGATATCTGATACATGTCATCACTGCATAGAAATTCATTAGCACGGTGCCTACCAATGTATTTCAACGCCACCTTGTGGATAGGAACGAATCACATAACTTCACATTGAAGTACTTTAAGCGATTCCAGTGCGTCAAGCACCCAATGTGTCCTCATTCGGAGATATTGCTAGTACTCGCGTCTACCAACATTATCAGCCATGTGATCGTAAAAACTTTAATAGGTATTGTTATTCAAAATTGATTATTGATTAGTATGATAAAGCTCTTATTCTACTTCTACTTTTCTATCTACTTAAGCACATACAAACATTCGTTTCATTCATTCATAATTCTGAGATTTCTTGAATATCGGAGCGCTGAGCAAGTTTAATTATACGATTTAATTACAAATATCATTGAATTATTTATATCGAAATTATTAAGTTATGTTCCCCTGACGCAACTTTTTATTTAACTACCGATTGATTAATGAGGCCACACTGTTTATCAAATGTTTGCGACGAGGAAAGGAAGGCATATTACAATATTCTCCTGTCAGTACGAAAATATTGTCAGGACAAGGTATAAAATGCAGTTAGGTTCAACTCCGCATTTAGTGGCGTGAGGCTCCCTACATTTCATACCTTTATTAAACTTCGTTCATTACCAGCGGCAAGGCGCGGTAATATCACTAGATAGGTTACATTATTATGGATAAATTACTTTAGAATTGTTAGTGTGAAAAAAATGTTTGATCAAATGTTTTGCGACGACGGAAAGGAAGGCGTGTTACAATATTCTCCTGTCAGTACGAAAATATTGTCAGGATAAGGTATAAAATGCAGTTAGGTTCAACTCCGCAGTGGCGTGAGGCTCCCTACATTTCATACCCTTATTAGACTTCGTTCATTACCAGCGGCAAGGCGCGGTAATATCACTAGATAGGTTACATTATTATGGATAAATTACTTTAGAATTGTTAGTGTGAATTACATTTGATAAACTTGTGTTATATATTCACCTGAGGAATTAATGTTTAAAGTATATGAGTCGTCGTCGGACAGCGTGACGTTCTGTCTCGATCGGTACATCTAACTGGTCTCGTTTAAGTTCCGAACTTCTATTTATACTGGTCCCCACTTTTTACTGTTCTTCCCCTGTCCTATGCTAAATCTGCGTGCCGCTGCAAAGTGACGCAATCCCATACGTGTCACCGAATTACGCAATCGCCGTTTCGAGTTCCCGTCGTATTCCCACGACCTATTTCTGTGTCATCATTTTGATCGTGTGCTTATTTACATTTGCCCAAAATTAATAAGTCAGCAAAATGAATGTACTCATTTGGGCCAACGCGTCGTCGGCCGCGGCCTGCTATGATATTTACGCAGTTTTGTTTCGACTCGTAAAATTATGGACTTTAATATTATTAGGTTCTTACAATTCTTTGAATGATTTAAACAAATGTGCAGCATTCAGTTTAGCCCTTTACAAATCTATAGATGTTGACGATAATCCGTAATTAGCTGCAATAGAAGTTTATCGAAAAAGTAAAAAACACGGAAAATCTGAAAAATGTTTAGTGGAAAATTACCGTAGCATCAACCCATTATTCTACAAATATATTTTTCTAACGATTTTATTTAGGTCAAAATTAATGATTCAATTTTCAATAAAAGGCCTCAAAGGAAATGGACCAGGATTAGTCCAAACTCGACAACAAAAAATGAAATCGATTTTATTCTCTCTACTAACAAATCCGCTGTTAAAGATGTAACAGTTCTTAACAAATTTAGCACCAGCAGCGACCATAGGCTGGTTAGATCAGAATTAAGCGTAGACATTAACCATGGCACGATACGAAATATAAAGGCCAGACATGGAAAACTTGATATGAATAAACTGCAACAACAAAAAACTTTATATATAGCAAACATAAGAGCTTGTCTAGCAGAAAAAATAAATCAGGAGGAGAAGGATATAAACTGAATAGAAAAAGAACTCACAAAAACACTAGTTACCATAGCAAAAGAAGTAGCAAAAATAGAGGGCACAAAAGATAATTACATTAACGAACCAACAAGAAAACTAATCGAACACAGAAGAATACTGAATGAACAAGGGATAAGACAATCAATAGAATACACAGAGCTGATTAGAACCATTAAGAAAATGATAAAAGAAGAAAGAATGCGAATACAAGAAGACATAGTACAATCCATCATCGAAAAAAACAAAAAAATGAAATGTCTAAGGCCCAGATTGGGCAAATCAGAAATAAATAAACTCAAATATGAAAAGGGCAATGAAGCAAATACTAAACCAGAATTTATTAGAATAATTGAAAATTGCTACTAGGACTTGTACCAATCAAAGAGAGACCCACAAGAAGACGTAAAAAATCGACTTACATCAAAGATAAATTTGGAACTTCAACCCGAAATATCCAAATCAGTAATAAGAGCGTCACTGAAACAATTAAAGAACAATAAGGCAGCGGGCAAGGACAGAGTAAATGCCTAAATGGTAAAAATTGGAGGAAAACCTGTTATTGATTGTCTGCACCTTCTCCTAAATCAAATTTTAACAGAAAAGAAAATTCCAGATAATTGGAACGAAGCTATTACATTACATCTATTCAAAAAAGGAGACAAGAGAGAATTACAAAACTATCGTCCCATAACCGTCCTAAGTATCATGTATAAGCTCCTAACTAAAATACTAACAAACCGACTTACCAGAACATTCAATGATTACCAACCCAGAGAACAAGCCGGCTTCAGGAAGAGATTCAACACATAAGACCATCTGCTGACAATGAAGATCTTAATAGAGAGAGTAAACGACTACAAATTACCATCATTCGTAGCATATGTAGATTTCGAAAAAGCTTTCGATTGCGTAGAACATTGGGCAATAAAGAACTCCCTAATAAACAGCCGGATCGATTATAGATACACTAGCCTACTGTCAAACATCTATCAAAATGCTACAACACCAGTACAAATATATGAAGAAACTAAACCAATAACGATTGCAAGAGGCGTAAGACAAGGAGACACTATATCACCAAAATTATTTAGTCAAGCATTGGAGGATGTTTTAAAAAATCTGGAATGGGATGAATGTGGCATCAAAATATGTTGACAACGACTAAATCACTTAAGGTACGCGGACGACATAGCATTATTTGCAAACAATAAAGCAGAGCTTCAGAAGATGTTAAGAGAGCTAGACCATCAAGCCTCAAAGATTGGTCTTAAAATGAATTATTCGAAAACAAAGATACTAACTAATACAAAGGAAAATGCTACAGTACAAATAGGAAACAAATCAATCGAACAATTTACCGAATATAATGTAATTAATGTAGATATAAAGGACACGGGGACATACCTTTCTATTTCTAAGTCATTTTAAAACAAAACTTTTCAAAAGAGTCTTAAAACGGTAATTATATTTATCCAAGAAGAATATAACTATAACTGCAGTTTGAGGTAGCAACAGATGTACAATTTAAAAAAAAACACATTGTTACTAGAAACATTTTTGCCAGAACATGTTATCCTCTTAAAATACAAATGATGAATTATTAATTTGTAAAACAACCTAAGAGTTTATTTTCATTTGTGTTTAACAAATGAAAATAAACGCTTAGGTTGTTCCACAAATTAATAATAAATTAGTGAAGAGCGCAATAAAAACGGCAGGAATAATTAATTATACAGCCGCTGTGTGCTCATGAGGTAAATTAGATCGAAGTATCCGCATGTTTTGCAAGCAATTAATTAAAATTCGCAAAAACGCCATCGGAACGCCGGTAATTCAGTAAATTAATATTCGCCCGCAAATTGTTTGCATTCAGAAATGTATATCAGCCAATATACCAAAATATGTGAATTTACGTTTATCAGTGATACACTTTACCGGATGCGATACGTTCCGCAGCAAATATTTCTTTTGCCGAACACAAATATTAATTTCATTACATATTTGCATACCCAATTACTTTATTGGTTGCGTATTTTCTATAATAATAAGACAAACTGGTAGACAGAGGAAGTCTACCTAAAAAATACAAAGAAAATAGAAACAAAACAAATTCAATAATAAAAGAAGCAAAACAAAAGTCATGGACGAAATTTGGTGAAAGAATGACTAAGAATTTTGGGCAGAATCAAAAACTATTATATATTATAATATATTGTAGTATCTTGTATCTTGAGGCAGCACAAGAGACATGCGGGATGAAGAAAAGTACAAACAAGAATCAACAGACGGCGTGGTGGTCATACGAGGACATACCAGATAAAATAAAGGAAAAGAAAAAAGCATGGCAAATATACCTAAATGTCAAAAACAGTAATAACTACGAAAGGTACAAGGAAAAAAGGAAAATAGTAAAAGACGAGGTTAGAATAGTAAAGACCAGAGAATGGGAAAAGTTCGGGGAGACAATGGAGAAAAACGCAAAGGAAAATCAAAAGCTATTTTATAAAACAATAAAAGGATGCAGGAAAGAAAAAAGATTAGGAACGAGATACATACAAGACAAACAAGGCAAAATGTTGAAGGAAAACGAAGAAATAATAGAAAGATGGAAAGAGTATTTCGAAGAATTACTAACTATAAATAGCGACAACGAACAGAAGACAAGAAACAGCGAAAAGAACATCACAGAAACAGTAAAGGAGAGTATCAACGAACAAGAGCTTCTAGAAATAATAAGGGAACTGAAAATAGGAAAAGCACCAGGGCAAGATCAGGTTACAGCAGAAATGATTAAACACATGGGACCCATAGGAAAAGATAAACTACTGAAGCTACTGAACCAAATATGGAAGACAAATATGATACCAAAAGACTGGCAAACAGCGTTAATAGTACCGATACACAAGAAAGGTGAGAAGACGAAATGCGCAAACTATAGAGGTATAACACTAATAAGTATAGGGATGAAAATATTAGAAAATACCATTAACAAAAGAATAATAGCAAGAATAGATCAGACCCTAGAAGAACCCCAATGTGGTTTCAGGAAAGGGAGATCCACGCAAGACAACATCTTCACAATGAAACAAATCACAGAAAAAAGAATCGCAAATAATAAAAATACATATCTGGGATTCATAGACCTCGAAAAAGCGTTTGACATGACACCAAGAAAGAAACTATGGTTAATACTAAAAGAGAGAGGAATAGAAAACAGGATAGTGAAAGTAATACAGAATATATATAACAACAACAGTAATGCAATAATATACAAGGGGCAAATTTCAAGAACTTTTTAAACAAATAATGGACTAAGACAAGGAGGAGCTCTCAGCCCAACACTATTCAACCTATATATGGATGAAATAATGAAGAGCATGAAAACAGAAATAATAAAAGCAAACGTAGGATACAAAAACATGCAAATGGTTAAAATATCTGAAGGAGCATACGCCGATGATGTGGTAGTGATAGCAGAAAGTGAGAGGAACCTGCAGCATAACATGAACGTATGGAATAAACACCTAGAGAAATATAACATGAAGATGAACTTCCGCAAAACAAAAGTACTAATAATAGGAAAAAGGAAAGAACACATAAATATACAGATAGGACAGGACCAGATTGAACAAGTGGAGCAATACAAATACCTTGGAGTAGAACTTACAGAAGACAGGAAAATGGAAGGAGAATTAAGCAACAGAATAAACAACACAATAAAAACGTACTAGGCCCTGAATAATATACTTACTAACAAGAAAGAGATAAGCAGAAAGACAAAAATGAATATATACAAAACTATATACAGAACGATTTTGACATATGGGAGCGAGACGTGGAAGCTAACAAAAAGAGATAAAAGTAGATTACAGGCAATAGAAATGAAATATCTGAGAAGAGTAAAACAAGTAACGAAAAAAGACAGGATACGAAATAAAGACATCAGAGAGGAATTTGATATAGAATCAATAGAAAAGTTTATAGAAAAGAAGCAGCTCAACTGGTGAGGACATCGAATTAGGATGAAAAATACGAATCAAACAAAACAAATCTGGGAAGCAGAAACAGGAAAGAAACGAGGAAGAGGCAGACCAAGACAAGAATGGGACAACACAATAGAAGAAATAATAAACAGCAGAGGGAAGACAGTGAAACAAGCAAGAGAAATGGCAAAGAACAGAAGAGAGTGGAAAGAATTTGCAAATACATAACAAAACTGTAATGTAACTATAATAACATGTATAGCCCACACCGAAAGGTAAAGGGCCTTTTGATAATAATAATATATTGTAATATAATATAATATATATATATATATATATATATATATATATATATATATATATATATATATATATTATATTATATCATATTATATGTATATATATATATATATATACGTTGCTAATGTAGAAATTTCATTCTTCACTTAATTTTTGAGAAATATTTAATACGCCGCTTAATATTTTTAATTCTTGGATCCACTATTTTTTAAAAGCACTTTATTTATGTTGTTGTAAAACTCTTTGTTTGTGAGTTTTTTCAAAACTTACTTCAATACTCTGAATAATATTTACACTTTCAATTAATTCCATTCCTTTCTTTTCTAATTTGGTGATGGCTTGTGCAACATGTGAAAAGTTAGAGAAAATGTATATAAGATCTTCATAAATGCTTTTGTCGAAGAATAGTTGCTGCACGTCTCGAATACTTTGACTTTCTTTCGGATCTAAGTTTTCAGCAATTTTTTTTATTTTCTCAAAATTGTCAGCGTAATATATTGCAGCATTAATCCACGTGCCGCATCTTGTCACAATTGGTGTTGGAGGTAGTGCAACATTGGGAACATTTTCTCCGAAACGTTGCACTCGGCTAGGAGGTTCCAAAAATATTGTTTTCATCGCCGATTTTAGCGAATTAACATTAGTGAATGTAGATCTTATTTATTCTGAGAGACGATGTACTCCATATGCAACACATGTTACATGAATCATTTTTGGGTACAATACTGTCAGCCCTCTCATTGCTTTGCACATATATGGGGCAGCATCTGTACAAGTTATGAGAACGTTTTCGTATATGATGCCACAAGGATACAATATATTCACTGAATCGTTAAAAAATCCTGCGATCGTGCTGTGGTTTCCTTATCCAAAACTTTTAAATTAACTAAATATAATTTGGAACTTTCGGCCTCATATCCAAGAATCCAAATACAAAATTGGCTACACACCTTTGCTCTACATCAGTGGTTTCATCAAGGGAAATCCAAATTTTCCTTCCTTTAGCCTTGTCTTGCAACGTTTTCAATGTAGATTGAAATGAATTGGGCACGTAGTTTTTTCTTAAAGTTGATTCATCAGGAATTTTCTGTGCTGTGTACTTCTCCAAAAATCCTACTAGATGTTCATTTTTTGTTTGCCCAATAGAATATCTGCCGAGACCAAAAGCTTTGCACAACTTATTGTTGAATGTTGTCATGTTGGGTCCAGATCGTTGCATTGCTGTACCAATTAGAGCATTATGATGAGTTCCTATCTTCATTATTTCGTTGTTCACATGTTTGGTGGTTTTTATATGTTGCACGACTTTAAACTTCTCGTCCACTGATATCGGAATTTCACAATATTTACATAGTAAAATGCTTCCATCGGTTTGAAAGTCTTCGAATTCCTTCACAAAATCACTTAATGTTGCACTTTTGGACCTTTTATCCTTTGCCATGTTGATATTTTCAATAAATTTAGTTATGAAGTGTACAAAACCAAATTCAAGTAGCAACTGAGTGAATAAATAACAACTTAAACAAAATGCTACTGAAAACCCCACGCCCTCATTCATCAGTCCTCTTTCCTTGAATTCCTTAGCACTTTCACTACCATCCATAAAGCAGGTATAAAGTCCATTAGGCAAACTAGATCGTGTAACGGTTCGAACCCAGGTGTTGTACAAATTCTCATAATTTGTAATATTTATTATTCATTGCATTTATTTAACTGCAATTCATCGTTAAATGCAATTGGATGCATTTAATTTCTTTAACTGCATATTACATGAATTCTTATAATTCAAGTAATTGATTTGGCTCGTGATTTACAAATTCTCGTAATTTGTAATATCGATTTGGCTCGTGATTTAGTGGTAGTACTCTACGTTATGTTTGATTTTTAAATCAAAATCGTGATAACTCAGTTTGGTTCGTTTTATGGGTAATGTGTCTATTAGTAATTTTTGTTAGCAAGTAAAACACAGATACATGGATTTCATATTATTTATTCATTTTAAAAGGTTATGCAAGCGACAGGTAAATAGAAGACAATTTTGTTACTCTAATTGGACGTTATTTATTTAGTTATATTTATTTAAATTTTGGAATGGATTTGTTTAATAATTATTGAAAGTTTATTATATTCTTTGAATTTGAATGATTTATTTCATTTTGAAAACAGAGTAACTTATTAACACTGAGGTTGGAATTACAAAGTGTTACTTAGCGACTTCATGCACCACAATCTTCAAATTGTGCCGAGAAGGATATCTGATACATGTCATCACTGCATAGAAATTCATTAGCACGGTGCCTACCAATGTATTTCAACGCCACCTTGTGGATAGGAACGAATCACATAACTTCACATTAAAGTACTTTAAGCGATTCCAGTGCTTCAAGCACCCAATGTGTCCTCATTCGGAGATATTGCTAGTATTCGCGTCTACCAACATTATCAGCCATGTGATCGTAAAAATTTTAATAGGCATTGTTATTCAAAATTGATTATTGATTAGTATGATAAAGCTCAATTCTACTTCTACTTTTCTATTTACTTAAGCACATACAAACATTCGTTTCAGTCATTCATAATTCTGAGATTTCTTGAATATCGGAGCGCTGAGCAAGTTTAATTATACGATTTAATTACAAATATCATTGAATTATTTATATCGAAATTATTAAGTTATGTTCCCCTGACGCAACTTTTTATTTAACTACCGATTGATTAATGAGGCCACATTGTTTATCAAATGTTTGCGACGATGGAAAGGAAGGCATGTTACAATATTCTCCTGTCAGTACGAAAATATTGTCAGGACAAGGTATAAAATGCAGTAAGGTTCAACTCCGCAGTGGCGTGAGGTTCCCTACATTTCATACCCTTATTAAACTTCGTTCATTACCAGCGGCAAGGCGCGGTAATATCACTAGATAGGTTACATTATTAGTATGGAATTGACTTTGGAATTGTTAGTGTGAATTACATTTGATAAACTTGTGGTATATATTCACCTGAGGAATTAATGTTTAAAGTATATGAGTCGTCGTCGGACAGCGTGACGTTCTGTCTCGATCGGTACATCTAACTGGCCCCGTTTAAGTTCCGCACTTCTATTTATACTGGTATACTGGTCCCCCACTTTTTACTCTTCTTCCCCCGTCCTATGATAATTTTGCTTACCGCTGCAAATTGACGCCTTCCCATACGCGTCACCGAATTACGCAATCGCCGTTTCGAGTTCCCGTCGTATTCCCACGACCTATTTCTCTGTGTCATCATTTTGATCGTGTGCTTATTTACATTTGCCCAAAACTACAAAGTCAGCAAAATGAATGTACTCGCTTGGGAAACGCGTCGTCGGCCGCGGCCTGCTATGATATTTACGCAGTTTTGTTCCGACTCGTAAAATTATGGATTTTAATATTATTAGGTTCTTACAATCGTAAAATTTTGGGTCCATGATTGACTTCCAAGAAATGCAGATTTTCTTGTATGTATCAGTAATACATTAGTTCACAGTTATGTACGTAGGTAATTAAGGCTTCGGCCCTTCAAATAGTTCAGTTTCAGTTTTCAGGAGCTGCAAATTTGCAAATTTCTCAGAAAGTATTAAGTAGCCTACCTACCAAAATATGCATTTTGGACCAGAAATGTTGAAAATATGCATTTAAGCCAAAAATGTTGCATTTACCCTTAATATTGGCAAAAATATGAATTTGCATATGAACATATGCAAATGCATAACTATCCTAAGCTTAATGATCATCATGGAACTGAAAGATTGTAGCCACCCTAATAATGTAAATATGTATGCAGGTTTCACGCAACCGCCGACTTAGTAAAACGAGCGTTTCAAATGTGAAATGCAAACAACATTGAATATTGATTGATTCTATTATTGGCCGCACGGATCCTTTATCATATAAATGGACTGGAGGGTGTTCGTCGCCTAAGGGCGAATAAAAGCTGAACCCTTTGTATCCCTCCGACATGCTCACCGAGACTTTTTCACTTCATTCAAGGAGCCAAGTCACTGTTAATCACCATCTAATTAAATTGAATTCGAGTCTTTAGACAGAAAATCGCGGCATCGCGACGCTTAATTAAAAATGTAACAAGTACCTTTAAAGTTAGAACGAATGTACAGAATGTAATAAGTATCAGGGTGTTTTATAGTTAATTAAACTCTAACGTCTAACCAGATCTCGTCTCAAAACGTAGAACTTTACTTATGACTTAACTTACGAAGTTAGAAAAAAATCCTGCAAAAGAAGCCCATGCATGGGTAAACAGTAAAAGGAAGCCATTTACGAGGCATCCATGCATGGGCACCATATTCGACTGCCGCAAGACAGAGACTAATTCAATCGACGTATGTGATTATGCCATTAAATGCACTGACATCCAACTATGAAAAATATTATAACAAAATCATGGGCTGTAGTAATCTCTTACTACATCTCTGCAGTATTTACTCAAATTTTTTGATCTCGAATTAATGCCCCAGGATTACCAAGTTCAGCCCAAATTAATAACCTAAGATTGCTATACTCTGATTTTTCTAAACTGGCGTGCACGTCATCAAACAGCTGTGTGATGAGGTTTTTTTGTACCAACGTGATTGTTTTCGAGAATATGCATAACAATAGTTTAAGAATCGAAATTAATCTGAGGATCATTTGTTACATAACACTGATCACCGGTGGTTATAAATAGGTAATCGGTGTATTAACCGCGGACACAATTTTCGCCTGCCAATCATGTAATAAATCATGTTATGTTGGCAGGCGTGATATTTTTTCGGCGACGATGCCACATCTATGTCACTAACACATGCTCATACATGTGTGTATAACCAAACTTCTTTGACGTCTAACTTGTTACATTTGATCGATTAAAACAATGCATATTTTGCCATTGTAGATGTTAATCCATAACCACAGGATTGATATCTGTACGAAAAACGGCAGAGAAGTCGACGAATATGATACGAACCGCGCACTGTCGCACAAGATTGCACGGGCGGAACAGCTGATTGCAGCCATTTTTAAATACCCAGGACAGCTGGCAACCTTGTAAAATTGTGCCATCATTATTATGATTATTATTTTGATGACGTGCACGCCAGTTTAGAAAAATCAGAGTATATTTTCTGGCTGACCATGTAAAATAATTTATTCAGCAGCTAGTCTGACGCAGTGACAAAATCGACTGCCGCTTGACAGAGCTAATTCAGCGCACACCCTGATATATGCCTCGTCAAATAAATCATTCAGAGGCACGTGCTTGTAAAGGAAGGACAAAAAATAATCTGTGGCGGCTTGCATGATATGATGAGGATCGACTGTCGCGAAACTATAAATAATTCAGCCAACGAATGGTCTCTCTGATGTATACCTTCCGAACAGTTCAACAAAAGTCAACTAACGTTAAGGTTAAGGTGACCATTCGTACTGGTTTTAATATATTATTATAAAAATATATTTCTTTGCAAATTCTTTCAATCTTCATGGTAATGTCTTTGTTTACCAAAAACGAAAGCTGAGATAGAGAAATATCCTGGTTTTTCATACTTGCTTTAATTATTTCTTGAACTAATTACTCGACGTGGATTAAAGCGAATTATTTGACAAAATTTCGCTGGATGTAAAATATGCAACATCTGAAAAAACTGAAAAATACGAACATAACTTAATACCAGTTTTTGATATTAACATCTGAAAAAATGAAAATTATGTACATAACTCAATACCAATTATTGACCATTGAGTAGAAATGTTTTATCATTTTAAAGAAAAATATATTTCTTTGCATATTCTTTCAATCTTCATGGTAATGTCTATGTTTACCAAAAACGATAGCTGAGGTAGAGAAATATCCTGGTTTTTCATACTTGCTTTAATTATTTCTTGAACTAATTACTCGACGTGGATTAAAGCGAATTATTTGACAAAATTTCGCTGGATGTAAAATATGCAACATCTGAAAAAACTGAAAAATACGAACATAACTTAATACCAGTTTTTGATATTAACATCTGAAAAAATGAAAATTATGTACATAACTCAATACCAATTATTGACCATTGGGTAGAAATGTTTTGTCATTTTAAAGAAAAAATATATTTCTTTGCATATTCTTTCAATTTTCATGGTAAGTCTTTGTTTACCAAAAACGAAAGCTGAGGTAGAGAAATATCCTGGTTTTTCATACTTGCTTTAATGATTTCTTGAATTAATTACTCGACGTGGATTAAAGCGAATTATTTGACAAAATTTCGCTGGATGTAAAATATGCAACATCTGAAAAAACTGAAAAATACGAACATAACTTAATACCGGTTTTTGACATTAACATCTGAAAAAATGAAAATTATGTACATAACTCAATACCAATTATTGACCATTGGGTAGAAATGTTTTGTCATTTTAAAGAAAAAATATATTTCTTTGCATATTCTTTCAATCTTCATGGTAATGTCTTTGTTTACCAAAAACGAAAGCTGAGGTAGAGAAATATCCTGGTTTTTCTTACTTGCTTCAATTATTTCTTAAAATTAATTACTGGACGTGGATTACAGCGAATTATTTGGCAAAATTTCGCTGGATGTAAAATATGCAACATCTGAAAAAACTGAAAAATACGAGCGTAACTTAATACTAGTTTTTGACATTAACATCTGAAAAAATGAAAATTTTGTACATAACTCAATACCAATTATTGGCCATTGGGTAGAAATGTTTTGTCATTTTAACGAAAAAATATATTTCTTTGCTCATTCTTTCAATCTTCATGGTAATGTCTTTGTTTACCAAAAACGAAAGCTGAGGTAGAGAAATATCCTGCTTTTTCATACTTGCTTTAATTATATCTTGAATTAATTACTCGACGTGGATTAAAGCGAATTATTTGACAAAATTTCGCTGGATGTAAAATATGCAACATTTGGAAAAACTGAAAAATACGAACATAACTTAATACCAGTTTTTGACATTAACATCTGAAAAAATGAAAATTATGTACATAACTCAATACCAATTATTGACCATTGGGTAGAAATGTATTGTAATTTTAAAGAAAAAATATATTTCTTTGCATATTCTTTCAATCTTCATGGTAATATCTTTGTTTACCAAAAACGAAAGCTGAGGTAGAGAAATATCCTGGTTTTTCATACTTGCTTCAATTATTTCTTGAATTAATTACTCGACGTGAATTAAAGCGAATTATTTGACAAAATTTTGCTGGATGTAAAATATGCAACATCTGAAAAAACTGAAAAATACGAACATAACTTAATACCAGTTTTTGACATTAACATCTGAAAAAATTAAAATTATGTACATAACTCGATACCAATTATTGACCATTGGGTAGAAATGTTTTGTAATTTTAAAGAAAAAATATATTTCTTTGCATATTCTTTCAATCTTCATGGTAATGTCTTAGTTTACCAAAAAGGAAAGCTGAGGTAGAGAAATATCCTGGTATTTCATACTTGCTTCAATTATTTCTTGAATTAATTACTCGACGTGGATTAAAGCGAATTATTTGACAAAATTTCGCTGGATGTAAAATATGCAAACTTCTGAAAAAACTGAAAAATACGAACATAACATAATACCAGTTTTTGACATTAACATCTGAAAAAATGAAAATTATGTACATAACTCAATACAAATTATTGACCATTGGATAGAAATGTTTTGTCATTTTAAAGAAAATAATTATTTCTTTGCATATTCTTTCAATCTTCATGGTTATGTCTTTGTTTACCAAAAACGAAAGCTGAGGTAGAGATATATCCTGGTTTTTCATACTTGCTTTAATTATTTCTTGAATTAATTACTCGACGTGGATTAAAGCGAATTATTTGACAAAATTTTGCTGGATGTAAAATATGCAACATCTGAAAAAACTGAAAAATACGAACATAACTCAATATCAGTTGTTGACATTAACATTTAAAAAAATGAAAATTATGTACATAACTCAATACCAATTATTGACCATTGGGTAGAAATATTTTGTCATTTTAAAGAATAAATATATTTCTTTACATATTCTTTCAATCTTCATGAAAATGTCTTTGTTTACCAAAAACGAAAGCTGAGGTAGAGAAATATCCTGGTTTTTCATACCTGCTTCAATTATTTCTTGAATTAATTACTCGACGTGGATTAAAGCGAATTATTTGACAAAATTTCGCTGGATGTAAAATATGCAACATCTGAAAAAACTGAAAAATACGAACATAACTTAATACCAGTTTTTGACATTAACATCTGAAAAAATAAAAATTATGTACATAACTCAATACCAATTATTGACCATTGGGTAGAAATGTTTTGTCATTTCAAAGAAAATATATATTTCTTTGCATATTCTTTCAATTTTCATGGTAAGTCTTTGTTTACCAAAAACGAAAGCTGAGGTAGAGAAATATCCTGGTTTTTCGTACTTGCTTCAATTATTTCTTGAATTAATTACTGGACGTGGATTAAAGCGAATTATTTGACAAAACTTCGTTGGATGTAAAATATGCAACATCTGAAAAAACTGAAAAATACAAACATAACTTAATACCAGTTGTTGACATTAACATCTGAAAAAATGAAAATTATGTACATAACTCAATACCAATTATTGACTATTGGGTAGAAATGTTTTGTCATTTTGAAGAAAAAATATATTTCCTTGCATATTCTTTCAATCTTCATGGTAATGTCTTTGTTTACCAAAAACGAAAGCTGAGGTAGAGAAATATCCTGGTTTTTCTTACTTACTTTAATTATTTCTTGTTAATTACTCAACGTTGATTAAAGCGAATTATTTGACAAAATTTCGCTGGATGTAAAATATGCAAACTTCTGAAAAAACTGAAAAATACGAACATAACTTAATACCAGTTTTTGACATTAACATGTGAAAAAATGAAAATTATGTACATAACTCAATACAAATTATTGACCATTCAGTAGAAATGTTTTGTCATTTTAAAGAAAAAATATATTTCTTTGCATATTCTTTCAATCTTCATGGTAATGTCTTTGTTTACCAAAAACGAAAGCTGAGGTAGAGAAATATCCTGGTTTTTCATACTTGCTTCAATTATTTCTTGAATTAATTACTGGACGTGGATTAAAGCGAATTATTTGACAAAATTTCGCTGGATGTAAAATTTGCAACATTTGAAAAAACTGAAAAATACGAACATAACTTAACACCAGTTTTTGACATTAGCATCTGAAAAAATAAAAATTATATACATAACTCAATACCAATTATTGCCCATTGGGTAGAAATGTTTTGTCATTTTAAATAAAAAATATATTTCCTTGCATATTCTTTCAATCTTCATGGTAATGTCTTTGTTTACCAAAAACGAAAGCTGAGGTAGAGAAATATCCTGGTTTTTCATACTTGCTTTAATTATTTCTTGAAATAATTACTCGACGTGGTTTAAAGCGAATTATTTGACAAAATTTCGGTGGATGTAAAATATGCAACATCTGAAAAACTGAAAAATACGAACATAACTTAATACCTGTTTTTGACATTAACATCTGAAAAAATGAAAATTATGTACATACAAATACAAATTATTGACCATTGGGTAGAAATGTTTTGTCATTTTAAAGAAAAAATATATTTCTTTACATATTCTTTCAATCTTTATGGTAATGTCTTTGTTTACCAAAAAGAAAGCTGAGGTAGAGAAATATTCTGGTTTTTCATACTTGCTTCAATAATTTGTTGAATTAATTACTCGACGTGGATTAAAGCGAATTATTTGACAAAATTTCGCTGGCTGTAAAATATGCAACATCTGAAAAAACTGAAAAATACGAACATAACTTAATACCAGTTTTTGACATTAACATCTGAAAAAATGAAAATTATGTACATAACTCAATACCAATTATTGACCATTGGGTAGAAATGTGTTGTCATTTTAAAGAAAAAATATATTTCTTTGCATATCCTTTCAATCTTCATGGTAACGTCTTTGTTTACCAAAAACGAAAGCTGAGATAGAGAAATATCCTGGTTTTTCATACTTGCTTCAATTATTTCTTGAATTAATTACTGGACGTGGATTAAAGCGAATTATTTGACAAAACTTCGTTGGATGTAAAATATGCAACATCTGAAAAAACTGAAAAATACAAACATAACTTAATACCAGTTTTTGACATTAACATCTGAAAAAATGAAAATTATGTACATAACTCAATACCAATTATTGACTATTGGGTAGAAATGTTTTGTCATTTTGAAGAAAAAATATATTTCCTTGCATATTCTTTCAATCTTCATGGTAATGTCTTTGTTTACCAAAAACGAAAGCTGAGGTAGGGAAATATCCTGGTTTTTCATACTTGCTTCAATTATTTTTTGAATTAATTACTTGACGTGGATTAAAGCGAATTATTTGACAAATTTTCGCTGGATGTAAAATATGCAACATCTGAAAAAACTGAAAAATTCAAACATAACTTAATAACAGTTTTTGACATTAACATCTGAAAAAATGAAAATTATGTACATAACTTAATACCAATTATTGACCATTGGGTAGAAATGTTTTGTCATTTTAAAGAAACAATATATTTCTTTGCATATTCTTTCAATCTTTATGGTAATTTCTTTGTTTACCATAAACGAAAGTTGAGGTAGAGAAATATCCTGGTTTTTCATACTTGCTTTAAGTATTTCTTGAATTAATTACTCGACGTGGATGAAAGCGAATAATTTGGCAAAATTTCGCTGGATGTAAAATATGCAACATCTGAAAAAACTGAAAAATACGAACATAACTTAATACCGGTTTTTGACATTAACATCTGAAAAAATGAAAATTATGTACATAACTCAACACCAATTATTGACCTTTGAGTAGAAATGTTTTGTCATTTTAAAGAAAAAATATATTTCTTTGCATATTCTTTCAATATTCATGGTAATGTCTTTGTTTACCAAAAACGAAAGCTGAGGTAGAGAAATATCCTGGTTTTTCTTACTTGCTTCAATTATTTCTTAAAATTAATTACTGGACCTGGATTACAGCGAATTATTTGACAAAATTTCGCTGGATGTAAAATATGTAACATCCGAAAGAACTGAAAAATACGAACATAACTTAATACCAGTTTTTGACATTAACATCTGAAAAAATGAAAATTAAGTACATAACTCAATACCAATTATTGACCATTGGGTAGAAATGTTTTGTCATTTTGAAGAAAAAATATATTTCCTTGCATATTCTTTCAATATTCATGGTAATGTCTTTGTTTACCAAAAACGAAAGCTGAGGTAGGGAAATATCCTGGTTTTTCTTACTTACTTTAATTATTTCTTGAATTAATTACTCGACGTGGATTAAAGCGAATTATTTGACAAAATTTCGGTGGATGTAAAATATGCAACATCTGAAAAACTGAAAAATACGAACATAACTTAATACCTGTTTTTGACATTAACATCTGAAAAAATGAAAATTATGTACATACAAATACAAATTATTGACCATTGGGTAGAAATGTTTTGTCATTTTAAAGAAAAAATATATTTCTTTGCATATTCTTTCAGTCTTCATGGTAATGTCTTTGTTTACCAAAAACAAAAGCTGAGGTAGAGAAATATCCTGGTTTTCATACTTGCTTCAATAATTTCTTGAATTAATTACTCGACGTGGATTAAAGCGAATTATTTGACAAAACTTCGCTGGATGTAAAATATGCAACATCTGAAAAAACTGAAAAATACGAACATAACTTAATACAAGTCTTTGACATTAACATCTGAAAAAATGAAAATTATGTACATAACTCAATACCAATTATTGACCATTGGGTAGAAATGTGTTGTCATATTAAAGAAAAAATATATTTCTTTGCATATTCTTTCAATCTTCATGGTAATGTCTTTGTTTACCCCAAACGAAAGCTGAGGTAGAGAAATATCCTGGTTTTTCTTACTTGCTTCAATTATTTCTTAAAATTAATTACTGGACGTGGATTACAGCGAATTATTTGGCAAAATTTCGCTGGATGTAAAATATGCAACATCTGAAAAAACTGAAAAATACGAACATAACTTAATACCAGTTTTTGACATTAACATCTGAAAAAATAAAAATTATGTACATAACTCAATACCAATTATTGGCCATTGGGTAGAAATGTTTTGTCATTTTAAAGAAAATATATATTTCTTTGCATATTCTTTCAATTTTCATGGTAAGTCTTTGTTTACCAAAAACGAAAGCTGAGGTAGAGAAATATCCTGGTTTTTCTTACTTGCTTCAATTATTTCTTAAAATTAAATTACTGGACGTGGATTACAGCGAATTATTTGACAAAATTTCGCTGGATGTAAAATATGCAACATCTGAATAACCGAAAAATACGAACATAACTTAATACCAGTTTTTGACATTAACATCTTAAAAATTTAAAATTATGTACATAACTTAATACCAATTATTGACCATTGGGTAGAAATGTATTGTAATTTTAAAGATAAAATATATTTCTTTACATATTCTTTCAATCTTCATGGTAATGTCTTTGTTTACCAAAAACGAAAGCTGAGTAGAGAAATATCCTGGTTTTTCATACTTGCTTTAATGATTTCTTGAATTAATTACGCGACGTGGATTAAACCGAATTATTTGACAAAATTTCGCTGGCTGTAAAATATGCAACATCTGAAAAAACTGAAAAATACGAACATAACTTAATACCAGTTTTTGACATTAACATCTGAAAAAATGAAAATTATGTAGATAACTCAATACCAATTATTGACCATTGGGTAGAAATGTTTTGTCATTTTAAAGAAAAAAATTATTTCTTTGTATATTCTTTCAATCTTCATGGTTATGTCTTTGTTTACCAAAAACGAAAGCTGAGGTAGAGAAATATCCTGGTTTTTCATACTTGCTTCAATTATTTCTTGAATTAATTACTCGACGTGGATTAAAGCGAATTATTTGACAAAATTTCGCTGGATGTAAAATATGCAACATCTGAAAAAACTGAAAATACGAACATAAATATTTTTCTATTTATTTCCTGATCAGTTATTCGTATTCCTTGCTTATTCCTTCGTTTCTTAGTTTATATGCTTTTATCTGTTCATACTCTATATTATTTTCTGGGTACATTATAATATTTATTTATAATGCATTATAATGAACTTAACTACGCCGTATCAAACCGATCGAAACTCTATTTTTGTAGCAACATTGCAGCAAATCAAATCGCCGACAAGAACTCTATTTGCGCCGTCGTGCTTTTACGTTTTGCGTTTAAAATGCTTGGCATGTTGCTGTTATTTTGCTGCCGCCAATCCTGGCGGAAACGCTCGTCAATTTAGCGGACGGTTAATTACGACGGGCTGCAGAAAAATGCGCGTTTCGGTGATCAATTCTGCGCTGATGGGTTTTAAATTGTCACGGGAAGTTCCCGGAAGATACATCGGTTTTAACAGGATTGTACGCTTCGTGTGTGATCAATGTGCATATTAATCTGCGTTTTGTTTTCTGTTTGTTTGAAAACCAATGCACATTGCCAAAAGGGTTTTATTCGGGCGATTGAAATTTGAACGCCCGAAAACTGAAGTATTAATTGGAAAATCATATCGCGTTTCGATACTAATATATCGATTAATTTTCGAAAACTATACAAGAGCGCATAAAGTATTCAGACCTGGCTTTATTTTTTCCCCTCTATAAATTTTCGAATAATGCTTTAACTGGTCAAAATGATTTTTTTTTCAAACAAATATTTTGAGATCATTTTCAATTTTCCATCTCTCTCAGTTTTGAAGTTATGACGTCAGAGCCATTTTTGTTAAATGACAACCTACATTTTTTATTATTAATTTTGATGGTACTTTTTATTATGTTTTCAACAACATGACATTTTCAATACGTAACATTTGAAAAAAATGAGAATAAGTGCGTTAAAGTAAAACTATTAAATTATTATTTCAATGTGCAGAATGCATCTAGTTACCATTCAAAACAACGTCAGTTAAAACAAAATTAGTGAAACAGGCTTGGATTTTAAATATTGGAATAAAACAAAATTGGTCAACTTGAAAAACATTCTTATTACAATATCATCAATTACAAAAATAATAACAGAAAAATCAAAAGAAATTTTTATCGAGAAAAAATACTAATGACTTGTTTTAAGATAAGTTTTAAAATAATATGAAGTCACAAAAATAATTAAAATAACGAAAAAATATTGGTTAGGGAAAAAAATCAAATTAGATGTTCAAATTGTTGACCATTTTGTTCTTGACAGTGTGCCAATCGATATCGACAGGCCACACAGACATTGAGGAGAACTTCTGGCTGTATTTGTCTCATTTCGACTAGGATCCGTTCTTTCAATTGTTCAATTGTGGTTGGCCGATTAAAGTATTCTTTACTTTTGATGTAACCCCATAAGAAAAAATCTAAAGGGGTCAGGTCAGGGGATTGCGCTGGCCATTCAACCAAACCCCTTCTGCCAATCCACCTCCCTTGGAAGACTTCGTTGAGATAGTCGCGTACCATTCGGCTATAATGAGGTGGAGCCCCATCTTGTTGGAACCATAAGTCTTCATTTGGAATGTCGGGATCGTGTTGGTTTGGGAATAGAACCGCCAAAGCTTGAACGAGGTAATCTCTCAATAGCTCCAAATATGTTCGGCCTATCAACGAGCCATCAATGAATAAGGGCCCAATAATAATATCACCTACTATTTCTGCCCAAATGTTTAATTTTTCCGGAAATTGGGTATGTGCTTCCATCATTCACTGAGGGTTGCGTTCGAACTAATAGCTACAATTTTGTTTATTCACCGTTCCATTCAAATAAAAAGTTGCTTCATCACTAAATAAAATTCTGGTAGCAAACTCTTCATCGACGATACAGAGATTCATCATTTGTTTGCAAAACTGAACCCTACGATCAAAATCATCTTCGTTCAGTTCGTGGACTAAATTTGCTTTGTAAGGATGCCATTTCTGCCGTTTCAAAAATTTCACAACAGATGTTTGTGAAAGCTCACTATTTGCCGCAACCGCTCTGGGAGGGAATATGAGGGTTTTCTTGCAACTCTAACAGCACGTTTAGCTTAACATCTTCCGGAACTGACGGTCGACCACTTTTCGGGCGATCTCTAATATGCCCCAACTGCTCATACTTTCTTATGATTGCACTAACAGGCGTCTTAAGAAGAGGTTCTTGAAGCGTATATTTATTATTAAAATAAATGCACACGTCTTCATATTTACGTATTCTATCACCACAACCTCTAATCATAAGAATTTCATTTCTTTGTGCCTCCGAGAAACTTCGAACCATTTTGAAATTAACTTGTGACACGATGAATCGAACGAAACGTCAATCTGACTATGAGTAGGTAATAATTTATTTCACATAATTGTACTAGATTGTTTTTCAGGTTAATCAATTTTGTTTTATTCCAATATTTTAAATCCAAGCCTGTTTTCCTAATTTTGTTTTAACTGACGTTGTTTTGAATGATAACTAGATGCATTCTGCACATTGAAATAATAATTTAATAGTTTTACTTTAACGCACTTTTTCTCAATTGGTTTCAAATGTTACATATTGAAAATGTCATGTTGTTGAATAAAAAGTACTATGAAAATCAATAATAAAAAATATATGTTGTCATTTAAAAAAAATGGCTCTGAATTAAAAACCAGTCACATCCCAATTTATTGAAAAATGGATTTGTTGTATGCAGCGAAGTGGTATTTGAAAATCCTGCAAAACCGTTTCAAATATTGTTAGAAATATAATAACAGGGTTGTGCCCATCAGCTCTACGGTATTTAGAAGTCTTATAGCGCTTGAAGGCCATTGAATTTATAACAATTGTAACGAAACGAACTTACCCCTTCCAAATACTAAAGAGTCTTGAATTGTATTTACTCTGTAATCACTCTTGTGTCGTTCCAGTTATTGCACGATTTGACTAAAGAGGCTGTTCCTGGAGCGACGATAATTTCCAGTCAAAGCGCGAAACGCGAAATTTATTTCCTCCAGCTACGTGCTTACATTTTAATTGCTCGTCGCGTTTAATTATTACGTTCAGTCGTTAGTGCATAATAAAACAGGGCTGATTTATCCCCAACGCCTGCTGCACAAATAAATACACGTGGCCCTAGGGAGAATCCAGTTGTCTCCCTCACGCCGACGACCCACAAAAGTTTTTACAGCCGATTTTATTTTCTATGAGATTACGTTTCAAGTGAGACGCCCTCGTGCACGTTTTAGATGGCCTTGTCGCGGTTTATCAGCCGGTTTTCCTCACTTGTGTTGATAAAGTTTTTTGAAACATATTTGTCATGTCCTTCATATTTCTTCTTTACAAGATTTATGCGAGGACGTGAAAATGGTCTATAATATAATGCACAGGGTTTTGAAAAGATATAGCGACTGCCAATATAAGCAATGTTCCGGTGAAATAGGTACATAAGTCTCCCCCTTGGTAAATAGGTACATAAACAATTTGTATCGGGTGTCTGAAAAAGATCGTACACCAATTATGTTGGTATCTTGGATTTAATTTTTCTTCAGTTGGTACTGTTCAGTGGCGTAATTTCAACGGGGTCGAATAACATAACCAACAAATATTGGGAATCAAATAAGTACAGGATTGAAGACACTAATTCCATGATCCGTTTAAGATTAGAGTTGCGCTCCTAAAATGGGCCATCAGATGCAGAAAGTTATATCTTCTCACTTATTGTTATTCGTAATTTCTCACTTATGTAATACTGAAACTTTGTCAAATTTTCAGGAAAATTAGTTTCAGGTGCACTAAATACAAATCTAATATTAAATATGTAAATAAATATTTTTCAGAAATTTCAGTATTAGCTAACTAGTACTAGTCAATGCAGAAAGTTATATCTTCGATTTTCTTAGATATTTAATACTAAAACTTTGTCAAATTTTCAGAAGAATTAGTTTCTGGTGTGCTAAACTCAAATGTTATATTAAATATACAATTATATAATTTTTAGAAATTTCAGTAATAGCTAACTAGTACTTGTCAATGCGGAAAGTTATGTCCCCGATTTTCTCACTTCTTTAATACTGAAACTATGTCAAATTTTCAGCAGAGTTAGTTTCAGATATACTAAACACAAATCTAGTATTAAATATGCAATTAATAAATTTTCAGATATTTCAGTAATAGCTAACTAGTACCTGTCAATGCAGAAAGTTATATGCTCGATTTTCTCAATTATTTAATATTGAAACTTTGTCAAATTTTCAGACGAACTAGTTTCAGGTGTACTGAACACAAATCTAATATTAAATATGCAATTAATAATTTTTCAGAAATATCAGTAATAGCTAACTAGTACTTGTCAATGCAGAAAGTAATATCCTCAATTTTCTCACTTATTTAAAACTGTAATTTTGTCAAATTTTCAAGAAAAATAGTTTTACGTCTACAAAACACTAATCTATTACTAAATATGCAATTAATAAATTTTCAGAAATTTCAGTAATAGCTAACTAGTACTTGTCAATGCAGAAAGTTATATCCTCGATTCTCTCACTTATTTAATACTGAAACTTGGTCAAACTTTCAGGAGAATTAGTTTCAGGTGTACTAAACTCAAATCTGATATTAAATATGCGAATAATAAATTTTCAGAAATTTCAGTAATAGTACTTGTACTTGTCAATGCAGAAAGTTATATCCTCGATTTTCTCACTTATTTAACAATGAAACTTTGTCAAATTTTCAGGAGAATTAGTTTAAGGTATACTAAACACAAATCTGATATTAAATATGAAATGAATGAATTTTCAGAAATTTCGGTAATAGCTAACTAGTACTTGCCAATGCAGAAAGTTATATCCTCGGTTTTCTCACTTATTTAATACCGAAACTTACTCAAGTTTTCAGGAGAATTAGTTTCAGGTGTACTTAATACACATGTAGCATTAAATATGCAATTAGGCAATTTTCAGAAATTTCAGTAATAGCAAACTAGTACTTTTCAATGCAGAAAGTTATATCTTCAATTTTCTCACTTACTTAATACTGAAACTCACTCAAATTTTCAGGAGAATTACTTTCACCTGTACTGAACACAAATCTGATATGAAATATGCAAATAATAAATTTTCAGAAATTTCAGTAATAGCTAACTAGTACTTGTCAATGCGGAAAGTTATATTATCAATTTTCTCACATATTTAATACTGAAACTTTTCTAAATTTTCAGGAAAATTAGTGTCAGGTGTACTAAACCCAAATCTGATATTAAATATGCAAATAATAAATTTTCGGAAGTTTCAGTAATAGCTAACTAGTACTTGTCAATGCAAAAAGTTATATCCTCGATTTTCTCACTTATTTAATACTGAAACTTTGTCAAATTTTCAGGAGATTTAGTTTCAGGTGTACTAAACACAAATCTGATATTAAATATGCAAATAATAAATTTTCATAAATTTCAGTAATAGCGAACTACTATTTGTCAATGCAGAAAGTTATATCCTCGATTTTCTCACTTATTTAATACTGTAACTTAGTAAAATTTTCAGGAGAATTAGTTCCAGGTGTAGTTAACAGAAATCTAATATCAAATATGCAATTAATTAATTATAGGAAATTTCAGTAATAGCTAACTAGTACTTGTCAATGCAGAAAGTTATATCCTCGATTTTCTCACATACTTAATATTGAATCTTTGTCAAATTTTCAGGACAATTAGTTTCCGGTGTACTAAATACAAATCTAATATTAAATATGTAATTAATAAATTTTCCGAAATTTCAGTAATAGCTGACTCGTACTTGTCAATGCTGAAAGTTATATCCTCTATTTTCTCACTTATTTTACACTGAAACTTTGTCAAATTTTCAGAAGAATTTGCTTTAGATGTACTAAACACATATCTAATGTTAAATATGCAAATAATAAATTTTCAGAAATTTCAGTAATAGCTGGCTAGTTCTTGTCAATGCAGAAAGTTAAATCCTCGATTTTCTCACTTATTTTATACTGAAACTTACTCAAATTTTCAGGAGAATTAGTTTCAGGTGTACTAAACACAAATCTGATATTAACTATGCAAATAATAAATTTTCAGAAATTTCATTAATAGCTAACTAGAACCTGTCAATGCAGAAATATATATCCTCGATTTTCTCACATTTTTAATACTGAAACTTTGTTAAATTTTCAGGAGAATTAGTTTCAGGTGTACTAAACAAAACTGTAATATTAAATATGCAAATAATAAATTTTCAGAAATTTCAGTAACAACTAAGTAGTACTTGTCAATGCTGAAAGTCATACCTTCGATTTTCTCACTTATTTAATACTGAAACCTTGTCAAATTTTCAGGACAATTAGTTTCAAGTGTACTTAACACAAATCTATTACTATATATGCAAATAATAAATTTTCAGAAATTTCAGTAATAGCTCACTAGTACATGTCAATGCAAAAAGTTATATCCTCGATTTTCTCATTTATTTAATAGTGAAACTTTGTCAAATTTTCAGGATAATTAGTTTCAGGTGTACTAAACACAAATCTGATATTAAATATGCAATTAATCAATTTTCAGAAATTTCAGTAACAACTATCTAGTACTTGTCAATACAGAAAGTTATATCCTCGATTCTCTCACTTATTTAATACTAAAACTTACTCAAATTTTCAGGAGAATTAGTTTCAGGTATACTAAACACAAATCTGATCTTAAACACGCAAATAATAAATTTGCTGAAATTTCTGTAATAGCTAACTAGTACTTGTCTATGCAGAAAGTTATATCCTCGATTCTCTCACTTATTTATCACTTAAACTCTGTCAAATTTTAAGGAGAATTAGTTTCAGGTATATTTATCACAAATCAAATATGAAATATGCAATTAATAAACTTTCAGAAATTTCACTAATAGCTAACTTGTACTTGTCAATGCAGAAAGTTATATCCTTGATTTTGTCACTTATTTTACACTGAAACTTTGTCAAATTTTCAGAAGAATTTGCTTTAGATGTACTAAACACATATATAATGTTAAATATGCAAATAATAAATTTTCAGAAATTTCAGTAATAGCTGGCTAGTTCTTGTCAATGCAGAAAGTTAAATCCTCGATTTTCTCACTTATTTTATACTGAAACTTACTCAAATTTTCAGGAGAATTAGTTTCAGGTGTATTAAACACAAATCTGATATTAACTATGCAAATAATAAATTTTCAGAAATTTCAGTAATAGCTAACTAGTACTTGTCAATGCGGAAAGTTATATCATCAATTTTCTCACATATTTAATACTGAAACTTTTCTAAATTATCAGGAAAATTAGTGTCAGGTGTACTAAACCCAAATCTGATATTAAATATGCAAATAATAAATTTTCGGAAGTTTCAGTAATAGCTAACTAGTACTTGTCAATGCAAAAAGTTATAGCCTCGATGTTCTCACTTATTTAATACTGAAACTTTGTCAAATTTTCAGGAGATTTAGTTTCAGGTGTACTAAACACAAATCTGATATTAAATATGCAAATAATAAATTTTCATAAATTTCAGTAATAGCGAACTACTATTTGTCAATGCAGAAAGTTATATCCTCGATTTTCTCACTTATTTAATACTGTAACTTAGTAAAATTTTCAGGAGAATTAGTTCCAGGTGTAGTTAACAGAAATCTAATATCAAATATGCAATTAATTAATTATAGGAAATTTCAGTAATAGCTAACTAGTACTTGTCAATGCTGAAAGTTATATCCTCTATTTTCTCACTTATTTTACACTGAAACTTTGTCAAATTTTCAGAAGAATTTGCTTTAGATGTACTAAACACATATCTAATGTTAAATATGCAAATAATAAATTTTCAGAAATTTCAGTAATAGCTGGCTAGTTCTTGTCAATGCAGAAAGTTAAATCCTCGATTTTCTCACTTATTTTATACTGAAACTTACTCAAATTTTCAGGAGAATTAGTTTCAGGTGTACTAAACACAAATCTGATATTAACTATGCAAATAATAAATTTTCAGAAATTTCATTAATAGCTAACTAGAACCTGTCAATGCAGAAATATATATCCTCGATTTTCTCACATTTTTAATACTGAAACTTTGTTAAATTTTCAGGAGAATTAGTTTCAGGTGTACTAAACAAAACTGTAATATTAAATATGCAAATAATAAATTTTCAGAAATTTCAGTAACAACTAAGTAGTACTTGTCAATGCTGAAAGTCATACCTTCGATTTTCTCACTTATTTAATACTGAAACCTTGTCAAATTTTCAGGACAATTAGTTTCAAGTGTACTTAACACAAATCTATTACTATATATGCAAATAATAAATTTTCAGAAATTTCAGTAATAGCTCACTAGTACATGTCAATGCAAAAAGTTATATCCTCGATTTTCTCATTTATTTAATAGTGAAACTTTGTCAAATTTTCAGGATAATTAGTTTCAGGTGTACTAAACACAAATCTGATATGAAATATGCAATTAATCAATTTTCAGAAATTTCAGTAACAACTATCTGGTACTTGTCAATACAGAAAGTTATATCCTCGATTCTCTCACTTATTTAATACTAAAACTTACTCAAATTTTCAGGAGAATTAGTTTCAGGTATACTAAACACAAATCTGATCCTAAACACGCAAATAATAAATTTGCTGAAATTTCTGTAATAGCTAACTAGTACTTGTCTATGCAGAAAGTTATATCCTCGATTCTCTCACTTATTTATCACTTAAACTTTGTCAAATTTTAAGGAGAATTAGTTTCAGGTGTATTTATCACAAATCAAATATGAAATATGCAATTAATAAACTTTCAGAAATTTCACTAATAGCTAACTTGTACTTGTCAATGCAGAAAGTTATATCCTTGATTTTGTCACTTATTTAAAACTGTAATTTTGTCAAATTTTCAGGAGAAATAGTTTCAGGTGTACTAATCAAAAATATTATATTAAATATGCAAATAATAAGTTTTCAGAAATTTCAGTAAAAGCTAACTAGTACTTGTTAAGGCAGAGGGATATACCCTTGATTATTTTACTTATATAATTCTGAAACTTTGTCAAATTTTCAGGAGAATTAGTTTTAGGTGTACTAAATACAAATCTAATATCAAATATGCAATTAATTAATTATCGAAAATTTCAGTTATAGCTAACTAGTACTTGTCAAAGCAGAAAGTTATATCCTCGATTTTCTCACTTATTCAATAGTGAAACTTTGTCAAATTTTCAGGAGAATTAGTTTCAGGTGTATTTAATACACATGTAGCATTAAATATGCAATTAGGCAATTTTCAGAAATTTCAGTAATAGCAAACTAGTACTTTTCAATGCAGAAAGTTATATCTTCAATTTTCTCACTTACTTAATACTGAAACTCACTCAAATTTTCAGGAGAATTACTTTCACCTGTACTGAACACAAATCTGATATGAAATATGCAAATAATAAATTTTCAGAAATTTCAGTAATAGCTAACTAGTACTTGTCAATGCGGAAAGTTATATCCTTGATTTTGTCACTTATTTAAAACTGTAATTTTGTCAAATTTTCAGGAGAAACAGTTTTAGGTCTACTAAACGCAAATCTAATATTCAATATGCAATTAATACAATTTCAGAAATTTCAGTAATAGCTAACTAGTACTTGTCAATGCAGAAAGTTATATCCTCGATTTTATCACTTATTTAATAATGAAACTTACTTAAATTTTCAGGAGAATTAGTTTCAGGTGTGCTAACCACAAATCTGATATTAAAGATGCAAATAATGATTTTTCAGAAATTACAGTTATAGCTAACTAGTATTTGTGAATGCAGAAAGTTATATCCTCGATTTTCTCACTTATTTTACACTGAAACTTTGTCAAATTTTCAGAAGAATTAGCTTTGGATGTACTAAATATAAATCTGATATTAAATATGCAAATAATTAATTTTCAGAAATTTCAGTAATAGCTAACTAGTACTTGTCAATGCAGAAGTTATATCCTTGATTTTCTTACTTATTTAATATTGAAACTTACTCAAATTTTAATTAGAATTAGTTTCAGGTGTACTAAACACAAATCTAATATTAAATATGCAATCAATAAGTATTTAGAAGTTTTAATAATAGCTGACTAGTACTTGTCAATGTAGAAAGTTATATCCTCGATTTTCTCACTTATTTAATACTGAAACTACGTCAAATTTTCAGGAGAATTAGTTTCAGGTGTACTACACACAAATCTTATATTAAATATGCAATTAATAAATTTTCAGAAATTTCAGTAATAGCTAACTAGTACCTGTAAATGGAGATAGTTATATCTTCGATTTTCTCACTTATTTAATACTGAAAATATGTCAAATTTTCAGGAGAATTAGTTTCATGTGTACTAAATACAAATCTGATATTATATATGCAAATAATAAATTTTCAGAAATTTCAGTAACAGCTAACTAGTACTTGTCAATGCAGAAATTATATCCTCGTTTTTCTCACTTATTAAATATAGAATCTTACTCAAATTTTCAGGAGAACTAGTTTTAGGTGTACTAAACACAAATCAGATAATAAATATGCAAATAATAAATTTTCAGAAATGTCAGTAGTAGCTAACATGTACTTGTTAATGCAGAAAGTTATATCCTTGATTTTCTCACTTATTTAATACTGAAACTTTGTGAAACTTTCAGGAGAATTATTTTCAGGTATACTAAACACAAATCTAATATTGAACATGCAATTAATCAATTTTCAGAAATTTCAGTAATAGCTAACCAGTACTTGTCAATGCAGAAAGTTACATCCTCAATTTTCTCACATATTTAATAGTGAAACTTTGTAAAATTTTCAGGAGAATTAGTTTTAGGTGTACTAAACACAAATCTAATATTAAATATGCAACAGGTAAATTTTCAGAAATTTTAGTAATAGCTAATTAGGACTTGCCAATGCAGAAAGTTATATCCTCGATTTTCTCACTTATTCAATACTAAGTCGTGACGAGGTTCTTTCATTGTTCTCAAAACCACAGGTCGGCTTACATCAATGGGTGTCACTCATTCGCAAAACCTATGGAATTATATTATTATTATTTATTATTATTATTAATTAGCAGTATTAACTATAAATTTCAATGGTGATTTGGCCCGTTCATGAACTCCGCATTAAATAAATAACCAGCTGTATTAATTCACTCCGCAGAGATTGTTGGTGCACCCTCTACCCCTTGCCATTCTTCCGTGCCATCCCTTTCAAGCGGCAGTCGCACAAAGGGCACGGGAAATGCGTGGAAGGGCATGAAAAGCCCGGAAATATCTCTAATCAAGTGTGGCATTCGGCTAATTCAATTTCCCATCCGGATCGTCGACGTGACAAGCCGGAAGTTTACTTATTTATCCACTCACTTCCGTCTCTTCCGCAGAAGATCGTCAGGGACGAACGGTTCCAGGCGGGATCCGAACCCGAGGACGACTCGCTATGGCTGCCAGCACAGCTGCTCCATGCGACCTCATCAATGCTGACCCAATGCGAAGATACACAGGTAAGAAAGCTGCTTGATTTATTAAATTTTCAACATTTGCAATGTACAGTCATGCTCATATAAATCTAGTACAAATAATTTGACATTGTCATATTAAATTGCTATTGTAACCTAATTTCTTGTACTAGATTTATGTGAGCATAAAGAAGATAAAGAAGATTTTGAAAGTATGTCTGCTAGGGTACAAGACGTCTGTTAAAATCTGGTATGCAGCCTTAAATTTTGTAGGGAAGCACATCCAAGTCTTTTTCAAAATTTGTTGACAGGTCCCATAACACTGAGTCCGTTTAACGGTGAAGTGCTCGAAAGTTATGCATATGTATAATTCGTTGTTTATTATTATACCTCCACCACAATGTGGAAGTAAAGAGAAAATAAGAAACATTAAGATTCATTTTATAAGATAGGTGGTACGCGTGGAAAGTTTTTCGATGAGGTGTTAATAAAAATCAAGTTGCCGTGAATCGTAATATATTTACACACAAGTCAAAATGACATAATATTTCTTGCATTCAGTATATAATATGCGGTCAATATGAATCGATTTGTATCTGATGAGATTCATAAAATCGAAGAATCCGTCATATCCACAAAACCCATTAATACAGTGCGAACAGAATGTTATGTTATAAGACAATTTGATCACTGCTGTTCAGAAAGAAATTATGATATAAAAGAAGAAAAGTCGGATGAAGAATTATGTAAAATTTTGGAAGACTGGGCTTACAACATGCCAAAAGTTAATGGTGAAGATTATAAAGAAGGAGTATTGAAAACACTCTGGAATCTCACAGCTAAGCATATTCAACTTATTATAATAAATTCAAGAGAGTTATTGATCCTTTTAAAAGTGTTTTATTTCAAAAAGCAAGAGATGCTCGGAATTCAAAGAGGAAATTTTACAACGCAATTTGGAAAAAAGAAAACGCAGTACGTCGGCTTTAACCCATGAAGAACAAACAAGAATTATAAATAATTTTAATGAAAATACACCCGATGGTCTACAGCGAAAGTTTTACAATATTGTGTCTGTTGAACTTACGTGGAGAGGAGAAGAAGCAAGTGCTTGCTTCACAGAATATTTCAAAGAAAAAAGAAACAATTTCGGTTTGCCAACAGGTCGGATGGAATACAACATAATTTTCTCCAAAACAGCACAAGGAGGTGATAAGAAAATTGCAGATAGTAAATGGATTACCCCAAATTCAAACAATATAGACATGTGCCCCGTTCGACATCTAAAGAAAATGTTTTCTAAACTGACACCTAACATTAAAACTAATCGCCTGTTTCTTGCAGTAAATAAAGATTGGGAAAAACATGAAAATAGCTATTGGTATGAAAACATGCCCTTAGGATACAATCAGATTAGTAAATAGACAAAAAGTGCTGCTAAAAGCATCTGAATAAATACCAAACTTGTAAAAATAACAAATCATTCTAACAGATTGTCTACAGTTAGTCAGTTGTCAAGTACGGGTATTAACGCTGAAGAAATTATAAAAATAACTGGACACAACAATACTGCTTCAATTCAACCTTATTTGAATCCAAGTGAAAATCATCATATGAATCTTATTTCAAATTTAAGAAGTGAATCAATTGAATCGGAAATTGAAAATTCTTCTATCAATAATTCTTTGTCAGTTGCTCTTGATTCATCTAATAATAATAATAATTCCAGTGGCTCAGTAATTTATAATAATTGTACTTTTAATATTACATACCATAAATAAATCAAGTTCTTATAAGTCATAATTATGAATTTAATTTAATTTAGGTGTTAATAAAAATCAAGTTGCCGTGAATCTTAATATGTATACACGAAAGTCAAATTGACAAAATATTTCTTGCATTTACATTTATTATTCGGTATATAGTCCTTCGAATATGACTCGAGCATCAAATATATTCTGAATATAGCGACACTGCTCAATGTGTTCCTTAAAATACGCCTCGTCCTACGGACTCGGCGTATTTCTCAGAACACATTTCGCATACGTCAGCTATATTCGATTGTTTTTGACGGTCTTGTTGTATTACTTCTGAATATCAAAATCGTTATTAATCTGTGACAATATTGTGCCATCAAGACGTCTTGTCAGAAATAACAAGATACTGTCTGAAGAGGAAAAAATCTTTAGTGTAGTATTGGATTCTGTATTAACGTCGTTGTAACAATTTACGTTACGGCGTGTTTCCAGTTGCTGACACCCCATTCAACCCACTTTCACAAACCGATATTCGATCACACCTCCCCATACCTCGTGCCCCCCAAAAACCGCCCCATTTCCTCCATTGTCGCCGTGTTAAACACCTTATCACGTAGCGTTTACCCTGCACCAAACGCCCCAGGGCTGTTTATCATTAGTTTTTACAACCGAGGCCTTAATAACGCGACGCCGAGTGACAATAAAGCGTAATGAAGCGTCCTAACCCGCCCCAACTGTGGGCATGCCACCGACAACTTGTCGCTCCTGCAGAACTACAGCTCAGTGTCGTCCTCAGCAGGAAGTTCATGCAGAACAATTCCCATTGTGAAGGAGCTTAATCGTGGGGAAGCGCGAAAAAGTTCTATTAATCACTGCGGGCGGCGTTTGTGTCGTCTTTATTGTCGGTTTGTGTGAGTTGAATAGGTCCTCGAGTTGAAACGCAGAGGCCGACGTTATCGTTCGAGGATTGAAAGCAGCGGCAAAGACCTCATCTTATCTTGTCCTTATTTATTTAAAAAAAAAAAAATGAGAAAAAGTGCGCTAAAGTGAAACTATTAAATGATTATTTCAATGTGCAGAATGCATCTAGTTATCATTCAAAACAACGTCAGTTAAAACAAAATTAGGAAAACAGGCTTGGATTTTAAATATTGGAATAAAACAAAATTGATTAACCTGAAAAACAATCGAGTACAATTATGAGAAACAAATTATTACCTACTCACAGTCAGATTGACGTTTCGTTCGATTCATCTTAGTCACAAGTTAATTTCAAAATTGTTCGACGTTTTTCGGAGGCACAAAGAATTGAAATTCTTATGATTACAGGCTGTGGTGATAGAATACGTACCTATGAAGAAGGGTGCATTTATTTTAATAATAAATATCCGCTTCAAGAACCTCTTCTTAAGACGTCTGTTAGTGCAATCATAAGAAAGTATGAGCAGTTGGGGCATATTAGAGATCGCCCGAAAAGTGGACGACTATCAGTTCCGGAAGATGTTAAGCTAAACGTCCTGTTAGAGTTGCAAGAAAACCCTCATATTACCTCCAGAGCGGTTCGGAAAATAGTTAGCTTTCACAAACATCTGTTTTGAAATTTTTGAAACGGCAGAAATGGCATCCTTATAAAGTAAATTTAATCCACGAACTGAATGAAGACGATTTTGATGGTAGGGTTCAGTTTTGCGAACAAATGATGAATCTCTGTAACGTCGATGAAGAGTTTGCTACCAGAATGTTATTTAGTGATGAAGCAACTTTTTATTTGAATGGAACAGTGAATAAAAAAAATTGTCGCAATTGGTCCGAGCGCAACCCTCATGGATGATGGAAGCCCATACCCAATTTCCGGAAAAATTAAACGTTTGGGCAGGAATCGTAGGTGATATTATTATTGGGCCCTTCTTCATTCATGGCTCGTTGACAGGCCAAACATATTTGGAGCTATTGAGAGATTACCTCGTTCCAGCTTTGGCGGTTCTATTCCCAAATCAACACGATCCCGACATTCCAAATGAAGACTTATGGTTCCTACAACATGGAGCTCCACCTCATTATAGCTGAATGATACGCGACTATCTCAACGAAGTCTTCCAAGGCAGGTGCATTGGCAGAAGGGGTTTTGTTGACTGACCAGCACGTTCCCCTGACCTAACCCCTTTAGATTTTTTCTTATGGGGTTACATCAAAAATAAAGTATACTTAAATCGGCCAACCACAATTGAACAATTGAAAGAACGGATCCAAGTCGAAATGAGACAAATACAGCCAGAAGTTCTCCTCAATGTCTGTGCGGCCTTTCGACATCGATTGGCACACTGTCAAGAACAAAATGGTTAACAATTTGAACATCTAATTTGATTTTTTTCCCTAACCAATATTTTTTCGTTATTTTAATTTTTTTTGCGACTTCATATTATTTTAAAACTTATCTTAAAACAAGTCATTAATATTTTTTCTCTATAAAACTCTATTTTGGTTTTTCGGTTCTTATTTTTGTAATTGATGATATTGTAATAAGAATGTTTTTCAGGTTGATCAATTTTGTTTTATTCAAATATTTAAAATCCAAGCCTGTTTTCCTAATTTTGTTTTAACTGACGTTGTTTTGAATGGTAACTAGATGCATTCTGCACATTTAAAATGATAATTTCATAGTTTTACTTTAACGCACTTTTTCCCAATTTTTTTCAAATGTTACATATTGAAAATGTCATGTTGTTGAAAACATAATAAAAAGTACTATCAAAATCAATAATAAAAAATATAGGTTGTCATTTAAAAAAAATGGCTCTGTCGTCATAACTTCAAAATGGAGAGAGATGGAAAAATGAAAATGGTCTCACAATATTTGTTTGAAAAAAAATCATTTTGACCTGTTAGCAAAACGGAGAGAGATGAAAAATTGAAAATGGTCTCACAATATTTGTTTAAAAAAAATCATATTGACCTGTTGAAGCGTTTTTTGAAAATTTGTACAGGGGAAAAAATAAAGCCAGGTCTTAATACTTTATGCGCTCTTCGTATATTTATATAGCAATAGTGAATATAAACGGTTTTTCCTAGCACAGGTGCATAAAGCGTTTTACATCAGACTAATGTTCCAGTGTTCTAGTAATAACTAAAACATGTTCCGATAATATGGAAAACGGCAGATCTACCGAAACCAGGGAAATCTATAAACGAAGTTAACTTGTACAGACTACACACCAATCTCACTCCAACCCTTGACATCTAAACTATTTGAAAAACTTTTTTACCTTAAACCTTAAAACCTTAAAACCTTAAATTAAACCTAACAAAATATATTTCCTAAAAACATTAACAAAGAATGAACAGAATAATTATAAAAAAAAAACAACTGAGTTCAAACCATCAGTTGGATTTCAGCAATAAACAACAAACATGCCACAGTCGACCAAGTACATAAAATAACTGACCTTATAGAAAAATGTGGCTCAAGATGTTGCTCAAGCATTCGACAAAGTTTGGTATAAAGGGCTAATAGTATTACTAAAAATATGCTTGTGGACCAGTATGTACTGCTCTTTGAACCATTCATAGGTCACAGACCTTCAATGTAAGAAGAGAAAACGATTACTCCAAACTCAAATGAATGGCAATTTTTTAGCGATGAAATTTGTTGTTATTTCTACAGGGGTACCCCAAGGCAGTGTATTTGGACCGGTTTTGTACTTCTTATACACGTGTGACATCCCAGTAGCAGAAAACGTGAAGTTACCCACGTTTGCATACGATACTGCAGTATTAGCAGTAGATAACACTACAGAAAAAACAATAGCAAATCTCCCAAGGGCCGGTTCCTTAATATCACAGAAAAGTCTCCTTTATGTAAAGCTAACTAACGGCCGGTTCCATAATATTACAGAAAAGTATCCTTTATGTAAAGCTTACTTAATAGAAAAGTCGACTTTAAAGTCTGCTTCTGATTCATATGATAAATTACACTTTTTCGTAAAGTGACGTTTAAAAATCAATTATGGAAAACGTTACAGTACTTAAAGGTGCCTTTTCGGTTTAAAGGAAACTTTAATACCGTTATGGAACCGGCAGCAAGAGCAATGGATAAAATAAAGGCATGGATCGCTAAATGGCGTATAAATATTAATGAAAGCAAATCATTTCATGTGAACTCCACGAACAAGAAAATAGACTACCACCCAGTGGAATTGAACAATATTATGTAAAATAACAACCAAATACTTGGGCCTAAATCTGGACGGCAAGTTAATTTGGAAAGAGTACGTAAAGAAGAAAACAGAGGTGTTAAAGAAGTATGAAAATATGTGCCGGCGGTTAGGAGGAAGCTCTTCATCAATAACAAAACAATGGTCTATCAGCAAAATCTTAAGCCAATATGGAAAATTGAACTATGTTTATACACTTTCAGGTGTAAGGTAATAAAACCTTTTTGTTTTAATGAACTGGTTTCGGCTGAAAACTAGTTTCTTAAGTTCTGATTTAAAACGACTTAAACAGACTTAAAACGACTTAAAACAGACTTAAAACGACTTAAAACAGAATTAAAACGACTTAAAACAGACTTAAAACGACTTAAAACGACTTAAAACAGCATTAAAACAAAATATGCTGCAGATGCTGCCTGTTCCGTCCTACTGCCGGAGAAGTCGAAGGGGCGTTATCAAAATGCGTATAAGTGTTTTAAAGAGCGGTGCTAGAGAAACAACGCTATTGAAATTATTTTACTTACTTCTCTGAGGGAGGTAAGTGTTTACTTACTTCCCGTTGTTCATAGTAACCAAAGCTTTATCGATAAGTGGGGCTTACTTCCATCAAATCAATGTTACAGTGTACTTACCATGCAGTGAGTGGAAAAACATAGTTCCATTACCTCATAACTCAGGATGGATCCACACACATCCATATTTCAACAATATGGAAAACGTCTGCAGCTATGGGGCTGTACCAAAAAAATCTTCTACGGTTGCCTTCAGAAATTCCAAAACCAAAAAGTGCTAAGGAATAACGCAAATGCTCCCTTGTAAGTCAGGAATGAAGATCTACATCGACAACTTCAGGTGCAGACAGTCAAATAAGTGATCATGAAAGTTGGCAGGAGACACGATCAGAGGTTCCATAAACATCCCAACATTGAATTGATTCAAGTCCTAGGCAACCAACTCATAACGTATCTGCTAAATAGGACTAAACCCCATAAGCTCACTGTATAAGATCAGGAAATCAGAGTATTGTGCCGCAAACGGAAGTGGAAATATTTATTTCTTTCTTTCTTTGCCTATCTACCATTCGGTGTACAGGGTGGCCCAATTTCGATGTTTCTATAGGGGATCTCGGTAACTAGAAGAGATAGAGAAAATCGGATGGCGTATCCTCGATCTCTTACAAGACCAACTCAATGGTGAAAACAAAAATTGGCTATCGTCTTTCGTTTTGAAGTTATGGCCAAAAACTCATTATTTTCCATTTTAGATTTTTATCAATATTTCAGTTATTTGTCATTTTATTAAGATACGAGTTGCATGCTCTTCAGGCACTTTTCTACGGTGAATTTAATGAGTTTTGCAGAATTTTGATATCTTCGTTAATAACCAAGATACAATACAAAGTTGTGTTTTTTTAAATAGAAGTCGTAGTTGGCTTTGTTCTTAATAAATAGGTTATTTTTTTCTCTTTCCGATTATGTATCACATGTGGATGTTATAATTGCATTTTTGTTGAAATCTATTAAAATTATTTTCATCGTCATAAAATAAAACGTCATATGTTCTCTTATTGGACGTATCATTTTATTTAATTTGCTCAATTTTCCTCTCTTGCCTTTCTTGCGATTTTTCCTCCCGTTCTTGTGTTACGTTATCTTATTCATCCTGTTTGGTTAATTCTTTCAAATATTGTCTCCATCTTTCCATTTTCTTGTCTTCACTCGTGATAATTGTTCCATTTTTATCTTCTATGTTATCATGTTGTGTTCTTCTTTTTGTTTTAGTTGCTTCAGTGTTCCGTAGAATAGTTTTTGGTTCTGCCCAAAATTGTCGTTCATTCTTTCGCCAAATTTCGTCCATGATTTTTGTTTTGCTTCTTTTATTATTGAATTTGTTTTGTTTCTCTTTTTTACATATATTTCATAATCTTCTATGTTTTTTGTTTGTAGGTAACTTTTCCATTTCTCTTTTTTTGTCTTTCATCTCCTTTTTGACTTCTTCAGTCCACCAATTTGTCTTTTTCATCTCCCTGTTTACAATTTTTGTTGTTCCACAGGTCTCCTTTGCCGCTTCTAATATATTTATTTTGATTGCTTCCCATTTTCCTTCTATGTTCAGCTTTATTTCGCTCTCTCTGAATTTATTTTGTAGTAACTCTTTGTATTTCTCTTGCGTATGTTTTTCTCTTAATCTGTAGGCTTTCATCTTTTCTTTAAATTTTATCCTCCTCGTGTCTGTTTTTTGTATTTTCTTCCAACTCATGTCCAGTTTTAGTAGGTGGTGGTCCTATTTCAGCTTGCCTTGTAACTCTTACATTCATAATTTTGTTCCAGCTGTTTATATTAATTAGGTGGTAGTCTATTATCGATTTTTCGTTTCTGCTTGGCTGTTTCCTTGTGTACTTGTATATGTGTTTGTGTTTGAATTTTGTATTTGTTATCACATGGTTGTTTTCAATGCGTAATTGTATTATTCTTTCTCCATTGTTGTTTTTAATTTCTTCTCCTTTTTTTTCCCATTATCTCTTCTATTCCGTAATTTTAGCATCCTACTTTACTGTTTAGATCTCCCATTATCATTATGTGTTCTTTTCCTGCATCTACTTCCCCGATCACTTGCGATGTACAGAGCGTATGATGTCGATCTTTGATAAAGATGCTTAGCACTATCCTTAGACTAAGACCCTATTTGTTTTGTTACAGGTTCACATCCTTCGGGTGGTTCTATCAATGGCTTGCGCCGCCAGCTGGGCTCTCAACGGCCGCCTGGTGATGCTCCTAATCAGCAGATGTGGAGAAGCCTATGAGAATGGTACTCAACCAGTGCGAGCAGCAGCACAAGCAGCTGCCAGCCAAACCCTGACTGCCTTCTGTACTTTCCTCGGTAAATTAGATTTTTTTGTTGTGAAACATACCGAAGAAACATTTTTGTGTTCTCAAATCCTAATTCAGTAGTGAGGAGGGCAAAACATAGTTTTGAATATGTAATAACTGAAATTGTTATATTCGCATTACGAGAGTGGCATGGTAATTACTTAACCTGGCAATGAAAGACTAGTGTTACGTTCTCAAAATTATTTTTATTTTTCATCATAATCTCCCGAAGGATCAAAGCACTCCGTCCACCGATGCTCTAAACCTTTGCTCCTATCATGAAAGTTCGTTCCTGTAAGGTCTACAAAATAAGGGTCAACAGCGCACTTGACTTATTCGTCTCTGTCCATCTAGAATTGTTTTGAGCTTGGGGAATAGTTGAATGTCAGATCAAGCTATATCGGGTGAGCACCAAGGCGCGGATTTCTAGGATTATGTTATACATCAGTTTTAATAGCAGACCAAAATTACCTCGTATCTATACAAATTTCAGCAAATGGAGTAACGTGATTTTTTTTTGTGCTTTTATGCATACGTTCAGTTTTGGAGCTTATAATTGCTTTAATGCATTTTTTGTGCATCTTTCCTTATTTTTTGTGCTTATTTGCTTATTTCTCAATTTTATAGCATATTATTTATATTAGCTAGGAATATATTTTGTTGCACATTATTGTGATGAGAATTCAGTATTAATATTACTCGGTTACGTCTAGAGTGCTTGGTTATCACAAAATCATCAACAAAGCGAGCGTGCGTACGTGATATTTGGTAAACGAAGCTTGATAATTTCGGGGATTACCCTATTTTTACGTGCACAGAACGCATCTGGGGCAAGTGTGCTATCAATTCAGTCCAATTTATCTCAATCTTCAGTGCGTTGTGCTTGTGCCTTGTGTGTATTACGTGTTTATAAGTTTTCTTGTATAAAATGCCGAAAGTAAAACCTTCCGTCGATGAATGGATACGTGGACATTCTGAATTAAAATATGAGAACGGCGAATTAATTTGCAGGGCTTGTATCAAACCGGTAAGTTTTATTTTGTGTTGCTATTGGCCTAGGTACAAGCATGTATTATGTTGTAGATTAACTGCGAGAAAAAATTTAATATAACACAACATATCAAAACAACAGTTCGCCTGGAAAATTTAAAAAAAAACACCAATTTGCAGGCAGTACCCTGAGTACCCAGCAAACTATTTTCGAGTCTTTTGCGAGTTCTTCTACACAGAATGCAAAGGAACTTTACTTTGATTTATGCAATACGATGGTATCTTCTAAAATTCCGTTAAAAAAACTTTATAATAGTATGTTTAAATCCTTTTTACAAAAATACACCGGTAGACATATTTCTGCCGAATCAACCATTCGCAAAAACTATGTCGAGCAAGTATATAAACACACTATTGAGGAAATAAAAAAGATAATTGGCAACAATTACATATGGTTCTGTGTAGATTAAACTACTGATTCATGTGGTCAGTACATCGCCCATTTAATGATTGGAATATTAAACGAAGACTCCACCAATGCATTTTTAATTAGTTCCAAGCAGTTAGAAAAAACAAATGGCAATACCGTTGCCAAATACGTTCACGATGGATTAACACTTTTTTTGCCAAACCACGTGCCAAATGATAAATTATTATTGATGCTTTCTGATGCCGCTGCATATATGTTGAAGGCATATTCTAATTTAAAAGTATTTTATGAGCAATTAAGGCATTGCACCTGTTTGGCACATGGTTTTAATCGAGTTGCTGAAACGATTAAACTGCAATTTCCCCTGGTCAATGATTTGATAAAAACCGGGAAGAAAATTTTCCTAAAAGCTCCACTGAGGGTTGAAATGTTTAGGGAAAGAATGCCAAATGTACCTCTTCCTCCCGCACCGGTTATAACTAAATGGGGTACGTGGCTGCCTGCTATTATACCGACCATTTCGATTCATTTAAGGAGCTTGTGTTAGAGTTTTCCGAAAATGTGGCAGAGGCAATTAAAGAATGCCACAAAGTTCTTAAAGATAGGAGGGTTGTACAAAATTTAGCATTCCTAAAAACCAACTACAGTTTCGTAAGCAAAGCGATTGATAAACTCCAAGCAAAGGACACTACTTTGGTAGATGCGGTTCAAATAGTTGAAGATTTTAGGAACGACGTCTCAAACTTACGGGGATCTATAGGAGAGATTATTAAAAAAAAAATGTGATGCAGTTTTGTCAAAAAATGAAGGGTTTGGTAAGTTACAAAAAATATCAACAGTTTTAAAAGGAGATTTCGTGGAAGATTTGCTGATATATATTACAATTGTTCTCAAATTTAAATATGCACCGATTACAAGTGTGGATGTGGAGAGAAGCTTTTCACACTTAAAAAATGTGCTCAGTGATAGCAGAACGGGATTTTCCGTTGAAAATTTAGAAAAACATTTAATTATTAGTTCATTTAAAAATGAGCAGTAATCATTATTTGTTATTAATTATTATTGTTATTAATATTAATCACCAAAACCTATGTTATTAAAATATTACTTTTATCTACCTATAGTGCGTTCTTGTTAATAAAATTATGTTTTGTTTGGTTTTTCTGTATTTTCGTAAAAAATAAAATATGCCTTTTCATGCTTTTTCTGCGTTTTTGTGCTTATTCTAATCTTTATGCTATTTTATATGCTTATTTTCTAACATTTTTATACATTTTTAAGCACTTATTTTGATTTTTTGTATGCTTATAAATCCGCGCTTTGATTATGTATCTTCTCTATTCTGACGCTTCTGTACTAATTTCGGACTTTAATCTAAGAAATTTTAACTTCCGTCATTCAAGACCGGTGCCGTTCCTACCTTCCCGCTGTAACCCTCTAACCTCACAGGTGAGTTATGACTGTGATAAATTCAGCTTGATTGATATAGAGGATGCAGGGCTAAAAGCCGCCTACCCGGAGGACGCAATTACTCCACCATAACTCACAGTTACGTCGTGTCGCATCACATCGAACGCAACTTACACGGTAATGTACTTCCGTATCGTTGTGCGCCGGAAGTGCGAGAAGTCGTCGCTGCCAGCCAATATCCCTTAAACCGTTAAACCGTCACGTGCCGATGCAATGGCCCTTCCTGAAAAACCATTCCTCCGAAGACCCGACGGAATTACCCCGCTGGAAACTCAGAATTGCTTGCCGAAAACTTAGGGAAATCCTCGGGCGGTTAAGCAAGTCCCCTGCCGATCGGACCTCATCCGCATCGACTTCGCACACTTGCAGTAAGAACTTTTGGCTTAGGCTTAAAATAGATTACATCCAGAAAGAACGCAGATTCGGTTATACAGCGACAATAGTTATTTAACGCAAATTTGCAAGTAAATTGAAAATTTTGTTTTCGCCCGTCTACACGAGGAACGCTCATTAAATACGGCTTAAGTTGAATTAATGTGAACTTATTTGCACACGGAATTGGATTGCACTTGTATTCAATTTTAGTTGCGCATTAAAAATGCGTCTGTGAAGCACTGCAAGTGACTGCGAATTGCTCGAATATTCAAATTCGTTTATTTAAAGTGTGAATGCACGTACCCTGGAGCGAGTTTAAATTGCTCACATATTCAAATGCAAGTATGCCAATGTACATTTATAATCAGTTAGGTATTTCCAGCTTCAAATTGATTTTACGCCTACACGGTGCACCTTAATTCGTTCCTTAACTACGTCAATTTATTTATGCCATTAGATGTGGACGTAGAATCCCATTTTTTTGGCTACGTACCCCAATCGATGTATATTACATATTCCTGTAGGTACTTTTACTGCAAAGCAACCCTTGAAAGACTTTCCTCCCCGTGACGTCATCAAAAGGAATTTTATTTTATTTGTTCCCTTATCTGAGCACCCAGAAACTTGAAATTTTGTCTACCTATGAAGATTAATGCAGATTAATGCTACGAAGTAACGTAGTTTGAGATAGATGTAGGGAGTGGAAACAAAATAGAGAGTAAATTTGATTAAATGTGGATACAAGAATATATCATTTTTTTGTATCCACATTTAATCAAATTTACTCTCTATTTTGTTTCCACTCCCTACATCTATCTCAAACTACGTTACTTCTGCTATACCATTAGATATGGACGGATTGTGGAAACGCAAATATCTGGCTACGTACTCTATACTTATTGATTGCGCAATCGTAATAAATTCATAATGCTTATTTTTGTAGATGTGTATTTATTCATGATAGAGCGTCAACGCAGACTAAATAAGTAAACATATTTTTCTGCTTCCCTCGTAATTTACATATTAATCATATTTGAGCTTCTCTTGCAGAATTCGATTTCCATATCTTATTCAGACTTGTAAAATAAAATAAAACAACTAAGAAGCAATAACAATGACGATTCCAATAGCATAAATGAGCCCAAATGGCATAGCCAATATGCACAGCAGCTTGATGAACCGCGCGGTGTGGTACGAGAGTTAAGGCTCCGCTCGTAATTGATAATAGCTATAACCTAAATATTGGTGCTCATTTTCCATAGATGCAAAATGCTTGGTTATGGTAATGCTATTAAATATAATTTCTTGTAACATTCCTTGTATATTTCTGGACTCATTCAATGATTATCCTTAAAACTTATCCTTACTAATTAATATCATATTCATATCCATATCCATAAAAACTTATCCATACTTATCCAAGACTTATCCATAAAAAAACTGAGTTACACCACTCTGGTTTTCGACGGCTCATATAATTATCAACAATATAAATTAACAAGTAACATCAATTCAGGAAGTTTTTTTATCAGAGTAATCAGAGTAGTTTTCGGGTATACAAGGTACAACAAGTTACAAGGTCTACCAGGAGCAACATCTCTTGTATATTTCTGGACATATTCCATAATTATCCAAAAAACTTATCCTTACTAATTAATATCTTATCCATATCCATATCCGTAAAAACTTATCCAAACTTATGCAAGATTTATCCATAAAATAACTGAGTTACACTACTCTGGTTTTCGACGACTTATATAATTATCAACAATATAAATCAACAAGTAACATCAATTTAGGAAGTTGTTTTGTCAGAGTAATCAGAGTAGTTTTCGGGTATACTGGGTACAACAAATTACAAGGTCTACCAGTAAAAACATCCCTTGTATATTTATGGACTTATTCCATAATTATCCATAAAACTTATCCTTACTAATTAATATCTTAACCATATCCATATTCATAAAAACTTATCCATACTTATCCAAGACTTATCCATAAAATAACTGAGTTAAACCACTCTGGTTTTCGACGACTCATATAATTATCAACAGTATAAATCAACAAGTAACATCAATTCAGGATTTTTTTTTGTCAGAGTAATCGGAGTAGTTTTCGGGTATATAAGGTACAGCAAGTTACAAGGTCTACAAGGAACAACATCCCTTGTATATTTCTGGACTTATTCCATAATTATCAATAGAACTTATCCTTACTAACTAATATCTTATCCATATCCTTATCCATAAAAACTTATTCATACTTATCCAAGACTTGTCCATAAAAAACCGAGTTACACCACTCTGGTTTTCGACGACTCATATAATTATCAACAATATAAATCGACAAGTAACATCAATTCAGGAAGTATTTTTGTCAGAGTTATCAGAGTAGTTTTTGGGTATACAAGGTACAACAAGTTACAAGGTCTACCAGGAGCAACATCCTTGTATATTTCGGGACTTATTCCATAATTATCCATAAAACTTATCCTTACTAATTAATATCTTAGCCATATCCATATCCATATAAACTTATCCATACTTATCCAAGACTTATCCATAAAATAACTGAGTTACACCACTCTGGTTTTCGACGGCTCATATAATTATCAACAATATAAATCAACAAGTAACATCAATTCAGGAAGTTTTTTTGTCAGAGTAATCAGAGTAGTTTTCGGGTATACAAGGTACCACAAGTTACAAGGTCTACAAGGAACAACATCCCTTGTATATTTCTGGACTTGTTCCATAATTATCCATAAAACTTATCGTTACTAATTAATTTCTTATCCATATCTATATCCATAAAAACTTATCTATACTTATCCAAGACTTATCCATAAAAAACTGAGTTACACCACTCTAATTTTCGACGGCTCATATAATTATCAACAATATAAATCAACAAGTAACATCAATTCAGAAAGTTTTTTTGTTAGAGTAATCAGAGTAGTTTTCGGGTATACAAGGTACAACAAGTTACAAGGTCTACCAGGAACAACATCCATTGTATATTTCTGGACTTATTCCATAATTATCCATAAAACTTATCCTTACTAATTAATATCTTATCCATATCCATATCCATAAAAACTTATCTATACTTATCCAAGACTTATCCATAAAAAAACTGAGTTACACCACTCTGGTTTTCGACGGCTCATATAATTATCAACAATATAAATCAACAAGTAACATCAATTCAGGAAGTTTTTTTGTCAGAGTAATCAGAGTAGTTTTCGGGTATACAAGGTACAACAAGTAACAAAGTCTACCAGGAGCAACATCCTTGTATATTTCTGTACTTATTCCATAAATATTCATAAAACTCATCCTTACTAATTAATATCTTAGCCATATCCATATCCATAAAAACTTATCCATACTTATCCAAGACTTATCCATAAAAGAACTGAGTTACACCACTCTGGTTTTCGACGGCTCATAAAATTATCAACAATATAAATCAAAAAGTAACATCAATTCAGGAAGTTTTTTTGTCAGAGTAATCAGAGTAGTTTTCGGGTATACAAGGTACAGCAAGTTACAAGGTCTACCAGGAATACCAACCCTTGTATATTTCTGGACTTATTCCATAATTAACCATAAAACTTATCCTTACTAATTAATATCTTATCCATATCCATATCCATAAAAACTTATCCATACTTATCCAAGGCTTATCCATAAAAAAACTGAGTTACACCACTCTGGTTTTCGACGGCTCATATAATTATCAACAATATAAATCAACAAGTAACATCAATTCAGGAAGTTTTTTTGTCAGAGTAATCAGAGTAGTTTTTGGGTATACAAGGTACAATAAGTTACAAGGTCTACAAGGAACAACATCCTTTGAATATTTCTGGACTTATTCCATAATTATCCATAAAACGTATCCTTACTAAATAATATCTTAGCCATATCCATATCCATATAAACTTATCCATACGTATCCAAGACTTGTCCATAAAATAACTGAGTTACACCACTCTGGTTTTCGACGGCTCATATAATTATCAACAATATAAATCAACAAGTAACATCAATTCAGGAAGTGTTTTTGTCAGAGTAATCAGAGTAATTTTCTCGTATATTATGTACAACAAGTTTCAAGGTCTATCAGGAACAACATTCCTTGTATATTTCTGGCCTTATCCATAATTTTCCATAAAACTCATCCTTACTAATTAATATATTATCCATATCCATATCCATAAAAACTTATCCATACTTATCCAAGACTTATCCATAAAAAAACTGAGTTACATCACTCTGGTTTTCGATGGCTCATATAATTATCAACAATATAAATCAACAAGTAACATCAATTCAGGATGTTTTTTTGTCAGAGTAATCAGAGTAGTTTTCGGGTATATAAGGTACAGCAAGTTACAAGGTCTACAAAGCACAACATCCCTTGTATATTTCTGGACTTATTCCATAATTATGCATAAAACTTATCCTTTCTAATTAATATCTTAGCCATATCCATATACATAAAAACTTATCCATACTTATCCAAGACTTATCCATAAAAAAACTGAGTTGCACTACTCTGGTCTTCGACGGCTCATATAATTATCAACAATATAAATCAACAAGTAACATCAATTCAGGAAGTTTTTTTGTCAGAGTAATCAGAGTAGTTTTCGGGTATACAAAGTACAACAAGTTACAAGGTCTACAAGGAACAACATCCCTTGTATATTTCTGGACTTATTGCATAATTATGCATAAAACTTATCCTTACTAATTAATATCTTATCTATATCCATATGCATAAAAACTTGTCTATACTTATCCAAGATTTATCCATGAAAAAACTGATTTACACCATTCTGGTTTTCGACGGCTCGTATAATTATCAACAATATAAATCAACAAGTAACTTGAATTCAGAAAGTTATTTTGTCTGAGTAATCAGAATAGTTTTCGGGTATATAAGGTACAACAAGTTACAAGGTCTACAAGGAACAAAATCCCTTGTATATTTCTGGACTTATTCCATAATTATCCATAAAACTTATCTTTACTAATTAATATCTTATCCATATCCATATCCATAAAAACTTATCCATACTTATCCAAGACTTATCCATAAACAACTGAGTTACACCACTCTGGTTTTCGACGACTTATATAATTATCAACAATATAAATCAACAAGTAACATCAATTCAGGAAGTTTTTTGTCAGAGTAATAAGAGTAGTTTTCGGGTATACAAGGTACAACAAGTTACAAGGTCTACCAGCAACACATCCCTTGTATATTTCTGGACTTATTCCATAATTATCCATAAAAGTTATGCTTACTAATTAATATCTTATCCATATAAATATCCATAAAAACTTATCCATAGTTATCCAAGACTTATCCATAAAAAACTGAGTTACACCACTCTGGTTTTCGACGGCTCATATAATTTTCAACAATATAAATCAACAAGTAACATCAATTCAGGAAGTTTTTTTGTCAGAGTAATAAGAGTAGTTTTTGGGTATACAAGGTACAACAAGTTACAAGGTCTACCAGGAACAACATCCCTTGTATATTTCTGGACTTATTCCATAATCATCCGTAAAACTTATCCTTACTTGTTAATATCTTATCCATATCCATAACAGCTTATCCATACTTATCCAAGACTTATCCATAAAAAACTGAGTTACTCCACTCTGGTTTTCGACGGCTTATATAATTATCAACAATATAAATCAACAAGTAACATCAATTCAGGAAGTTTTTTTGTCAGAGTAATCAGAGTAGTGTTTGGGTATACAAGGTACAACAAGTTACAGGTCTACCAGGAACAACATCTCTTCTATATTTCTGGACCTATTCCATAATTATCCATAAAACTTATCCTTACTAAGTAATATCTTAACCATATCCATAACCATAACAACTTATCCAAGACTTATCCACAAAAAACTGTGTTAAACCACTCTGTTTTTCGATGACTCATATAATTATCAACAATATAAATCAACAAGTAACATCAATTCAGGAAGTTTTTTTGTCAGAGTAATCAGAATAGTTTTCTGGTATATAAGTTACAACAAGTTACAAGGTCTACAAGGAACAAAATCCCTTGTATATTTCTGGACTTATTCCATAATTATCCATAAAACTTATCTTTACTAATTAATATCTTATCCATATCCATATCCATAAAAACTTATCCATACTTATCCAAGACTTATCCATAAAAAACTGAGTTACACCACTCTGGTTTTCGACGACTCATATAACTATCAACAATATAAATCAACAAGTAACATCAATTCAGAAAGTTTTTTTGTTAGAGTAATCAGAGTAGTTTTCGGGTATACAAGGTACAACAAGTTACAAGGTCAACCAGGAACAACATCCTTTGTATATTTCTGGACTTATTCCATAATTATCCATAAAACTTATACTTACTAATTAATATCTTATCCATATCCATATCCATAAAAACTTATCTATACTTATCCAAGACTTATCCATAAAAAAACTGAGTTACGCCACTCTGGTTTTCGACGGCTCATATAATTATCAACAATATAAATCAACAAGTAACATCAATTCAGGAAGTTTTTTTGTCAGAGTAATCAGAGTAGTTTTCGGGTATACAAGGTACAACAAGTAACAAGGTCTACAGGAGCAACATCCTTGTATATTTCTGGACTTATTCAATAATTATCCATAATACTTATCGTTACTAATTAATATCCCATCCATATCTATAAAACTTATCCACACTTATCCAAGACTTATCCATAAAAAACTGAGTTACACCACTCTAATTTTCGACAGCTCATATAATTATCAACAATATAAATCAACAAGTAACATCATTTCTGGAAGTTTTTTTGTGAGAGTAATCAGAGTAGTTTTCGGGTATACAAGGTACAACAAGTTACAAGGTCTACTAAGAACAACATCCGTTGTATATTTCTGGACGTATTCCATAATTATCCATAAAACTTATTCTTACTAATTAATATCTTATCCATATCCATATCCATAATAACTTATCCATACTTATCCAAGACTTATCCATAAAAAAACTGAGTTACACCAGTCTGGTTTTTGACGACTCATATAATTATCAACAATATAAATCAACAAGTAACATCGATTCAGGAAGTTTTTTTGTCAGAGTAATCAGAGTAGTTTTCGGTTATACAAGGTACAACAAGTTACAAGGTCTACCAGGAACAACATCCCTTGTATATTTCTGGACTTATTCCATAATTATCCATAAAACTTATCCTTACTAATTAATATCTTATCCATATCCATATCCATAAAAACTTATCCATACTTATCCAAGACTTATCCATAAAAAACTGAGTTACACCATTCTGGTTTTCGACGACTTATATAATTATCAACAATATAAATCAACAAGTAACATCGATTCAGGAAGTTTTTTTGTCAGAGTAATCAGAGTAGTTTTCGGGTATACAAGGTACAACAAGTTATAAGGTCTACCTGGAACAACATCCCTTGTATATTTCTGGACTTATTCCATAATTATCCATAAAACTTATCCTTACTAATAAATACCTTATCCATATCTATATCTATAAAAACTTATCCATACTTATCCAAGACTTATTCATAAAATAACTGAGTTACACCACTCTGGTTTTCTACGGCTCATATAATTATCAACAATATAAATCAACAAGTAACATCAATTCAGGAAGTTTTTTTGTCAGAGTAATCAGAGTAGTTTTCGGGTATATAAGATACAGCAAGTTCCAAGGTCTACAAGGAACAACAGCCCTTGTATATTTCTGGACTTATTCCATAATTATCCATAAAATTTATCTTTACTAATTAATACCTTATCCATATTCATATCCATAAAAACTTATCCATAATTATCCAAGACTTACCCATAAAAAATGAGTTACACCACTCTGCTTTTCGACAGCTCATATAATTATCAACAATATATATCAACAGGTAACATCAATTCAGGAAGTTTTTTTGTCAGAGTAATCTGAGTAGTTTTCGGGTATACAAGGTACCACAAGTTACAAGGTCTACAAGGAACAACATCCCTTGTATATTTCTGGACTTGTTCCATAATTATCCATAAAACTTATCGTTACTAATTAATTTCTTATCCATATCTATATCCATAAAAACTTATCTATACTTATCCAAGACTTATCCATAAAAAACTGAGTTACACCACTCTAATTTTCGACGGCTCATATAATTATCAACAATATAAATCAACAAGTAACATCAATTCAGGAAGTTTTTTTGTCAGAGTAATCTGAGTAGTTTTCGGGTATACAAGGTACCACAAGTTACAAGGTCTACAAGGAACAACATCCCTTGTATATTTCTGGACTTATTCCATAATTATCCATAAAACTTATCCTTACTAATTACTATCTTAACCATATCCATATCCATAAAAACTTATCCTTACTTATCCAAGACTTATCCATAAAAAAACTGAGTTTCACCACTCTGGTTTTCAACGACTCATATAATTATCAACAATATAAATCAACAAGTAACATCAATTCAGGAAGTTTTTTTGTCAGAGTAATCAGAGTAGTTTTTGGGTATACAAGGTACAGCAAGTTACAAGATCTACCTGGAATACCATCCCTTGTATATTTCTGGACTTATTCCATAATTAACCATAAAACTTATCCTTACTAATTAATATCTTATCTATATCCATATGCATAAAAACTTGTCTATACTTATCCAAGATTTATCCATGAAAAAACTGAGTTTCACCACTCTGGTTTTCAACGACTCATATAATTATCAACAATATAAATCAACAAGTAACATCAATTCAGGAAGTTTTTTTGTCAGAGTAATCAGAGTAGTTTTCGGGTATACAAGGTACAACAAGTAACAAGGTCTACAGGAGCAACATCCTTGTATATTTCTGGACTTATTCAATAATTATCCATAATACTTATCGTTACTAATTAATATCCCATCCATATCCATAAAACTTATCCACACTTATCCAAGACTTATCCATAAAAAACTGAGTTACACCACTCTAATTTTCGACGGCTCATATAATTATCAACAATATAAATCAACAAGTAACATCATTTCTGGAAGTTTTTTTGTCAGAGTAATCAGAGTAGTTTTTGGGTATACAAGGTACAGCAAGTTACAAGATCTACCAGGAATACCATCCCTTGTATATTTCTGGACTTATTCCATAATTAACCATAAAACTTATCCTTACTAATTAATATCTTATCCATATCCATATCCATAAAAACTTATACATACTTATCCATGACTTATCCATAAAAAAACTGAGTTACATCACTCTGGTTTTCGACGACTCATATAATTATCAACAATATAAATCAACAAGTAACATCAACTCAGGAAGTTTTTTTGTAAGAGTAATCAGAGTAGTTTTCGGGTATACAAGGTACAGCAAGTTACAAGGTCTACCAGGAACTACATCCTTTGTATATTTCTGGACTTATTCCATAATTATCCATAAAACTTATCCTTACTAATTAATATCTTATCCATACCCATATCCATAAAAACTTATCTATACTTATCCAAGACTTATCCTTAAAAAAACTGAGTTACACCATTCTGGTTTTCGACGGCTCATATAATTATCAACAATATAAATTAACAAGTAACATCAATTCAGGAAGTTTTTTGTCAGAGTAATAAGAGTAGTTTTCCGGTATATAAGATACAGCAAGTTACAAGCTCTACAAGGAACAACATCCTTTGTATATTTCTGGACTTATTCCATAATTATTCATAAAACTTATCCTTACTAATTAATATCTTATCCATATCCATATCCATAAAAACTTATCCATACTTATCCATGACTTATCCATAAAAAACTGAGTTACACCACTCTGGTTTTCGACGGCTCATATAATTTTCAACAATATAAATCAACAAGTAACATCAATTCAGGAAGTTTTTGTGTCAGAGTAATCAGAGTAGTTTTCGGGTACATAAGGTACAGCAAGTTACAAGGTCTACAAGGCACAACATCCTTTGTATATTTCTGGACTTAGTCCATAGTTATCCATAAAACTTATCCTAACTAATTAATATCTTATCCATATCCATATCCATAAAAACTTATCCATACTTATCAAAACCTTATCCATAAAATAACTGAGTTACACCACTCTGGTTTCGACGACTCATATAATTATCAATAATATAAATCAACAAGTAACATCAATTCAGGAAGTTTTTTTGTCAGAGTAATCAGAGCAGTTTTCTGGTATATAAGGTACAGCAAGTTACAAGGTCTACAAGGCACAACATCCTTTGTATATTTCTGGACGTATTCCATAATTATCAATAAAACTTATCCTTACTAATTAATATCTTAACCATGTCCATATCCATAAAAACTTATCCATACTTATCCAAGACTTATCCATAAAAAAACTGAGTTACACCACTCTGGTTTTCGACGGCTCATATAATTATCAACAATATAAATCAACAAGTAACATCAATTCAGGAAGTTTTTTTGTCAGAGTAATCAGAGTAGTTTTTGGGTATACAAGGTACAATAAGTTACAAGGTCTACAAGGAACAACATCCTTTGAATATTTCTGGACTTATTCCATAATAATCCATAAAACTTATCCTTACTAATTAATATCTTATCCATATCCATATCCATAAAAACTTATCCATACATATCCAAGACTTATCCATAAAAAAACTGAGTTAAACCACTCTGGTTTTCGACGACTCATATAATTATCAACAATATAAATCAACAAGTAACATCAATTCATGAAGTTTTTTTGTCAGAGTAATCAGAGTAGTTTCGGGTATACAAGGTACAGCAAGTTACAAGGTCTATCAGGAACAACATCCCTTGTATATTTCGGGACTTATTCCATAATAATCCATAAAACTTATCCTTACTAATTAATATCTTATCCATATCCATATCCATAAAAACTTATCCATACATATCCAAGACTTATCCATAAAAAAACTGAGTTAAACCACTCTGGTTTTCAACGACACATATAATTATCAACAATATTAATCAACAAGTAACATCAATTCAGGAAGTTTTTTTGTCAGAGTAATCAGAGTAGTTTTCGGGTATATAAGGTACATCAAATTACAAGGTCTACAAGGAACAACATCCCTTGTATATTTCTGGACTTATTCCATAATTATCCATAAAACTTATCCTTGCTAATTAATATCTTAGTCATATCCATATCCAAGACTTATCCATACTTATCCAAGACTTATCCATAAAAAAACTGAGTTACAGCACTCTTTTTTTCAACGACTCATATAATTATCAATAATATATCAACAAGTAGCGTTAATTCAGGAATTTGTTTTGTATACACAGGAAATAAGTCGGCGTTTTTAAACAATTACACAAATAAATGTTGTGCCTGAAATGCCATTAGATGTATTCATTAAAATTCAGCGATGTGAATATTATTGTGTTTATTACCAGATAATTGGTTATTATACTCTTTTGAATTATTCACGTGTAATTACTTTTCATTTGCGTTGTAATTACTTCGTTCGTATTTATTTTGTCACGGCTTTCCCTCGTCGCTACGTATAATTTATCGATTGGCTTGAATTATTTCTAGACGAGGAATGCCAGGAGATCCTTCAGCAGCAGCTGAAGCACAAGAATTCAGGAAGCAGCGCCGAGATGGTCTACAACAAAACTTCTGCTGTGGCATGCTTCAACGAAGCTATACCAGTGATGCAGTACATCTGCAGCAGATTGGAAGAGATGAAGGCGTAAGTTCCAGCATGGCAGTTTTTTTTAAACTATATAAATAGAAATAATAACGAAATTTAATGAAAATGGGCAACTACATGATAAGTATCATGAAGAATAATATCAATTGATGAATTAGCTAAATGACGTGCCTGATAACATCTGTTATCACTTTTCCAACATATTTATATTATCTCGATATCATGTTGTAAAATAGAATTAGTGCTGTATATAAATTATGGGCGCCATAACATTTATTATCTTTTTTCATATGTTTGATGTTTCATTAACAGGATTAGTGTTGTATAAAAATAATATTCGTCGTAACATTTATTATATTCTTACAACATATTTAGATCTGCAAATTTATTATCTTCTTAATAGCAAAAGGATAATAAAATCAACGATAAACGAATGTAGGTTTTAAACCGCTAGTCATGCTAGTTTCAAGCTGAGCCCGTATTCTGCAGTTCAACGAACTCAACGCCACGAGCGTAATTGAATCACCAACAAGTGCCAAATAATATTATAACATAATAATACAAATTATATTCATTGGCTGGAATTAAAATCTTATTTCTTATTATATCATTATATCGTTTATATCGTTATAATCAAGGCGCGGATTTCTAGGTATTATGCTATATGCTATACATCAGCTTTAATAGCAGACCAAAATTACCTCATATCTATACGAATTTCAGCAAATGAAGTAACGTGACAATTTTTTGTTTGTGCTTTTATGCATATTTTCAGTTTTTAAGCTTATAATTGCTTTAATGCATTTTTTGTGCTTATTTCTTTATTTTTTGTGCTTATTTGCTTCTTTCTCAATTTTATAGCATAATATTTATATTAGTTAGGAATATATTTTGTTGCACATTATTGTAATGAGAATTCAGTATTAATATTACTCCGTTACGTCTAGAGTGCTTGGTTACCACAAAATCATCAACAAAGCGAGCGTGCTTATGTGATATTTGGTAAACAATGCTTGATTATTTCGGGGATTACCCTATTTTTACGTGCACAGAACGCATCTGGGGCAAGTGTGCTATCAATTCAGTCCAATTTATCTCAATCTTCAGTGCGTTGTGCTTGTGCCTTGTGTGTATTACGTGTTTATAAGTTTTCTTGTATAAAATGCCGAAAGTAAAACCTTCCGTCGATGAATGGATACGTGGACATTCTGAATTAAAATATGAGAACGACAAATTAATTTGCAGGACTCGTATCAAACCGGTAAGTTTTATTTTGTGTTGCTATTGGCCTAGGTACAAGCATGTATTATGTTGAAGATAAACTGCGAGAAAAAATTTAACATAACACAACATATCAAAACAACAGTTCACCTGGAAAATTTAAAAAAACATAAATCTGCAAGCAGTACCCTAAGTACCCAGCAAACTATATTCGAGTCTTTTGCGAGTTCTTCTACACAGAATGAAAATAATTATACTTTGATTTATGCAATACGATGGTATATTCTAACATTCCGTTAAAAAAAACTGGATAACAGTATGTTTAAATCTTTTTTACAAAAATTCACCGGTAGGCATATTCCCGCCGAATCAACCATTCGCAAAAACTATGTCGAGCAAGTATATAACAACACTATTGAGGAAATAAAAAAGATAATTGGCAACAATTACATATGGTTCTGTGTAGATGAAAGTACTGATTCATGTGGTAGGTACATCGCCCATTTAATGATTGGAATATTAAACGACGACTCCACCAATGCATTTTTAATTAGTTCCAAACAGTTAGAAAAAACAAATGGTAATACCGTTGCCAAATTCGCTCACGATGGATTAACACTTTTTTTTTGCCAAACCCCGTACAAAATGATAAATTATTATTGATGATTTCTGATGCCGCTGCATATATGTTGAAGGCATATTCTAATTTAAAAGTATTTTATGAGCAATTAATGCATTGCACCTGTTTGGCACATGGTTTTAATCGAGTTGCTGAAACGATTAGACTGCAATTTCCCCTGGTCAATGATTTGATAAAAACCGGGAAGAAAATTTTCCTAAAAGCTCCACTGAGGGTTGAAATGTTTAGGGAAATAATGCCAAATGTACCTCTTCCTCCTGCACCGGTTATAACTAGATGGGGTACATGGCTAGATGCTGCCTGCTTATGCCGACCATTATGCCGACCATTTCTATTCATTTAAGGAGCTTGTGTTAGAGTTTCCCGAAAATGTATCAGAGGCAATTAAAGAATGCCACAAAGTTCTTAAAGATAGGAGGGTTGTACAAAATTTAGCATTCCTAAAAACCAACTACAGTTTCGTAAGCAAAGCGATTGATAAACTCCAAGCAAAGGACACAACTTTGGTAGATGCGATTCAAATAGTTGAAGATTTTAGGAACGACGTTTCAAACGTACGGGGATCTATAGGAGAGATTATTAAAAAAAAATGTGATGCAGTTTTGTCCAAAAACAAAGGGTTCGGCGAGTTACAAAAAATATCAACAGTTTTCAAAGGAGATTTCGTGGAAGATTTGCTGATAAATATTACAATTTTTCCCAAATTCAAATATGCACCGATTACAAGTGTGGATATGGAGAGATGCTTTTCACACTTAAAAAATGTGCTCAGTGATAGGAGAATGGGATTTTCCGTTGAAAATTTAGAAAAACATTTAATTATTAGTTCATTTAAAAATGAGCAGTAATCATTATTTGTTATTAATTATTATTGCTATTAATATTAATCACCAAAACCTATGTTATTAAAATATTACTTTTATCTACCTATAGTGCGTTCTTGTTAATAAAATTATGTTTCGTTTTGTTTTTCTGTACTTTCATAAAAAATAAAATATGCCTTTTCATGATTTTTCTGCGTTTTTGTGCTTATTCTAATCTTTACGCTATTTTGTATGCTTATTTTCTAAGATTTTTATGCATTTTTAAGCGCTTATTTTGTAATTTTTTATGCTTATAAATCCGCGCTTAGGTAATTACCCAATATAATCCTGTATACTATTATTAAATGAATTGTGTTTTCACTCATGTCCTTAAATTGTAGGTTGCCAAAGACCTGCGATATGATCGTCTTCCTTTTGGAGTGCCTGCTCACTCTTGTGAACACCTTACCACACACAGTCCACACCAACACCCATTTTACCACCTTCTTGTGGCAGAGATTCTGCCCTGCGCTATTGGCATTGCTTGGAGCCCCTGGAGATGTCACCAGCCAATGTTTAACAACGCACCAATCAAAGATTGTATACAGGTATGTTTTGCTGAGTAATGTAGTTCCTCTACAGTTACATACATTTTTTTCATCTCCTTTTTTGTGTATCTTCCAGACCTTCGGTGTTTAATTTTTCGTCCAGGTTTTCTTACAGACGTCTAGGAAAAGTTGTGTTTCTTCTTCTACGAGGTTCTTCAGTACTTCTGATGTCGCACGATCATATCCTGTTCCCCTCCCATTTTTAAGCTACTTTAAGAATTTTTCAGCTTTGTTAAGTTATTTTCCTCGTAACAGCCTGCTTTTTCCATTCTGGATTACTTATTTTATTTTTTATTGTTTTCTTTCTTCTTTATTGGGAGTGAAAAGTAAGTAAAATGAAATAAAAATACACATACACATAATACACATACACCACATAAAACACAAACTTATTTTTAAGTTATATATTCTCTATATCTTAAATACAGGGTGTCTCAAAATTGACGCCCGTGCTTTTAGAATTTGATTCAAGGGGCTCAAGCAAATTGAAAATTAAGAGTGGAAAATTTTCTGTTATAGAGATTTTATATTTTCTGTTATGTTATAGTCTCTCGTTATAGAGTTATTGATAAAAAACAAAAAAAATAACATTTCAACTTTAATCTTTATTAAAAACTAATAATTTTTCAAAACAACATTGACAGATGATTGTCAAATCTGACAGTTGACAGTTGTCAGATTTGACAAAATGCATAAATCAAAATTGTGTTATACGAAGTGGTCGAAAAAGTTATTGTTTACATTTTTATCAATGACTCTATAACGAGAGACAAACAGAAAAATTTCCACTCTTAATTTTCAATTTGCTTAGCCCCCTGAATCTAATCCCAAAAGCACGGGCGTCGATTTTGAGACACCCTGTATATTGTAGAATTTCACCTCTGAAGTTGGTTCACAAATAGCCGAAACTAGTCAGGTCAAGAACAAATGATAAAAATAAAAAACACAACATTAACTAAGAAATATCTTTATATTTAATTATACTGTCTGTAAGTACTCCCAATAAGAAGACAGAAAACATTAAAAAATATTACCAGTTATTATTAATAATAACTGGTGTAACTGATGGATGAAACTAATAAAAACTTATTTTATTGTTCGTGCTATTTATCTATTCTGGATCGCACCTAATAATTCTTATATCTAAACTATCGTTTCCATCTATCTATAATTTGCTCATCCAATATTATAATTTTGTACTCTTCATTTTGTATTGCTGCTCATTTTTTCTGTTTTTATTCTGTATCTTATAGAATAAAATAATACAATAATAATATAATAATGAATAAAAAGTATCTTATAGAAGTTACATATTTTCATACCATCACCAAACCTTTGCCAGCTTTCTTCTTTAGCTTCTTTAAGTATTGACTATTTCGCTTTTTCTTCGACAAATGCAGTCTCTATTTTCCTTTCATGATTTTCTCTTGCTTCTTTATTGTCTGGTTCCACCGTTCAATCTATAATTTTGTACTCTTCATTTTGTATTGCTGCTCTTTTTTTTCTGTTTTTATTCAGTATCTTATAGAAGGTACATATTTTCATGTCATCACCAAACCTTTGCCAGCGTTCTTCTTTAGCTTCTTTAAGTATTGATTATATTTATGTGTCAAAATGTATTGTTCAAAATTTTGATCGAGCACGAATTTCGATTTTAAATGGCCCAAAACGCCCTTATTTATTAAATGATGACAACCATCGTTTTGAAAATTTATTTCTATCAATATTTAACAATCATAATAGATTTTGAAAGCTTTGTTATATTTTTTACCAAATTATTAATTTATGACATTAAAAAATATATATTTTCAATTGTGCACTCAATTGCCCTAAAGATGCCCTTATTTATCAAAAGATAAAAAATCGTTATGGAAAATTATTTCGATTTACATTTAAAGGTTACTTTTTGTTACAAAATCATTATTTTGTGACAAATTTTTCAAAAAAGGTTTTTCCCATTGTGAACTCGATTGCCCCAATTGCCCAAAGCGTCCTTATTTATCAAATGGTGAAAATCATTGTTGTGAAGAAATGTTTCTATTTGCATTTAAATAACTTTATGGATTTTGAAAGGTTTGTTATTTTTTTTAACAAAATCCTTATTTTGTGACAAATTAAATAAAAGTTTAAAATTTCACATTAGTGAATCTAAATTGTTTACTTGAGATAGTTGCATATATCGTTTTACATAAATTCAAATTGACTCAGGTTAGGATCCATATAATTAATTAATAATTAATAATTATAAAAAAAGGTTTGTTTTATATTTGTCGTGACTGTTGTTTTCTTCGACAAAAGCAGTCTCAATTTTTCTTTCAAGATTTTCTCTTGCTGCTTTATTTTCAGATTCCACCGTTCAATCTATAATTTTGTACTCTTCATTTTGTATTGCTGCTGTTTTCTGTCTATTTTTTTCAGTATCTTATAGAAGTTACATCTTTCCATACCATCACCAAACCTTTGCCAGCTTTCTTCATCAGCTTCTTTAAGTATTGACTATACTTCTCTGTTTTTTTTATATATTTGTCGTGACTGCTGTTTTCTTCAACAAATGCAGTCTCAATTTTTCTTTCATGATTTTTTCTTGCTTCTTTATTTTCTGGTGTCACCGTTCAATCTTTAATTTTGTACTCTTTATTATGTATTGCTGCTCTTTGTTTTTCTGTTTATATTCAGTATCTTATACCATCTTATGTTATCTCATTATCCTGTTCATTTGCAGGTTCTTCATAGTCTTGTCCTTCCTCCAATTGTCCCTTCCTTTATTTCGATATGTATAACTGGTGAATCCGAAATTCTTTACTTACTTGTTGTTACATTCCATCTTATGTTATCTCATTGTCCTGTTAATTTGTAGGTTCTTCGTAGTTTTGTCCTTCCTCCAATTGTCCCTTCCTTTATTTCGATATATCTAACTGGTGATTCTGAAATTCGTTACTTGTTGTTACATTAAATCTTATATTATCTCGTTATCCTGTTAATTTGCAGGTTCTTCATAGTTTTGTCCTTCCTCCAATTGTCACTTCCGTTATTTCGCTATGTATAACTGGTGATTACGAAATTCGTTACTTGTTGTTACATTAAGTCTTATATTATCTCTATATCCTGTTAATTTGCAGGTTGTTCGTAGTTTTGTCCTTCCTCCAATTGTCCCTTCCCTTATGTCGCTATGTACAACTGGTGATCCCGAAATTCGTTACTTACTTGTTGTTACATTCCGTGTTATGCTATCTCATTATCCTGTTAATTTGCAGGTTCTTCATGGTTTTGTCCTCCCTCCAATTGTCCCTTCGTCCAACATTACTTTATATCAATACTTGTCCATCTTTCAATATTACTTCTCCCTTATTTTGCTATATTTAACTGATGATTCTGAAATTCGTTACTTCCTTGTTGTTACATTCCATCTTATGTTATCTCATTATCCTGTTAATTTGCAGGTACTTCGTAGTTTTGTCCTTCCTCCAATTGTCCCTTCCTTTATTTCGGATATCTAACTGGTGGTTTTGAAATTCGTTACTTGTTGTTACATTAAGTCTTCTATTATCTCGTTATCCTGTTAATTTTCAGGTTCTTCATAGTTTTGTCCTTCCTCCAATTGTCCCTTTCCTTATTTCGCTATGTATAACTGGTGATTCCGAAATTCGTTACTTACTTGTTGTTACATTCCGTGTTATGCCATCTCATTATCCTCTTAATTTGCAGGTTCTTCATAGTTTTGCCCTTCCTCCAATTGTCCCTACGTCCAACATTACATTATATCAATACTTGTACATCTTTCAATATTCATTCTCTCTTATTTCGCTATATCTAATTGGTGATTCTGAAATGTGTTACTTCCCTGTTGTTACATTCCATCTCATGTTATCTCATTATCCTGTTAATTTGCAGGTTCTTCGTAGTTTTGTCCTTCCTCCAATTGTCCCTTCCTTTATTTCGGTATATGTAACTGGTGGTTCTGAAATTCGTTACTTGTTGTTACATTAAATCTTATATTATCTCGTTATCCTGTTAATTTGCAAGTTCTTCATAGTTGTGTCCTTCCTCCAATTGTCCCTTCCCTTATTTCGCTATGTATAACTGCTGATTCCGAAATTCGTTACTTACTTGTTGTTACATTCCGTGTTATGCTATCTCATTATCCTGTTAATTTGCAGGTTCTTCGTAGTTTTGTCCTTCCTCCAATTGTCCCTTCGTCCAACATTACTTTATATCAATACTTGTCCATCTTGCAATATTACTTCTCCCTTATTTCGATATATCTAACTGGTGATTCTGAAATTCATTACTTCCTTGTTGATACCTTCCATCTTATGTTATCTCATTATCCTGTTAATTTGCAGATTCTTCGTAGGTTTGGTCCTTCCTCCAATTATCCCTTCCTTTATTTCGATATATCTAACTGGTGATTCTGAAATTCGTTACTTGTTGTTACATTAAATCTTATATTATCTCGATATCCTGTTAATTTGCAGGTTCTTCACAGTTTTGTCCTTCCTCCAATTGCCCCTTCCCTTATTTCGCTAGATCTTACTGGTGATTCTGAAATTCATTTAAATATCAATTTTCGGCCGAATTATGACAGGTTTGTTTGTAGCATTGGGATTCAGGTGGTTCGTCTGGTGGGCAGAGAAAGGGCTTTGAGACCAGTACTGGAAGCGCTCTTCCATCGCATGCTACTGCTTCCCAGCCCTAGCAAACGTCTGGAGCCTCTGAGGGCAGCAAGGGAGCTATTGCGTTCACCGGGGAGGCTTACTGACCTGCTGCTATTGAGCGGCGCCATCACCAGACATGCTGGCGACGATATGGCTATAATCCGGCTGTAAGTATGCAAATCATAGGTGGTGTATTGTGTAATGTCTGAAAAATCTTCTGCGTAAATGAGTTGATTGCTAAGTGAAAGTTGCTGGAGAGTAATTGTCGAAGTTCTCATGTCATAACTTCTTCAGCATAATGGATTCGATTGAGGAGTCTGCACAGTACAGCGACCCCAATGTAATGCTGGCGAGCGTGGAGTGCGTGTGCGCCCTTCTGGGCTCTCTGGAGGCCATGTGCAAGGGTGAAGGGCTGAACGTCGAAGGAGCCGAGAAGGCCAACAGCAGGTACCCTACTCTCGAGCAGGCGGATTACACGGGACCACTCACATATCAATCACTAGCAAGACTGCCGAAGCCGTACAGGTACTACTCACAATACCTCTACGTGTAGTCTAGGTAACTTTGACGGTTCTAGGGACGTGGTCGCGAACCTCAAATACCAGAGCGACTCGGACAGCAGCGGCATAGACGGCGGCGCCCAGGAAATGGAGAACGGCTCCGACACGGACACTTCCGGTGCCACCGAGGGACCGGAAGAGTTCGCCAGCCAGTCCGATGACAGCATAATGGATGACGAGAGTTTCCTCACCAACCAGCAGCTCCAGAAGCTCCACAACATCCCAAAGTCCCTGCACGTGGTACGCATTCATCATCCCCAAATGCCCGCAATCAATTATCGGGTCTGTTACATTGCAGGGCCGCACAGGGATCGAGGAATGCAACACAGACATGGAGCGTCACAATGCCAGGCACTTCGTTAAAACTCTGCAAAATATACTGCTGCCCAATCTTCTCACACTACGCTCGTCCATACAGGTAAACCGTCTCTAATGTCTGGCCTCATTACACAAATTTATTTAAGATAATCATTTGAATGTGTTAAACAGGTTCATCAAATCCATACTTAAATCTTGCTGCACTGCTCAAGTGTATTGAAACAATACTATTATAAAGGTTAGCCCAAGTGCAGAAGATGTGCAGTATAAGATGAGAGGTGGTAAGCACCTGTCACCCTCACCTATACCATATTGGAGGAAATGAGGCCTAAAATTCTAAAAGTTTAGTTTTCTTGTGGTTGTGCGCACTTAAGACGAGACGTGCTAAGCACCTGCCCCCCTCACCTATACCACGTTGGAGGAAATGAGGCCTAAAATTCTAAAAAAAATATTTTCTTGTGGTTTCCTCCGGTGTTGTTACATACGTCAAGGAATAGCTGTGTTTCTTCTTCTCCCACGTTGTTTAGTACCTCTGATGTCGCACGATCATGTCCTGTTCCCCTCCCATTTTTTAGCTACGTATAGCCAATCTCATATTCCGACAGCCTTTCATAAGTTACTTTTATAGGTAGCTCAATTGAGAGAAGTGTTGCTAAATATTCTTGGAATCATTTGGGGGTTCCTAAGGTACCGGCACTGACAATGTTCTGCGCCGATCATTGGCATAGCACATTTAATGAATTTCTCAACCTGTTATTACGAGTTCTGAGTTATTCATATCGTTTGTAGGCATTTCCTTATGACCTGTTAAGAACTTATTTATTCACCTAATGGTAATTGTAGCAATGCTTTAACTGATTAAAAAAAAAAAGTTTCTAAAAGGTTTTGAACGCCTTGTGAACGGCATCTTCCTTTCAGTATATGTAAAAACTCTAAACTATCTAAAACTATCCAACCACACGTTGGATATTAATTGAATACAATATATTGGAGATAAACATATCACTAAATTTCAACAATAAATTCTGTTAATATTGATAAGCTAGTTTTTGAGATATCACCCGAACATTAATATTTAAGAATATGAATAAATAACACTGAAAAATATGTGTTTACAGTAACAAGCATATATCTCAAGTATCTCGTATGGGATATTTATCCATTTTTACACATTAGATGCTAACATATTACTAAATATCAGTGATAAATTGCATTAATATTGATACGCTAGTTTTTGAGATATCACCGCTAAAGTTGCAGCAATGGCAAGGTATATCACCTAAAGGCGAATATCTAACCGAACCACACATTGGATATTAATTAAATTAAATACATTAGAGGCAAATATATCACTAAATATCAGCAATAAATTGTGTTAATATTAATACGCTAGTTTTTGAGATATCACAAAAAAAGAAACAATAATATTTAATAATACCAATAAATAACATTGAAAAATATATGTTTACAGTAACAAGCATATATCTTAAGAATCTCGTATTGGATATTTATCCAATTCTACACACTTGATGCTAACATATTATTAAATAGTAGTGATAAATTTCATTAATATTGATACGCTAGTTTTTGACATATCACCCTTAAAGTGGCACCAATGGCTTGGTATATCACCTATAGACGACTATCTAACCGAACCACACATTGAATATTAATTCAATTCAATACATTAGAGATAAATTTATCACTTAATATCAGCAATAAATTGTATTAATATTAATACGCAGTTTTTGAGATATCGCCAAAAATGGAACAATAATATTTAAGAATATCAATAAATAACATTGAAAAATATATGTTTACAGTAACAAGCATATATCTCAAGAATCTCGTATTAGATATTTATCCACTTCTACACATCAGAGACCGATATATTACCAAATATGAGTAATAATTTGCATTAACATTGATACGCTAGTTTTTTAGATATCACTACTAAGGTTGCAGCAATGGCAAGGTATATCACCTAAAGGCGAATATCTAACCGAACCACACATTGGATATTAATTCAATTGAATACATTAGAGATAAATATATCACTCAATATCAGCAATAAATTGTGTTTATATTGATACGCTAGTTTTTGAGATAACACCAAAACAGGAACAATAATATTTAAGAATATCAATGAATAACATTGAAAAATATATCTTTACAGTAACAAGCATATATCTCAAGAATTTCGTATTAGATATTTTTCCAATTCTACACATTTGATACCAATATATTACTAAATATCAGTAATAAATTTCATTAGCATTGATACGCTAGTTTTTGAGATATCACTACTAAAGTTGCAGCAGTGGCAAGGTATATCACCTAAAGGCTAATATCTAATCGAACCACACATTGGATATTAATTCAATTGAATACATTAGAGATACATATATCACTCAATATCAGCAATAAATTGTGTTAATATCGATACGCTACTTTTTGAGATAACACCAAAACAGGAACAATAATATTTAAGAATATTAATAAATAACATTGAAAAATATATGTTTACAGTAACAAGCATATATCTTAAGAATCTCCATATTTATCCAATTCTACACTTTAGATGCCAACATATTACTAAATATCAGTAATAAATTGCATTAATATTAATACGCTGTTTTTTGAGATATCACCACTAAAGTTGCAGCAATGGCAAGGTATATCACTTAAAGGCGAATATCTAACCGAACCACACATTGGATATTAATTTAATTTAATCCCTTAGAGATAAATGTATCACTTATTATCAGCAATAAATTGTGTTTATATTGATACGCTAGTTTTTGAGATATCACCAAAACAGGAACAATAATATTTAAGAATATCAATAAATAACATTGAAAAATATATGTTTACAGTAACAAGCATATATCTCAAGAATCTCGTATTGGATATTTATCCAATTTTACACATTAGATACCAATATATTACCAAATATCAGTAATAAATTGCATTAATATTGATACGCAAGTTTTTGAGATATCACCACTAAAGTAGCAGCAACGGCAAAGTATATCACCTAAAGGCAAATATCTCACCGAACCACACATTGGATTTACACACATTTTGGATGTATTCCATTGAATACATTAGAGATAAGTATATCACTCAATATCAGCAATAAATTGTGTTAATATTGATACGCTAGTTTTTGAGATATCACCAAATAAGTAACAATAATATTTAAGAATATCAATAAATAACATTGAAAAATATATGTTTACAGTAACAAGCATATATCTCAAGAAGCTCGTATTGGATATTTATCCAATTCTACACATTAGATACCAATATATTACTAACTATCATAAATAAATTGCATTATTATTTATACGCTAGTTTTTGAGATATCACCACTAAAGTTGCAGCAATGGCAAGGTATATCACATAAAAGCGAATATCTAACCGAACCACGTATTGGATATTAATTCAATTTAATCCCTTAGAGATAAATATATCACTTATTATCAGCAATTAATTGTGATCATTATGATACGCTAGTTTTTGAGATAACACCAAAACAGGAACAATAATATTTAAGAATATCAATAAATAACATTGAAAAATATATGTTTACAGTAACAAGCATATAACTCAAGAATCTCGTATTGGATATTTATCAAATTCTACACATTATATACCAATATATTACTAAATATCAGTGATAAATTGAATTAATATTGATACGCTAGTTTTTGAGATATCACCACTAAAGTTGCTGCAATGGCAAGGTATATAAGGTATATCACTTAAAGGCGAATATCTAACCGAACCACATATTGGATATTAATTCAATTAAATACGTTAGAGACAAATATATCACTCAATATCAGCAATAAATTGTGTTAATATCGATACGCTAGTTTTTGAGATATCACCAAAAAAGTAACAATAATATTTAAGAATATCAATAAATAACATTGAAAAATATATGTTTACAGTAACAAGCATATATCTCAAGAATCTCGTAATGGACATTTATCCAATTCTACACATTAGATACCAATACATTTCTAAATATCAGTAATAAATTGCATTAATATTGATACGCTAGTTTTTGAGATATCACCACTAAAGTAGCAGCAATGGCAAGGTATATCGCCTAAAGACGAATATCTAACCGAACCACACATTGGATATTAATCCAGTTGAATACATTAGAGACAAATATATCACTCAATATCAGTAATAAATTGTGTATATATTGATACTCTAGTTTTTGAGATATCACCACTAAAGTTGCAGAAATGGCAAAGTATATCACTTAAAGGCAAATATCTAACCGACCCACACATTGGATATTAATTTAATTAAATACGTTAGAGATAAATATATTACTCAATATCAACAATAAATTGTGTTCATATTGATACGCTAGTTTTTGAGATAATACCAAAACAGGAACAATAATATTTAAGAATATCAATAAATAACATTGAAAAATATATATTTACACTAACAAGCATATATCTCAAGAATCTCGTATTGGATATTTATCCAGTTCTACATTTTAGATGCCAACATATTACTAAATATCAGTAACAAATTGCATTAATATTGATACGCTAGATTTTGAGATATCACCACTGATAGTTGCAGCAATGGCAAGGTATATTACCTAAAGGCGAATATCTAACCGAACCACGTATTGGATATTAATTCAATTGAATAAATTAGAGACAAATATATCACTCAATATCAGCAATAAATTGGGTTTATATTGATACACTAGTTTTTGAGATAATACCAAAACAGGAACAATAATATTTAAGAATATAAAAAAATAACATTGAAAAATATATGTTTACAGTAACAAGCATATATCTCGAGAATCTCGTATTGGATATTTATGCTATTCTACAAATTAGATGCTAACATATTACTAAATATCAGTGATAAATTGCATTAATATTCATACGCCAGTTTTTGAGATATCACCACTAAAGTTGCAGAAATGGCAAGGTATATCACTTACAGGCGAATATCTAACCGAACCACGTATTGGATATTAATTTAATTAAATACGTTAGAGATAAATATATCACTCAATATCAGCAATAAATGGTGTTTATATTGATACGCTAGTTTTTGAGATATCACTAAAAGAGGAACAATAATATTTAAGAATATCAATAAGTAACATTGAAAAATATATGTTTACAGTAACAAGCATGTATCTCAAGAATGTCGTATTGGATATTTATCCAATTCTACACTTTAGATATCAATATATTTCTAAATATCAGTACTAAATGGCATTAATATTGATAGGCTAGTTTTTGAGATATCACTACTAAAGTTGCAGCAATGGCAAGGTATATCACCTAAGGACGAATATCTAACCGAACCACATTGGATATTAATTCAATTGAATACGTTAGAGATAAATATATCACTCAATATTAGCAAAAAATTGTGTTAATATCGATACGCTAGTTTTTGAGATATCACAAAAAAAGGAACAATAATAGTTAAGAATATCAATAAATAACATTGAAAAATATATATTTACAGTAAGAGGCATATATCTCAAGAAGCTCGTATTGGATATTTATCCAATTCTACACATTAGATGCCAATATATTACTTAATATCAGTAATAAATTGCATTAACATTGATACGCTATTTTTTGAGATATCACTACTAAAGTTGCAGCAGTGACAAGGTATATCACCTAAAGGCGAATATCTAACCGAACCACACATTGGATATTAATTTAATTGAATACATCAGAGACAAATATATCACTCAATATCAGCAATAAATTTTGTTTCTATTGATACTCTAGTTTCTGAGATATCACCACTAAAGTTGCAACAATGGCAAGGTATATCACCAAAAGGCGAATATCTAACCGAACCACACATTGGATATTAATTCAATTGAATACGTTAGATTTCTGTGCTTACATTCCATCCACGCCTTGATGTTTGGGGTAAGCCGTTTTGTCCATTGTCCTTTTTCTACATTTTGATTCCATCGCTCTTGCCATAGGTTTATGAGACTCTCTCTTGTCCTATTTTTTGCTGCCTTTTTGCCTGTGTCGGGGTCTTGGTGTGTCTGTTTCCTTTCTATCACCAGAAAATATATAGGTGGTACGCCCGTTACTACATTTAATGCCACGGTAGATGTAGTTTTGTACGCGGAAGCTATTCTCAATAGCATTTTTCTTTGTACACAGTTTAACATGCTTCTGTATTTTTTTTTTCTCCATTGCCTTGTACCATATTGGCGCTCCATATAAAATAATGTTGCGTCCTACAGAGCATAAAATTTCCCGCTTTGCGCTAGTAGGCCCCTCGGTATTTGGCAGTACTCTGGTCAAAAGTGCAAGTCGTTGCTTTGCCTTTTTTACAGACTCTCTAATGTGGATATCGAACTTCCCCTGACTGTCCAGGTGTATTCCTAAATACCTTACCGATTTTGTAGGCTTTATTTCGGTGTCGCCCAATTTAAATACGATGTCCTCTTTTCCCCTTTTGCCTTTAAGCATTAGTGCCTCGGTTTTTTGTGGGCCAAGGCCAGTCTATTTTCAGTCAACCAATTGTTTATTCTGTATAGGCATTCATTTGTGCAGGTTACCGCTTTTGCAGATGACCTGGTGTTACTGGTAAAAGCAGAGGACAAAGAGGACCTGTCCTCTGCTTTTACCAGTAACACCAGGTCATCTGCAAAAGCGATCATCGTGGCATTTCCCATCAGCGGTACCTTCAGAACTCCGTCATATAGCAGATTCCGTAATATCGGTCCGAGAACTGATCCCTGTGGGACACCAGCTTGGATATCAAGTTCGTCTTTTCCATTATATCGTACCTTTCTATCTTTCAGGTACTCAGATATTGTATTTATTAGATATAAGGGTATCTTTCTCCGTCGCATTTCTTTGATAATTAAGCTGTGACTTGCAGTATTGAATGCGTTCTTCACATCTGGCAGCGCCAAGACGCACCAGCCCTTGTCTTCACTGTTTACGATTTCTATAATCTTCTCAATTGCTTGGACAGTTGACCTCCCCCTTCGAAAACCGTACTGATTTTCATTCAGTCCTGTCCTGGGTTAGGTTAGGTTAGGTAAGGTTAGGTAAGGTTAGGTAAGGTTAGGGTTAGGGTTGCGCTTGATCTCGCCAACTTTCGCCGGCCGGTCTGTATCTTTATGCTAAACCCTTCTGTACCTATAATCTCCTACCTGTTGCTGGACGCTGATTTCAGATAGACGAAGTTCTTCAGGAGTTCGCCTCCAAGTGTTGCCAACACAACTCGGCCCAAAACTATGAGATCACAACGATAATGAACGCGGATGGGATCTACCTGGCCACGTACTCAGCCCTTCTCCTGAACTTGAGGTTGATCAGGAACGGCCATTACAATGAGAAGAACACCGAGGTAAATCATCTGATTGACGATAGTCTGTGGGACGATTGTCAGTGGGATGATTGTATGTGGGATGATTGTATGTGATCGCAACTGAATTTCAGGCCACGGCGGTGATGACCGAGGCCCAGTTCGTGGAGGAGATCCATGGCAGTGGCGTCTTGGTTTACGTCTCGGCCACATGGCTTTGTGAACTCTACCAGAATGTGCTGGCCAAGTCGCTGCTGGAACAGGCAGGATATAACTCGAAGGGAGTACAGCAACCAGCGCTGGTGAATCTTCTGACGGGTAAGTTCAGGTAACCTGTTCCAAAGGCATTTGCAACTTCCGTTTTCGAAAATTATTCAAACAGACGGAGGGTTAACTAGTTCATAGTTTGGGCGGCGCTTCTAACTAAAATATCACTACTCACATCACTTATATCATTTTGGTATTGTTTGGGAATGGTAGAACGTGATTAAAACGGCCCATACACTATGCAATCTGTTGTACAGCAAGTTGTACTGCAGATAGAAGATATAATCGGTACAACAAGTTGATAAGTATTTCGCCCACAGACACAACCGATCTGAACATCAATCAGTCGTTACAATTGTCAGTTGTAGATGAAACACCTACCAACTCGTTATACTGATTGTTTCTGCGAACTGCAGTACAATTTATCGTTCAACAGATTTTGCCCTTTTCTAGGTGTAGATCAGAGCTAAATATGTAGTCCAGAGCTAACTATTAAGCAAGGACACACATCTCTTAATACGTAATACGAGTACCGTATTTATAAAGGACGTAAGGACATACCCCTCCTTTACGTGTATTTACTGTATTTGTAAAGGACGTAAGGACAAACCCCTCCTTTATACAATCACTAGGACATGCCTCTCCTTATTTCAATTACTAGGACATACCTCTTCTTATTTCAATTACTAGAATATACCTGTCCTTATTTCAATTACTAGGACATGCCTCTCCTTATTTCAATTACTAGGACATACCTCTCCTTATCTCAATTACTAGGACATACCTCTCCTTAGCTCAATTACTAGGACATACCTCTCCTTATATTAATTACAAGGAGATACCTCTCCTTATTTCATTGCTAGGACATACCTCTCTTTATTTCAATTACTAGGACATACCTTTCTTTGTTTCAATTACTGGACACACCTCTTCTTAGTTCAATTACCGATGATATAAAGGACATGAAGACATACCCTTCCTTTACTTTTTACCAACTCGTTATACTGATTGTTTCTGCGAACTGCAGTACAACTTATCGTGCAACAGATTTTGCCCTTTTCTAAGTGTAGATCAGAGCTAAATATGTAGTCCAGACCTAAATATTTCGTTCTGGAGCTACTTTTTTGTGCTCTTCGAGAACCCGTATAATAATTTTCTGTTCACTTTCGATTTCAGATGTGGGTGGTCTGTGCCCGTCGCAGCTGATGTCCGACTGGCAGAAGCTGCAGAAAGTCCACGGCACTCCAGAGACGAGCACCGAGGTGGAGGCCGGCGTAAAACTGTCCAGGCGAGTCCTGACCTGCTGCTGGGCCTCTGTGGTCTCTGTTCTGGGCGCATCCCTGGGGGAGAAGCCCCCCATGGGGGGCACGTCCGCCCTTAGCCGCCTGGTGGCTCGAAGATCGCGGCAGAAGTACAAGCAGAGATTAAGGGATGATGTGATCACGGCGAGCCTCGAGGGCTTACAAAAGGTCGACAATAACCCCGTCGCCGAAATAAATTTAACGCCACCTCGCTTTACAGGCCGCCAGTCTGAGCAACACCCTTAAGCTGCAGTCGAGGAGCAGCAGCATCCTGTCGCTGCTGTCCGCGTCCAGCTGCAAGATCCAAGGGCCTAAGATCGTCGCCTCTCACGCCCTGTCCCTGGACGTCCTCATATCTAAAGGTAAGATCTGCAAAGAAACGTGTTAAGGATGAACGTGAATTCCGTGGACAGGTCTGGCTTTGGGCTCGCACAGCTGCGCCTGCTGGCCCCACATCTTCAACGCCTGCGTGGCCGTCGCCGGGCTGGAGCACGCCCTCTTCAGCAAGACCGGGTCTGCACAACTCCTCCTGGTCGCACAGAACTCCCAAAACAACGTGGTCACCTCCTCCACCTACAGCAACACCACGGAGAAGCTTAATCTCAGTTTCACTCCGAGCGTCAATGACGAGGAGACTTGGTAATGATCCTAAACCCTATAATAAAACTGATAATTGATGTAAAACACAATCATAACTTCATTAAAAAAACAATCATTTATTATTGATCTGATGTTAGATTAAACACACTAAGGCCCAGTTGTATGATCATGGATCATCCTTGACCATGGTTCAGTTACCTAAGATACAATTGTTCATACAATGGTAGCCTTAGAAGCTAAACCACGATCACAGATAATCCACGATCCTACAACTGGGCCTAAGGCCCAGATGATCGTGGATCATCCATGACCATGGTTCAGTTACCTAGGATACAATTGTTAATACAATTGTATCCGTAGAAACTGAACTACGATCAAAGAAAATCCATATTCGTACAACTGGGCCTAAGGCCCAGTTGTACAATCTCGGATCATCTTGGATCCTGGATCAGTTTCTATGGATACCATTGTATCAACAATTGTAACCCAGGTAACTGAACCACGATCAAAGATAATCCGAGATTGTACAACTGAGGGCTAGTTGTACAAACGTAGATTACCTTTGGCCATGGTTCAGTTACCCAGGTTACAATTATTGACAGAATAGTATCCTTAGAAATTGAACCACGATCAAAGACAATCCACGTTTGTGGATCTGAACCTTAGGCCCAGTTGTACGATTGTAGATTATCTTTGATCGTGGTTCAGTTCCTAAGGATACTATTGTGTTAACAATTGTATCCTAGGTAACTGAATTAAGGTCAAGGATGATACACGATCGTACAACTGGGCCTTTGAGGTAACACAGATCCTAGGTATGCAGGGTGTTTATAAATCGGGTGGGTTTAAATGGACTGTATATTAATTTTAACTATGATGATAAAATTTCTTGCTGTGAGCGCGGCGTGGGCGTTAAAGTGGTCGGCGAAATGGGGTTCTGACTTACCCTCTGGTAGGCTGCTCAGGGGATGACGGCACGGGTTCCGTGGCACGGTTTTCGAACGACTCTGGCGTGTCCACTCTTTTCGAGCAGGCTTAAGGTCGGGCCTGCGCTCTCGTCAGTTTCCGACAATTGGCCGACCATAGGCGCAAAAAAAGGCGAAATTTATCCGAACAAACAATATGCAAATAATAAATAAACCACCCAACCAAAGTACTAAACACAGGGTGTTAATAAGAAACTTTGCACACTTTGAAAGGGGATAGTGGAGATCAAAACAAGAAACAAATGCTAAAGTTTTTTTATTAACACCCTGTATATCACCAGCATTGCATGAGCCTCGTTGGTACATAAATCAATACCTCTATAGACCTGTCTTTCCATCTAATGATAAAGTTGCCAATAGGTAACTGATACTTACAAAAAGATTAGTAACTATAGCAACACAATAAATAGTTACTTTATAATCTTCATGTGAGCACATGTGTAAGGCCGAATGACTATCTTGAACTATGGAAAGACCATCGCTATGAATTCCAAGCATATCCCAAGTACTTCCAAGTAGTCCCGTTGAGAGTTGCCAATGACTCATTACTCCTTTTTGCCGGAATTCGACATACGTTTCATATTCCATATCAATCTATTCTTCTTCAAGTGCCTTCTCCGCTGCGAATTTTGGCAATCATCAATGCCATTCTTAATTTTGAAACAGCTGCTCTGAATAATTCGGTAGATGTGCACTGGAACCACTCTCTCAAATTTCGTAGCCAAGATGTACGTCGACATCCAATACTTCTCCTTCCTTGGATCTTTCCCTGCATGATCAACCTGCATGTAGTTGGTATTTCTATCCTCTCATTGCGTGGCCCAAGTACTCAAGTTTCCGTCTTTTGATTGTTATTAAGATTTCTCGTTGTTTATCCATTCTCCTGAGGATCTCAGCATTAGTAATGTTAACCTATGTTCTATTCTGTAGATCTTGTTGAACAAATTCACCAGTACATGAACCTGGTCACTTAGCTTAAGTAGTTCTGATGGTACTTCATCTGGCCCTGGCACCTTTTTGTTTTTTGCTGATTTTATAACATGCATCACTTCTTCTTCTGTTAACCTGTCTCCACTGCAGGTCTTCGAAGGAGGGTTGATTTCTGTCGTCTTCAAATAGTTTTCCACGTATTCTTGCCAGGCTTTTAGTTTGTCCTTTATATCGACGATAATGTTGCCTTAGCGGTCTGTGAGCATGAACGCCTGTTTTCTACTTCTTCTGTCACTGAGTTCCTTTACTTTCTTGTGCATATTGAATGCATCATACTTGGCTCCAAGATTTTCGATTTCCTTTTTTTTACTTTTTTTACTTTGCGTATTTTGTTCCTGGTTTCTCTGTCAGGTTATTTGCATTGCTCCATGTTCTTTATATGTTCTTCTTTTGTTCATAAGTCTCATAATTTCGTCAGTCATCCATTCTCTTCATTCTTTCCATTTTTTCTTTTCCAGGTGTTTCTTTGCCGGTTCCAATAAAGCTTCCTTGATTTTTGTCCAGTGTGTTTCCACATCAAGTTCTGTCTCGATTTCCTTAATTTTTTTGAGTTTTAATTGGATCCATTTCTATTTTTTGCTTCATGTTGAGGTCTTCTAGTCGGCTACCATTTATTCGTGTTTAAAACAATGTCTTGAAATTGTTATCTATAAATTATTAGAAATCACCGTTTCAAAATATTTTATTAAAATCAAGTCATCAGGAATTTTTGGAGCATTTCAAATCTATGACACTTTAGCAAAATTACTGATAATTTTCATACATTTGGCAAAATATTTAAAAAAGTAACATTAAAATTTCCGAATTTGAAAAAATTTGAAACTATTTTGTTTAACAGAAAAATGTAACATTGAATAGCAGATCATCCATTACATATATGAATGGTCAAATTCAAGGTCGGCTAAAATGTCACATTGTATAATAATTTTAACAGTGTACTTGTAAAAAACTAGTAACAAATATGTCATTGATGTCAACATGTGTTTTGAGGTAATTAGTTTTTAATAACTTGAGTTGGTTTAATAACAAGAAGTAGGAGAAAGAAAGAAAAACGTTCACAAATACAGCTTTTCAATAATATTGAGATCAATAAAACTAGAAAATGCATATTGGTTTGCACGATCATTTCATACACTCCAAAATCTCAAAAATTCTCGATAATTTTTAAAAGATTTACTTAGTCATTTCTAGGTAGAATCAAGAGGTTTTCCAATAATTTCCATTATTTTCCATTAAATTAATATTCCATTTCATTAATATTTAATGATTTGTCAATATTTTTTATTACAAAGATTTCTAGAAAATTCTCAACATTTACAAGATTTTTATTGTTAATATCGAAATAAATAATAAATAATATATATCGAATATAAAAAATGAATAATAAATATCGAAAATTTTATAGATTTTTCAATAATTCACAAGGTTTCTTAATCATTTTTGAGATTTATAGAGAATAAAGAATATACCGAATATACAAAAGAAAGTATGGTAATTGTATGACTTGTATGACCATAAATAAAAATTTCTATTCTATTTCTCATTAATTCTCAAGATTTCGATAGATTTTTCAATAATTTCGAGATCATTCAAATGAAAAAATCCAAATTGGCTCACACGACTGACCCGATTATTAGATTTTTTTTCATTCAATAAATTTTTCGATGATTTTGTAAATACATTTTTAAATTTTAGCAAGATTCCGATAGATTTCTCTATAATTTCCACGATTTCTCAATATTTTTGGAGATTTCTACAGACTTCTCAATAATGATCATGATTTCTGGAGATAATTTCGAGATAAGGAAATGCAAATTGGTATTTTCAATAACTAATGATTTCTCAATAATTTTCTAGATTTCCACAGATTTCCTAATAAATATCAATAATTCCAGAGATTTTTTAATAACACCCAAGATTTCCTAACTATTTACTAGATTTCTAAAACAAAAACTATCCAAAGAGTGAGGGCTTCAAAGCTTGTACAATTTGTAAATCTGTACAAATCTCGAACATTGAAAAATCTTGGAAATGATTGAGAAATTTCTATAAATCTTAGCTCTCTGATAGCTTCAAAGCTTTTAAGCTTCAAATCTTGTAAAGCTTCTAGGCTTCAAAACTTAGAAGCTTCAAAGCTTCATATTTCGTAAAGCTTCAAAGCTTGTAAAGTCTTGTAAAGCAAGTAAAACTCTTTTAAGTCTTATTCGGAATTTGGTGACTAGTGGGTTGTGATTTGACCCAATATCCGCGCGTGGGTATGTTTTTACTGATGTAATTGCATTTTTGTACCGGATGTTTATAGTTATGTAATCTATTTGAGTTCGAATTACCTTGTTTTTTGAGTCTCCAGGTGCTTTCTAGGTGTATAATCATCTTTTTGGGAGTTTGTAGAACGTAATCGTAATGACTAGTTTTTTTTTTCTTGGTAAAACCCCAGTAGTCGGTCACCTCTTTCATTTCCTTAACCTAGCCCATACTCACCAACCCATTCGCCACATTTGCCTTTACCGATCTTAGCCTTCCGATCCTCACGCTAAGATCGGTAAAAGGCAAATGTGTCGAATGGGTTGCGTTGATCAATCTATTAGATTGATCTTAGCGTGCGATCGAGCAAGAGAAAAAAGGGGATTGTTCGAAAAAGCATGAGTCATTGTCAGCTTTCGTCGGAGTAACACTATACACACATTATCCTGGTTATTACCTAATATGTTAGCATTTAATCAAATCAAACCTTTTTTGTGTAGTGTGGATGTGTACAGCTTCCTGCAGAACAGCGGCTACGGCCAAAACACTGGCAGCCAGAGCGACGCCAGCGTCGGGGAGATTGTGGAGAGGAGTGGAGTCCTCACCACTCAAGGAAAGGGCGTCCTCAGTGGGGTGCACGCGGCCAAAGTATGCTGCGTGCTGTCGGCCAAAGCCGATGAATTATTCCATAACGCAGCCCTGCGGCTGGCCCTTCCAGGACTCTGTAATTTCCTCACTGAATTATGCAAGGCTTCCCACGCTCAGGTAACTTTAAACAAATATCAGTGCCAGCTGAAGTGGAGGAGGAGAGTTTTTAGGGGATAAGTGCCCCCACGGGAAGCTGGGCTCGAGTTTGCCGTGCTCAATATTGGACGAGGCACCAAATTGATCATTTTCTCTCGAATCCGCAGATATGTGCTTTATACCTTCGGTTTCGATGATACTTGTTAATATTGAATGCTTCATGCAAACTCACCCCAATCGATCTTAATGTAGGTGATAATCAATGCTAGGCTTTGATCGGTAGTCAACCAAGTATAGATGTTGGCAGAGATTAGTGTTAATAACGGTGTCTGGTCAATTGTTCGAAAGCAATTGTTCGAAAGCCAATTGTTCGAAGCCAGTTGTTCGAAAACCAATTGTTCGAATAGCCCGTTGTTCGGAAACCAATTGTTCGAAAGCAATTGTTTTAAGGCCAATTGTTCGAAGCCAGTTATTCAAAATCGAATTGTTCGAAGCCAGTTATTCAAAATCGGATTGTTCGAAAAGCCAGTTATTCGAAAACCAATTGTTCGAAAGCAAATTGTTTGAAAAGCCAGTTGTTCGAAAAGCAATTATTCGAACCAAATGCTCGAAAAAAAATGTACAGCTTGCTTGCTTTACTCACGTTTGCCACGTATTTTTAGTTCTAGTCAAAAATCGAAATATAATAGAAAATAATACAAACTAATACATACGTATTTATATTTGTAACTAAGCAAGACCAATGTAATCATTAGCACTGCGAGGTTAAGAGGAACAAAATAAGTACCTATTGATAAGATAAGCGCCAGGGTCTTATCATTAGAGCACTAATGCAGGTGACATCTCAAGCAATAAACAACAAGTAACAAACAATAAACAAGTAATAAACAATAAACAACAAGTAACAAACAATAGCAGAACAAATTGTGGTTTGCCTAATTGAACTTTAATGGCCCGATTATTAGGTTATCATTTTCTCTTTTATGTACATATGTCATACGAAAAATGTTGTATCCTAATTGCTTATTTATTACCTACCTGATGAAGTATTCAAATAAATTCTTTAGTAGATACCTACCTCTTTTCATCAGTATTGAATCAAACTTGTCAGAGTAAAGAACTCCAGTCATGGCTTTACAATTTGTCAATAGCCAAAAAGGTCGTCCGAAACTCAAAATCTGAGATTTCCTGTTGGTCAAGGATAAGTCAGTGGACGAGAAGATCTACTAGAAGTGCGAACATTTAAAGAAATTGAAATGTACTGCTCGTGTAATAACTATCGACAATAGAGTGGAAAAAGAAAAAGTGAACACATCCACAGTACCGGTGCTGCAGATGTCGAAGTTATCGAGAAAATAAACTTTGCGACAAAATCGAATGATGCCAGTGATGACTTCACAATTTGTCAATAGCGAAAAAGGTTATCCGTAACTCAAAATCCAAGGTTTCCTGTTCGTCAAGGATAAGGCAGTGGACGAGAAGATCTACTAGAAGTGCGAACATTTAAAGAATTTGAAATGTACTGCTCGTGTAATTACTATGGACAATAGAGTGGAAAAAGAAAAAAAGTGAACACACCCACAGTGCCAGTGCTGCAGATGTCGAAGTTATCGAGAAAATAAATTAAATGAAAGACTTTGCGAGAAAATATAATGATGTATGTGATGAAGTCGCTAAAGAAATTAGCACAGCGGCATCGGAAAGAATTCCATCAATTGGCAATTTAAAGAGGACAATAAGAAGAACCAGGGCAAGAGCAGATGTTGCCCCACCACTACCTAACTCCAGAATGGAGATAACATATAATGGAGAACACCAGAAAACAGATAAAGGAGATGACTTCCTCCTATATGATTCCCGAATCGTAAACGACCGATTAGTTATCTTTGCTACACGAAGAAATCTGGAAGTGCTTGCTCATTTATTGGTTTATGGATGGACCTTTTAAAACAGCACCCTATCTGTTTCAACAACTTTACACTATCCATTTATTGAGAGATAACCAAACTATACCTCTGGTTTTTGCTTTTTTTCCCCCACATATAATGAGTATTCTTTCAGTACTGTATATTAACTATAACTGGAAGGACTTACCGGGGGAGCATCTCCCCTTCCCCCGCCAATTGTTCTCTTGCTAACTGCATCTCTAGCAGTCATGGCTTCGACCCTTCTCTACGGGCATTGTAATTCACATTCATGTGCAAAGCAAGGACACACACCTCTTAATACCCAATACGAGTACCGTATTTATAAAGGACGTAAGGACATACCCCTCCTTTATGTGTATTTACTGTATTTTTAAAGAACGTAAGGACAAAACCCTCCTTTATACAATCACTAGGACATACCTCTCCTTATTTTAATTGTTAGGACATACCTCTCCTTATTTCAATTACTAGAACGTACCTCTTCTTATTTTAATTGTTAGGACATAGCTCTCCTTATTTCAATTACTAGAACATACCTCTTCTTATTTCAATTACTAGGACATACCTCTCCTTATTTCAACTAGTAGTACATACCTCTCTTTATTTCATTTACTAGGACATACCTCTCCTTATTTCAATTAGTAGGACATACCTTTCTTTATTTCAATTACTAGGACATACCTCTTCTTAATTTAATTTCCTCCTATAAGAAATCTGGAAGTGCTTGCTCATTCATTGGTTTATGGATGGACCTTTTAAAACAGCACCCTATCTGTTTCAACAACTTTACACTAGCCATGGATTGAAGGATAACCAAACTATACCTCTGGTTTTTGCTCTTCTCCCAAACAAGAATTATGAGAAGAAACTTCTAAGGGAATTGAAAACTTTTAGTCCGCAGTTATCACCTAAGTCCCAATCAGTCACCAATCAGTGTACTTACCGCTGCATTCAGCAGAACAATCTAAAACAACTATATGATGGGGATGCAGAATTTGCATTGAAGATGAGGTATTGGCTCTGGCACTGGCTTTTCTGCCAACCACTCATGTGATTCGTGGATTTGAAGAACTCATCGACGCCGGACCTAAAACCATTTGCTGATTTTGTAAATTTTGTAAATAGGTATGCACTTGTATATATTTTACTTTATCTTTATATTTGACAAGTACCAAAAAACGGTACGCATTTTTTTGAGAGATGAAAGGGCAGACTTTCATGCTGTGTCTACTGGGTAGCGCTAACTAACAAGCTCTAAAATATTTGTTTGATAATTTTCTTATCTTTTCGAACAATTGATTTTCGAACAACTGGCTTTTTGAACAATTAGTTTTCGAACTGGCTTTTCGAATAATTGTCCGTTCGAACAATTGTCCGTTCAAACAACTGGTTTCGAACAATTCTCTTTCGAACAATTGTCTTTCGAACAATTGTCCGACCTCTTCTTTGGCAATCAACTAACAATGCCTTTCAGCTATTCACGAGATACGAGGAGGTCCCCTCCAAGCAGAGGAAGTGGTGGAAGCGCGAGCTGGAGTCCCAGTACCAGAAGCCCCCGGCCACCCTGCTCCTGCACCGCATCGGGGAGGTCACCTTGAAGTGCATCCGTTCCGGACGCCCCCTCATACACACCATGAAGATATGGTCAATAGTGGGGCCGCACTTCATGCAGGCAGCGTGCCACAAAGACAGGACCATCACCAAGAAGGCGGTAGCTTGCATCCATGACGCCGTAACGGCCCTCCTCAACGAGCAAACCGAACTGCCGCACTTCCACTTCAACGAGGCGCTCTTCAAACCCTTCGAGAACCTTCTCTGCCTCGACCTGTGCGACTCTGACGTTCAGGTAAGAGGATCAATTTCCTATTAAAATTTAAAACTACCATACATATAAACGGGACAACAAATTGGGAAGTACTCCAGTACTTCTATACGGCTGCAAAAGCTAGACTCTGAGCCTAGTAATGGAAAAGAGAATCGAAGCATTTGAGGTGTACACGTACAGATGCATGTTAAAGATCCCTTGGGTACAAAAAGTAACGAATACCGAGGTACTAATTTGCATGAAGAAACACTGCGAACTCATATTCACTATAATGAAACGAAAAACAGAGTACCTTAAAAAAAATTGAGGTGAAGATACGAGCTAGAAAAACTTGAAAAATACGCAATGGATGAGGATGGACAAGTCGAGGCTATACCACCAGCCCACAGACTCGGTAGCTGCAGAAGTACGTATCAGAGGAAGAGCAAGGAAGAAATGCAGGGAAGACATAATTGATGACCTTCGCATAACGAAGATCATAAGTTGGAAGGACGTTATTAAGGACAGGTCGTCCTGGAAGAGGCTGATGGAAGATGCCAAGAACCACTGAGTGTTGTAATGCCTCCATGTAATGCCATTATTACTCCAAGTAATAATGGAAGGAAAAATCCAGGGTACCCAAAACAATTATAGCAGTTATATCTTCCCTTCAATTCTTCCTTGGTCTACCTCTGATCCGTACTTCCACAGGTACCCAGTCTGTGGACTGTTGTTATAGCGTTGACTTTTCCATCCTCATCCATAGCATTCTTCTTCTGCTATTTGTTGCATCTTTCCTGCTTGTAGCACCCCTCCATTATAATTATATTATAAATGCATTTATCCTGAGGCATTACAACACTCAGTGGTTCATGGTATCTTCCATCAGCCTCTTCCAGGACGACATGTCCTTAATAACATCCTTCCAACTTCTGACCTTTGTTATGTGAAGGTCATCAATTATGTCTTCCCTTCATTTCTTCCTTGGTCTTCCTCTGATACGTACTTCTGCAGCTACCCCGTCTGTGAGCTGTTAGTATAGCCTTAACTTTTCCATCCTCATTCATTACGTATTTTTCAAGTTTTTCTGCTATTTGTTATGCATCTTTCCTGCTTGTAGCATAGGCCTTAAATTCCAAATACCCACTTGTAATCATTTGTCTTATCTTTATATCCTTACCGTTGTTGTCTTTAGTGTGTCAGTAAAATCCGAGGCGGTTGGGTTTTGGTAACAAGCTTGTGTTTTAAGAGATGAGGTTGTCTTGGCATCTTCCACCAACCTCATCCAGGACGACCTGTCCTTAATAACATTCTTCCAACTTATGACCTTCGTTATGCGAAGGTCATAAATTATGTCTTCCCTGCATTTCTTCCTTGGTCTTCCTCTGATACGTACTTCTGCAGGTACCCCGTCTGTGGGTTGTTGGTATAGCCTTGACTTTCCCATCCTCAACCATTGCGTATTTTTCAAGTTTTTCTGCTATTTGTTGTGCATCTTTCCTGCTTGCAGCATAGGCCTTAATTCCAGATACCCACTCGTAATCATTTGTCTTATTTTTATTTCATTGCCGTTATTTTCTTTAGTGTGTCAATCAAATCCGAGGCTATTGTGTTTTCATAAGCTTGTGTTTTAAGAGATGAGGTTGTTAACCTCAAGTCAGCTTCCTATTTCGGAAAACCATTTATTCTACTCTCGTTGGCCCTGATCCTGCCTCCCATCTTCTTCTTAAAGACCCATCTGCTATCGGAGGTTGGAAATCATCACGGAAATCCTAAATTTATTAACAACTGTTCTAATTAGTTGGCTTGATGTTCACTCTTTAAGCACCTTAACCAATTCGATCGTTGACAATTATGCTGGCTATTAAATTGACAATCTTCACTTTATCAACTGCTGCTTGAAACAGTTGGGCCGTTGTTTTGCCGTACCATGTTCTTAAGATTTTTAATAAGCACCAAAATTGATTGATTTAGTTAACTAAACTTCAAACGGTGTCTCCCCAGCATAAAACAGCAAGGTTGTCTTTCTTCCTACACTCCTCTTTCCCATTATCTTCCCTTGTATAATCAGATATAGCAGACCATACTTTTCCGGATGCCGCATGATGTGTCCAAAATGGCTTGGTGTTAATCCGAACCATTCTCCTAAATTTCTGACCCAGGATTTTTTTCTTCTTTCAATCCCCTTTTCTTTCTTTCCGTAATCAGTCTCAGTAACTTGTAGCGTTTCCCCACATTATACGAGGCATGTTTTTTTAAATAAGTACTGTTTTGATATTCAAATAATGAATAACAGACCGAACTTCACAGTCGGCGGGACTCTCAATCGGCGTTGCCATTTTAAATGCTTGCTATCACACGTAATCATAGACGATTGTTGCCGCAATAGCGTTTCAGCCTTGCCAATAGATGAAGGTACACAGCGTGCATGCGCGGAATACCCACCGCAGCACTGAATCGGCGGAATATCAAAACGGTACTTACTTAAAAAAACATGCGTATGACCGAGATATTGCAGTTTACGCTTTTTAACAGCTTACAGGGGTTGTCTATCGCATCTCCAGTCGAATTACTAAGTTCCGAGATTCGGAATTGTATAGGAGAGAATGTGCGACCATCTCCTCATGTGCGATTGTCATGTGGTGCTCATGCAATGGTGCTTAAGCCCCAATTTATTAATTATTAGATAATACAATTAGATGTGTAACAAGACTTATTGATGACCAATTGTATTTTTGCAGGATCAGATTGTGGCTTGCCTCTGCGAGTTCGTGGAAGCCAACAGGACGGAGATTTGTTCTGGCTGGCGTCCACTCTTTGGAACGCTAAGGGTGGCTAACAGTAAACACAACGCGGCTGCTATTTTGGACGTCTTCTACATATTCCTGCAAACCGATAACACGTTGGTATTTGCTAATGCCGCATTGGATTACATTCTGTGCTTGCTGTCGCATATAAGAAGCAGCAATAAAGAAGAGATCCTTGAGGTGCCGGTGAGTACTCCTACAAAAGTAAAAGCCGAGAAGTCTCCAAAAGCAGAGAAGCAGCCCAAGTCGCCTCCGTTTCTGGAGAAGGAGATTGAATTTGCATCCAAGATGTTCGTGGGTCCTGTGGATATTTGTACCGAATCGCTGAAATTGCTGCATAGCTGTGCAGCGATCCTATCGATGATGCATAACATGCCTAAATGCCCGACGTTTAATTTGACGCACCGAATGAGTATAGAGACGGAGCCTCAACTGGTAGATCCTGTTATCGAAAATTCAGATATAGTTAATTTCAAGCAAACAGACGGGGATGAAATATCGTATAAGGTGTTGGCGATGAAAGAAGATATGGAGAATTGCGAAAAGGAGGGGTTAACGTTAACTAAGATGGATGGTAAAAATGGGTGTTTGAAAGTGTGGTATATACTGCTGGAAGGTCTGTCAACAGCAGCAACCATCGCCGCTCATAAGAACCAACCGTTCGTCATCGAGACGCTGTTCAAGTTGCTGAAGGATCTAATAGTCAACCCTGGTGTTAACTATGGGTTGTATTGTTTAAACCATCTGTTGCTGCCAATGGTACAGAATTGGTTGCGGCAGAACAATAAATTACCTAAAGTAGATGATTGGCAGCACTATAAGCACTGCTGCGGGTTAGCTAGTGAGTTGGTTGTTGATTACGTGGCTCACATACAAAGTAATCAAGATAATCTGCAGGGTGTTAATCCTGGGGTTAATTTAGCTCTCAAGCAACTACTAATTATTTTAATAGAATGCATAGCTCAGCCCAGTGAGAGTATTGCTCGCTTGGGGACTTCATGCATGCGCCATTTAATCCTTAGTGTCGGTCAGCTTCTTACATCTAATCAGTGGGAGATTCTTGTAACCGCCATACACAGAGCTTGTGCCATAAGCCTAAACCCGCTTCACCAAATCACTTTGGCGTTTAAACCAAATTCGGACAGCTTCTACGGGGATTTGGCTACGGTTAAAGTAGCAGCCAGAAAGGATAGCAATATACCAGAAAACGAGAGGCTGTATGAGTTGGCCCAGCAAGTATTTTTAATGCAGGCTCAAAGAAATTGCAACAAATGCACGGGGAAGATGTGCGAATGCGACCAAACTATAGTCATCGATGATAGGACGTACGTTTTCTTACTGTACCCTCTGGATATGGCGACAGTTACCAATCCTGATCTGTATACTGTACGCGTGCCATTCAGGAACCTTGTGGTAGGCATCCTCGCCCACCAAATGCTCATACAAACTATTTCAAGCGCCCTCCTCCAGAATTTAAACCACGTCACCCCGATACTAAACATCCTCCAAATCAACACGTGCAGTCTGCGCGGTATTCTCACACACGTCAACGCGAAACACGTGGACGTCCTCCTCAAATGCCTGGAGATCTCCAACAACCGCGCCAAGGAGTTTGACCTGCGGCCAGGCCTCAAGTTCCTCACCCAAAAAGTTGGCAACCTCTCCAAAGCCGCCAACTTGTACACCCAGGCCAATACCTCGGAGGTCGTGCAGATCATCGTCCTCATCGAACTCTGTTTGGATGGCATTGAGAAGTACTCGATCACTCCCAGTGACATCAAGGAACTGCTCACCAAAGACGCCAAACCAAAATGCTATACGGACTTGGATTACGTTGAGCAGTTTTTGCGTGATTTACGGATTAAATGGGAGTATTTGTGTGAATCGTATGTCAACCTGACCATCCACATACCTGACGACGATATCGACAGCGTTGATGACTTCAAAACCTCAACGGATAATATCAATGAAGACGGTTCAAAGAAAACCGAATGGGAGAGGTCGGTGAAGCCCTTCAAGTTTTCGGAATTCAAACGGGCTGATAGCATCACCTCAACAGACTCCGATAGCTACTTAGAGAAGGAGGTGTTACCCACCAGTCAAAACGACGATGACTCGGTATTCGTCAACAGCGACAAATCAGACGGCAAAAAGTTATCAGTGAAGAAGCATTTGAGCCTAGACGACAATTTCAAGCATAGCGAGTTGAACTCAACGGACGATGAAACAAACGAGATGGCCGCCAAGTTCCACAAGCAGTCCAGAAAAATTAAGTACGACACAAACACGCTGCTGCAAATGAAGTCGGCCATATCAAGTGAAAATTTGCTTCCCAAACTTAAGGACCGCTCGAAGTCTGAGGGCTCCGAGGAACGTGAAATCGAACAGAAGATGGAAATAATGATCGAGCAGTACAAGAAGCAGAAACCTATATCGCCCTCGCAACGGACCAACCCCTTCACCGGCACCAATGGAGTGATGCCCGCTGCCCAACCAGTGCCTCCAGAAATCCAACAGCAGCGCTCCATGAGCATCTTCAAGGACTCGGAGGCCTTCAAAATCACGCGCATAGAAACCATGGAGGCCTGCCTGGAGCTCCTCGGCAGCCTGTCTTCGGACAGGCTAGCGCCGCTGGCTGTAGTCCTCAAGGATGGGGCCGTCATGCTCGTCAGCAGCCAGGACGATAAGATCAAGTACGCAGCCGAGGACCTCCTCCACAGAATGAATATATCCTACGTAGACGACGAACAGTTCGACGTCTAATCTTCGACTTGTATCTGTGTATAAGCTTCATATCCCCTTTTCCTTGGAAATACAGAGAGAATATTTTTTGACGATTTTATGTAGGTACCTGTAGACGACGTTTTTGCACCACGAAGGCGCGCGACCACAGACACTCCTCTCCAGAATCATCAAGGGTCGCACACGCAATAGACCAATAATTACTGTAAACCCAAGCCTAGCTGACTGTACATACTATATATTCATATTTATATTTATATATTGTCCATCTACTACTTATCTACCATTGACAATATTTAGAATTAAATTCAGAGCAAAATGATGTATATGATATTTGGTGTACAAAAAAAAAACAAATACGAATCAATGTGAAGAGACACTCTTAATTTTTGTAACTGTCACTTATGGTTTTCTAATATTTAGCTGAGTATGTCAAGAACTATTATGCAATATAAATGTTCATATAAACATCAATTAATAGTTTCAATATTATACTTTAAACAGCGCATTTAAACCATGGTTTACCGGTGTTTTACAAAGGGTTGCCAAGGTTACTAAGATTAAACCACCGTTAAACCGCGGCTTAAATTTTTATGAATAACACTGCTTGTATCTTCTTTCAGTTTCATCAACAATTTGCTAAAAGGTGCATACGAACAGTTCACAGGGTGAGTAAACAGTAACGAGCCTCCTTCCTGGAGCCCTTATTATTATTTTGAGAAAAATATTAGATAAGTTTTTACAAAAGTTTGATACGTAATTATTTGCAAAATGGCAATGTTTTTTAAATAGCAACCTAATATTTCACAGAGAAGAACAAATGCTATCAAATTTGTTAATAGAAAAATTTAACGTGAGTAAATAGTAACGAGCCTTTTTCCTGGAGACCTTATAATTATTATTTTGAGAAAAATATTAGATAAGTTTTTACAAAAGTTTGATACGTAATTATTTGCAAAATGGCAATGTTTTTAAATGGCAGCCAAAACTTTCACAGAGAAGAACAAATGCTATAAAATTTGTTAATAAAAAAACTTAGGTTGACATTTAAAAAAAATTCAAAGGCGTCAGCATCATCAAATTGTGGAAAATCATTAACTATACTTTGATTTTTCTAAACTGGCGTTCACGTCATCATACAGCTATGTGATGAGGTTTTCTCGTACCAACCTGATTATTTTTGAGAATATGCATAACAATAGTTTAAGAATCGAAATTATTCTGAGGATCATTCGTTACATAACACTGATCACCGGTGGTTATAAATAGGTAATCGGTGTATTAACCGCAGACACAATTTTCGCCTGCCAATCATGTAATAAATCATGTTATGTTGGCGGCCGTGATATTTTTTCGGCGACGATGCCAAATCTTTTTCACTAACACATTCTCATACATGTGTGTATAACCAAAATTCTTTGACGTTTAACTTGTTACATTTTATCGATTGTTACAATGCATATTTTGCGATTTTAGATGTTAAACCATAACCACAAGATTGATATCTGTACGATAAACGGCAGAGAAGTCGACGAATTTGATACGAACCGAGCACTGTCGCACAAGATTACACGGGCGCAACAGCTGATTGCAGCCATTTTTAAATACCCAGGACAGCTGGCAACCTTGTGAAATTGTGTCATCATTATTATGATTATTATTTTGATGACGTGAATGCCAGTTTAAAAAAAATAGAGTATATCAAACTTTTCAAAACATTTTTAAATACCCAGGACAGCTGGAAAAGTTATAAAATTGTGTCATAATTATTATGATTATTATTTTGATGACGTGAACGCCAGTTTAGAAAAATTAGAGTATATCAAACTTTTCAAAACTTTTGTTTCTAGAAATAATTATGAAGGCTCTAGGGAGGAGGTCACTTCTACTCCACCTACAGCATTACAGAATTTTTTCCACATCTAGAAAAACAGTTTCTTTATTGGTCAAGCCCAGATCGTAGAAGGTTAAAGACAACTCTTTGGGAGTTGCTGCGTTTAGGCGGATCCTGTGTTTTCTCAGAGTTGAAACCAATCCTATTTTGAGTACCATCCATACGTATCTGATAGCTGAAACATACGTGCAACATTTTAAACGCGATCCGTACATTTAGCTAGTTGGTATTCCTTCATAAAAATTCGGAGATATACTACAGTTGTAGCTATATATACTATATAGCTATATATACTATATATAGTTATATACTACAATATAATATAACCTAGCTTAACAGAGCCTTAATAACATAGTCCATGATCTGACTTCACAGCATTCAAAGCTTTTATGATGTTATTGCTGTCCTGTTGGACTAGGTTAGTTTATGTTAGGTTAAGCTACAGCAGTAGTACCAGTCCATTTTTCCGAATTTTTGGGAAGGTGGATACACTTGCCCTTAATAAGGTAAAGGTACTGCAAAGTACTATAAAATATAAAGAGGGTGTTTGACATCTATAACTACAAACATGCAAAGATTGTTTTGCATTCAAAGAATGCGTCAGCTGCGAGTTGATATATACCTATGCATCCACGTGGTCCACCTCCAAATGGGAGATATGTGTATGGAACTATATCATTTCTGTTTTTCTCCGAAAATCTGCTTGGATCGAATTTGTCTGGATGTGGATAATATTCAGGATCATGGTGGATTGCGTAGCTTGGGATCAGCAGCATTGTGTCCTTATCAATGATCACTTCTGACCCTGGTACGTTATAATCCTGTGTGCATATCCTGAAGAGAAATGGAACTGCGCTGTTCTTTCTACAGTTTTCTGAAAACGATGAAAATAGCGCTAGTTAACATAATTAAAGTTATAGGGCGGAAAGACAGCAGGTCGATAGCCAGTAAAACATTGTTACCACCAGTAACGGATTTAGGGGGTGGGGGCTATAAGGGCTATAGCCCTGGGTTGCAAAATCCAGGGACGGCAAATTTTTGGGAAAATACCAAAGGCACAAGTTCTCTCCTGAAAATTTGACAAAGTTTCAGTATTGAATAAGTGAGAAAATTGAGGATATAACTTTCTGCATTGACAAGTACTAGTTAGCTACTAATGAAATTTCTAAAAATTATATAATTGCATATTTAATATTAGATTTGTGTTTAGCACACTTGAAACTAATTCTCCTGAAAATTTGACAAAGTTTCAGTATTAAATATGTGAGAAAATAGATGATATAACGTTCTGCATTGACAAGTACCAGTTAGCTATTACTGAAATTTCTGTCAATTTATTAATTGCATATTTGATATTAGATTTGTATTTAGTACACCTGAAACTAATTCTCCTGAAAATTTGACAAAGTTTCAGTATTGAATAAGTGAGAAAATCGAGGCCATAACTCTCTGCATTGACAAGTAATAGTTAGCTAGTACTGAAATTTCTGAAAATTTATTATTTGCATAATTGATATTAGATTTGTATTTAGTACACCTCATACTAAATCTCCTGAAAATTTGACAAAGTTTCAGTATTGAGTAAGTCAGAAAATCAAGGATATAACTTTCAGCATTGACAAGTACTCGTTAGCTATTACTGAAATTTCTGAGAATTTATTAATTGCTTATTTAATATTAAATTTGTGTTTAGAACACCTGAAACTAGTTCTTCTGAAAATTTGACAAAGTTTCAGTATTGAATGAGTTAGAAACTCGAGGATATAACTTTCTCCATTGACAAGTACTAGTTAGCTATTAATGAAATTTCTGAAATCTTATTATTTGCACATTTAATCCTACTTTTTTGTTTAGTACAGCTGAAACTATTTTTCCTGAAAATTTGACAAAGTTTCAGTATTAAATAAGTAACATAATCGAGGGTATAACTTTCTTCATTAACAAGTACTAGTTAGCTATTACTAATATTTCTGAAAATATTAGTTTAGTTTAAATTTCTTATGTTTAGTACACCTGAAACTAATTCTCCTGAAAATTTGACAAAGTTTCTGTATTTAATAAGAGAGAAAATCGATAATATAACTTTCTGCATTGACAAGTACTAGTTAGCTATTACTGAAATTTCTGAAAACTTATTATTTGCATATTTAATATTAGATTTATGTTTTGTACACCTTAAACTAAGTCTTGTATTTATTTGACATAATTTCAGTATTAAATAAGTGAGAAATCGAGGATATAACTTTCTACATTGACAAGTACTAGTTAGCTTATACTGAAATTTCTGAAAATTGTTTAATTACATATTTAATATTAGATTTGTGTTTAGTACACCTAAAACTAATTCTCCTGAAAATTTGACAAAGTTTAAGTATTAAATAAGTGAGAAAAACGAGGATATAACTTTATGCATTGACAAGTTCCAGTTAGCTATTACTGAAATTTCTGACAATTTATTAAATGCATATTTAATATTAGATTTGTATTTAGTAAACCTGAACCTAATTCTCCTGAAAATTTAACAAAGTTTCAGTGTTGAATAAGTGAAAAAATCGATGATATAACTTTCTGCATTGACAAGTCCTGGTTTAGTTATTTCTGAAAATCCTGAAAATGTATTATTTGCCTGTTTAATATCAGATTTGTGTTTAGTACACCTGAAACTATTTCTCCTGAAAATTTGACAAAGTTTTAGTATTAAATAAGAGTGAAAATCGGTAATACAACTTTCTGCGTTGACAAGTACTAGTTAGCTATTACTGAAATTTCTGAAAACTCATTATTTGTATATTTAATTCTTGAGTTTTGTTTAGTACACCAGAAACTAATTCTCCTAAAAATTTGACAAAGTTTCAGTATTAAATTTGTGAGAAAATCGATGATATAACTTTCTGCATTGACAAGTACTAATTAGCTATTACTGAAATTTCTGAAAATCAATTAATTACAGTTTTGGTACTATATTTGTGTTTAGTACACCTAAAGCTATTTCTCGTGAAAATTTGACCAAGTTTCAGTATTAACTAAGTGAGAAAATCAAGGATATATCTTTCTGCATTGACGAGTACTAGTTAGCTATTACAAAAAAATCTCAAAATTTATTATTTGCATATTTAATATCAGATTTGTGTTTAGTACAAGTAAAACTTATTCTTCTGAAAATTTAAGAAAGTTTCAGTATTATATAAGTGACAAAATCGATGATATAACTTTCTTCATTAACACGTACCAGTTAGCTATTATTGAAATTTCTAAGTATTTATTATCAGCATATTTAATGAGATTTGTGTTTAGTACATCTGAAACTAATTCTCCTAATAATTTGACAAAGTTTCAGTATTAAATAAGTGAGAAAATCGATGATATAACTTTCTGCATTGACCAGTACTAGTTAGCTATTACTGAAATTTCTGAAAATTACTTAATTGCATTTTTGATATTAGATTTGTGTTAAGTACACCTGAAACTAATTCTCCTGAAAATTTGACAAAGTTTCAGTATTGAATGAGTAAGAATATCGAGAATATAACTTTCTCCAATGACAAGTAACAGTTAGCTATCTCTAAAATATCTGAAAATTTATTATTTCTATATTTGATATTAGATTTGTGTTCAGTACACCTGTAACTAATTTTTCTGAAAATTTGACAAAGTTTCAGTATAAAATATGTGAGAATATCGATGATATAACTTTCTGCATTGACAAGTACTAGTTAGCTATTACTGAAATTTCTCAAACTGTATTATTTGCATATTTAATATCAGATTGGTGTTTAATACACCCGAAACTATTTCTCCTGAAATTTGACAAAGTTTCAGTATTAAATAAGTGAGAAAATCGATGATATAACTTTCTGCATTGACAAGTACTAGTTAGCTATTACTGAAATTTCTGAAAATTATTTAATTGCATATTTAATATTAGATTTGTGTTTAGTACATATGAAACTAATTCTCTTGAAAATTTGACAAAGTTTAAGAATTAAAAATGTGAGAAAATCGAGGATATATATTTCTGCATTGACAAGTACTAATCAACTATTACTGATATTTCTGACTTTTTTTAATTTGCATATTTAATAATGGGTATGTATTTAGTACACCTGAAACTAATTCTCCTGAAAATTTGACAAAGTTTCAGTATTAAATATGTGAGTAGATCGAGGATATATCTATTTGCATTGACAAGTACTAGTTAGCTATTACAAATATTTCTGAAAACTTATTATTTTCATATTTAATATTAGATTTGTATTTAGTACACCTGAAACTAATTCTCCTGAAAATTTAACAAAGTTTCAGTGTTAAATAAGTGAGTAAATCAAGGATATAACTTTCTGCATTGACAAGTACTAGTTAGCTATTAGTGAAATTTCTGAAAATGTATGAATGGCATATTTAATATTACATTTGTATTTAGTACACCTGAAACTAATTCTCCTGTACATTTGACAAAGTTTCAGTATTGAATAATTGAGAAAATTGAGGATTTAACTTTCTGCATTGGCAAGTACTAGTCAGCTATTACTGAATTTCTGAAAATTTTATATTTGCATATTTATTATCAGATTTGCGTTTAGTACACTCGAAAATAATTTTCCTGAAAATTAGGCAAAGTTTCAGAATTAAATATGTGAGAATATCGATGATATAACTTTCTGCATTGACAAGTACTATAATTAGCTATTGAAATTTCTGAAAATTTATTAATTGCATATTTGATATTAGATTTGTGTTCAGGACACCTAAAACTAATTTTACTGAAAATTCAACAAAGTTTCAGTATTAAATAAGTGAGAATATTTAAGATATAACTCTCTGCATTGCCAAGTACCAGTTAGCTATTACTGAAATTTATGAAAATTTATTAATTGCATATTTAATATTAGATTTGTATTTAGTACACCTGAAACTAATTCTCCTGAAAATTTGACAAAGTTTCAATATTGAATAAGTGAAAAAATCGAGGATATAACTTTCTGGATTGACAATTACTAGTTAGCTATTACTGAAATTTCTGAGAATTTATTAATTGCATATTTAAGATAAGATTTGTGTTTAGTACACCTAAAACTAATTCTCCTGAAAATTTGACATTGTTTCAGTATTAAATAAGTAAGAAAATCAAGGATATAACTTTCTGCATTGACAAGTACTAATTCGCTAATACTGAAAGTTCTGAAAATTTATTATTTGCATATTTAATATTAGATTTGTATTTAGTACACCTGAAACTAATTCTCCTGAAAATTTGACAAAGTTTCAGTATAAAATAAGTGAGAAAATCAAGGATGTAACTTTCTGCATTGACAGGTACTAGTTAGCTATTACAGAACTTTCTGAAATTTTATTATTTGCATATTTATTATCATATTAGTGTTAGGTATACCTGAAACGACTTCTCTTCAAAATTTGACAAAGTTTCAGTATTGAATAAGTGAGAAAATCAAGGATATATGATTCTGCATTGACAAGTACTAGTTAGCTATTACTGATATTTTTGAAAACTTATTATTTGCATATTTAATATTAGATTTGTGTTTAGTACATCTGAAACTAATTCTCCTGAAAATTTGACAAAGTTTCAGTATTGAGTAAGTGAGAAAATCCAGGATATAACTTTCTGCATTGACAAGTACTAGTTAGCCATTACTGAAATTTGTGAAAATTAATTAATTGCACATTTATTATTAGATTTGTGTTTAGTACACCTAAATCTAATTCTAGTGAAAATTTAACAACGTTTCAGTATTAAATAAGTGAGAAAATCGAGGATATAACTTTCTGCTTTGACAAGTACTAGTTAGCTATTACTAAAATTTCTGAAAGTCACTTAATTGCATATTTAATATTAGATCTGTATTTAGTACACCTGAAACTAATTCACCTTAAAATTTGACAAAGTTTCAGTATTAAATAAGTGAGAAAATCGAGGATATAACTTTCTGCATTGACAAGTACTAGTTAGCTATTACTAAAATTTCTGAAAGTCACTTAATTGCATATTTAATATTAGATCTGTATTTAGTACACCTGAAACTAATTCACCTTAAAATTTGACAAAGTTTCAGTATTAAATAAGTGATAAAATCGAGGATATTACTATCTGCATTGACAAGTACTAGTTAGCTATTGCTGAAATTTCTAAAAATTGATTAATTTCATATATAATATTAAATTTGTATTTAGTACATTTGAAACTAATTCTCCTGATAATTTGAAAAAGTTTCAGTATTGAATAAGTAAGAAAATCGAGGATATACCTTTCTGCATTGACAAGTACTAGTTAGCTATTACTGAAACTTCTGAAAACTTATTATTTGCATATTTAATATTAGATTTTTGTGTTATAGACCTGAAGCTAATTCTCGTGAAAATTTGACAAAGTTTCAGTATTGAATAAGTGAAAAAATCGAGGATATAACTTTCTGGATTGACAATTGCTAATTAGCTATTACTGAAATTTCGGAGAATTTATTAATTGCATATTTAAGATAAGATTTGTGTTTAGTACACCTAAAACTAATTCTCCTGAAAATTTTACAAAGTTTCAGTGTTAAATAAGTGAGAAAATCGAAGATATAACTTTCTCCATTGACAAGTACTAGTTAGCTATTACTGAAATTTCTGAAAATTTATTATTTGCATATTAATTATAAAATTTGTATTTAGTACACATGAAACTAATTCTCCTGAAAATTTGACAGAGTTTCAGTTTTAAATAAGTGAGTAAATCATGGATATAACTCTCTGCATTGACAAGTACTAGTTAGCTATTACTGAAATTTCTGAAAATGTATGAATGGCATATTTAATATTACATTTGTATTTAGTGCACCTGAAACTAATTCTCCTGTACATTTGACAAAGTTTCAGTATTGAATAATTGAGAAAATTGAGGATTTAACTTTCTGCATTGGCAAGTACTAGTTAGTTATTACTGAAATTTCTGAAAATTTTATATTTGCATATTTAATATCAGATTTGCGTTTAGTACACTTGAAACTAATTTTCCTGAAAATTAGGCAAAGTTTCAGAATTAAATATGAGAGAATATCGATGATATGACTTTCTGCATTGACAAGTACTATAGTTAGCTATTGAAATTTCTGAAAATTTATTAATTGCATATTTGATATTAGATTTGTATTCAGGACACCTAAAACTAATTTTACTGAAAATTCAACAAAGTTTTAGTATTAAATAAGTGAGAATATTTAAGATATAAATCTCTGCATTGCCAAGTACCAGTTAGCTATTACTGAAATTTCTGAAAATTTTTAATTGCATATTTAATATTAGATTTGTATTTAGTACACCTGAAACTAATTCTCCTGAAAATTTGACAAAGTTTCAGTATTGAATAAGTGATCAAATCGAGGATATAACTTTCTCCATTGACAAGTACTAGTTAGCTATTACTGAAAATACTGAAAATTTATTATTTGCATATTTAATATTAGATTTTTGTTTAGTACACCTAATACTAATTCTCCAGAAATTTCAACAAAGTTTCAGTATTGAATAAGTGAAAAAATCGAGGATATGACTTTCTGCATTGACAAGTACTAGTTAGCTATTACTGAAATTTCTGCAATTTTATTATTTGCATATTTAATATTAGATTTGTGTTTGGCACACCTTAAACTAATTCTTCTAAAAATTTGACAAAGTTTCAGTATCGAATAAGTGAGAAAATCGAGGATATGACTTTCTACATTGACAAGTATTAGTTAGCTATTACTGAAATTTCTGAAAATTTATTATTTGCATATTTGATATTAGATTTGTGTTTAGTACACCTGAAACGAATTCTCCTGAAAATTTGACAAAGTTTCAGCATTAAATAAGTGAAAAAATCGAGAATATAACTTTCTGCATTGACAAGTACTTGTTAGCTATTACTGATATTTCTCAAAACTTATTATTTGCTTATTTGATATTAGATTTGTGTTTAGTAATCCTGAAACTAATTTTCCTGAAATTTTGACAAAGTTTCAGTATTAAATATGTGAGAAAATCGGTAATATAACTTTCTACATTGACAAGTACTAGTTAGCTATTACTGAAATTTATGAAACTGTATTATTTGCATATTTAATATCTGATTTGTGTTTAGTATACCTAAAACTAATTCTCCTGAAAATTTAACAAAGTTTCAGTATTAAATAAGTAGAAAAATCGAGGATATAACTTTCTGCAATGACAAGTACTAGTTAGCTATTGCTGAAATATCTGAAAATTTATTAATTGCATATTTATTATTAGATTTGTCTTTAGTACATCTAAAACTAACTCTGCTGAAAATTTGACATAGTTTCATTATTAAATAAGTGAGAAAATCGAGGACATAATCTTGTCAATCTATCCCCATTGACAAGTACTAGTTAGCTATTACTGAAACTTCTAAAAATTATATAATTGCATATTTAATATTAGATTTGTGTTTAGCACACCTGAAACTAAATCTCCTGAAAATTTAACAAAGTTTCAGTAATAAAAATGTGAGAAAATCGAGGATATATATATATTTCTGCATTGACAGGTACTAGTTAGCTATTACAGAAATTTCTGAAAACTTATTATTTTGTGTTAAGTACCCTGAAACTAATTCTCCTGAAAATTTGACAAAAGTTTCAGTATTAAATAAGTAAGAAAATTAAGGATTTAATGTTTTGCATTGACAAGTACTAGTTAGCTATTACTGAAATTTTCGAAAATTTATTATTTGCATATTTAATATTAGATTTGTGATTAGTACAAATAAGACTAATTCACCTGAAAATTTGAGAAAGTTTCGGTATTGAATATGTGAGAAAATCGATGATATAACTTTCTGCATTGACAAGTACTCAAATTACTCAAATTTCTCAAAATTAATTAATTGCATATTTAATATTATATTTGTGTTTAGTACATCTTAAACTAAATCTGCTAAAAATGTTACATAGTTTCAGTATTACATAAGTGAGAAAATCGAGGTCATAACTTTCCGCATTGACAAATACTAGTCAGCTATTACTGAAATTTCTGAAAATTAATTAATTACATATTTAATATTAGATTTGTGATTAGTAATTAATTAGATTAGGTATGTGTTTAGTAAATCCGAAACTAATTCTCCTGAAAATTTGACAAAGTTTCCGCATTAAATAAGTGATAAAATCGAGGATATAACTTTCTGCATTGACAAGTACTAGTTAGCTTTTGCTGTAACTTCTGAAAATTTATTATTTGCAACTTTAAGATAGATTTGTGTTTAGCACACCTGAAACTAATTCTCCTGAAAATTTAACAAAGTTTCAGTATTGAATAAGTGAGAACATCGAGAATATAACTTTCTCCATTGACAAGTACTAGTTAGCTATTACTGAATTTTCTGAAAATAACCTGGTAAATGACCTAGTAAAACGATTTGGAAAACCTATACAAATTATTTTTCGCAAGAACCCTTAATGGCCATAAAGGAATTACATCAAGTATCGTAATTTGGGGGAAAATACATTTCCCAAAGTATACATTACATTTCCAGACCGACACTTAACTAAATCCTCGAACAATATGTCAGGGTAGCGGTTCGAGTTACGGTTTTAAGGCCCTATCTCTGCTACGTTAATTGCAGCGAGACCTTAACCCTTTCAGGCCTGATTTTTTTTTTGGGGGAAAAATTACAAATGGTGGTCGCACATGATAACCACTGGGCCGCAAATAATTGACTATTATATTGGTGGTTTCCTAACATGACCATTGGTCCTCAAAGGGTTAACAGATGAATATAAAATATATGGGCGGGACGCTTCGGCGAGCCACGTGATTAGAATGATCATTTCAAAGACACCCTATGCAATCTAGTCTTTTTTATATCACTTGCCTTCAAGAACTTGGCCCATGTACGTCATCTGCATGAGACCGTCGTAGGTAATCTCGCCTCCGTGTTTTCCGATCACCTCCTCCATCTCCTCCCTCATCTTGTCCTGAATGTCCTGGTGCAAAGCCAGTTCGTGCATTAGGTAAGTGATTGTTATGGAGATGCTTTCGAATCCTGCGAAGAAAAACATGTAGACCTGGGCGGCCATCTCGTTCGGCGTGAGCTCGTGCTCTGTGCCCCTCATGTCCATCAGGATCTGCAGGAAGTCGCTGCGCCTAGTGTTGTTCTGGTCGCGGAACTCCACGGTGGTCTTGACCAGGTTGGTGAAGAATTTGGCGACGTCTTTGCTGATCAATTTGAGCCCTAGCTTCCTCGAAGCAGTCTTAAAATACTGCATTATAAATATTCTAACCGATACGGAGTAGTCAGCGAAAGCCTTTTTCCCATACAGAACGAACTCGGAGTTGGGATTTTTGAAGCAATTGCACTCAATTCCAAAGCCTGAAGAACCGATAACGTCGACTATGTAGTTGGAACATATATTCTTAATATCAACTGCTTTGCCTTCATTGCAATGACTATCAATCGCTTCACCATAAGATCTGCCACAGTCAAAAATCGTGGCGAACATCATCTTCATCTTACCCGAGGTGAATGTAGGCGTCAGTTTGGCCCGCAACAACCTCCAGCGGCTGTCCTCCACGGCGAAGAGATGAGCACTGAGTGGGTCGTCGCGCTCGTTGTGGTAGATACCGTGGTTCATAAAGCTCTCGAAGTCCTTCACGAAGACGCTCTTGATCAGCCCAGGATCCAGGACTACATATATTGGCCTGGTAATCACATATAGCCCGGCGTGTTTGTGCCCTAAACTTTTCATCTTTCTGTAGTATTTGGCGAATTCCACGTACACAGGCTCCTTGCGTAAAATCGGATTGTTCACATTACCAAATGGTATAGATGGCTCCAGAAAGGGCACATTGCGTACTTTCCAGTATCTAAATGACCATCGGTAGTAAGCAATTACAACAAGAACTATGAAAGCGAAGACGCATACACAGTTGATTGGTACGTATTCGGGCCACATACCTGAAAAAGATTAATTAATTTCGAAAGTAATACAAAGTGTTACCCTGGAAAGATTGATATTATTATTATTTCTGGATGTGATATAAAAAATTTAATTAGAACTAAAAGTTTTATCGCACTTACTATTTTAATTTGCCAGAGACAGTAAATAGTCAAACTCACAGGTAAATAACCAATTAAACGAACTGCACAAAAAACGAGGACCGCGTTTAAGCGAAATTGGAATTTCATTAATTTGTCACGACCATGTATTGACGATAATACCGATACGTACTGCAATTAAACAAAAATGGCACGCATTTACATTGGTTTGTTTATTTTAATTTTGTTAGTCTCCAGCAGAAGTAAGACTAGTTTACATAGGCTACAGATGGGCACGTCTGCAAAGATCTCCATCATCTGTAGGTGTTTTCTCAGGTGTACAGTGGCCTGTTATGAACAAGGAGCGGATTTTTAGGTATTATGCTATACATCAGTTTTAATAGCAGACCAAAATAACTTCGTATCTATACGAATTTTAGCAAATGAAGTAACGTGACAAAATTTGTTTGTGCTTTTATGCATATTTTCAGTTTTTAAGCTTATAATTGCATTTATGCATTTTTTGTGCAGATTTCCTTATGTTTTGTGCTTATTTGCTTATTTCTCAATTTTCTAGCATATTATTTATATTAGCAAGGCATATATTTTGTTGCACATTATTGTAATGAGAATTCAGTATTAATATTACTCCGTTACGTCTAGAGTGCTTGGTTATCACAAAATCATCAACAAAGCGAGCGTGCGTCGTGATATTTGGTTAAAAAAGCTTGATTATTTCGGGGATTACCCTATTTTTACGTGCACAGAACGCATCTGGGGCAAGTGTGCTATCAATTCAGTCCAATTTATCTCAATCTTCAGTGCGTTGTGCTTGTTCCTTGTGTGTATTACGTGTTTATAAACTTTCTTGTATAAAATGCCGAAAGTAAAACCTTCCGCCGATGAATGGATACGTGGATATTCTGAATTAAAATATGAGAACGGCAAATTGATTTGCAGGGCTTGTATCAAACCGGTAAGTTTTATTTTGTGTTGCTATTGGCCTAGGTACAAGCATATATTATGTTGTAGATTAACTGCGAGAAAAAAATTACCATAACACAACATATCAAAACAACAGTTCACCTGGAAAATTTAAATAAACACAAATCTGCAAGCAGTACCCTGAGTACCCAACAAACTATTTCCGAGCCTTTTGCGAGTTCTTCTACTCAGAATGAAAAGGAATTTCACTTTGATTTATGCAATACGATGGTATCTTCTAACATTCCGTTAAAAAAACTTGATAATAGTATGTTTAAATCTATTTTACAAAAATATACCGGTAGACATATTCCTGCCGAATCAACCATTCGCAAAATCTATGTCGAGCAAGTTAATAAACACACTATTGAGGAAATAAAAAAGATAATTGGCACCAATTACATATGGTTCTGTGTAGATGAAACTACTGATTCATGTGGTCGGTACATCGCCCATTTAATGATTGGAATATTAAACGAAGACACCAACAATGCATTTTTAATTAGTTCCAAGCAGTTAGAAAAAACAAATGACAATACCGTTGCCAAATTTGTTCACGATGGATTAACACTTTTTTTTTGCCAAACCCCGTACCAAATGATAAAATATTATTGATGTTTTCTGATGCCGCTGCATATAATTTGAAGGCATATTCTAATTTAAAAGTATTTTATGAGCAATTAATGAATTGCATCTGTTTGGCACATGGTTTTGATCGAGTTGCTGAAACGATTAGACTGCAATTTCCCCTGGCCAATGATTTGATAAAAACCGGGAAGAAAATTTTCCTAAAAGCTCCACTGAAGGTTGAAATGTTTAGGGAAAGAATGCCATATGCACCTCTTCCTCCGGCACCGGTTATAACTAGATGGGGTACGTGGGTAGATGCTGCCTGCAATTATGCCGACCATTTCCATTCATTTAAAGAGCTTGTGTTAGAGTTTCCCGAAAATGTGTCAGAGGCAATTAAAGAATGCCACAAAGTTCCTAAAGATAGGAGGGTTGTACAAAATTTGGCATTCTTAAAAACCATCTACAGTTTCGTAAGCAAAGCAATTGATAAACTCCAAGCAAAGGACACAACTTTGGTAGATGCGGTTCAAATAGTTGAAGATTTTAGGAACAATGTCTCAAACGTACGGAGATCTATAGGAGAGATTATAAAAAAAAATGTGAGGCACTTTTGTCAAAAAATGAAGGGTTTGGTGAGTTTCGCGAGAGAAAAATATCAACAGTTTTAAAAGAAGATTTCATGGAAGATTTGCTGATAAATATTACAATTGTTCCCAAATTGAAATATGCACCGATAACAAGTGTGGATGTGGTGAGAAGCTTTTCACACTTAAAAAATGTGCTCAGTGATAGGAGAATGGGATTTTCCGTTGAAAATTTAGAAAAACATTTAATTATTAGTTCATTTAAAAATGAGCAGTAATCATTATTTGTTATTAATTATTATTGCCATTAATATTAATCACCAAAACCTATGTTAAAACATTACTTTTATCTACCTATAGTGCGTTCTGGTTAATAAAATTATGTTTTGTTTTGTTTTTCTGTATTTTCATAAAAAATCAAATATGCCTTTTCATGTTTTTTCTGCGTTTTGTGCTTATTCTAATATTTATGCTATTTTATATACTTATTTTCTAAGATTTGTATGCATTTTTAGGCGCTTATTTCGTAATTTTTTATGCTTATAAATCCGCGCTTTGGTTATGAACCCTGTTACCACTCTAATCTGTGATGAGCTGGAGTACATCAGCAGTCAGATTTTGAGGTATTGTTCATCATCTTCTTGCAGTGTCTGTTTCCGCTGATCTGGTTCTAGGTTTGCTGGTGTTATTTTTTCATCCACCTAATCACTCTGTTTGAGAATTTTAACTCTTCATCTATTAACCTGTTCTCCTATTAACCTCTAACTTAGAAGAACAATTATTATTATTATTATTATCAAAAGGTATTTTACCTTTCGGTGTGGGTTATACATGTTACTACAGTTACATTACAGTTTTGTTGTGTATTTGCTAATTCTTTCCACTCTCTTCTGTTCTTTGCCATTTCTCTTGCTTGTTTCACTGTCTTCCCTCTGCTATTTATTATTTCTTCTATTTTGTTGTCCCATTCTTCTCTTGGTATGCCTCTTCCTCGTTTCTTTCCAGTTTTTTTGCTTCCCAGATTTGTTTTGTTTGATTCGTATTTTTCATCCTAATTAGATGTCCCCACCAGTTGAGCTGCTTCTTTTCTATAAACTTTTCTATTGATTCTATATCAAATTCCTCTCTGATGTCTTTATTTCGTATCCTGTCTTTTTTTGTTACTTGTTTTACTCTTCTCAGATATTTCATTTCTATTGCCGGTAATCTACTTTTATCTCTCTTTGTTAGCTTCCACGTCTCGCTTCCATATGTCAAAATCGTTCTGTATATAGTTTTGTATATATTTATTTTTGTCTTTCTGCTTATCTCTTTCTTGTTAGTAAGTATATTATTCAGGGCTTAGTACGTTTTTATTGTGTTGTTTATTCTGTTGCTTAATTCTCCTTCCGTTTTCTCTTATTCTGTAAGTTTTACTCCAAGGTATTTGAATTGCTCTACTTGTTCAATCTGGTCCTGTCCTATCTGTATATTGATGTGGATGTGTTCTTTCCGTTTTCCTGTTATCAGTACTTTTGTTTTACTGTAGTTCATCTTCATGATATATTTCTCTAGGTGTTTATTCCATATGTTCATGTTATGTTGCAGGTTCCTCTCACTTTCTGCTATCACTACCACATCATTGGCGTATGCTCCTTCTGATATTTTAACCATTTGCATGTTTTTGTATCCTACGTTTGCTTTTATTATTTTTGTTTTCATGCTCTTTATTATTTCATCCATATATAGGTTGAATAGTGTTGGGCTGAGAGCTCCTCCTTGTCTTAGTCCATTATTTGTTTTAAAAGTTCTTGATATTTGCCCCTTGTATATTATTGCATTACTGTTGTTGTTATATATATTCTGTATTACTTTCACTATGCTGTTTTCTATTCCTCTCTCTTTTAGTATTAACCATAGTTTCTTTCTTGGTGTCATGTCAAACGCTTTTTCGAGGTCTATGAATCCCAGATATGTATTTTTATTATTTGCGATTATTTTTTCTGTGATTTGTTTTATTGTGAAGATGTTGTCTTGCGTGGATCTCCCTTTCCTGAAACCACATTGCGGTTCTTTTAGGGTCTGTTCTATGTTTGCTATTATTCTCTTGTCAATTATATTTTCTAATATTTTCATCCCTATACTTATTAATGTTATGCCTGTATAGTTTGCGCATTTCGTCTTGTCACCTTTCTTGTATGTCGGTACTATTAACGCCAGTCTTTTGGTATCATATTTGTCTTCCATATTTGGTTCAGTAGCTTCAGTAGTTTATCTTTTCCTATGGGTCCCATGTGTTTAATTTCTGCTGTAACCTGATCTTGTCCTGGTGCTTTTCCTATTTTCAGTTCCCTTATTATTTCTAGAAGCTCTTGTTCGTTGATACTCTCCGTTACTGTTTCTGTGATGTCCCTTTCGCTGTTTCTTGTCTTCTGTTCGTTGCCGCTATTTATAGTTAGTAATTCTTCGAAATACTCTTTCCATCTTTCTATTATTTCTTCGTTTTCCTTCAACATTTTGCCTTGTTTGTCTTGTATGTATCTCGTTTCTTGTATTTTTTCTTTCCTGCGTCCTTTTATTGTTTTATAGACTAGCTGTTGATTATCCTTTGTGTTTTTCTCCATTGTCTCCCAGAACTTTTATCATTCCCTGGTCTTTGTTATTCTAACCTCGTCCTTTACTATTTTCCTTTTTTCTTTGTACTCTTCGTAGTTATTACTCTTTTTGACATTTAGGTATCTTTGCCATGCTTTTTTCTTTTCTTTCATTTTATCTCGTATGTCCTCTGATCACCACGCTGTCTGTTGTTTCTTGTTTGTACTTTTCTTCAACCCGCATGTCTCTTGTGCTGCCTCAAGAATATTTCTTTTTATGTTATTCCACATTTCCTCTACTGCTTCGCTGCCGTTGGCCACTTCTAACTTGGCTTCTAATTTCTCTTTGTATTGTATTGCTGTTTCCTCATCTCTTAGTTTCATTGCTCGTATCTTCTTGTAGTTTACTGCTATAGTTGGTCGCTGAATTTTTCGGTCACTATCTTGCGTGTTGTTTCCTTGAGTGTGGTCACCACTAGGTAGTGGTCACTTCCTATTTCGTAGCTTCTCTTTACTCTTGTGTCTATTATTTTGCTCTTTCTTCTTTGTTCTGTTAATACGTAATCTATTATAGATTTTTCGTTCCTGCTTATCACTTCCCTGGTGTATTTGTGTATCTCCCTGTGGTTGAATAGTGTGTTCGCTATTATTAGATTGTTCATTCTACAGTAAGCTAGAAGCACAAATAATGTAATGTAAATTGTACCTGCTTTTAATTTCATCCTGCTGAAAAGTTTGATTTTTATTCTTCTGGTTAGACGAAACATGATAACGATAAAATGTAAGCGTGCGTTGCATGTACGCCATTAGAAACAAGCATTTTGTTATTTGTAATGTCAGTTTTGCCAGTATTGTCCAAATCCGAAAAGCTTTGCAATGGGCAAAAAATGCCAAATCCGGTTTGTTATTGGAGTCTTGATATTTTGGTCTACGTTTGTCACGTATATGATTCGTGTGGCCCCCTCAATTACCACTGTAGACATGCTAGTGCCTCAGACGAAAGGGAACGGCACAGTGGTGGTCGGAGAGTGCATAGAAGGACGCGAAAAGTCTAATAAAACCCACGCTCCGATAGATGTAATGTTTAAATTACATGAAATTGTCACCCTGATTGCCTATTTTCAGATGTCGGATAGACTGAAGTGGTCACAAGGAGATTTGGGATGGTTTCTATCAATCTACTTCGGTGGAGCTATGGTTTCATCTGCTTTTGCTGGGATGATAGCTGAGACTGTTGGACCCACCTTGACCATTGCTGTGACAAGCCTGCTTGCAGGATTTCTGAGCCTTGTTTTTCCATTGCTTGCAAAGTACAGCACATTGGGCTGTCATGCCAATCGGTTGGTTGTAGGTATATGCAGTGTGAGTACAAACTGCTTAGTTTCTCGCGTAATAGTATTTTTACAATAATTATCTTTTTAATCTAGGGATGCACCTATCCCTCATGCCAAGTGCTAATAGCTCGTTGGGCTAGACCAGAAGAGAAGGGAACGTTTACAGCCCTCATGCTATCAGGTGGTACTTTAGCCACAGTGATCACCTGGCCGGTGTTGGGCATCATCGTCGGGAACTATGGGTGGTCTTGGGGGTTTTACACGCCCGGCCTTGTGACCTTGTTTTGGGGAATTTTTTTTCTAGCGTTCGTCAGAGACTTTCCAGAGAGGCACAAGATGATATCTCAGGCTGAGATAGAACTAATCAAAGAAGCACAGGGAGGCACCGTCACCAATAAAAAGGTATGCAATCTGACTATTTGGTAAGTGGAAAAGCAATGCGAGCCTCACTCATCAGCAAGGCGCAGATTTCTAGGTATTATGCTATACATCAGTTTTAATAGCAGACCAAAATGCCATCGTATCTATACGAATTTCAGCAAATGAAGTAAAGTGACTATTTTTTTTTTGTGTGCTTTAATGCATTGTTTCAGTTTTTAAGCTATTGCTTTAATACATTTTTTGTGCATATTTCCTTATTTTTTGTGCTTATTTGCTTATTTCTCAATTTTATAGCATATTATTTATATTAGCTAGGAATATATATTGTTGCACATTATTTTAATGAGAATTCAGTATTAATATTACTCCGTTACGTCTAGAGTGCTTGGTTATCACAAAATCGTCAACAAAGCGATCGTGCGTTCGTGATATTTGGTAAACAAAGCTTGATTATTTCGGGGATTACCATATTTTTACGTGCACAGAACGCATCTGGGGCAAGTGTGCTATCAATTCAGTCCAATTTATCTCAATCTTCACTGCGTTGTGCTTGTGCCTTGTGTGTATTACGTGTTTATAAGTTTTCTTGTATAAAATGCCGAAAGCAAAACCTTCCGTCGATGAATGGATACGTGGACATTCTGAATTAAAATATGAGAACGGCAAATTAATTTGCATGGCTTGTATCAAACCGGTAAGTTTTGTTTTGTGTTGCTATTGGTCTAGGCACAAGCATGTATTATGTTGTAGATTAACTGCGAGAAAAAATTTAACATAACGCAACATATTAAAACAACAGTTCACCTGGAAATTTTTAAAAAACACAAATCTGTAAGCAGTACCCTGAGTACCCAGCAAACTATTTCCGAGTCTTTTGCGAGTTCTTCTTCACAGAATGAAAAGGAATTTTACGTTGATTTATGCAATACGATGGTATCTTCTAACATTTCGTTAAAAAAACTAGATAATAGTATGTTTAAATCTTTTTTTACAAAAATACACCGGTAGACATATTCCTGTCGAATCAACCATTCGCAAAAACTATGTCGAGCAAGTATATAAACACACTATTGAGGAAATAAAAAACATAATTGTCAACAATTACATATGGTTCTGTGTAGATGAAACTACTGATTCATGTGGTCTGTACATCGCCCATTTAATGATTGGAATATTAAACGAAGACTCCAACAATGCATTTTTAATTAGTTCCAAGCAGTTAAAAAAAACAAATGGCAATACCGTTGCCAAATTCGTTCAAGATGGATTAACACTTGTTTTTTTGCCAAACCCCGTACCAAATGATAAATTATTATTGATGCTTTCTGATACCGTTGCATATATGTTGAAGGCATATTTTAATTTAAAAGAATTTTATGAGCAATTAATGCATTGCACCTGTTTGGCACATGGTTTTAATCGAGTTACTGAAACGATTAGACTGCAATTTCCCCTGGTCAATGATTTGATAAAAACCGGGAAGAAAATTTTCCTAAAAGCTCCACTGAGGGTTGAAATGTGTAGGGAAAGAATGCCAAATGTACCTCTTCCTCCGGCACTGGTTATAACTAGATGGGGTTCGTGGCTGCCTGCTATTATGCCGTCCATTTCGATTCATTTAAGGAGCTTGTATTAGAGTTTCCCGAAAATGTGTCAGAGGCAATTAAAGAATGCCACAAAGTTCTTAAAGATAGGAGGGTTGTACAAAATTTAGCATTCCTAAAAACCAACTACAGTTTCGTAAGCAAAGCGATTGATAAACTCCAAGCAAAGGACACAACTTTGGTAGATGCGGTTCAAATGGTTGAAGATTTTAGTAACGACGTCTCAAATGTACGGGGATGTATAGGAGAGATTATTAAAAAAAATGTGATGCAGTTTTGTTAAATAATGAAGGGTTTGGCAAGTTACAAAAAAATCAACAGTATTTAAAGGAGATTTCGTGGAAGATTTGATAAATATAACGATTGTTCCCAAATTTAATTATGCACCGATTACAAGTGTGAATGTGGAGAGAAACTATTCACACTTAAAAATGTGCTCAATGATAGAAGAATGGGATTTTCCGTAAAAAATTTAGAAAAACATTTAATTATTAGTTCATTTAAAAATGAGCAGTAATCATTATTTGTTACTAATTATTATTGTTATTAATATTAATTATCAAATCCTATGTTATTAAAATATTTCTTTTATATACCTATAGTGCGTTCTTGTTAATAAAATTATGTTTTGTTTTGTTTTTCTGTATTTTTATTGAAAAAAAATGCCTTTTCATGCTTTTTCTGCGTTTTTGTGCTTATTCTAATCTTTATCCTATTTTATATGCTTACTTTCTAAGATTTTTATGCATTTTTAATCGCTTATATTGTATTTTTTTATGCTTATAAATCCGCTCTTTGCTCATCAGATATTGGGGAACTTGGTTAATAAATAGGTTATAGCCTATTATAGCCTTAAAAATTACTTTGCAAGGCTGCAAAAATGCCAAACAATATTTAGTTGTGTGATTAACCATAAATTAATTGTAGAAAATAGTACCGTATAAAAAGATATTTTCATCGTTGGCGGTTTGGGCGTACATCATTGCGCAATTCGGGAATTTATGGGGTCTACTATTATGGGCAGCTCTCTTGCCAAAGTTCGAAGCCGATGCTCTGGGATTCGATGTAAAAAAATCCGGACTGGTCGGGGCTCTCCCGAACACTCTTAGAATGATATTGGGGTTCGTCTTTGGATCCTTTGGAGACTACTTAGTCAAGTCGGGCAAGATCACGAAATTGTTCGCAAGAAAGTTTTTCCTGATTTTCTGTGAGCAATCGGCACATCAACCCGATAACTCTTCAATTAATCAAACATCACCTTTGCAGCCCACTTCCTTCCTGCACTGTTTCTCATACTGGTAACACCAATGGGATGCAACTCGACGTTGGTGATGTTATTAATTGTAATTTCAAGCGGACTGAACGGCTCCGTCTGCTTAACTCACCTACAGAATGCTCAAGACCTATGCCCAAACTATGCAGGTACTGTGTACGGTCTTGGAAACGCTGTTGGAGGCTTACCAGGTCTGATTACATCACGATTGGCCATGTGGATCATTGGGGATTCTGTAAGTTTATCCACACTTTCTTCTCTTCCCACAATGGCCGAAGATTTTGTCTGCTTGTGCTTCCATTCCCACATTCAAATCATCATGATTTCAGAACAAAATAATAAGATGGCACATCAGTTTCTGGATAGGGGCTGCCGTATACATAGCCTGCGGCCTAGTCTTCCTCTTTTGGGGGAAGGTGGAGGTGCAACCATGGAACACGCCTCCAGAAAACCCGGAGACAGCGGGGCCATCATCAGCAGATGACAAGCAGAAACTAAAAGACGAAAAGAAACAAGCAAAGGCAGAAGCAAAAGAGCAGAAGCGCAAAGAGAAGGAGGAAAAGGCGAAAGAGAAGGAGGAAAAGGCGAAGGAGAAAGCATAAACTGGTTCACAAGTAGACTATAAAATTTCTGACACCATTGACTTAGGCATGTGTACACAAATTATATAGTAATCCACATTTCGAAAAATATACAATATATAGGAAATAAGAATGTCTGGTGGTTTTTAAGAAACTACTGAATAATTGGCTGTTCGCGACCATTTATCTGATTTTTAAAGTATTTAATTTAATTATTGTTTACCTGTGATATGTCTTGAAATTAATAAAGTACTATTTGAGTTAACATTAGTTTAAACATATATTTTATTAAGTTTAAGGTTTTATCCATAAAATAAGAGTTATGTGTATTTAAGGTTGTTATATTATTATTTGGTAGGTACTTATATACAGGGTGAGTTTTTTCGGATTTCGGATGTTTAGTATGGGGATCTCGTAAAGTACCACTTTTTAATATGATAATTATTATGAATTTGTCACAATTTGTCAATATTTCGATCGAAAATCATTATCATATTAAGGTTTGTTACATATTGTGAAGAATATCATTACGAATATTGAAAATCATAATAATCGTCAATGCACTTAAAAGGGTAATCATCGTGACTTTCAATCTAAAAATTAATTCATCGGTACAGTCAATATAACGATTTGAAATCATCGTGATTACCACTTTTAAATATGATAATTATCATAATTTTGTCACAATTTGTCAATATTTCGATCGAAAATCATTTCATATTAATGTATGTTACATATTGTAAAGAATATCATTACTAATATTGAAAATCATAATAATCTCAATATTCTTAGAAGGGCAATCATCATGACTTTCAATCTAAAAATTATATCATCGGGACAGTCGATTGGAAATCATTGTGATTGCCACTTTTAAATATGATAATTATTATGAATTTGTCACAATTTGTCAATATTTCGATCGAAAATCATTATCATATTAAGGTTTGTTACATATGGTGAAGAATATCATTACGACTATTGAAAATCATAATAATCGTCGATATACTTAGAAGGGCAATCATCATGACTTTTAATCTAAAAATTAAATCATCGGTACAGTCAATATAACGATTGGAAATCATCGTGATTACCACTTTTAAATATGATAATTATTATGAATTTGTCACAATTTGTCAATATTTCGATCGAAAATCGTTCCATATTAAGGTATGTTACATATTGTGATGAATATCATTACGATTATTGAAAATCATAATAATCGTCGGTATACTTATGAGGGCAATCATCATGACTTTTAATCTAAAAATTAACTCATCGGTACAGTCAATATAACGATTGGAAATCATCGTAATTACCACTTTTAAATATGATAATTATTATGCATTTGTCACAATTTGTCAATATTTCGATCGAAAATCATTTCATATTAAGGTATGTTACATATTGTGATAAATATCATTACGAATATTGAAAATCATAATAATCGTCGATATACTTAGAAGGGCAATCATCATGACTTTTAATCTAAAAATTAAATCATCGGTACAGTCAATATAACGATTTGAAATCATCGTGATTACCACTTTTAAATATGATAATTATTATGCATTTGTCACAATTTGTCAATATTTCGATCGAAAATCATTATCATATTAAGGCATATTACATATTGTGATGAATATCATTACGAATATTGCAAATCATAATAATCGTCAATATTCGTAGAAGGACAATGATCATGAATCTCAATCTAAAAATTAAATCATCGGTACAGTCAATAAAACGATTTGAAATCATCGTGATTACCACTTTTAAATATGATAATTATTATGCATTTGTCACAATTTGTCAATATTTCGATCGAAAATCATTATCATATTAAGGTTTGTTACATATTGTGAAGAATATCATTACGACTATTGAAAATCATAATAATCGTCGATATACTTAGAAGGGCAATCATCATGACTTTTAATCTAAAAATTAAATCATCGGTACAGTCAATAAAACGATTGGAAATCATCGTGATTACCACTTTTTAATATGATAATTATTATGCATTTGTCACAATTTATCAATATTTCGATCGAAAATCATTATCATATTAAGCTATGTTACATATTGTGATGAATATCATTACGAATATTGAAAACCATAATTATCGTCAATATACTTAGAAGGGCAATTATCATGACTTTCAATCTAAAAATTAAATCATCGGGACAGTCAATATAACGATTGAAAATCATCGCGATTACCACTTTTAAATATGATAATTATTAGGAATTTGTCACAATTTGTCAATATTTCGATCGAAAATCATTATCATATTAAGGTATGTTACATATTGTGATGAATATCATTACGAATATTGAAAACCATAATAATCGTCAATATTCGTAGAAGGACAATGATCATGAATCTCAATCTAAAAATTAAATCATCGGTACAGTCAATAAAACGATTTGAAATCATCGTGATTACCACTTTTAAATATGATAATTATTATGAATTTGTCACAATTTGTCAATATTTCGATCGAAAATCATTATCATATTAAGGTAAGTTACACATTGCGATGAATATCATTACGAATATCGAAAATGATAATAATCAGGGCAATCATCATGACTTTCAATCTAAAAATTAAATCACCGGGACAGTCAATATAACGATTGGAAAACATCGTGATTACTACTTTTAAATATGATAATTATTATGCATTTGTCACAATTTGTCAATATTTCGATCGAAAATCATTATCATATTAAGGTTTGTTACATATTGTGAAGAATATCATTACGAATATTGAAAATCATAATAATCGTCGATATACTTAGAAGGGCAATCATCATGACTTTTAATCTAAAAATTAAATCATCGGTACAGTCAATATAACGATTGGAAATCATCGTGATTACCACTTTTAAATATGATAATTATTATGCATTTGTCACAATTTGTCAATATTTCGATCGAAAATCATTATCATATTAAGGCATATTACATATTGTGATGAATATCATTACGAATATTGAAAATCATAATAATCGTCAATATACTTAGAAGGGCAATTATCATGACTTTCAATCTAAAAATTAAATCATACAGTCAATATAACGATTGGAAATCATCGTGATTACCACTATTAAATATGATAATTACAATGCATTTGTCACAATTTGTCAATATTTCGATCGAAAATCATTATCATATTAAGGTTTGTTACATATTGTGAAGAATATCATTACGACTATTGAAAATCATAATAATCGTCGATATACTTAGAAGGGCAATCATCATGACTTTTAATCTAAAAATTAAATCATCGGTACAGTCAATATAACGATTGGAAATCATCGTGATTACCACTATTAAATATGATAATTACAATGCATTTGTCACAATTTGTCAATATTTCGATCGAAAATCATTATCATATTAAGGTTTGTTACATATTGTGAAGAATATCATTACGACTATTGAAAATCATAATAATCGTCGATATACTTAGAAGGGCAATCATCATGACATTTAATCTAAAAATTAAATCATCGGTACAGTCAATATAACGATTGGAAATCATCGTGATTACCACTTTTAAATATGATAATTATTATGAATTTGTCACAATTTGTCAATATTTCGATCGAAAAGCATTATCATATTAAGGTAAGTTACACATTGCGATGAATATCATTACGAATATCGAAAATGATAATAATCAGGGCAATCATCATGACTTTCAATCTAAAAATTAAATCACCGGGACAGTCAATATAACGATTGGAAATCATCGTGATTACCACTTTTTAATATGATAATTATTATGCATTTGTCACAATTTGTCAATATTTCGATCGAAAATCATTATCATATTAAGCTATGTTACATATTGTGATGAATATCATTACGAATATTGAAAACCATAATTATCGTCAATATACTTAGAAGGGCAATTATCATGACTTTCAATCTAAAAATTAAATCATCGGGACAGTCAATATAACGATTGAAAATCATCGCGATTACCACTTTTAAATATGATAATTATTAGGAATTTGTCACAATTTGTCAATATTTCGATCGAAAATCATTATCATATTAAGGTATGTTACATATTGTGATGAATATCATTACGAATATTGAAAACCATAATAATCGTCAATATACTTAAAAGGGCAATCATCATGACTTTCAATCTAAAAATTAAATCATCGGGATAGTCAATATAACGATTGGAAATCATCGTGATTACCACTTTTAAATATGATAATTATTAGGAATTTGTCACAATTTGTCAATATTTCGATCGAAAATCATTATCATATTAAGGTATGTTACATATTGTGATGAATATCATTACGAATATTGAAAATCATAATAATCGTCAATATACTTAAAAGGGCAATCATCATGACTTTCAATCTAAAAATTAAATCATTGGTACAGTCAATATAACGATTGGAAATCATCGTGATTACCACTATTAAATATGATAATTATTATGCATTTGTCACAATTTGTCAATATTTCGATCGATAATCATTATCATATTAAGCTATGTTACATATTGTGATGAATATCATTACGAATATTGAAAACCATAATAATCGTCAATATACTTAAAGAGGCAATCATCATGACTTTCAATCTAAAAATTAAATCATCGGTACAGTCAATATAACGATTGGAAATCGTCGTGATTACCACTTTTAAATATGATAATTATTATGCATTTGTCACAATTTGTCAATATTTCGATCGAAAATCATTATCATATTAAGGTTTGTTACATATTGTGAAGAATATCATTACGAATATTGAAAATCATAATAATCGTCGATATACTTAGAAGGGCAATCATCATGACTTTTAATCTAAAAATTAAATCATCGGTACAGTCAATATAACGATTGGAAATCATCGTGATTACCACTATTAAATATGATAATTATATCATAATTATCATAATGCATAATTAGTGCATAAGTTTTATGTGAAAATAAGCTAATGTGTATTCTTGTCGTAATTTTATTTTATTGATTTGTTCGATTAATTCTAATCTGTTTTTTATTGTATATTTGGAATGTATTTTATACAACAGTCCATTAGTCATTCTGTAATAATTGTTATTGAAAAGGCAAACATTTTGTTCTATTGTTAATTTAAATAAATTTATTATGTCTGCTTATTCTTTAATGTCGTGTATGTGTTCTTTGATTATAGTTTTCTTGTAGTTTAATGTTTCTGTTATAGATATATTAATGTATAAGTTAGTTATGTCAAAAGAAGCTAATGTGTATTCTTGTGGTGATTTTATTTTATTGATTTGTTCGATTAATTCTAATCTGTTTTTTATTGTATGTTTTGGAATGTATTTTGTTGTGTTATTCAGGAGGTTGTTTAAAAATGTTCCTATGCTGTTTGTAAGTGAGTTTCTAGATGTTATTATGGATCTGATTGGGATTTCTGGTTTATGTAATTTTGGTTGTCCACATAATTTTGGTGAAGATGGGTTCATTGGGATTAGGTTTTTAAAATTGTTAGTATATTTTTCTAATGTGTTTTTTTTATAGTCGTTTTTGTTTTATTGATGAAAAATGATGTTGGATTTTTTGAAAGAAGTATAAATTTATTATCATTTAAAAAAAATCTGTCTTTTCTTATATAAGTATCTTGGTTTAGAATTGCCAGTCCTGCATTTTTATGCAGTATTATTATTCTGCAGTTACTACGATTAGATAGTTTTGGTTTATTTTGCTTTCTATATTTTTAAGAATTATTTTTTCATCATTTATTGTTATATTTATTTGATTATTTTTCTCTGATTATTTTATTATTTTTATACATTCACCTTTAATGTTTCCAGTTCAATCGTTAATAAAGGTAGATTTATTTTTCTTATAGGAGGAGCATATTTGTATCCATTATTGAGAAGTTCTATTTCTTTTTTGTTGAATTGAATATTTGAGAGATTTGTGAATTTACCTGTTATTGTTTTTGTGTTGTTTTGTATTGTATTTGTTTGGTTGTTGTTTAATGAATATTTATTTTTAAGAATATTGATATTCTTGTTCTTCTTTATTTGTTTTTAATAGTATTCTTCTGTATGTTCTTTATTATTTCCTAATATATTGGTCTTCTTGTTTTTCTCGAATTTTATTATATTCAGAGTCTTTCCATGTTTTAGTTTAGCTTCTTCTTCTATCTTGTTTAGGTGATTTTCGTATATTCTATTTTTAAATATATTATAGCCAAGTTGGATTTTTGTTTTGATTTTATTTAGATTTCCATAATGTTTATGTATTTCTTTTTTTTTATTTATTCATTTTAATTTGTTCTTGAATTTTTTTATTAATGAGGTTGGGAAATTTGTAATTAATGAATGCTGAAGTTAGTCTTCCTTTCTTGCAAATTGTTACAAATTTTAAGTTTTGTTCTGTTAGGTTCTTCTTTAATATAAGTTTGTAAAATATTTGGATGAGAACAGGACAATTTGTTCTTGAAATTTTGTATTAATGAAGTTGGGAAATTTGTAATTAATGAATGCTGAAGTTAGTCTTCCTTTCTTGCAAATTATTACAAATTTTAAGTTTTGTTCTGTTAGGTTCTTCTTTAATATAAGTTTGTAGAATATTTGGATGAGAATAGGTGTACTTGCGATGTTCATTTTTATTATAGTTTCATCCAGTTTGGATACCAGTTATTATACTACATTTTACTGTTTTCTTCTTACTTACTGAGTACTTACTTACTTACTTATTAGTTTAAACACAGAATGTGGAAACGGATGCACAAGCAGACAAACGTAGAAAGGAGCCCTTAATTGATCTTAGGAATATTTAGGATAAGAGTTAAATAGAACATTTAATTTGCATAAATTAATAGAGTTGACCGTTATTTGGTGAAAGTCCATATTCATTGCTTTAATAATAGTTTCTTTATCACTTTCAGAACTTTGTGTATTTTATATTTCAGGGATATATGTTCTGGTATTACGTCGTTATCTTTACATTGATGCCCAAACCATATGTTATTTATAACCAAATATCAAGAAAATATCAAGATACCCTAATTTTTGAAAATTTTAGATGTACAATCAAACTAATTTTTTTAGCTCATGTTCCTTGTTTTCTTGAAACTGTTCCAGTATCGTGTTCCAGATAATATCAAGATACCCTAATTTTTGAAAATTTTAGATGTACAATCGAACTATTTTTTTTAGCTCCTGTTCCTTGTTTTCTTGAAACTGTTCCAGTATCGTGTATTTCTTGTTTAGCGAATAAAACGTTCTTGTTAACGCCCAGCTCAACCACAATTGTTCTTATGCTCATTCCATCACTCAATCTGGCTTGAATTATTGATTTCTGAGCTTTATTTAAAGATACAATCTCAACTTGACAGTAAAGATATCAGTATATTATGACAAGAGTTTGTTTGAATTTGTCATATCACAGCCTAATTCAATCTGTTGAAAATTATCTGTACCAGTTTTCTATGAAGGCCATGGTACTTATCGCCAAAAAAAAAAACTATTGTGGATATTTTGAAGAAAATGAGTCTCGCCATTCTCAAGCTAATGCCGATTTGACATATTTTTACCTTAAATTCTTCTTTGATTTAATTTATTTAAAAAACTGGTATCAATGGATGAAACATTGTTAAAAAATTAATAATTACGTTAGGTTAGGCTAGGTTGTCACCTGACATTTGTTTTTAAAATAAGTATATACTTGGTTGCCTATATACTTGGTTGTCATTTAGCACTGCCATCTACACTGGGAACGTTAAACAAATTCTTGCAGTGGTAAGTCTTCTAACCTATGGAAATTCGTTTTAGCGAAGTCATTTGAAATATATTGGCAGTGATTGTTGACATTTGTATCTAATCTTTGATCTAATCTTTTGTAAAATGAGAAGTGTCATTTCTCTTATGTTTTAACAATAGTTCACCTATGTCTTTGGATCCGAACAACATCAGCATTGTCCACTGGTTCCCAGAACTAGAGCAGCACAAATGTGGATACTGCAAGAACAAGACAGGAAGCATATCCTACGGTGAGACCCACCTCTTCGATAAACCATTGTTACATCAGACCATTTGTGTTTTGTTTAAATTGTTAATTGTTAGTTTCATTTGTCCCACTTGTTGTTAACAATGTTCAATTGTTTTATAGGTTATTACGTTAACAAAAAAAATTGTTCTGAGACTCTATTTAAAAATTGAGAAATGGAAGCTTCAAGACAGAACAGAGTCACTATGCTTGTGTAATCTAATAGTTTTCGTTACAGGCATGTGGGCAGAAACTTTGACTGTCGAGGACTATCAGAACCTAATAGATCGAGGCTGGAGAAGGTCGGGGAGTTATTGCTACAAGCCTACAATGGATAAGACATGCTGCCCGCAGTACACAATACGGTAAAGCAAAACAGTGTAGTTAACAAACCAAGCTTCAATCGTGGCATATTTGAAATTAGGATAATATTTGGGCTTATCATGCTAGGGTTTATCATGCCGTGCTCCAACACGGTGATTAGTATATTGCGAGTGCACTTGTTTTTTGTGTCATGCAATAGTACACTCTTATAATTTATGACTGGTTTTAATTCGCTATCTGAGATTTGCACGTTTTCTTATCATGCTTTTTACGGTGAATTATTTAGAATGATGTTCATATATCCCCCATATGTAATTACAAGTGTGTTGCCCAATTAATGTACGTCCTATATCAAATAATTGTGTCAGAATTATCTATCAAAAATTCAGATGGTAATCAATTACATCTGAGTTGGAGCGGTACGATTATTATTATTACTATTATTACTATTATTATTATTAATATTGTTATTATTATAGACCACATACAAAACTACAGTAGAATTATTGTTAATAACTTTGCATCCATGCTTTCAGCTGTGACTCTTTAAATTTCAAGCCGTCCAAGTCACAGAAGAAAATCGTGAAGAAGTTCAACAAGTTCCTGCAGGATGGTGTTTTGGCAAAGCCTGTCGATTCCCGGTGCCCACAAGATGAGGATAAGGACCGCTCCCACATTGTTTTAAAAGAGAGGCCTGCTTTTAAACTAGATGTCAGTGCAATTACAAAGGCTGCGATTGCATCTGGGAGTCAGGAAAATTTGATTTCGGCAAAGACTACATCTGCAGGTACCAAAGAAAGGCAGACAATTGAGAAAACTGCCGTTGTTACCAACGTTTCTGGGATTTCAGGTAACTTGTTAGAATGGAATGTTTTAATCGTTGTTGTGCAATGGCTGTCCCCAAATAATAATGCCTATACCTATTACACTCGTCTGTTTAGATTGGCGTGTTGTAACAATTACCCTGTGTTCTCTTTCTCTCAGTCCTTCGGGCACCATACAATCGCTATTAGCAGGATTCGTCTCCTATGCTTTGCTAGTAGAGTGCCCTTATAGTTTAAAATAATTAGGAAAGACAATATTTCAAGATTTGAAATTTTACATGTAAATCCCAATGGTGCATTGTCCGACACACCACCCAGTATATGTAATTTATTAAGCTAAGTGGAAGTTGTTTTGGTGGCTTTTAAGAGCTTGAATACTTGTTCATAATTTGCTGAAATATGAAGTTCTGAAATGTTGTGTCGTGATTTTGTAAACATAACGATTATATTTCAGATAAGAATATATTGAATAGCAAAATCAAGTTATTATTGTATCTCTTATACTCTAAAGGGTGCAGTCAGATTTTCAAAAATCATGAGTTACCAAAAAAGGCTTAATTTGGCTGTGATCCATCTCCTGGGTTTTCTCTTTTACATAACTCATTTGGGCACAATCCTTTTCTAATGTAACATACGATGTTTGTATTTTACGGTTGTTTATATTGTTTTTAGATTCTTGTGATACTAAAGAGAAGGTTGTGAAAATCGGGAAGGGTGCAGACCCCTTGAGACCACCATGCAAGAAAGCGAAGCTGTTGCGCCTAGAACGCAAGCAACTGAAGATGAGGCAGAACGGCATGCTTGTGGAGAAGCACGCGGCGAGGCCGGACCAGCCGTACAGCCTGGATGACCTGCTTTCTACGCCCGGCGACGGGCGTAAGCACACACTGCGGGTGGGTTCCAGCACAACAGCCTTTCAAAATGGAATAGTTATTCTTGTTGTAGATAGAATTAATCCCAACTAGTGAGCCCGGCATTGATTGGGAGCGCACTAAGCAGGCCGAGTTTGAGTTGTACAAAAAGTACCAGGTTGTCATACACGATGACCCACCTGAACAGTGTTCGATGAAGGGTTTCGTTAAGTTCCTTGTTTCCTCGCCTTTAAAGGTAAACGGGTACTGGAGTTAAATTTAAAGTTTCAAATTTCTCTTTAAATATTGATTGATCTTGGATTCAAAATTAATAGCACCAAACAAAATTAAAGTATGACGAAGTCATACAAAGTAGACACAGAAAGCTTTATTTAAATTGAAGCTAAGAATAAAACCAGTTATAAATTAATTTCGGAAACTTTTTTCTGTTTGATTGGATAGACAAAAATATATTTTTTTAAATAGTATAGATATGATGTGGCCGTATTAACACTTTTGAGACGTTTTTGGAAAACACAATTGGACTTTATAGCTGCGTGCTGACATAGCCAGAAAAAAGATGAATAAACCGTTGAATTTATTATGTTGTCAACATTATATATGCATTAGTTATTAATAATCAAAAGAATAACTATTTTATTTTCCATAAATTAATTATGTTAGACTGTTTTATTTTAACAGTTTTAAAACGTCCCGGTTTTTCTCTGTAGATTGATCTAGTCGAAATGACGCATAATCATGAACTCTTTCATTTGACGGCCGAACTCTTTGCAAAATACCAAATGTTTGTGCACAACGAAACAGAGGCCGATTGCTCGGAGGACTCTTTCCTAGATTTTTTGGTGACCACACCTCTCAAGGTAAAACCAACACGGTAATTAGTATATTGCGAGTGCACTTGTTTTTTGTGTGATGCAATAGTACACTCTTATAATTTATGACTGGTTTTAATTCGCTATCTGAGATTTGCACGTTTTCTGTAAGATGTAAATGGTGCTTGTGGTTACTGAAACAAGATCACAATTTAATCCGGTGTAATTTATAGCCTGTCGCCGATTTTAAAAGCGAAGGGGTCATCCGTTACGGTTCCTTCCACCAGCAATACTGGATAGACGATAAGCTAATAGCGGTCGGCGTTATTGATGTACTCCCTAGATGCATAAGCTCTGTTTACTTCTTTTACGATCCGGACTACAGGGGCCTTACGCTCGGTACATACGGTGCTTTAAGGTAAACATAAAATTCATGACAACTATTACAGGAAATTTTAGTTGTTTTTAAATTTGTATTGTATTAATGATTTTGAAATTTCTTGCCCTAGAGAGGTCCAGTATACCAAATCACTCGCCAAAATCTCCCCATCTCTACATCACTACTACATGGGCTTTTATATACATTCCTGCACAAAGATGCGCTACAAAGGTAGATACAACCCGTCCTACCTTCTTTGTCCGGAGTCGTACGCATGGCTTCCCATAGACGGTTGTGTACCGAAGCTCGAAGCTAGCAAGTATAGCAGGCTAAATGAGGACAGATTGGCCTGCGATGAAAATAGGTGTGGCCAGGAGGATTTGGACTCTATAAACGTGTACATCGGCGGCGGCTTCTGCAAGTACAAGCACTACAAGTACCGGACGAGGTTCACGGAAGTTTTCAGGAATATCGGCGAGTTGTTGGGAAAAAAGTGCGCGCGGAGCCTCCTCGTCGTCAGTCCGCACGGGAATTGAGGTTTTTCCGGGCATGGTGAATTGGTAATAGTTAATTTGGCTCCTTTGGCAAGCAAAGCATTTTGGATATTTACTTTGATTTTTAAATATTTATAATACCTATTCTACATCTTTTTTGATAATAAAACTGTATGATAAAAATTATATTAAGAATTAATAAAACCGTACAGGTACAGTAACTGAACTTGGCGATAAGCCTTGATTTAGTTACGAGGTACGATCTTTTGTTGGCAGATGCTATTTGCGCTATTCCGGCGTTAAGCTTCTTATCTGCCTGTAGATCTTGGCATTACAAGGAATGATCTATCATTTAGAATTTCAGGATTGTTTTTATGTATTTATTTTATAAACATTTTATTGTTTTGCTCTTCAATTAGTTAAAATCGAAGACCAGCCGTCCAAGAATTCTAAGCAAATATATGATAAACAGGTTTATTAGGGTTCATAAGGGTCTTAAATCTTACACTTTGGTGAATTCAATGTACATGATGGCTATGAAATTTTGTAGTTTACTGCAATGTATCAGCAGGTAATGAACATTATTGTTACCAATTAGCCAAGTATATTTATTAGATCCTTCAGTTTTTCAAAGCCATGATGTATTTTGTGTAATCAAATGCTCCCACAGAATCTACTATTTTCATTTACATTTTATTTATGCCAAACTCCGTTATTAATTTACCCCATTATTACTATGTAACAATGGTGACTGGCACCCATCAACACCACATAAGTTTTGTTTTAGATAGTGAATGTAATGGAGAGTTTTTTCACAAAATTTTCACTTCAACAGCCTCGCAAACAATGGTCACAAGCTGCCTCGGCTGCATAATTTACATACATTTGAGTGAACTGATGCCCATCGCAATTGATTTGAATTTTTTCTTTCACAAACTGCAGATAATTCCATAACCAAACAATTGTTGCATGCCAAGTGTTAATCGCTTCGACATTTAAGTGCTTCCTGCAGGCAGGACCATTTTATTGTAAAAACCGCCTTGTTGCATTATTATTTTGTGATATCTATAAATAAATATTTAATAAAAGCTATCTATTAATATAGATTGATGTTTTTAATTTACTAGGGATGTTTGAAAAAATACCTGGTTCGAATCAATGTCACGTGATATTTGAACAAAAATCACAACCAGGGGGTTGCACTGCAGATGTGGTGCCTCCAGGTGTCTAGGGAAACCTATCCAAGAGTATCTTCACATTAGCCTCCAAAGAAATCCATGTATTTTTAGTTATCTTTTACCTAACCTAATCTTCGGTAGGGTTGTATTGAAGAACCTAACCAATTATATCAGCGATACTAACCCCGAAGCCCACCAAGCTTTTGTGAGTGGCCCAGTATAAAGGCAGCAAAAATTTAAAAATTATTTAAAAGTTTGCTGGTATAATCTATCCTTTGGCTGTCTAAGCTATTTCATGAGTTTATCGAATAATTTTGAGGTCCTTGTAAAATAGCCGTCATGTGTATGTGTATCATGTATATTAGTCTCCAAAGAAATCCATGTTTTTTTTAATTATCTTTTACCTAACCTAATCTTCGGTAGGGTTGTATTGAAGAACCTAACCAATTATATCAGCGATACTAACCCTGAAGCCCGCCAAGCTTTTGTGAGTGGCCCGGTATAAAGGCAGCAAAAATTTAATAATTATTTAAAAGTTCGCTGGTATAATCTATCCTTTAGCTGTCCAAGCTATTTCATGAGTGTATCGAATAATTTTGAGGCCCTTGTAAAATAGCCGTCATGTATATGTGGCCTGAGAAAACAAAAAAGGTTGTTTATGACCGATTTGTACATATATTGCCCTGTATAATAAATACCAGTAATAAATAAATAACTCTTGTAATAAATAATAATTCTTAAACTTGGGGTAATAAATCTTGGTTAGAAATTCTAGGTTAGTAAGTTTCGATATGTGTTTATTGCGATCAATTACATTCCATCTGTGCAAGTTCTGAAGTTGTATAATACATTAATTCATGTGTTAATTGTGTTACAACTTGAACTGTGCAACGCCAATTTTAATCCCTAATTAATGAAAGAACGCTTAGATTGCTATTTTATGTTGCTTAGGAGGTCTACGCAAAGTATGTTTGCAGCTTCCCACTCTCGTACATCGCCTTCACATCGGATCCACCGCCCAGGCACTCGCCCTTGACGAACACTCTAGGTACCTGCAAATACAATAAGCCTTAAAACCAGGTTAGTTTTCTCGCTGTAGGTTAGATTAGTTCAACAACATCGCCTGCCACAAGGCACTAAACTGAATTTCCAACATGAGATGGAGAGTGGTACTATAAAATAGTGCTCTTAATATTTTTAGGCCTCTATAGGAACCATAGTATGCCAGGCGATAAAGCATCAAATCCAAACAAATGTTTGTAAAGGATTTTCTCTAAAAATAGTGCTCCTAATATTTTTAGGCCTCTATAGGAGCCTTAGTATGCCAGGCGATAAAGCATCAAATCCAAACAAATGTTTGTAAAGGATTTTCTCTAAAAATAGTCTTAACATTTTTAGGCTTCTATAGGAACCATTGTATGACAACCGATAAAGCATCAAATCCAAGCAAATGTTTGTAAAGTATTTTCTCTAAAACAAAGTTCAAATGTGCAGTTAATATATTACAGTTTTCGCTCCGGTCATTTCACCAAGGATGGCCTGGATTTCGTCTGCATCATCTCTTTCGTCTAACTCGATGGTAGTGTACTTCTTGTGGATCTTTTCGAAAACCTACGAACAATAGAAAATTACTGGTAACGTATAAGGCGACAAGTTTATGATGTTTTTATTAAGAATTTTGTACAATTAACAAATTGCACAATTCATCTTTTTTTTCCGTGACGTCTCTGCACATAGCGCAAAACGGAAGGCCACATCGAACACTAGCGAGATACCCTCCATTGTATCAACGGAGCACTTCATATATGCGACAGTTCCGATTGTTTGGGCCATGGTGGAGCCCTCCATGTGCATTACCGGTGACGGATTATCGTTGCTCAATGCCTTAGTAGTTTCTGGTCATCGCGCAGCTCCATTATCGTGCCCACCAAGATTATCGGATTTCTGCAAACATGTCCGTTCACTAGTGCCCCAAGTTAGTCAATTATTTGTAGACTTGTCAGGTGTGGTGAGTTAAAGCAATAACTTCTAATACAGCTGTGGGTTGTTCAGTTACTGAACAGTAACTGATCAGACTGAACTGACCGATCTGCCAGAATGGGTGTGTTATCCAATATTATGTAGGCAGTGATTATAATATTGGTATACTATAATAACTATACTATAATATTATAGTTATTATAGTAATACTATAATCACTGATGTAGGTCTGAAGAAAGGGCGTGAATTTCTTATTTGAAATTGTACTGTACAGCGAGCTAACAAATGAATTGTTTACCTCTAAAAGTGTAAAACATTTGTTTAGAGTTTCAAATTTAGTTACGCAACCGAGTAATCATGCACATGTGAAACGGACATAAAGTTGTACTTTACGTTATACGATTCTGACTTACTTCCTTGGCAAGCTTGCAGTACGGGCAGTACGACTTCGAGAAGATGACCACTTCATCGCTGTTCACCAGGCCCTTCACCATGATGGAGGCTTCGGAGTCCATGTCTACTGGGGGAATCCGTGAACTGAAAACGCCCATAGTCTTTATCAACAAACCACGATCTAATTGATAAGAGGAAAATTAAGATGGGCCGTGTTCGTCTGTGTCTAGTACACTTACAAATTTGTGAGAGAAATTTCATATGACTTTGAAATGGTCCTCAACAGGTGACGAATGGGGCTATTGTGACAGCGGTTCCAAGGCCGGCGGGATTAAAAGCAATTAAAAGGTCGAAAATGTCCGGAGATGATTAATGGGGCCTTTTACCGGCAATCACAACACCCACATCAGTGCTTACGTGGAAATCGGGTAATTTCACAATGTTACAAAGTGTGTACCGTGAAAAAAGATTATAGGTTATCTCAATATGCTTACCTGAGGTAAAGGTAAAGGTAATCAATCGAGATCGAATGTCAAACACAAAAGAGTCAGTCAGACTGATCAATTACCTATTTAAATTTAAATACTTCCATCTACCAAGTAAAAACTCAACTATTTTCATACTTACATTTTCTAATACAAAAATTATGCAGTTTATAGTTCTAAAGATTTACTCTAATTACATAAAACCAAAAATGATGCAAGAAATTAAAAATTTGGTTATGTCAATTCGGTAATTATGTCAATATGGGCAATTTAAACGCAGTGACAGCTAAATCATAAAATTTTAGGTTGGCAATCTTTGGTAGACATAGACAGTCTAACCTAACCTGACCCAAAACGACCCAACGTAGCAAAGAAAGTCGTGTACTCTATTCAAACAAACACTATAATTCAATCAATTAACACCATCAATCTGTATGTGAGGCTATATTTGATCGAAGAAATCTATGAATCAGCCTGAAATGGTGTTATAGTAGTTTGGAAATTTCGTAATATAACGTCATCTAGCGGTAATATGACGATACGTGAAACGTCAAAACGGTGATGTGACACGAAATCAGGCGAGTTGGACGAATCTGACGTTTGGAGGAGCAGCATCAATAGAATACGATGTAAACAGCCCGAAATCTGCACGAAGAGCACAGAGAACGAGCGACAATGGCGCTGCCCGGTAACGGGATATTCGTTGTCAAGGGGGAGATGTCGATCCTGCTCACGGCGATGCGGCGGGGCAACCGCTGGTCCTCGCACCACCAGGAGGACGACCAGGACCCCCTGATGAAGGCCTTCCAGGACCTGAAGGACATGCTGAACAGGGTGGAGGACCTGCGGCTCGTCGATCCCTTAGAGTTCCTCGGTCCGTTCCTCGAGGTGATCCGTTCGGAGGACACCACAGGCCCGGTTACGAGCCTGGCCCTCTCCGCTGTCAACAAGTTCCTCTCGTACGGTCTAATTGGTGAGAAACATTGCTGACGGCTCATGTGATTTTATTTTCAAACCGAATTCTTAACACGGGTTCTGAACAGCCCGAGTTTGATTTGTGATGTTTCTATTAGTGAACGTTTGTTCGGTTTTCAGATGCTTCGCACGCCTCCATAGCCCTGACGGTGCACAGCATAGCTGATGCTGTAACGCACGCCCGGTTTGTAGGGACTGACCAGTCCTCCGATGGCGTCGTCCTCATGAAAATCCTGCAGGTGCTCAAGGCGCTGACACTCTCCCCCGAGGGCTCATCTCTCACCAATGAGAGCCTCTGCGATATTATGCTCTCATGCTTCAAGATCTGTTTCGAAACGAGACTAAGCGGTAAGTAGTAAATACACAAATCCTCGCTTTAATTCACAAGCCCAATCAAAGCGATGTCAAATAGTAGAAATTCTTAAAGATAAAGTCAGTCGCTCAGTTGATTCAGATCTGTTACTGTATGTATTTTTATACCTAGCTATAAAAGTTGTAGTGTAGTCTCAACATTTAAATATAATAATTTCAAATAATTTCATCCGATTTCATAATATCACGAGCTATTATGTCGTGCCGATTGTTTAGAAAGGAACTGGAGCTGGCGATCCTTAGAGTTAACATAAAGGTTACAATTAGTGATGGGCATAATCGAATGATTTTAATAATCGAATTATGCGAATACAAATTATTGCAATAATCGAATAACAATTCGAATAGTTTTATAGTTATGAATAATTCTATTTAAAATCATTCATAATTTGATTTTCACTAATGATAATAAGAAGAATACAATAGTATTAGTACTTCTAATAATACTTAGAATACAATCTCTAGTCAAGTATTGACTAGAGGGAAAATCATTTGAGATAGAGTGAAACACAACTGATACATGGTGAAAAGCAATCGGAAAACTATGTAATATAATTTATATTAATTAATGTATAATTTTGAAGAATATCAAAATTTAAAATAAATGCAACCCTTACTGAATCTGTAGTTTACGTTTCAAGCATTCTAACTATGTCAGTATAACACTGCATTGATGATATTTTAGTATAATTGTAATTTTTATGTAACTAATACTATTTCTGTTTAGAGCTTTTGCGACGGACGGCGGAGCACTACCTAAAAGACATGATCCAATTGGTTTTCATGCGGTTGCCTCAGTTTCCGGAAGTTTTCACTGGCAACCTCAAGAAAATGCGCCCCAGCAACATGGAGCAGACGAGGACACGGAAGCGCAGTAGGACGCTGTATAACAAAAGCAAGAAAGTAGACACAAAGCAAGCGAACCTTACTGAGAAAGGTGAACATTTTATATTTTGTCTGCCAAATAAAAGCAATCAATGACATAATTCAGTGATAGATCGTTCTCTTCGTATGACATTTAACTACAAAATTCAACACCGGACGACAAGCCCCATGCTTGTTAAATAACTGGGCCCCACTTCTTTGTTTGGTTTAGAGTATTGTTGAGTTAAAATTCGTTGTACAGTTCTTTCAATTCTTCCGCAACTCCATTAGAAGGAAGGATCGGCAGCAACTTATGACCGTTGAATGATGTGACAAAACATTATTAAATGTCACATGTGACAAGTATTTCAAATATCAATTGTCTCTTTGACATATTATTCTGGAGGACCTGTTGTACACCATTAAATAAATTAAACAATTTTCATCGACATTTTTTATGGCCTACGCTCTAAGGCCCAGTTTTACAATCGTGGAACATCATTGTTCCTGGTACAATTACCTAGGATACAATTGTTTCAACAATTGTATCCTAGGTAATTGAACCAGGAACAAGGATGTTCCTTGATTGTAAAACCGGCCCTAAATCAGCAAAAACAGTTTAATATATGCCGTACCAGAAATGCATCAGACCAAACAGGATTATTGCACACAACTGGGCAAGCAGGGCTCAGATCAGCTCGAAACGTCATAAGGCAGGGGATTAGAAATTCCTGATTGAATCAATTATAATCAAATCCAATTGCTGATTTTGACCTACAATTTTAAGCTCATCCTGTTGACTACAGCTATTCTAAACCAGAACTGGACAGTGGAAGCCAGAATTATTCTTATTTCCGCTACCAAAACCTGTCAATTACTGAATAATTTATATCATTTCATTTGCTAAATTTTTAACCAATAACCACTATCCATCTCTAATATATATATATATATATATATATATATATATATATATATATATATTTATCATTACACCTTCTACCAATTAGTGTAGGTGTTCCATCTCTAATAACTTTTTGTTACTTTGTTTTGTAGAGCTTGACGATGCACACAATCTGTCCATTCAAAAGCCAAGCGTGAGCCTTAAACCGACACACCTCTCAGTGACGTCGACGGCACTTCCAGGTAACATCGTGGACATGCAGGGCTCCATATCACAGTCAACGCCACAGCAAGGCTGCCTAGACGGCAATGGCTTTGCTGCGTCAGCAGCCGTGGGTACGAGTGAGAAGCTGCTGGAAGTAGAAGCACCACAGGAGAAGGTCGCGATTAGTGTTGAGTCACCAGTAGATGGTGATGCTATAGATGACTGCTGCAAAACGGTAATAGTCAACTACATTGCAAACTCATTATTTTTACATGAAACAGTGTTTATTGGAACTTGGCTATAAACTTTTAGTTGGTTATACGGCTAGATATAGGATTATCATTCTATAATTAAATTTTGAAGTCTTCAACACTCGGAGATATAGAACAGAGCTGTGCGGAGTTGTCTTTTAACGCTGAATTACTTATTGAATGTGTTAAAACGTCGCCAATCTTTACTTTATTTTATTATAAATGTAATTTATTTATTAACAAAATTGTGGGAAGTCTTTAAAAGTATAGCCTGATTTGTTTTAATATGATTAACCAAATCTAGTATCTTTAGTGACTTTTATTATCTGTTACGAGCTTTAAAGTAAGGGAAACTTTTGCATTGTAAAAAGGACATTAATGAGGTTATGTAGGAGTGTCAATGCCACAAATAATAGTAGTTTTTAATGCAGAATATGTCTTTTGAATATGTTGTTTTGTAACCCTAGATTTCTATCAATAGTAACTGAAGACAATTCAAGTTGGTACAACTAAAACAATTTAATTGTTAAATTGATGCATGAACGGTAGTTTTGTCAAAAATATTAAATTGATGCCATTGCACAAAAAGAAAGAAAAATTTAATAATTTCTTGACCGATTTTCTTCACTGATGATAAGTTTAACGTTGGTTTAGTTATGGTTTTGTATTTTTAGGAGACTGACAGCAAAACCATTGATGAAACAGAGAAAATCCAACAACCAGAAGAGAAACCAATAGAGTGGCAAGAAACTTATAGCATGACACCTGCACCATTGGCTGAGTCAGGTAAATCCCTGGAGTTGCAAGCAGCAGATGGCGAGACAGACGCGGGACAGGATTATATCAACCAGAGGGGCATCCGCTTCACACCTCAGCATCCAGACGACAGTGCCCTTGTACCATACGGACTGGCCTGCGTGTATGAGCTTTTCAGATTTCTGATTAGTCTCTGTAATCCGTTGGACAAACAGAACACAGACGTCATGATCCACCTTGGGCTCACTTTGCTCACAACGGCATTTGAAGTCGGCGCCGACAGTGTTGGAAAGTACTCTAGCTTGTTGAGCCTTGTAAAGGACGAACTTTGCCGGAATTTATTTTCTGTAAGTTGCAACAATTTAGTCGCACCTGGGAGAGGGTATGTGAGAAATGCACTCGTCTATTCCTGATAATGGATGTAATTAAATTCACAAATGCTCACTCTCGCCTCTCAAAGAGTAATATCCTGCAAATTCATTTTCTTTCGCTATAATTTGTAATAATATATATTTTGAAATTACCTTAGCGTAAGTTACTGATACAGAAGTATTTGCTTTGATGTTGGAATAAGGTTAATTTTAAAATTTGTTTTTACAGCTGTTAAGTACAGAACGTCTGTCTGTGTTCGCCGCAGACCTGCAAGTGTCGTTCTTAATGTTCGAATCGCTACGCACCCACCTCAAGTTCCAGCTCGAGTTCTACCTCACCAAGCTGATCGACATAATAGTGAGCGACGGGCCGAAGGTGACCTACGAGCACAAGGAGATCGCCCTTGACAACATCCTGCAGCTGTGGCGCATACCGGGCTTCACCACCGAGCTCTACCTGAACTACGACTGCGACATGTATTGCACGAACCTGTTTGAGGATCTCACCAAACTGCTGGCGAAGAATACGTTCCCGATAACGGCTGGCGTCTACCACACGCACCTCCTCTCGCTCGATGCACTGCTCACCGTCATCGAGAGCATCGAGGCCCACTGTCACAACCGGCTCGGGGATTTGAAGGGTGGGCGGGCGGCGGACAGTTCGCACGAGCGCTTCGAGGCCTTGCAGAGCTTCAGGGAGACCAGACAGAAGGTCAGCGAGTATGTGCCTACAAGAGAGGAACTGCTGGCTGTAAAGAACATTAAAAAAGTAAGGTCCCTAGGATGCATTGCAATGATAATTGTTATTGTATTGTTTTATTTTATTATTGCAATATTCTCGACAGTTTCATTCATGTGATTGTAACCTTGCATTTTCTTAGAGTGCATTAATTTTTTTCACATCTCCTTCACAAACAAAATTTCAATATGCAAGCACAGTATGTACTAAATGGTATTTGTACCATTTATTATACCATGCGAGCAAAAATGATTTTCATCTAAGAGGGCATTAAGCTCTACTGCTAATCTGTAGATGCCAAGCAAACGTTGATGATAATAATTTTTGCTCGCAAGGTACAATAATACATACAAATTATAATTTATTGTGTCACACATGTCAAGTGCCTTTCTATTTTTGCTGGTGTTGTAATTTTGATTATTGGTTACACTTTTAGGTTAAGAATGATCTCAACTGATTTTTGGGTCATCAAGTTTCTTTGTTTAATTATATAGTGGCTTCCGACGGGAACAGAGTACTTTAACCATAAGCCGAAGAAGGGTATCCAGTTTCTGCAGGAGCACGGCGTGCTGAAAGCTGACCTCGAGCCAGCGGAAGTGGTGGTGTTCCTGCGGGAGAACCCAGCCCTCGACAAGAAGATGATCGGCGAGTACATCAGTGGCCGCAGCAACTACCAGGTGCTAGAAGCTTTTGTCAAGATGTTTGACTTCACCGACACACGTGTTGACGAGGCGCTCAGGTTGTACCTGGAGACGTTCAGGCTGCCCGGCGAGGCACCCCTCATATCAATGCTGCTCGAGCATTTCGCAGAACACTGGCATGTAAGTCACCAGTCTGAAAACGTGATAATTTAAACTGGAGCATCCTAACTTACGTTATATAACGTAACATTTCAAAACGCATCTGGTTTCGTTTTGTGTTACACAGTTGGCAATGATGCTATAAAATCTAGTAACTATCAAATCTTTAGACAATTGGCTTGTTTCGAAGATCCATTAATTTGAAAGGTGGCACATATATGAACTGTAAATTTTTAGAAATGCAATGGAGAACCCTTCGCCAATGCCGATTCCGCCTTCACTCTTGCTTATGCCGTCATAATGTTGAATGTTGATCAACACAATCATAATGTCAAGAGGCAGAACAATCCAATGACTGCTGAGGACTTCAAGAAGAATTTGAAGAAGGTAAATGGTGGCAACGACTTCGATCAAGATATGCTTGATGAAATATACATTGCTATTAGGTGAGATTTTCGTTAATAACAAGAAGTAGAGTCATTGTTTATTTGAACTGTCCCAATGGTATTTGGCCTGCACTTGCAATATATTAGTATCTGATTATCAGTTGGCACAATGGTTAAAAAAAATCGATTAAATTTGATTGAAGAATGTAATACATAGTTTGTATTTAATTTGAAATCCCTGATTTGTGGATTTTATCTATAGTCAAAAATCTTTTCAGGCACGATGAAATAGTTATGCCGGCAGAACAAACAGGCCTCGTCCGTGAGAACTACTTATGGAAGGTGCTACTTCGGAGAGGTAACTCCAAGGATGGCAATTACATCCACGTCCACAGCGGTGCTTACGACATCGACCTCTTCTCCCTAATATGGGGACCGATCGTGGCGGCTCTCTCCTTCGTCTTCGATAAATCCGACGACCCGGCAGTGTTCAAGCGGGCCGTCCACGGTTTCGAACGGTGCGCCTTTATCAGCTCGCACTTCGGCATGACCGGCAACCTGGACATGGTCGTGGCGACTCTAAGCAAGTACACGATGCTGCACGGCCAGCCCAAGAGCAACGGTCTGACGGTCCAATTCGGTGGCAACCCGAAAGCACGGCTGGCCCTGAAGACAGTGTTTTCCCTCGGCCACCAGCATGGTGAGAGCGTACGTGAGGGCTGGAGGAATTTGTTTGACCTCATACTTACCTTATTCACACATAACCTGCTCCCGAGGTCTTACACGGAGTCCGATGACTTCATCGAAGCCAGCGGGAAGATACATTTGGCATTCGAGGACGTGCAGCTGCAGAAACCGGATACCGGTCTATTCAGCAGCATATACTCGTACATGGTGTCGTCAGAGAATATTTCCAAGACGCCGACGCCTGAGGAGCAAGAGTGCATCGATATGGCTAAGCAGTGTATCAAGGAGTGTGGATTAGAGCAGGTATTTTTATTTGTCAACTTTGAATTTCCCAAGCTAAATAAAGTGTGCCGCTCCAACACAATTTTATTCTGCTCGTAGGCAAAATATTGAGATAATCTCAATAACCTTTGTAGGCTTTTTTACGGCGCGTACAAATTTACATGCAATCAAATTTCATTGGTAACTAGATGTCACATTTTTAAAGACTCACTAGTACACTTATGTTACTAATGAGTCCTTATTCAAAAATAGTCCCGAAATGAAGAATGCTCATTTATTGATAAGTAAATTTATGTTCCAGGTTATTACAGATTCAAAATTTTTACACGTACAATCTTTGCTGGACCTTACAAGAGCATTAATCGAGCTGTCCAGGGGCCCTGATGTTGAGAAGTCGCTAGGTTATGGATACAATGAAAGCGTTGCCGTCTTCTTCTTAGAATTGTTGGTTAAAATTGTACTACAAAACAGGTAATTGATGAGTGCGTTCTAGTATTGCTATCCTCTCCAAATCTCCAGACCTTGAAACGAGGCTACTTAACGCTACTTAACAAGGCTATTTAAGTGTCTGCGTTCTCAGGGCCTCGCAGGCTTTTTGTGCACCCCAGCCCAGCCGTATTCTGGCCTATACATAATTCAATTGCTTGATTTTACAGGGACCGTGTGATGACGATATGGCAGATGGTCAGAGACCACCTGTACACCCTGGTGATGAACGCCTCGCACTGCGACTACCAGTTCCTCTTGGAGCGTTCGGTGATCGGGCTGCTGCGCCTGGCAATCAGACTTATGCGGAATGAGGATATGAGCCCAGTGGTGCTTCAGTCGCTTAGGATGCTGTTGCTCCTCAAAAGTAACACCTTGCACAGGATATCCAGGCAGATATCGTATGGGCTGTACGAGCTTTTGAAGACCAGTGCCCAGAACATACACACCAGCACCGACTGGTCTATAGTGTTCACACTGCTTGAGTGCGTCGGTGCGGGAGCCCAGCCTCCCAAACCAATTTTAGATGAGAGTCAAGTAGAACAAGGTTCGTATGCCTGAAAATCATTTATTTTTGTGTGGTTATGCTGCTACTCTAAGTTATAAAGAGGTGATTGTAAATTGTCGCTTCGCTTTAGGTGCCAAAAGCGAGCCTGAATGTGTCGCTAGCAGTGAGGAGGAGTCAATAAACACCGACAAGGGCTACACCTCTGATTCTGAGCTGACGAAGAGCCCAAAGCATGCTGCTGCTTTGGCCCGATCACAAAGTCCGATAATAATGCCCATGAGCCCTATAGGGACCCCGCAGAATAACGCCGGAGGATGGATTTTGGTAATACTCTAATTTATCATTCAATGATAGCTTATGTCAATTAAAGTATCTAACCAAGTAGTGGTCTACATTAAATTTCATAAATTTTACAGGACACCTGTTATTTCATTTGATTCTTCATTTTTAATAAAGACTTTATGTTGTAGAATCAACTTTCAACTCTGCTAGGTTATTACATAATTGTAGAAGTAATGTTCCGTAAAATATTCAGTTCCTTTATGAACATAACATACACTTTTATTGAGTTCATTGCTTAAATTAGTATACTGGGCATTAATGTTTTGTTGAATCACAGGTTGGAAACGAGGGTGAAATTCAGCCTGTTGTGGGACGGACGCCACCTGCCCACCAGTACAGCTTGGCTTTGGAGAGGAACCTGGGCCCCCACGATCCCAGCGGGCTTGTAAAGTGCTGCGAGAGCTTGGCGTTCCTTGTGAGGGACGTGGCTCATATAACGCCGTATAACTTTGATAACTGTGTCCACTGCATCAGGACGTTCGTTGAGGCTAGTTTGTACGAGAGTAAGTAGTTCTTTAGAAGATTCTTTGGAGGAACTGTAACTGCTGCAGTCAGGAGCATAAAACATAGCAACAAAAAGCTTTGTAGCAATTTGAATGAAGCCAAGTGAGGGGTAAAAATACACGAACCGCTTACACAGGCCCATGTTCGTAATATCAAAGGAAGTTAACATGAACATAATTAGGATTTGTTACTGTCAAAAACCGTAGAGCAGGTGTGGGCAAATCTTTTGGCTGTCGGGCCACATTGTGTATGAAAGTTAAGAAGGTTATCTTATAAATTATACATGCGATATTTTTAAACGAAACCGAGTATTTATTGTGCATTTTAAATTTGAATTTAAGTTAAGATTATTCACTGTGGGTACCAGGCTAACGATAAATTTGTAATTGCTTTCTTTTTGAAGAAATATTTTGGCAGTACACGATCACAAAACCAATTTAAAATTAAGTTTAAGGTTTTATCCATATTACCAGTTATTTATTTAAGGGGTTATTATTCTGTACTGGTAGAGTTATTTTTATTTTATTTTATTTTTATTAATTCTGTAACTTAAATGTGATTTAAGTAAATGCCTGTTTAAAAAAAGATTGACAATACCAGGCATTAATTTATTCAACTGAATGCATCCATTTTTTTTTTAGATAAGAATGGAAAGAAAGGTTCCATTCGTGACTCGAGGGTGCGACGGAAATCAAACAACAGACATCGTAGTGAATTGCGACCATCGCATAGAAGCCCAGCTTCTAGTCCCGATGAGTATGAGAGTGATGATGAGGATTTACCGGGAGCCTACCACCAAGTCACAATTCAGGTACTTAATGTTGCACATCGAATTGATTCATAAAATTATATTTGCACTATTTTACATATATATTTTTTTTAAGCTCTTAGACCTGATGCACACGCTACACACCAGAACTGCTCAGATATTCCGCTGGTGGGCAGAAGAGGGTGGCGAGGTGGCCCAGGAGACGTCTCTTTGGACTCAGGGCTGGTGTCCATTGCTGCAAGGTATCGCAAGGCTGTGCTGCGATACACGAAAACAGGTATAGACTATTGTAATTGAAATTGATGTTCATATATTTTCATTCCTTGTTTTTTAGATAAGAATGAGCTCAATAACATATCTGCAGCGCGCACTTCTTGTGCACGATCTGCAAACATTAACCGGCCCTGAATGGGAAGCTTGCTTCAACCGAGTGCTATTTCCGTTGCTGAGCCAACTGTTACAGCCTATTGGAAACCGTGATCCGTCTGCCATGGAGGAGACTAGAATGCGTGCGGCCACGGTTCTATCAAAAGTGGGCATTCTCAAATAGTCACGATAACATTATCCTGCTGCATATGTATTACAGGGTGATAATTTTACAAAAATTATATCTTCCAGGTTTTCCTGCACCATCTCACCCCGTTGCTTTCACTGGAAACGTTTTCACAGCTGTGGCTGATGATTCTAGACTACATGGACAAGTACATGCATGCCGATAAAAGCGACCTGCTGGCCGAGGCAATTCCAGAGTCGCTAAAGAACATGCTCCTGGTGATGGAGTCGGCCGGGGTGTTCGAGGGACCGGGCCAGCTGTGGAAACTTACCTGGGACCGCATGTCTACTTTTTTGCCGCTGATGAAGGAGGAGCTGTTCCTGGAGAAGTGCTCCCAGGGGGCCAGCAGCAAAGAGGCTGTGGCACAGGCACCGCCAGCCGAGGAATTCCCGAAAAGCACAATAACGGTGACTCAGCATAACATTGAGAACGCCACTCGGTCCAGTATTATCCTGCAGCCGCCCACGTCCCAGAACGCCATCAACTCACCATTGTTTGCTCACCTCGGGCAGGTAAGATGATGCAGAGGAATGTGATGAAACAAACTTCAAAGCCATTCAAATAGATTTTTTGTGCATCATCGACATTATATAATCATACAATTAAATTATTTGAGCTATTGAGAATATCTAATGGGCCTGTGCATGCGACATCAGCGTTGGTACGTTCAGTGTGAACGCCTAGTATAATGGCAAAGTTGCTTATGTGACACAAGACTGCAAATTCTCGCTTGTTCAATGTTAACACAGTGCGGTCCAATGTTTGGAGTCCATTCCAATTTCCAAATTTGGGGATTTCATTAGCTGTCATGGTGTTATTTTATTGTTGGTACAAGGCTTTATTGAGTAAATGGAAGTGCGCACATGGTTATGACACGGTGCCCGCTAACGATATCTCATTGTTATACAAATTCCCAATAAAATTTATATTGATATAAAAAAAAAAACGTAGCTGATCATGTGTGCGACAATGTGAATTACAGTATAAAATTGCAGACCATATCTATGTTGGTATTATATGTTTGTAACGGAAACGTTTTGTCAAGTAAAGAACTTGTCAATCTGATGTTTGTACACATCCTAAACTTGCTTTTACCACTGAATGTGTGGGGTAGAATCTATATAACCTTTTTGGCCGAATGTTCCACCTAATTTAAATTTGTTTATATTGTTATTGTTTTCATCGAAGCACTGTACCTTATATTCAAAAATTACCAACATGGCTATTATGTTGTGACGTGAATATATGCTGTACTTCTATATTAGGCACTACATGTGATTTCACTGGTGTGATATTTCAGATGGTATCAACACCAATTGGCCCGCCAACATTGGAGCCTCATCCCCCAATGGGCCAGCCTTTCATTCAGCACACCACACAGTTTGCCACAGTGCCGGGTGCATCCCCTGCGGTACCCACACAATCACCGGTGCCTCCGCCACCGAACTTACCACAACCACCAAAAACTCCCAGCGTCGTTAACCAAGGCCACACTTTTCCTATTCTGTACGGTAACCAGGCATATGCACCCCCCATGGAGGCCCAACCGGTCTCCCTTTACTCAGAGTATATAGGGAACCCGTACAACTTGCAAGCGGCAGACGGTACATTTCAGAATTTCGGGAGGAATCCAAATTTTCAGGGTGGCAATGCAGGTTTGCCGGCTCCTAGCGGCGATGCTAGTATCGGTGCTGCACACGTACACCCAGATGTAGGCAACGGCGAAGATAACTGCACGGTTAACAACAGCACGTCAGCAGAGGAGAGCATGAACGGTAACTACGTGGGGTATGCGGCGCCTGTCAGCACGGCAGCCGCCGGCCTAGACTCTAACAGGAATGCGCACGACGACAACCATGCCATCTTTCAGTCGGCAAACTATTTTATGGGCGATCAGAACTTCATACCGCCCGGTTCGGAGATCCTGTACGGCAATCAGGTGTGCAACGCAGGCTTCAACATTCCAATAGTCTCCAAACAGAACGTTGACGGGAAGTAATAGTCATTGCACGAAAACGTATGGGTATTTTTAATATGGTGTGTTTTGTAAGCAGCATTTGTTTTGTATCACGGGAACTAGTCACAGTTGCTTTCCGGTACTCATTGCCATTTTGAAATGTAAATGGCAAGGCAGAGCTAGGTGGCGATCTTTGCATCTAAGTATAATTCAATTGTTGTCAAGTAAGATGTGGATATTGAAACTTATACATCATTCATTGTATGTTTAGGTTACATACATACTTGTTATATAATTGTGTATAGACTAACTGTTGTAATTATATATATATATTAAAATATATTGTATATATACATATTAATTAATTAAAAACTTTTGTTTTGATTATAAAATTTTTGCACAAATACACAATTAAGTAAATTCACAAAACTTCCGGCCTGTCAAAATGACATTTTATTGGCTAACATAAAAATCACTAATTAAACTGACTGTAATTTAACATCTGATTTTGGTAACGATTTCATTTAAACTTTAAAACTTTTGTTTCATTGCTAATTGTCACTTCCAAATTCGTCGATCGATTCCAAATTTTTGAATGACGATGGATACAAAACGAATTCTTCCCACTAGGGAGATACAAGCACGTTTTGACTTAATATTCCAATGCGTTCTTTGCATTTGAAAAAGTGAAGTCAATCACTTGTTTATTTAGTAGATAAGTTATTGTTAACCGCTACCCTAAGGTACATATATCTACAAAAATATGTAAAAACCATGGATAATTTTTTAACTTTTACAGTTCGACAGTTTGCCGCTTTGTTTTTACCGATTAAAATTCTCTCCTGTTCACTTCGGAGATGCTAACCCCCACAACGTTCTTCACTTGTTTGTTAGCAAAAGGTGAACGCGACTTGAAAATGGTGAAGATCTTGTTCCTGTTAGATTCGATGAAGGTTTCCTTAGTGTTCTTCTTCTTCTCTTCAGTAACCTTCGGTGCATCTGCCGAGCGGGACTTGAAAATCCATTTAACTACTCCCATCTTCTTCATCACCCTTCTGAACTTCTCGTTAGTGAGGCCGTAGATGATGGGGTTGAGTGCCGCATTTAGCAAGATCAAGTACTTTGAAGCAAACGATAGTACTCCATATGGTCCATTTACCTGGAACATGAAAATTATTTATGTTATGGGTACCCCGAGTGAAGTGAAATTACAAATGGGATTCTGACAATAGCCGAAGGCTTACTCTATTTTTTTATTGTCCTCTTTACAAGGCCTTATTGATTAAAGTCTGTGTGCAAGACCCAAGTCAGTCTCAATACTACTCGCATATCAGCTTTATTGCATGATATTCACTCAAGTTTCTGTTGAAATTGTTGTAAAAATTATTTGTAATTATCAATCTTAAATTTAATTAAACATATTTTACCAAACGGGGATCTTAGGCATTAATGAATACTATAGTTTTAGTCATCCGAGTAATTTGCAGGGTACCAAAAAGGGGTGATTATCAAATGTAAGCGAATGTTAAAAGCAGATAACTTTAAACAAAACGTATTCAGTTTTTGTTAAAACATTGTTTTATCCTCATTGTCAGTTTATGATTTTAGTGCCAGACAGGTTTAATAAAATTCTATTAGCCGATTGTACTTACAGTGTTCCTTACTTCATGGCTGTAGCCCATAATGTGGGCCTTGAGGAGCTCGTTGCGGTAGAAAATCAGTGCACTGAATGGAATTCGGCATATACTAAAGGTTACCACGACAATGAACATAGTTTTCGCAACCTTGGCTTTATATTTCACTCGGTTGGCCGGCTTCGTTCTCTTCTTTACTTTGGTCTCGTATCTATCAAGCTAAACAAATCTTATATGTAAAGTACTCACAACAATATTAGATTATTATTAACGTAATTAGTAGTACTCTAATACTCTAATAATTATTATTCTATGAATTATATATTTTTTATCAATTATAGTCCCAGTCGGGTAAATACAAAGTAATATGATCAGTCATCAAAGCCAAAGATATCTCCACTAGCATTATTTTCAAATGTCTTCTCTTGAACATTTAAAATCTGCCAGTATCACCATCAAGTGCCCTATGGAATTATTATTGCGATACCTTAACGAAGATGGTGATGTAGCATACACACATGATGATTAGCGGTATCAAGACCATCATTGTGATGATCACAGTCCAATAGATATTGAGGACGAAAGTGTCTTCAGTGCAGTACTTCTCAACAAAATTAAGCCACTCACGCTCCTACAAAGAATTAACATCAACACATCAACAAAACTTCATATGAAATATGAGGAAGGTCCAACTTTATAGGTCCTACAAAAGAATAGCGGTGAGGCGAAAACTGCGCCTGCAATCCATGTAGTGGTCATGACCACCTTGGCCTTGTACTTCGTAAGTCGTGTCTCTTGGGGAAGCACAATTGCTGTCAGACGGTCATAGCTTATCGCTGAAAGGTTCATAACACTAGTGAGCAGGAGTAAACCTGAAACAATTAATACTTAATATTTATTTAGTTTTTGAAGTACCTGGTAGTCATTGAAACTTGAAAGTTGGCCACACATGAGAAAGACCGTAATAGTAAATAATAATATACTTACATTCAAAGGCACCTTCGATTTTGCATCCGAACTCGCCTAGTGGGTAGTTTTGAACGAAATTATACAACAGGAAAACCCACGGATGGATGGACAAAGACAGCAGGTCTGCCACCGCCATGTTCCCAATGAGCAGGTTCGTAGGGGACCTGAGGTGCGGGTTCTTGGCGATCACATATATCAGCATTGTGTTCCAGAAGATGCCCCAGATAACGACAGGAACAAAGACTGCTGTTTTTATGATGATTTCCGAGGGTTCTGCCACTAACCATATTTCATTGATGAAGCTGTGATTCTTTAGGACCTACAAAAAAAAGAGTTGATTCTTTATCGGCACCAATCATGCACCTGAGAGCCTATTCAATACCTGCAAGTTAACGTACGTCATAGTTTCGTATATTATATGACCACAACAATTAAACAATTACTCACTTAGGTGACCCATAATTTTTTTACCAAATAAATAATAACCGCTACCATAAAGTAAATACATGAGAAATCAAATTACCGAATCGTTGACTATATTTGTAGAGTCTGGTATATGGGCTCCTCTGCAGATTAGCACTAAATTCAAGAGCAGTGCAATCGTCACATTCCGCCTGCATCCATTTGTCATGCCCGAGAGACACATTACACTTCTCTCTGGCGACTGGACTACCACAAAGTGCCGCCATATGCAGCTGCCATAGATAGGCAGCGAGTCTGAAGAGTTTTAATGGATAGACGTGTCAATTAATTAATTGTCACAAACAATGGGATGACTATCAGAAGAGATAACATCACGTTTACATTCAACTTTATTAAATTAAAGCTTTCAAGGCAACAAAAAGAGTTTGATGCTTAAAAAAAATTGTGGATACATACATTGGGATTTACGGGTATTTACAGTTTGCTTGTTATTGTGGATAAAAGTAGGGATTAAATTAAAAACTATACATATAACATGGTGTGACATAAATGTTGAGATAATGCCTTTAAACCCAAAATATCACTTTATTTAAATGAGAAATAAGCTTGTAAAGTCAAAAATTGCAAAATTCTAAAAAGTGATTGATATATTGTTTCAAACGTTTTATTATGAAATACCACTTCAATTGCCATTTTTTTGAAATTTGTGAAATTATATGTCGAATGTGATGTTCAATTACATTTCAAGGCAGCTCGTTCAATCAAGATCCGGGAAACATTGTACAGGAGTACGTTTAATTTAAATAATGTATAATCTGGAGAGAATCGTTCTTATGTAAATTAACATATAGAAATACTGTATGATTGAGGCGATCAAGAGCAAGAGTTCTTAAAAAAAATATGAAGTTTTCAATTTTTTTTATTCTCACCATCAAATTTTGTGAGAATATGCAATTGAAAATTTGCAAAATGAACAGATAAAGGATAATGTATATACCACTATCTGAAAAAATACTACTTTCAAGACGGTATGTCAAATATTTAACAATTCTAATTTTAGCAAAATTTTGCACAAAGTATCATTGTATATAGTGACAAAGATGATCAACAAAAATAAAAAAATATTGTATCCATGCATTTCTGAAGCACGTTAGTAAACATATTGATTTTGGATATGTTTCCTGGGTACAAAGGGGCAAAAATATATTCTGGGCTTGGCACTGGCCAATTCAATGTTGTGCCATAATATGCTTTCAATGATTTACACATAAATGTCAGAAGTCGAAAAGCAAAAACATTAATTACTTAAGTCTCACCATTTCCATTTCTACCGTACATTGCATTATCTGTACATTTATATTACACCTGTTAAGAGCTCGTTTCATTTATAAATGCGAATTTTAAAATCCATCCACCAAATTCTGCAATAAATAAAACTAAATAAAACACGTTCAGTCGTCGGCATAATTGCCCTCTTCAACCTCCATGGTCGCGTCATCGACCATCTCCACTCCCTCAACAAGATCCCCCTCCTCCAGAGTGAGCACACCCTCAATGTCGTTGGTCTCGTCTTCCTGCATGATTGCCGTCGCTGCATTCGTACTCTCCTGCATCTGGTCAATATTCTCGGGCCAGTTATCGCCCTCATGGTGGGCTTTGATGTGATCACGAAGGGCGAATGCCCGAGCGTAGCTGGCACCGCACGTGAAGCAGTTGTACTTCAGGTTGTTCTCCTGCTTGTGGGTCTCCATGTGCGAACGGACCGCATATAACGAGGCGAACGGGCGATTGCAATCGGTGCACGTGAAAGGCTTGGTGTGCGTGTTCTTATGTCCTGCCAGCTGCACGCTCGTCTTGAACGCCTTCGGACAGTACGGGCACTTATACTTCCGCACATTCGAGTGTATTAGTAGGTGGTGGTTGTAGACACTGTGCGACTTAAACCGCTTGTCGCACTCTTTGCACTGATAGGGTCTGTAGCCCGAGTGAGTCCGCATGTGCAGCGTGAGACAGTAGCTGACCCGGAACGACTTGCCGCACACCTCGCACACGTGGGGCTTCTCGCCGGTATGAATCCGTTCGTGCTTCACCTTTTCGTGCGGCCGGATGAACCGCCGGCTGCAATACTGACACTGGTAGGGCCTCGTCTCCAGGTGGCCCTTCAGGTGCTCCTTGAGGTCCTTGTATTCGGCGTACGTTTCCTTGCAGTAGCTGCACGAGTGCACCTTGCCCACGGAGTGGACGCGCATGTGCATCTTGAGGTTGCTCGAAGTGTAGAACTTGCGGTTGCAGATCGTGCAATCGAAGTTTTCCTCCGCAGAGTGGGACTCCATGTGGACGTGCCTGTAGACCTCATCGTACTGCTTATTGCACACAGTGCACGTGAACATCACACGCTCATTGACTGCCTCTGGTAGATCTTCAAAAGCAAGAGTAATTAGAAATTAATAATTAAAATTGGAAATTAACATTATAAATATATGTGGGTGCCCTTAAACTAACCACCTATTTCATATATTTCTTTTAATCAATTTAATTAATCATCAATTAATCATTTTAATTTATTTAATCTAACAGAACAAGAATAAAAGGAAGGAGACACTTTTCCTTTGCATTGAGGTGAATTGGGACTTTGTAACTCGTTCTATTATTCTCTAGTTAAAATGGCTATGAGAGATATTTACTTAATTAACTCTTATTAATAATAATAACAATAATAAAATAAATACTCTAGTAGTTCTTTAATCTTACCTTCACCCATAATTCCGTAGTTAACGGGGGCATCGACCCTCTGCAGTTTAACGGGGTCGTGCATCCTGAGGTGCAACCTCAGAGACTTGTAAGTGCTAAAAGGCGTGTTGCAATACTTGCAGACATGCAGCTTGTCGCCCTTCCCGTCCCCCACATCTGCCCCGGAGGCAGCGGCGGCGGCCGCCTTGGTTTTGGCGTTCGAGTGCATGCGCATGTGCGCGCTGAGTGAGCGCTGCTGAGGGAAAGAGGCCTCGCACTCGGTACACTGGAACTTGACCGTGCTGCACTTGTGCACCTGATACTGGGAGTGCTTGGTGAAGTGCACCTGGCACACGCTGCACTGAAACACCTGCAGGATGCTCGTGTCATCGGACATTTTGTCCAGCGCCTCCTTGGAGATCTTCACAGCCATGCCATCGTTGACAGTGAAGAACTGCTCGATTGGGTCAGGTCGTCCGTTCTTTTGCTTCTTTTTCCAGAACTTTTCTATTTGGACGACGCGGCGGGTGTACACCTGACCTGAGATATCGACGCATTCTTCCTCCTTGATCGTCTGGAAGATGGGCGCCGTCGGTTCCTTGCTTTTATCTTCTGGATCTTCTGGGGTGATACCATCCTGAAAGTTATCAGTCTGTACTACAATTTCATCACTAATCTTAGCTCGTCTAATTCTAAGGAATTTTGGATTAGCACAAACTGCAATTATTGTAACTAGGACTCATAATACTGGGCAGAAAATCAATATCAATATTATCGGTACGGGATATCGGTATTAATACCAGTATTCTTTACTTTAAAAGGATCGAGCAGCACCTACCTCCAGACAAACCTGCTGTCCCTCGTGGAATTCGTCTAAATGTTTTTCTACGTTATGGAAACTGATCTTGCAGCTGGAGCAATAGAAGACGTCTTCTGGAGGTTCCTCCTCGATCTGCTCCTCCTTGATGTGCACCTCCTCCTCCTCCTCCTCCTCCTCGCCAACGACTTCATTGCTGGGCTCATCGTCCTCGGTGGCCTCCGCCTCGGTGTCCTCAGGCTCGGCATCTGCGCCCTCCTCCTCGGACTCCTTGTCCTCGAGCAAAGCTTTGGCGAGCAGGCTATTTTTAACCTCGTCCTTGGAGCCGGCCGCCTCCCGTGTTGTCACCTTGCAGTCACCAGTGATATGTTCGGCGAGGGAGCGTACCGTGTCGAATTTCCTGCCACAGGCTGTGCACAGCAGATTATCAATCATGTTCAGGAGATGGTACTTGAGGGACTCGGGGGTGGAGAAGGTCTCCGTGCAGCACAGCGGACAAGCGAGCCGGAGTGTCCCCATCGCATGGGGGCGCGCACTTGGTTTTTCCCTCCGCGGTATTTTCAAAATCGACGTACTTTTTTTATGTGTTGCTAATTTCCTTCAAAACTAATGAATAAACTAATAACTTCATACCATACACAGCGCACAAAAGCGAAGTTCGTCGGGAATATGGCGGTTCGTTCCAATTTTCATGGCGTCACTGAAAGGCGAGAAGTACGTCACCACCAGTCATAGTACTCTCCCCTAGAGGGCACTGCCCAACATCTAAAAAAAATTCAATGAAACACAATTTGCGCAATAAATATTCACAATCACAGCCTATTTGACTACAATTGTGTATTATCTATTATACTATTATCTTGATTATACAGACTAATGTGGTTCTATGCTGCACAAAGTATGCAACACATTATACAGAAATATTCGTAGCCCTATAAACAGCAGCTAATCTTAGTACAGAACCAGTGCGAAGATCGTACAGATCACCATTATAGATATGAATTGTCAAATTCAAGGTCGGCAAAAATGTCACACTGTATAATAATTTTGACAGTGTACTTGTAAAAAAACTAGTAACAAATATGTCATTGATGTCAACATGTGTTTTGAGTTTATGAGACCTATTAGTTTTTAATAATTTGAGTTGGTTTAATAACAAGGAGTAGGTACCGTTGCAATATTTAGTTAATAAATTGTGAAAATGAGAAAGAAACAAAAACGTTTTAAATTCATTCAAAATTAGACAATTAGACTTGTAAAAATTTGAAATAATCATTTTAATATTGCCGCCAAAATTAAATAGTTAAAATACCCATTGGCGTTCCTAGTAACTTTATCAATAATGCCAACCCAATGGCACTTTGACAATTCATATCTAAAATGGATTTAGTTTACACACCGATGTTAATAACAATTGTGAAATCGTCAACGTTCAATACTAGAAAATAACAGATAATCATTAACATTTCAAAGTATACACTATAGCATTGAGCATTAATTTTTAATTGATAATATTTTTTTTAATACTGGGAGATCAATTTAGTATGACTAGTAATTTAGATTCATAACTTGCAGCAATTGGCAGCTTTGCGTGTCAAAAATGATGTAGAGGTTAGTGTTCATTATAAACAGTAGTAATCATTAACGTCATAACTATAACCGCAGTAAGTGATTTACTAACCTGGTTCAAGAGCTGTGTAACAGTTGTTGCCTTTGTCTTGTCGAGTTTTTTAAATGTACAAAAATTTAGTCTATACCACTCGTACAATTGAATATCATTGCATCTGTCCAACCAGTCATTATAATCAGTTTGCACCAGATAACATTACTCGCGGAGCTGCATGAACATATAAATATGAATATTTCGATCTGAATGATTATTATTGTTCTGTATTAAAATGCAGACTTATCAGCTACTGAAATCCACGTAGAAAATATTTTTTCCAAAGAGACAGATTTGCAGTAAGTCAACTTATACCTTGGGTTAGAAAAATACAATTTGTACAACATTAGAAAACAAAATATATTACTATTTCGAGAATAAAACAGCCATACATTATTGACTAGCACACTTTTATAGCTCCCCAGCGCCCTTGGTGTACTTAGAGTTCTTCTTAGACTCCCTGCGGGGCGCACAATAGCATGCCTGGGCTTGTGCGTCCAGGTAATGCTTGCATCCCATAGTCAATGTCCCCGTATACAGCACCTTGGCTGCTCCCTTGCATGCTAAAAATATCAATAATCAATTGTGGTAATAATTAATAACAATTTCATCTATACAGGGTGTTCCTTAATGACGTGCCAATATTTAAGGGTGTAATTCCTCAGGTGATTTTATGAAGAAAATTTCATATGATTATATATCCGCAACGGCCTAAATTTTTTGCTACAGTGTGTTGAAATATTTTTTTAAATCGTTATTTTTTTAATATCTCTATACATATTGATGAATAAATTTTGAACACCGAATCTAGTTACTATGAAACAAATAAAGTTTTTACAAATATCATTCAAATCAATAATGGTTGACATAAAGTGACTTGTAGGTGTTGTTCGATTTTTAGTGTTTCATTGAATTTACTTTATTCAAAAAAACATTTGAACACCCTGTAGCGAAAAAATAAAGCCGTTGCGGATATATGTTCATATAAAATTTTCTTCATAAAATGACCTTAGGAATTACACCCTTAAATATTAGCACGTCATTAAGGAACACTCTGTATAATTTTTTAAATGTTGAAAATCAAATTTGCAGACTACTGTAATTCATGCAAAAAGCTATTCAATAACCTGATAGATTGTTATTAAAATTAATAAAGTTTCTGGTTCTGGTCGTTGATTTTCTTATAACTGTACCTTTAGCGACAGTCTCGCCCAGCTTCTGCTGACTTGCATCGCAGAATCTATAAAGGCACCGTCTGAACTCCACGTCGCAAACTTCCTTGTCCGTGTTGCACGTGTCGTAGCAAATATCGTGTGAGTCACAGCATCTCGTCATTTCCGGCAAGTAATCGCTGCTAATCTGCATGCCAAAAGGACCACAGCCATTAGCCGAGGGCCTGTGGTTCCTGTTCGGTTTCGGGGCAACCCCTCAAAAACAAACCATATAAGTAAATAATAATCTAGGTAAAAAACACACACAGGTTACTTTGTTAGGATAATGTAATATAATCGATATGTAATATAATCGATGCCTCATCGATATATTACATATATATCACTTATATATCACTTAGATTTACTTATAATTAAGTTATAATATATAAATTTACTTTATAGTAATGACTATAGTTTCGACACCTTAACGGGTCATTATCAAACTTACAATTGTGACCCGTTAAGGTGTCGAAACTATAGTCACTACTACATAAATCTAAGTGATACTAACAAAGTAACCTGTGTGTGTTTTTTACCAATTTCACAATGTATCACAAAGTAGAGCTGTCAAGCGTTGCTCATCTAAATAATAGTCTGTTTAATCAGTAATATAACTGCAGTAATTGATATAATTTAATAATTCTAATTAAAAATAAATTATAATTTCTAATTAAATTAATAAAAGTGGAAAGGCTCATGGCCGATGGCCTAATAAAGATTGACTTCTCTCTTATTCTAATGGGCCTCTGCTCTAATTCATTAAAGTTTCGTAACAGTGGCCTATCATATGACTTCCATCCTTCAATCTACACATATATTTTAGAATAGAAAGTTTTACGCAATCCTTAAAGCTTAAAGGCTGATTCATAGATTTCTTATGCAACGCTACACTGTAAAAATGCTATTGCTATTGACAATTTCAAAGTGCATTGAACGCTGTTAATCGCTGAATCAGCCTTAAACATTTTTTGGAAATATCTCGTTTTTCAAATGCCAGATCACACTGCAGTTATATAATCTCCAATTAACTAATTGCCGGTTATTCAACAATCTTATTCAAGGAAATTAATCGCCGGTTAAATTAATCAGACACTGCATTTAAATGTTACTCCAATTATGTAAATAAGTCATTATTCAAAAGTAAATTAAGAAAGTTACCTGAATGCCGAGACTATAATGAAAAAGAAACAAAAACATTATACATCATGAATTTATAAACTTATCCGTGGTATTTATGTTTTTTAATCTGTTGTACATAAAAATAGTACCATGACTTTTAAAATCCATGCACATTAAACAGTACGCATAACACCCATATTTTATTTATAACAAAAGAAACCTTTACCAAACCAAAAACTGTTAAAGTAAGAAGTTCAATGGAGCGGTATGAATGTATTATTGATTTTCAAACTTTCCGTTTTCAACTTCTAAGGACGATACCGTTGCATACAATCATACAATGATGTAAGTGCACGGTTTAAAAAGTTTTGGTCTATCACTTATTTATCTATCTATCTAGAATTCTTGTCTAACCAAATAAATTGGAACTAATAAACTGCATACCTTCACCGGGGCATTTATAAATGCAGTGCTCCTCGACTGCTGCGCTGAACAGTTCGTTCATGCCCTTGAAGTTGTTCGCAGCAGTTATGATGTTGCCAATGACGTCCCCGAAGACGTTCTCAGCGGAGAGCACTGCATCACGGAGGTTATAGAGGAGGCCAGAGCCGTAACCGGAGTAAATGTATCCGATGAATGTGAGCACATAGATGGTGATCTTCCCGTAGGGGATCTCCATCGTTCTCGGACTTTAAAAGTCACACTGCAATGTATAATTTATGTTGCCGGGGGGCCTATAAATTGTAATGTTGTATTTTTAGATCCACGACAGGTTAAGTGATGCTAACTTGTGCAATTAATGATGTGTACGTTTGCCGTTTGTCGGCGTAATCGGCAGAATTATTTCGGGAATTCGCGACACTTTTCATAAGACAACTACCTACAACCTAAAAATATTTGTTCAAATATTTTTAGGTTATGTTTCAAAGGTAAGCAAAAAAAACTTGTGATATTTGGTGGGTATTTGTATGAAACAGAAAATTAGCAGTAAATAGTATTTTGTAGTATTGTCATGCATTATAACATTTCCATTTTCTCGTCTTTGCTGATTAATTAACTTTTGTCCAACATTGAGACTGATTTGACTGGTCACTTTTTGATGTAATAAACCAAATGTACATATTGCTGGAACCAAAACCTTGAAAGTAATTTCTCTAATCATGGATATAAGTCAATTAGCGATTGTTCGGTCGCCAGTAATGGACTAAAGTTGAATATCACACCTGTACTTAATTTTAAATGGTGAAAATAAGAAAAAAATGAATTTCTTTTAACAGATTTATTGCTTCTAAACTACTAATTACGCATGTCCTGACAAATTCAGTCTTAATTCTTGCTCCAGACAGTGTTGACATCCTCTTCTACGTTCTTGTGGAAGATGATGACATCGTGGAAGTGAGCGTTGGGCACCATGAACTCATGCTCTGTGGCAATGTGCCTGTCGAATGGATACCCGAGTGGGTAATAGTTATCGACATAGAAGGTGCCGGCTCCAATCTTGGGGTAAACCTCCTCAGCGGGGGTGCCGTGGTATGGGCTGACGATGACGTAGAACTGGTAGGTCTGACCACCAACCTGTCCCTTGGGAAGGAGGAAGCGAGCTGGCATGCCAAAGTAGGTCTCGCTGCCATCGATGTGGAAGCCCTCTGAGCCCTGGACAGCGGTGAGCACGTACTGGTAAAGGTCCCTGTAGCTGGTGCGCTCACTGGCAAAGAAACTCTGGCGAGAGTTGCGTTCGATGACGTTGGCACCGGCGTTCAGGGTGTAGGTGAAGCGGTCGACCTCAACAAAGTTCAAGCGGTTGTCAGCAATCTCAATCTCCCGTCCATATTCATCGTACTTGGGTCCAATGAACACCTTAACGAAAGCCTCGGTTGGCACCTCGCTGTTGACATGGATCTTGTAGTTGAATGGTTTGTGGTTGAGACGGAATTGGCGAGCACGGATTTCGAAAGAGTCTTCGTTGAATTCCTTCTCGTTGACAACGACGGCATTGCTCAAGTCGGAGTAGAAGTAATCGAAGTAGGTGATGAGGCGTTCAATCTCGAAGTTCTCAATCTTAACACCTTGGAAGGTGAGCTCCTCGTGGGTGTAGTGAGGGAGGTAGTTCTTGTACTGGTGGAAGTAGTGCATCATCCTCTTATACATCTGCCAGAACATGGGGTCACGTAGGGAGGTCTCGAAGTGTTCCAGAGCAGACGGGGCCAACTTGTAGTCGTCGAGTGGGTAGTATGAGTATCCTAGGAGATGGCGAGCGTAAACCTGAAGATCTCCGTAGAAACGAGCGTTGGGGGAGTCCGGGTTGCTCTCGACCATGTTGCCGAGCATCTCGAAACCTTCCTTCTCGAAGAGTTGGACGACCTTGCCTTCTGGGGTGTAGATGTATCCCCTATCGATAGCGTCACGGAGACGCCTTTCGTAGTCCTGGACGAAAGTGTAGCTGTAGGAATAGTTTCCGTACACGGGGTAGGTCTGTTCTCCATGGACACCGTGGTAGTAAAGGCTGGCATGGTTTGGCCTCACTGGGAAGTGCAAGCCGTTGGTGTATTGCATAGATGGGTAGTATCCAGTCTCAATGGGTTTTTCGTAGGAGAAGTGTGGGATTTCACCATTATCATTGGACAGACGTTCCAAGTAGTAACGGGCCAAGAGTTGTTGGTGCACGTAATAGTATTGCTCACCGCGGCGATCCTTGCTGAGTTCGAATTCCTGTCCTTGCATCCAGAATGGGTAGTACAAGTTGAAGTAGTAGTAATAAGCGTTCATTCCAACGTCTTCGGTGAAGTAAGCCATGGATTGTTCGGGATGTACGTTCAAGTACCAGCCAGAGTAGTTGGCTTGGATGGTGAAACCTTGGTAATCCTTATCCTTGATTTCCTCCTCATGCTCGTAGGTACCCCAATAGTGCTGCTTGTATTGTTGAGCCTTGTGGATGACTTCAGTGTTGAAGAAGTAGTGTGGGTAGATCTCGTAGATGGGCGGGAGGACGACACCGTAGGTATCATCACGGTGGATTACAGCCACGGAGAGCGAGTAGACGTACATGCCCTCGTTGATGTGCTGGCGGGCCCATACGGCTGCCTTGTAGAACGTCTCGTAGTCCTTAGCGTAGTAGAACACCTTGAAGAGAGCAACAGCTTGCTTCAAGTGCACGTGATTGAAGACACTGAAGATTTCGCCTTGAGGGAGCATGTCATGCTGGTATATGTACCAGAACTCCTTAATGTACTCGGGTTCAGTCCACATCTGGTAGTGTTCCTCAAACTTGAAGCTGTCGGCAATCTCCTCATGGTCCTTGTAATAGCTTGGCTGGTTTACGTAGTTGAAGAGACGGAGTACTTCCTTCTGTTTCTTAAGAAGTAACCTATCATCTGAACAAAAAATAAACAAACAATTAATACTAAAAGAAACATAAATTGGGCGCTAAATCTAACTTTAAATTGTACATTGTGTTAAATCTCTTGCACAGTGCAATGACAAAAGTGCACAAATAATAGATATCTTGCTTGCACTTATTTTTCCTCTCATAATTCAATTCTGTTTAAACTCTGTTGGACCGAGGATTCCTCTTTTGGGTTCGTCAAAACGGCTGATGGCAATTAATTACTTATATATTTACTACGCAATATTCTTAAAATAGAAGCTGAAATCTAATGCTCTCCTCACTATGTAAAATCACTTACAAGTTAAAATTACTCACAAGTTAAGATGCGGATATTTTTCATTATTATTAAATTGGTGGAAAGACCGTTTAAGCCGATAGTCTAATAGAAATTATTAGAATAATAGAGTACTACTACTATTAAACTGTTTAAACTATCAACCGATTATATATGACAAAAATATGTCAAATGAACTATCATATCGATAGTTGGAATAATAATGGAATAATGACGCAACTTAAAAATGAATTTTTCAAGAGAGAAGATAAATGATTGTTAATTACTTTAAGGAAGTGAATACATGTTATTGGTAATAACATGTATTTGTCATAACATTTCACATTAAAATCATTATCAACAAAATCTGTAGACTTCAATAAAACTCAATAATTAACAATCGTTTTTCATCTTTCCTGAAATATTCATTTTGCAGTTGCATCATTGTTCCACCGGAATGGCCCACACTGAAAGGTAAAGGGCCATTTGATAATAATAATAATTATTATTGTTCCACCGGAATGGCAATATAAACAATACGAAAGCAAAGAATGAAACTATGCCTTGGCACAGTCGAAGTTTATTAATATTACCTAATTTAAGACTGTGTTCATAATTTCCAACATGAGATGCAGTTTGCACATAAACTATAGAATATTTTTTAATTACTTGCTAACTGCATGCTAATTTTGAAATATTTTAATAAATCCAATGATCTGTAGTCGATCATTCAAATTAATTATTAAAATTATAGAAACAATGTAGATTACTTACCAACTTTGTATTTGCGTTGACCGGTGGGAGTGGCGATGGCCAAGGCGCAAAGGCCTGCTAGCAGGAGTACGAAGGCGGTCCTCATGGTGATCACTTCAGTAGACACCTTGAGTGTACATCATGATGAGCGGCGTGGACCTTATATACCCGGCCAGGAAGATAATGCACTGACCCCGATGATGCCCCTATTGTAATCACAATTTTTTTATCACCGGCCGCGAATATAATGTTAATTAATGATATTTCGTTTAAGAGATTAGTACTTCTTTTTTGTATCTGGATCGGACGTTATCTTAATTATTTCACAACATTTCCATCTGGAGGATTCCATAATGAAGGTAAATCATAAGATTTCTGCTAAGCAACGCCGTCATTAATAGACATGTTATTATCTGCAGTGCTAAAGAGTTTGCTTACTCACTTGTACATACAGTGTTTGTATCTGATTGTGAAAGTATGATTTATTTTTAAATATTAATACGAAGGGATTAAACAGCTGTTTTATTGGTATGTTATAAGTATGTTTAGAAAGGTTAAAATGATTTGGAGAAAAACAATGTAGTTGTTATTCATAAACGGGTATTAATAGAATAAATGTGTATAAAATATTTTGATTATTGTAATTAAATTATTTAGTCTCACAAAAAAGTTAAATGTTTTTGCTGCTTGTCAATCATTGTATTTTTTTATACATTATTATTTGTATATTGGAGATTTGTACTTGTAATTAACTAATGCTAATATTTGTAATTATTTGAAATCTATTATGAAAAATTTAATATATTATAAAATAATAGTAATCATTCCAGCTACACTTAGCACTCCTTGGTAATACATTTACTTCAAAATTTTTACCTACCCATAATGGCATTCTTCAGTTTTTTTTTTAATAATCATTGCATCCAATGTTGCACTCACTTTATCACCGATTACACTTTATCTTCACTATATACTATTGCAACACCAACTGCATATTGAATACCCTCAGGATTATTTTATTACATAACATAGCACAGAAATTAATCAACTGGCGAAAAATACAAAATGTACAAAACATCACCAAATGAGTCGTACTATCCTGAGCGGTATTCAACTCAAAAATTTCATAATGAGTTTTAGATGATCTATGTAAAAATAAAACGTCAATTAATCAATCAAAATCATAATCATTCAAAATCCATGAAAACTACTATACATCTCCAGTTACATTTTGGTTATGGAATTATTTTTATCCTTATTCCCTGCGAACTCCGCTACCACCTTAGACGACCTTGTATCTGGCCTTATTGAACGTGTGGTGGCCAGCCGTTTGCAGTTTCAGGAGCTCCTCCTTGATCAACCGCGTGATCTCTGACTTCGCCTTGGACACGGCGATATCACTGGTGCTTTCAATGGCGAGGTACAGCTTGCGTTCGCCCTCAGGCGGAGCCTTTCCTGTTGGCACGTAGGTACCCCTCACCGTGATCCCGGCCTCAGAGTATTCAGAGATCTGGGCCAAGGCTTCCTAAAGAAAAATATGTCAAACATAAGACATAAGACAAATATTAAGAAATGTAATTGCAACAAGAATTTCACTCATTTAATTGATTGATGTAATCGCGAGTTTGAAAACGGATACCAGGTACATACAGGAAATTTAGAACTTAGCGCCAGGATTTTAATGTTAATGAAAAATAATTATTTCTGGGATCATTAATATCATTAGTATTATCATTACCTTCGAAGTGACTCTCCACCTAGCCTGCTGTGGAAAATCATTGATCTCCAGTTCCTCCTCGTACTTCCTGAATGTCTGCTCAGAATCATCGTCGGCACGGTCGTCTTCGTCCTTGGGCTGATAGTTCAGCCTCGTGTTAAGCTTGGCAGCTAACTGCTCAGCGACAGTCTTTGCTGTGATTAGTGGCTGGCTGCCACTACCCTTAAGGATAGACTCGGCCGCCTGTTGGGTGGCGAATTTGGTGTCTCCTGACATGTTCTTGGACAAGTTAATCTTCGAGGCCAGTTTCTTCGCCAGTTCGAGCTTATCGACTGCAGAGTTTTGCATTGTCGCAGAAGCAGGATTTATGATACCTACAACAAAGAAAAATTATTCATTACAAAAACAATTTAATATATTCAACACAAAATTCCGTATTATGAATTGTATAATCTTCACTACTGTCTAATTAAGCAGTTCAACAAATATATATGCTTTTACAGCTGTCACTTTTAAGATATTTCAACAACATATCCTTTAAAAATTCAAGAAAAGCGCAGAAATATTATCGAATTGTTTTGATGTGCACGTTTTTAACGCTATATTTAGTTAGTATTTCAAAAAAATCTTTCTTTGTAAACTAATAGCAAGCGCAGAATACGGACCAATGTCTCTACCATTCTACCTGACAAACTCGTTTACTATTATCATCAAGCCAACCAAAAACTTACCTATTGGGGCTTTAATTTCTTTTACGATCCTCTTTGTGGCAAACATGCTCTCAATCTGCTGATCAATATCGTGCTCCAAATCCTCATCATCGGAATCTTGTAATCCTAGAGCAGCTTTCTGGAACTTCTTTCGCTCATTCGCAGCCGCCGCTTCAGTCTCATCAAATTTAAACCCTTTGCCACTGAATCCACCACCGCTATGAACTTTTTTACCTGAAATAAAAAAAATAAAGTAGATATAGGTAATTCACTTTGATAAAGAGTGGCCTAAGGAAAATTTACAGTTGTCAAGCTCAATTTCATAATTGTTCAAAAAGCACTAAAATACGTAGGTTCATATGAATGCCAGCCGACACCAACACCATTTGGACAGCGCATGTGTTGTAAGGAAATACTAATATCAACAATCAACGACATGCAACTTACAGCGGGTTTAAAATAATAAATTTGATTTCAAATGTAACTCAAATGGTTTTCCAGCAGATATTAAAATTTTAGTTAGGAGAACCTTGCTTGAGAAACAAATATTAATGAACCCCCAAAAGTACTCGATAAATGAATAAGGAGCAAAAAAAAAATCATCAATTACCTTCAGCTTCCTGCTTAGCCTTGTAAGTTTCCCAAAGTGTCCTTAAACTGTCGGGAACATTAACAGAAGCGAGCTCAAAAGCCCTAATTATGTCCCCGGAATAACGTTCCTGCTCCGGTGTTATGAACGTATAGGCGAAACCCTTATTCCCGGCTCTCCCAGTCCTGCCGCATCTGTGCACGTAATCCTCATAGTGATTGGGGCAGTCATAATTGATGACTAGAATTAACTGCTTAACGTCTAGCCCTCGAGCTGCCACAGATGTGGCAACCATCAGCTTCACCTTTCCTGACTTGAAGTCAATTATGGTTGAGTCCCTGTCAAACTGATCGATGCCCCCATGTAAGCTCATGCAGTTGTAGGAGGCCTTCATCAGCTCCTTCAAGAGGATGTCAGCGTTCTCCTGCTTGTCCACGAACACTATGATGCTCCCGTGCTCCTGGTACAAACCTAGCAGCTCGAGCAGCTTCAGGAACTTTTGTTCTTCGTCGATGATCACGACGTGCTGCTCGACTTCCTTGCAGACTACGGAGCGGCCTCCCACTTGGATTTCTATTGGCCTTTGCAGGATGCGGCGGGCCAATGCTTCCATTTGTCGTGGGAACGTCGCGCTGAACATTACCGTCTGCCTGTCCGGTCGCACGTTGTCAATTATCCGCATAACCTGTCGATAATACGAAAATATTTTAAAATACAAATAAGACTGGAGGCATAGCTGCATACAAGAAAATAAAAAGCAAAAATTTTGGCCCACCCTGAATACTTGATTTTAATTATTTACCATGAACTACTAAACACATGTATTCAATCTTAACTAGGAAACTGCACTAGTCTAGTACCTCATAAAAATCTATGTGGCCCCCTAACAGTGTTATTTATAAGGTTTGGTGTACCTGCGGTTCAAATCCCATGTCAAACATCCGATCGGCCTCATCCAGGACAATATAAGTCACTCGTCTCAAGTTTGTGACTTTGCCACTATTGGCAGCGAGCATGTCTATCATGCGGCCGGGCGTGCACACGATTACCTCAGCCCCGCGCTTCAGCTCGGCGATCTGCTCGGATATGCCGGTGCCACCGTACACGCACACGGCGTGCAGCCCAAGGCTCTTGGTGAACTTCTTGATGTCCTTGCCGATTTGCATGCACAGCTCTCTAGTGGGTGTCATGATTATCGCTATCGGCCCGTCCGTCTCTTCCAACGGCGGTTGATCCAATATGTGTCTAAACATCGGCAAAAGAAATGCAAGCGTTTTACCACTGCCCGTTTTCGCTATGCCAATTAAGTCTCTACCTGACATTATTGCCGGAATCGCTTGCGTTTGGATCGGCGTCGGCTTTTCGAAGCCTAGCTTCTTTAGAATGTTCAGTTCTTTCGTCGACACACCGCACTGAGCCCATGTCTTTATCGGCTTAGGACATCCCCGGCCTATATGAAACATAAGAAAATGAAAATCTCATTAATTATTTGGAACGACTTTATGTCTATACATTATTCCATTGCTTCAGTCTAATACTGAAATAATATAAAAAATTAACACCGATATAATTACCTTTTACTCGAATCCCTTCTAGTTCCTCCTTGTAAGCATCAACCTCAGTGTTTGTCATCCGTGCAATTTCTGGAACCTCAACGTAAAAGTTCTTCCTGAACGAGGAGTACCTGATTTCGTTGTGGTCAATCTTGGCCAGCTCCTTCTTTTGTTTGTTAGCGATGCTTGCTGCCGTGTCCTTCAAATCCTCCTGCTCTTCCTCTGAAGAGTACTCGAGCGCATCCTGATTCTGTTCGATGAGCTCTCCTTTATTCACTATCACCTTCGACTTTGCCACGCCCGTGACTATCATCATCGCACCTTTCTTAGAGGCCAAACCATCAGGTTTAGGTTTCCTCACGTCGAACTTGTTGATCTGCCGGACTTCCTCCTGCACGCAGCGCATATACTCGTCCAAAGGGTCAACATCGTCTTCCTCGACCTTAACCTCCTCCACAACCTCGACGGGCACTTCTACTTCCTTCACCTCCTCGACGACTTCCTCTTTTTTAACCTCTTCTTTGTCGGACTTTTCGTTCTTGTCTTCATCCTCCGAGTCATCCTCGAGAGACCACTTCTTGATTGCGCCCTGCGGTATGTTCAGGTTCGCTAGCATGGTGTCCTTTTCTTTTTTAGTCGTTTCCTGCTCCTTCTTCTTGCGCTCTGCCCGCCACCGCTCGATCCGCTCTCGCCGCTTCTGCATCTCCAGCTCCAGCTTCTTCTGCTCCTCCTCTTTGTCAAGATTCGTGGGGTCAAAGGGCAAGTCGGCATGCTCATCTGACTTTCCCTTAGCGTCTCTCGGAGAGCGTGAACGAGACTTGTCTCGCCTGCGATCCTTTTTGTTGCCTGCACCTCTACGTTCTTTGCTGTCTCCCCTGATAATAAATAAGAAAATTATTTATTGTATCCTCACAAACACTTGTACCTCAATCACTAATCGAGGAAGTGGGTACATACATCGTATGGCAGAACATACTATAGAAAAGGAAAAAACCAAACATTTATGTATAATTTGTAAAATAATAATTTTGTGGGGTTATTTTTTAACTCTGTCCTTATATTTATCAATGAAACGTACATCAAACGCGAACTAGGATGCTGACAGATTAACTCTCCAACCTCACGAATACAAAAAATTTACCGATAATAAATATTATGAAAACAAAGTGACGCTATTAAGTTACTTTGGTTTTCTAAAGGTTAGATACGATCCCAATCATCTTCCCCATTACACTAGGACAACAAAATACCTCTTTCCATCGGATTTGAAAAGCCTGATAATAGGTTAAATAATGAGACTCAAAAAACGAGAAGTACCAGATTTGTGAGGATAACCTCGCAGCTTTGAATACTATAGGGAGTAATGCTCTGTACATCCGATAGTATTCAAAGCTGCGAGGTTATCGCTACAAATCTGGTACTTCTCTTTTTTTCGGGTCTCATTAGTTAACCTACTTTCAGTGCTTTTAGTGTATGCCACTGAAAGCAGTGAAAATAAGTAAAATAGGATAAGGGTAATCAGAAAACGCAGTTCCTTCAGGATAAGGATATGCACAAGTGCGTTTTCTGCATACCCTTATCATGTGCTAGAGAAAGATCACTTTTTGAGTGAAATTCTAAAACCAAGATTCTAAAACTGCGTCTTATTCTGTGTATTTTATTTATATCCTTAGATCCTTATTCTACCCGTAAGGTGTTAAGGAATTCTATGTGGTAATTTTATAAATAAATCTGGTTTCGACACAGGACTGCGACAGTAGATTGAATGAATTGATTGATCGAATATTATTACCTTCTGCGTTCTCGCTCCCTGCTATGTGATCTGCGCTCCCTGCGTTCCCTTTCCCTTGATCGACTGCGTTTCTCTCTAGAGCGGCTCCTGCGATGCCGTGCAGACTTGGCGGTCCGTTCCTTCTCCCTGCTTCTTGACCTACGCCTTTTCCTCTCCGGGGACCTGCTCCTTTCCCTCCTATAACCATAAAGAGGTTTAAAACATCATAAATCGTAGAATACCAGGTTGTTGTAAGATGTAACGTGATTCGGCATTGGTGTCAATTAGCGAGTAAGTGTGGTCAAAGCATTTCTCACCCACTATTCCGCACCATGGTTCAAATTGCTCAGCTTTAGTGTGGTTTGAGGTTTATTTAGGTTGTAGTGGACGTTTTTAATTAATTATGGTTATAAACATCGCCCATAACCTCAACGGTTTGGTGAAGTGTTACCAACTTGAGCAGAAACAACAACGCTGCAATGCGTCGCACTTCAATTCAGTATACAGGGTGTCCTAAATAGAGTAGGATTACATGGGTATCTTTCTTATTCTTAAAGCTAGAGATCTAATCTAATTGGACGATATTGTGCAGTTTTATATGCTGATTCAGATTATGTTGAACAATTTTCAAAAGTCTGAGCAGTTTAGAAGTTATTCTAAAAGAACTAAAAATCGCGATTTTCTAAAAACTCCGATATATTCATAATTATTAAAGATGCGGAAAAAAGTTTGTCATATTGTTTGACTAGATTTATGTGAGCATGAATGTATATCTGATATTACATACTAATATTATTAAATTACTATATTCAAAAGTGTTTAAAGAATTCAAAGTTGCCTATATATATTAGTACAAGCATTGATTATACATAAATACCCTTAAGGGCATTATATAAGGGTATTATAATCAGTGGTAAAGTATGCATTAAGGGAGTACTGTGAAATTAAATAGGAATTGCCTCTTATGCGAAAATTAATCATCAATATCTATTAGAATTTATTAATGATTATGGCAAACAGTCATTATTTGAATTTAATTCATTTCATTTTCAATATGATTCAACCAATGAGCGACTCGCATATACGAATGTATCGCCCCCAACGGCAAATATTTAAGATTTTACTTTACATTATCTGATGATTTCCAACGGTCCTTCATTGCATTCCATTCCATTCCATCCTGTCTTTGATTCCATCTTTTGAGTTTTGCGTTACAGTTTGAATTTTGGTTTGAGTGTCACGTAACAGTAAGTATACTGAACCTATTTAAACTTGAATCGCTTATACTGATAGCTCTTTGTTTAAAAATATACATTTTCTTTTCAGATTGTTGTGGCGTTTTTTTGTTGTTACTAGTAAAAATAGGTACGTAGTTTAAATTTATATTTGTTATAGTCTCGTTAAATAACCATGCTTTTCCTTCAACTTCGACTCAAAAAGTAACATTTTCGTTAAGGTCTCTTCGATATTGCATTAAAGTACATTTTAACAAATTGTTACATATAATAGTACATGTGTTCCATTACAATCAATCATTTTCAGTACTGTTATCACCCAATATCAATTAAATGAATTTTTCTGAAAATAGGATAAAAAGAGGAGAATAGAACATCTGGCAAGGATCCACCACCTGTTGTTTTTTGTTGGTAGAAGCAAAAATCACTACATATTGAACCGTAATCTCGTCTTCAAGTAACACTTAACAGTGTTTACTATAATACTGAAATTGTGGTGGATCAACAAAATCTTGGATGTTGGATCTTTAGTATATTCTTTGTGGTGGATCTTTAACCAAAAACGGGTGAATTTAAACTTCTTTTGAAAACTTTTATTTTATACAGGTTGAAAAAAATTAGTAATTTTAGATTGTTTTTATATGAGCCAAACCTCATCAATTTATTTTGCTGTTGAACAAATCCTGCCTTCGTTTTAATTTAAAAAAATTCACAAGCTCCCAGCACCAAATTTAAACAGATAAATAAAACAGTATTTAGAACATTGCCTTCAAATTTTGTTCTATTTGGACAAGTTTATGTAAGAAGAAATCCATAAAAACTGGTTACCATTTTGGAGTTGCATGCCGGTGGAGTTACTCATTTGTGATTCTAAACCGTAATTATTACCAATTTGCAGACATGGATCCTTGGATGCAGGATTTAGCAGATGAAGTTGGGTTCACTGTCAGTGATTGCACGTGTAGATGGGTCACTATGGTGAAAGAGATGGGACTGGAAGAGGACGACCTTACCAAGTTGATAACCATATACAAGAAAGAGGCAAAAACGTTGTTCGAAGAACTCATTGCTGAAGCTGAAGTGATACGTAATGATATGATGGACAAAATTGAAGAGTTGCTGAAAGAAGCCGAACGATTGTGCAAGGATTTAAAGATCACAATGCCAAAATATGGAGATGAGAATTTAGGCTTGGGCCATGATTTGAATCTGCTCAACAAAAAAGTGTCTGAGTATGTTATATTTTAGTGGTATATAACCTATAGCTTGTATTTTCTTTAAAGATCCACTAACGTTTCAATTTCTCTCGAAAGTATTAGTTGCTTTGTTAGTCAACAGTATTTCTTGAAAACGAAGTTACAGTCCAATATGTAGTGATTTTTATTTTGACCAACATGTAGCAACACGTGGTGGATTTAAAAAAAACAGACCATAGAGTTTTTTCAAACTGTCGTAATCTAAGGGGTGTCGAATGTAAAAATTTTAAAGCTCTACTTTTGATTTAAAGCAGTAACTATTTTTTTCGTCGATGCACTTTGTTAAAAGCTGTGTTTTTAGGCCTCGTCTGTTTGATTGCGTTGCCTCCGGCTCAACCATTAAACTCAGACTCCCGAAAAATGCACTTTTTCGTCTTCATTACATTAATAACAATTATTTCATAGTGTGTTACATTATCCATGGTTCAAACTCATAACTCATCATGGATCCACATACATATCAATATTGACATTATAGTTTTATTTCTAAATAATTAAGTAGTTTCAGACGTTGGTGGAAGTTAGTAATTAAATTGAACTACCCGTTTAAATTATCTTTAGACATTCAGAATAACTCTACTGATCTTTCAGGTTGAAGAAAACACATAATATACGATTGAACGAAATCAATGACATGAACCAAAGACAAAAAGAATTGTGTTATACTTTAGGTACTAATGCTACAATCATTCCAATCAAGCCGTTACCGTCTGCTGAAGAACTAGAAAAGTTCAGGATTCACATTGAGGGATTAGAACATGAACAGTTTCTTCGGGACGAGAAATATCTGCTGCTGAAGGGTGAAATCATTGACATCGCCAGAGATCTTCTAAAGGAACCTAGCACGGATTTTGAACGGTCCATACTAGCGAAGAACGACAATTCTTTCATAGTAACAAGTAATAACATGAAGATGCTTGAACATTTTCACGTATCACTCGTACAAGAATTGGAAGCTGCCAAAGCAGAGATCAATAGCCTGAGACACAAATTACGTCAACTTTGGAACATATTAGGGCGGGATTTCAGGGAATATGATGCTTTTATACTGACCTACAATGACTGCAGTACCAATACATTGCAGGCACTAACAGCTCAAGTAAATGAGTGTGAAGTACTCAAAAAAGCAAATATCAAGGTAAGAGTCTTGTGTATTCATTTGAAAGTTTACTAGCCCCAAAACAACAATAGTACATTGTACAATATGTCTTAAATAATAATTATATTTTATATTGGAGCCATATTATTCCACACCACAACAATATGACCCAACTAGCTACTATTTCATACATATGGTTAACATATGAGTATTGCAATGTTCATTTAATACTATTTATGAAGTCTCATGGAACTAATTTACTTTCAGATTTTTATTAAAAATGCTCGCACAGAAATCGTAAAACTCTGGGATAAATGTTTGTATGGAAATAAACAGCGAGAATATTTCGCTCCATTTCACAGTGTTGACTACACAGAAGACCTACTTGAGCTCCATCAAAATGAAGTCGATGCGTTACAGAAATTTCATGATGATAACAGGTATAACATTCCGTGATAATTAGGTGCAGTACATAAATCACACTTTGAAGATCAACATTTTTAATACACATAATCCCCATTACTATTGTTAATTTCAGTAACTTAATTGTGTTGATAAATAAACGCGAAGGCATCCGGATGCGAATGCTCGAACTCGATGAGAGAACATCGGCGCCGGACCGCCTCAAAAATCGTGGCGGCTACTTGCTAAAAGAACAAAAGGAGCGCAGTACCATCCAGAAGGCTATCCTGAAATTTGAGAACAAACTTTTGGAGTTGGCGGATATTTATGAAATTGGAAATGCCAAGAAATTCCTCTGCTGGGGGCAGACGATACAGGAGATTATTAATATTAGTCGTACCAAACAGGATGAGGTAAGCAAATTCATGAGAACATAAAAAGCGGTACCTTAAAGATTTCAGTTTTGTAACTCATTTTTGTATGGCTAAATGGTTATACATATTCTATAGAAATGTGTTGTAATTACGTTTTTTTGTTTTAGGATAAAAGTTTTAAATTCTGTGCGAGAAATCTGCAAAGTAATGTAACACCATCGACATCGCGATTTGGATCAATGGCCAAACGAAAACTAATTACTTCGTCAATTCCATCAGAGAGAAACAAACTGTCGAGGCTCAACAAAGATAAAGGTAGTGTGAATTTCCATTTCTGAAAAAAATTCAATCACAGTAGTCAAGTTAATTTGACTAGAATAAGACGGTGCCGTAAGTTGAAGATTCAAGAGTTATAATAAATCAACGTTATTTGTATGTCCTACTTGGATTGATACCATTTCACAATTGAAACTCATTTTTGCAAATTAATTCTAGGCATATTTATACGATACATGAAATTGTTTTAAATTGATAAGTGACATTTGGAAACTTTTGAAACAATTAAATATTTACGCATTGCCAAACTTTTAAGTTGGTTAATTTATAAATAAATTAAACAAATAACAATTTTAATGTTATTAGACAGAGCGCCCAAGTAAGTGTTAATTTTTATTCTATAGCCTGTCCAATTTCGCGCTCTGTATGATATAAAATTATATACTTATACTTATATAGTTATAATATATTATCAAGTTCCCAGGTCAGCTCCTCCGAAAATCCAGTTGAACAGCCATACCATCTGCAAACCAATGTTATTTTATTCGACAGAAAAAAAGAAACACATTGACAAACTAAGGCGCGTATCAAGAATGATGCTTCTGGAAGCTGATAAAGGAAATCCAGAATATGAAATGTTTAAGGTATTTTGCTTGTCAAGTTCTCCTCCATTTCTTTTGACAAATGTTTCTGTACTTTGTTTAGATCTCCAAATTATAGCATCGGTAGTAGTAGGAAAGTTGATGCCCACGAAGTCAAAGATATTCTATAAAAATCAAATCAATTTTATCATTCTTGATACACAACTATTAATTCAATTGTGTTTATACAAAGTATTTCAAAATGGACTGTTTCAGTTGGGACACCCTGTATATGTAGTTTAATTAATGGCACATTTTACGGTCAATACATTTTTATTGTATTAAATTTCAGTCAAATCTTTCTGAAGGACAACGAAGCACAATGGTAAGACCACATTTACCCCTAATACCACCTACAGAAGAACGGGAATCATGATGAACATGATGAACACTCATCATACATGAAATCCGTTGTGGATTCCGCTTGCAGGATCAAGCGAGGATTTGCGGTAACCAGACTTCCACTGTTCAGGAAGGGATTAAGGTTGCAAATTATCTGGAAAATCAGCCATAGATGTGTGACGGTTATTTATTTTGTATTGTAGATATTGGTTTTTTGTTCCTTAGAGACAAAACCATTTAAGTTTTAAGGTTTTTAAGTTATGACAAAAATTTCATTTCTGGCACGCTTAGGAACTTATATTTTACCCTTTTGATCAATACTTCACGTTCGTGAAGTTTGGCGAAGCAATCAGTTACACCCTGTATATACATATAGTTATACTGATATCTTTATATCGAGCGATCAACAAAAATCGCGACGAAGTTGGGTCGGCAATCTCAAGTCATGTTTGCACTAAAATCACATTTAACATGTCAACATGACAAATAGCGTTCCACGTGTGATCTTAGTGCAGACATGATTTGAGATTGTCAACGCCAAGTGCGTCGTCAATTTTCGTTGAACGCTCGATATATAATATAGTGATAGTGATATTAGTGATAATAAACAATATTTATATTTTGCAATTTATAATTTAATATTAAACCTATGAGAGATAATATAAGTTACACTAACACTAAAATTATATATCCACTTTAGTCTAAATACATATACCTAGAATTATCAAGTTGTTTTAAATGGGCATTTAGTTAATGACGTTTATATTATAGGTACAGTTAAAAATGCGATCCGTATTATGAATATTTTTAAAGGGACCGTAAGTTAATGTCATTTTAACTTCAGATGGCAATAATCTTATTAAAAAAATATGAGTACTTGGTAAATTTTATATTTTCAAGTAGAAACACTGATAAATATCTTTGATACTTTTTGATTTTAATGATTTTGGCTATTCATTACGCACATAATTTAATATTTCATCTCCAGAAGATTTGCCGGTGTAATTTGAAGGTTTTGAATCAACTGTTATTGTAGCCGCAGTAATTTAACATCAAAATCACAAATTTCTGTTGATCTGAATGGACGTCAAAATTGTAACAGCAGAAATTTCAACATTTAAAGTTAACATGATTTTAGCTGTTAAACGTCATTTAAAGTAGTTGATAATACAGCAAATTAACTTTTAAATGCTGTTTAAGCTTAAATGACCGTTAAATATGTTGACAATACCAGGCATAAACAAATTGTGACATTTAACTCTAACAGCCCATTAGCAGTTAAATGCCATCTAAGCTGATTGGTAATACAGCGTATTCACTAAATGTGTCGTTTAGGCTTAAATGATCATTGAAAATACTGAGTGTTATTCTGTTAAAATTAACTATCTCTAATTAAGGATAAGCGCTGTTAGGATTAATCAAAATCATACTAACGGCGCGTTTATACCATGTTAGTAACATGTGTTGCTAACAATCTAAATATCGCTGCCCGTAAGAAAAGCGAGACTTTCTTATTGGCTGCAGAATGTCGATTTGTTAGCAACACATGTTACTAACATTAGTGTAAGCGCGCAGTTAGGCATATTTTATAGTATGTACGACAATAACAACAGTTGTGTCTATTTTATCTACTTGGTAGTACATGTACGAATTTCACAAAACTATTGTGTGCAACGAAAATGTACACGAAATTTGTACACTTAGTCCATTTTGTCCTTCTCGTTCCCAATAGTGACCCGATTTAGACAACTATTTCACAAACCTTAAAATCCGCTAGACACCTGGTGGTACCTCGAAAACTCTCCTTCGAGCAAGCGTATTTCCATACCAATGAGCTAGATTTTCTGAAGATCCACAATCGAGAGTATCTTCTAATTCAGAAGGACTCCTGGGGGTCTTCTCAAAAACGGATGAGTTTTGTGTGGAATTATATTGTTTACCACTACTGCCAGCGTAGAAACTGGGTAGTTATGCCAGGCTTCAAATTGACATTTCTGCAAGCCTGTTTTTAGTGCGAGTTCAGAACTCCACTGCGGCAAAATATTTTAAATACTAACAACTTGCAGTTCGTTTGATTGTATACCTTTAGAGATTTAAACCGATACAATAGGCTCATACAGGTACCTAATGAATTGGAACGTGATTATTGGTTTATGGAAATATTGACAAAGAAATAATTTTAACCAGGTCTTTTGTAGAACTAATCATAGCCATTTTTTAAAAACTCCTTGAAGACACCATTATATGATACAACTTTGGGTTTAAAAATCCTAAGGCATAAGGCACGTAGTTAATAAATAATCAAAGATGAAATGAAAACACTAATAATTTAATTTCTGATTGAATAATTAATAATGCGATCATAGTTTATAACATAGCACAATACATTGTTAATTAATTTGCGCACACTATTGCTGGGGCCCACCAACATCGGTTAACTTCTAACCCGCAGTTTCTCACAGTTGCAGTCCGATACTTACCTTTTTTACAGATGTTGGCGGGCACCGATGGTACAAGTTGAGGCGATATTGTGGAGCTTTTCATACCAAAGTACCGTCCGAAGTGTGGCGCTCCATACACCGGTCACAAACTTTACCGCACTGACGATCTGTAATGAGAAACGGATGCATCAAATAATGTTTGTTTTTATTAAAAAACCAAATTACATATCAATGGAAAGAAAGTACAACAGTTAAAAATGCACGTTGTTGCATTTCTCACATGCCAACATATACAAATATATCCTTATTTTTGAGCCGGGTGCAATAATTAATCATTTTTAATAAGTTAAAACCAACGACGGAGAAGTAATTTTGGTACAGCTTTCCTTAACAATCATATATATTAACAAAGTGATAAAATAAGAGACTTTAAAAACCGCTCCTAACCACTGAAGTGCAGCATCGCAGTAATGTACAAGTACGAATCATTCCCATTCTGTGGTGCCCGGTGGCTTTGATGTTAGGTCGTACAGCACCCGAGAGATGCCCGGCACCGTCAGCACTTCGCTCACCATCTTTTGTACAACCTGAAAACAAAACAAATAATTAACAAAAATATAATCAGCAATTTGTTTTTAAGTAATCATGGTCAAAAGTTTGGGAATCGCAGCTTTTGGTTAATATATGCTCACGTACATCTATCGGTAAGTGTTTTCCTGGAATGGCTGGTACGCCGGTCATGAAGTCCTGTGTGACAAATGGTCTCAGCACTATCGAACGCTGGCAAGAAGGTATTCTCAGTGCCTGGTCTCTGTCAAAATGTAAAGGCAGGAGGACCACTGGCATCTGACTCAAACAATCCAAATGACCCGCATTGTGAATGACCTGCACAAATTAAAATAAATTAATCAACTCCTTCGGAGCATCCATTGTTTTAGAGCACACCCTGGCAAGGCATTACTGAGAATAGCATAATTATTGCATTTATAACAATAGACAAGTTGCTGGTTGCTGAAAGGAGAAAGGCGAATTTATAATCTGCAAGTTGTTTCGCTTTCTTAATAAAAATACTATGGAAATCAAACGCTTGCAATTGTCAGGAACCTTCCAACATCTGATAAGTAAGCACAACAGACACAGGCACGGCATGCACAGCAAACGAACTCGAGTAAAACGCTTGTGAGATTTGGGATCTACCTCTGATCCTAGACCTTAAAGAGTCAAAGTATTGTCCCAATTCTAAGTATAATATAGGAGGTATGTATCAACAACTTCTCAAAACATAGGAAGAAGTTGCTTTCTTAAGCCTCCAAAATTAAAATATAACTATATAACTAAAAAACTTGTTACTCTCATTACAAGAGCGACGGAAAGCTGCGAACTTAAAAAGCTTGCCTTCGAATTCAGGGATACTTTTTAAGTTTCCATTTGCGCAAATAATGTTAACAACACATAATATAAAGATTTTGAATTATGACTTCTACTCATTAACAAATATAGTATAGACAATTGTCTTACTAGCCTAAGCATTTCTTTATTATTACTTACCGCAGATGCGACTTCATCAGCTTGCCTGAGCGTACTGATCACATTGTTGGTGAGGTATGTGGGCGTGACGTCGGGTATGGTCTCCTTAACGAGCCCCCCGAATATGTAGCAGATCCTGTTTATGTTGCGACAGATGCGTGGGATCAGCGACGCCAAGTACATCATGTCGTCCCAGTCGGGTTCCTGCTCGCTCGAGATGCCCGCCACATAGCTGTACGTGCGGCAGTCGCCTTGCACTCCCACACTCCTTATTGGCAGTAGTGTCGCTGCCAGCTTCTGTTTACTTGATATTATCCTCAAGGTTATCCTTAAAGGGGGATTGCGAAATGAATAAAACACACAGCAAAACGATGATTATCCAAGTTAATTTGTGACAAAAATTGCTCCAATAATTGGAAAAAGCTGAAATGTACAGTCATGCTCATATAAATCTAGTACAAACATATTGACATTGCTATTGTAACTAATTTCTTGTACTAGATTTATGTGAGCATGACTATACATCTGTACCATTGACTTGGTAAATCTAATTTAAGCTAACTATGGATACCCAATTGAAAGTTAAGTCAAAAGATTCCTATGCTGAGAGTTCACATGAATTTGGATCTTTTTTCCATCTTATTTATTAACGGACGTAGGATTCTGATACAATTTTTAGCTAATTGAAGTTTTGGCTCTATACTACAGTGTTCAAGAAAGTGGTATCAACTTTTAGGCTGGATACTAATAGATGACACTGTTCAAGATGTAAAACAAATGTTTTGCGTTTCTGAAATTATTCCCAGGATACATGCTAATAATAGAACTAAATTTTTTTAAATGTCATTATTTGTTATTATTTCACCACTAAAATTGACACCACTTTCTTGTATGTTCTGTAATCTCACGTGTGATAGATGTGATAATATAAAGATACAAAAACATTACCCCCTGAATTGCTATTTCGACAGCTATGCTAAACAATTTAATGCAATAACGTCAGTTGGCACAAGACGCTTCACACAATTACCCACAAGGATGCAATATATGGTGGATGTCACTTTTCTACATTAATTTATTATCACTGTGTACCTTTCCTCGTCCGAGGTGACACCCTCGACCCTGTTCAGCAGTGCATGCTTCTTCTGTTGCATCTGGTCGAACTCGACGATGATTTTGATGAGCACCTGTGTCTCGGAGAAGTCGCGCTCGATGTACGGGTCCTCGGCGCACAGGACCCTGATGGCCAGCCCGGGTCCTGGGAACGGGTGCCTCATTACCAGGTCTCTGGGCAGGCCGAGATCCTTGCCGAGCGTACGAACCTCGTCCTTATGGAAGTCCTTCAGGGGCTCGATGACCCTCCCCTCAGATCGCAATTTTCTAAAATAATTACAGCAGATATTATCAACCTGTCTTAAACCAGCATTTACTTAAATGATGCCTGGGTTAAAGGTACGGTTTAAAATGTTGCAGGTATTGTAGTATTAAAGGGACTAGAAGGTCTGGTTCCTTAAAATATAAGCGGCAGTTAAAATGGTTAAGTAAAGCTGCATTCCATAGTGATCACGCAGAGCCGTACATATTATATCCGAACCAAAATTATGGCCCTGCTGTATACATATTGCATGCAAATGCATAAGCAATACTTAGATAATTTTGATAGAAAAAGAAAACGAACAGTTAACAATAACTAGATGACCGCGTGGTAATAGCTGGAATATTTTGTGATGATATAACATAAAAAAATCATGTTTGTAATGCATGCAAATGATTAAAATTGTCATAATGATACGATATATTTTGGCATTCCTTAGATTAATTAGTATTGATGTCTTACCTAATTAATTCTGAGTCATTGTGGTGGGTTTTGATCTTATCTGCTTTACTAGAGACAAGTGTATTAGCAGACTCTATGAGGTCAGGTCGGAGTGTGCCTTGTGCCAGCAACACCTCATCCGCTTTCAAGTTCATCTCCGCCAAGAAGTCATCCGAAATCTTCACAAACACATCCCCTATAATTTTCCTCTTCTCCTCAGGCTCTGCGGTCTGTGACAGCATCTTGGTGATCCGTGTCCGCGAGTTGGGCTCATTCTTGTCTATGGGCACAACAGTGGTGCCGCCACTGAAGGCGCACGATGCATTAACGATGCGAATATTGAGCCCCAGCTTTTTCAGAGACTGTTCCACGCGCGCGCTCTCGTTCTTCCTCATAAAACCGTTGTCGATATGCACGGCGATTATCTGCTCCGACTTGAGAGCCTTGTGGAGGAGGGCGGCGCACACTGCGCTGTCCACGCCGCCGCTGACCAACATGAGGACCTTGTTGGCACCGACGGACTCCTTGATGTACTTGATGCACTCGGCCTCACGTCCCAGCATCGTGAAGTTGCCCGTCAGGCCGACCACGTCGAAGAGGAAGTTGCGGAGTATAGTCTTGCCGTTGAGGGTGAGATCCACTTCGGGGTGGAACTGGACGCCGTACAGGCGGAGCTTCTCGTTGTGAATGCCAGCGCAGAATGTGGAGCTCTGAGCGATAGATCGAAAGTTCTCCGCCACTTTGTCTATCGAGTCGCCATGCGTTAATAAAACTTGCTGCATTTTATCCAAACCCCTGCATAAAATAAGATTAATAATTTATAATGATAAAAATACTAAGTCAATCTATATGGTAAAAATTGTTAAGGAAGAAATTTCGACATTTAAAGTTAATATAGATTTAGCATTGATAATACTGACTTGTAAATATTATTTAAAATCTTAAATGACCGTTAAAATATGTTGATAATAACAGGCATGGCAGGAGGCAGGAGTGTTTTTATTGCAAAATTGTTTGGTTAGGAAATCTATTGGTATCTCATTTAATCTTCTAATCATATATAAAACACATATTTGACGTCAAATATCTAACACACATAAATTTGTATGCGTTTCTCATATGTCGAGATCACATATCTATGTTTGTGAGGTTTGTTGCATATCACTGTTGGGAATACATGTTGCAAGTTAAGTTATTGTTGTTGAGATCACCATGCTGTTAAATTAATCGATTAAATGCTTAGGTAGCAGCAATTATGTAAAATTTCCAAATCTTCATGCAAGGTTTATCCGAGTTTGGTGACATATGGATGTTATGTATTAAGATTGGCTCAAAGAATATCAATTTTATTATTTCTTTTTCTGTTTTCATGAATAAATTTTATGTCATGAACATTAATTTTGAAACATTTGAAATGAAAATATGTAGCTAAGAAATTTAATTGCTAAAAACCAAATAACAAACTTGAAAAATTTAAAAATGATTAGAATTATACGGAAAGCAGTATTTTTTTTATGGGAATGTGTTTGTTCACCTTTTGTGAAATTCCAAAACGCCGTGAATAAAGGAGTTGCAAGTTATGACAAGTTAAATTGAGATGAGAAATGACTGGCAACATTTATACTCACTTAAACAGTAGAGACTTAGGATTCACTTCTATAGTATATTGACCATCTTCTCTGCTCTCTGTTCTGATCACTGATCCTCCAAATTCTTTGTTCATCATCTGCATTCCATAACAGATACCTACACACATAAGATATGATTAATAGTTATTTAAGATACAAGTATAAAAAGTCAATGTTAATTAATGAGTAGATAGAAAAGACTATCGAATGCTTTAATAGCCACTGGTGAATGAACAGACTTTTTTCACATGTATCTCGCAACATTTTATCTACGGTCATAATGATTTACTAAAATAATCATTTGATTTGATTGTTTAAATATAACACATGTGACAGTAGCACATATATCAGCGGTGATTGTCACATGCTACATTGCGTGCAACCCATTTTTTATATAACCCAAATGCATAAAATTGAAGACGTCTTGCCTTAAAAGTTCTATAAAAAAATTACTGCACTACATCTTTAAAAGTTTACTTTTTACTCAACTTTCAGTGTCAAAAGTTATCACTTTTTGAATGATCGTAGATGAAAGGTATTGAAAATGTATTCCCATTTTAAAGAGACAAGATTTATTGTACAATTATATTTCTTTTGAATCGAACGGTTTCATATTTCATTAGTCAGCAAAAGTTATTGAGTGAATTAAAACATGATACTGCATCTCAGGTGCACTCTGTATTAAGAATCGTAGTGAAGTAAGTCAAGCTTGCAATATTTTTAATATTTTTCAATACATTGCAACTTCCAACTTCATTTATGAACGATGATGGTTGTACTCGCTAAATCATAGTGGTGTAACTCTTAGGGGACACTAAAATACTACTACTTTTTCTCTAAAATAATCGGGGAAGCAGGAAAAAAAAAACAAATATGGTTTTACATGTTAAATTCCTATGTATACCAAACTAATTCAACACTCTGTATACCACATGCTCGGATTCAAAAAGCTTTGCCATTCTCAAAATTATCTGTCTCGGAGACATATTGTAGGTGCAATATGTATTTTTATAATAGTGAAACTAGAGTTATAACATAAGTGAAAACAGATAGATACACACCATACATAATACTCATGGAACCGATCAAGGAAGTTGCAATAGTTACTAACATGAATTCTTTTGCTTGTACTGGCTTCTACTGGTCTACAAACTCCAACTAGTTTAGAACGATTAGCATAGTTTTATTGAAACGGGTCTCAGAAGAACACGTGGTAAACCGGAACACAAAAAGATTGTGAATAGTTATACGAATACTGCTACTACATGGGTGCAATGAGACTTAAGTACTCTGACCAATAGGTCATCCCCCCAAGATATATCCAGAATACTGCTATACTCTGTCTAATTTCAAGCCGAAGCTTATATAAACACTGTTACATGCGTGATTGGGACATCAACGGTTCTACTCAAGTATAGATTAGTCTGCCCGGACTAAGTGAATTTTGTTACTGCAAACGCTACACTAGTGTTGGACCTGCAGTGTAGAATCGGCCCTGGAAATTGTCGCCGTTCACGTGAACATTTTTATATTAATTTTGTCTTGAAATTGGACAGACTACAGTACATGTATTATCATCTTTAGTTGCAGGTGCTGCACGCACTTTAATTGCTTAATCGTTTTCCTTAATATTTTCATACCTAATACTGGCAGGCCTATCCGGAAGATGTCTGCATCGTAGCGCGGGGCGTCCTCGGCGTAGACGGAACTGGGCCCCCCGGATATAATAATCGCCTTGTAGCCAGCCTCGCGAATGTTGAAGGCGGGTGTGTCCAGTGGCAGGATCTCTGACTCGACACACAGCTCACGCACCTTCCTATCGATCACCTTCCCATACTGCGAGCCTGCGTCTAGTATGGCCACCCGCTCGGTGCTGGGCGCCCCATTCGCCGTGCTCATGTACTGGCCGTCTGTACTTAGGTTGTGCATAGCGCTGCTGCTCCAGCAACACTGCAAAGGCGAGAATTCACTGATTGGCAAGCGGCACGGTGAGAGTTGGCTGGGTGTCAACGCGAATGTGTGTGGGGGGGGTGGGGGCAGTGAAGTTTATGCAAAACGGGTTCTTGTTAATCGGGGAGCGCACTTTACCAGGAGATGCGACATAACGGCGGCATTAAAGAGTACCTCTGCTAGAAGAGCGTGGATTTTGTGGTAAATTTCTACTGTGGGGGGTTCACAAAGCACGAGATATATATAGACCGGTTGAGATGAGTGTGCAACATTCCCAACACACACGGGTTTGTTTGGAGGCGGCACCAAGTTTATTGCCAAACTAACGAGTAACAGTTGCTAAAAATACACGCGAAGAGAACCAAAACAAAAACGTCTGACGGCGGCCAAAATAAGACACTTGTAAGATTCGTGTACCATTACATACATTCATGGCTCACCGTTAACGACAATCTTTACCCGTTTACCTAGCTCAACGGGGTGATAATGTATAGGTTATATAACAAGCATATTTACGCACAGCTTGTTATCTGCTTAAGCAAGCATTTGACCTTGCTGCCCCCTGATCTATTAAGTAACGACTGCCAGGGGTCATCGGTGCGGATAAATTCCAGATTCTTTTGCGAAAACGTCAAGTTTTTGCCTCGGACTGTACACTTCCATGAGGGGCCGTTATTGGCACCGGTACACGGGAAATAGATCACTGGGGCCTTCGATCAGAGCCTGAAAGCCCAGGCGGACACCGACGGCCTCTTTGCACGCTTCTCTGAAAAAACATGCACCCGCTGGCGGAAATATCGAAAAAATTGACCTAGTATCGTGCTGCGCGATCCGCCGAATGGCGCGGCTTCTGCTGTCGAAAAGGGGGCCGCAAGGTAGGACCGGGCTTCCGTGGCGTAGGCGCTCAGATATCGAACGTACTTACCTCAAAAAATCTAATGATTAATCAATTGTAATTACAATAAGAAGATTGTACAGTGTCAATCACATCACATCACATAAAAAGGAACAGTGTTACCAACGTTAACACGCGACTGTGAGTAGTTCTGCGATGAACGTACAGATGGCCACTAGGGATTTTTATAATTGTTCCAGTACTTAAAAATCAGGAACTTAAAAATTATATTTTAATTTTTCCCTTTACAAAATTGAATATTATTAATTATTAATATGAGACAACTGGATTTTTTTAATATAAACTATGGTGTACACAAAGCTTCCGAGATGTCAAAATGACATTTGGTTGGAGCTACATTTACAAAAACTGAATTAGTAAACTCTGTTACATTTTTATTTTTAACTAACTGGTACTGTTAGGGTGACAGTATTGTTGGCCAAAGTAAAAAGTCACTAGACTTGAAAAAAATAGGTTATACTTAAAAGAAACGAGGTTATATTTTATGACAGTGGGCAATGTTGCCATCAAATTGAGTATCTATTGAGTACAGAATTTATTTGCTATTTTTATTTTGCAAAACCAAATCAGTCAAATTATAACATAAAATATAGTTAATGATTGGCTTACTTAAATCATAAATCTAATTAATTAACACTTGAATGATTGAAGCAATAATTTAATTATTTTAATATATAAATTAGGCAACATTGTTAGAAATCTGACATTTAATTTTTTTTTCACTGTCAAATCATTTTTGTTGGTGTTCATGTGTAAAACTTTATAAAATGAAAACACAGTATTCTTAGTTAAAAATAAAAATGGAACAGTATAATTAGTAGTTAGTAATTAGTAGTACTTAAAATTAGTACACAAATTTGAAAAAAATGGCCATTCACAATCATGGCCATTCACAAATTATTGAATCGTATATTTCAGAAACTAGTCAACATACATTTTTATGTTTTTTCTTTTTTTGCGAAATCAGTATCTCCTATTGTCAAGGCATATTTTTCTGCAATATATCTTCAATTGCAATTCCGTTTTATGGGATATGACTCACAATTAATATCGCGTTTAGTGCAGAAACCTGTCAAGCGACATCACATAGCGTGTTTCTGCAGTAAATTTAAATTTTTGCAGTACAAGTGAGGTAGTATTTTGCATAATACTACTACCATGGTAAAAATTTCCATTGGTTTACCATTACTTACCATTGCTTAGTAGTGTGGTATTTTTAACAAATCAGAAAATTAGTATTTCTATTCTACTATATATATTCTATATATATTCTATATATTCTACTATATATTTTTTTATTTTAGCACAGAATGAAACACAACATTTTCCGTGTTTTCATTAAAATACAATAAAGAAATACTATATATAAATAATATAGATTGTTTATATATAGTATTTCTTTATTGTATTTTAATGAAAACACGGAAAATTTTGTGTTTCATTCTGTGCTAAAATAAAAAAATATATAGTCTATAATAGTGGCTTCAATGTTAAAAATCATAATACCACAAAAAATTGGGAAATTACGATTAAAAATATATGTTTCTACATTAAAATTGTATTTTATTGCAGAAACGAGTCAACTGCAATATTTAAAAAAAAAGGCAATTAAGGAAGAAATATTATAATTTAATTACAGGCAGCATCAACTTCGGGAAGATGTTAACTAATACAGAATTTTTTTCAGGCGAAAATCGCCTGATAAATCTGACATTTAAATATCAAGGATATAATGTTTTTCTTTGTTTCCCAACAATTTGAAAATGTGCACTTGACCAGTTTCTGAAATAAACGATTCAATTGCCATTCACAATATAGCACGAACTTTGTGTTCTAATTTAGAAATTTAGTAATCATCTCCTGGTGCTTTTTACACTCAAAGTAAGGTGCAAAGTACCCAATGCCAGCGCTCATATTTCCTATTTTCTCTTTTGTTATACACTTTTTATCCAGTCCATTTATACAGGGTGTTAAAAAAAGAGTGTAAAATATTTAAGAGGGTAGTAGTATGAACCACAATAAAAAAAAGTCATATCTCCAAAACCGTTACTTTGAGGACCCATGTTAATTGGGTTTTTTTATTGTGGTTCATACTACTACCCCCTTAAATATTTTACATTCTACTGTTAACACCCTGTATTCTGTATTTTTTTGCCTGTGTTATGTCTCAAAGGTATGTTTTTTGTTTCATTTGTTTTGCCCCATTATTCGCATTGAAAACAGTTGCTCGAACTGTTTTTACATTATAACCCGGGAAAAACGGCTTTTACTGGTGATACAAGGAAATGACTGGCGAGCCACAGACGAGCCTGTCACCTTGTAGAGTCTGTAGAACTCATTATCAGGTTTATAATGTATAATATTTTATTTGTTAAGCACTTGTAATTTATTTTGCTCCATTATTTGTTCGCATTGAAAACAGTTGCTGGAACTGTTTTTACATTATAACCCGGGCAAAACGGCTTTTACTGGTGATACAAGGAAATGACTGGCGAGCCACAGACGAGCCTGTCACCTTGTAGAGTCTGTAGAACCCATTATCAGGTTTATAATGTATAATATTTTATTTGTTAAACACTTGTAATTTATTTTGCTCCATTATTTGTTCGCATTGAAAACAGTTGCTGGAACTTTTTTTACATTATAACCAGGGTAAAACGACTTTTACCGGCGATATAAGGAATGACTGGCGAGCCACAGGCGAGCCTGTCACCTTATAGACTCAGTAGAAACCATTACCAGGTTTATAATGTACAATATTTTATTTGTTAAACACTTGTAAACAGTTAAATTATAGCTATTAACATACCCAGGATGTTATGAATGTCCTAACAGCCGCAGATATCAGTTTGAAATCCGAGCGACAGCGAGGATTTTAAGACAGCTAAGGCTGTTATGCCATTATGCAATGAATGCGAGGTATGTTCAAGATTTTATCGGTTTCAGAAAATAAAGACATATTTAATTATTATTCTAACTGCATAATTATTATCATCAAGACTTCACTTTTGAATTTACGGATTGATGTGCAACCATGGTTACAACTGCTTTTTGTCGTCGTCAAAAGAGACTTTGATAATGTAATCTTTTAGACCTGAAAACGCAACTCCTGGCAAATTCGAATCAGAAACTGATGAAGACTCCATGTGTAAAGATATTTTACTGCAAAACTTCTTAGGTAAGTTCATTGTAATTAATTTCAGCTGAAAATTGGTTTTCAAACCTGACAAGTATTGACAATGACATATCGGTAGGGTAATAATCAGGTGTATTACGTATAAAAAAAATGTCAGCAGTATCGTGTACGTTACTTTACAGCATCACATTCGTATGTCAGATGTATATTCATATCCTAAATGCATTTGACATTCGAATGTGATGCTGCAAGTAACGTACACGTTACTGCTAACGTTGTTTGATACTCAATACACCTGATTATTACCTTACCGATTTTACATACAGGATACAGTTATGGCTCATGGCTTAAATTTGGCTGGTAGGTCAAACTTTTATGAATGTAAACAGATGTTTAATAGCCTGAAACCGGCAAAGATAATAATATGACAGTAATAGTAACAATAAAATATATCACCTGGCTGCTTCATAGATTTCGCTATGAAAACACTATAGGCAACCGTGATTTGAATTTTCATTTATCTTGAATACAATAAAATAGCTATTTGTATTACAAGGGAGCAAAGTGCATAATTTCCTCTCGCAGAAATCTTGAAGAAGATATGTAATGGATTGAATACGGTTATTACACCGGGCGCGTGGTTCGTAGGAGATTATATTGAACGTTTTGAGCTGACTAAAATAAATTTGAATACATACTTTGCAACGGGGTATGTAGCTGTTCAAGTTTTCGTCTTTCGGGGAATCTTTTTGTAGTTCTCGCGTGCTAAGTATATATGCCACAATTAGCCGACCTTAGCTGGCCGCATTTTCACTATATTCGTTGAAAACGTTAATGTCAAATTTTGATTGATGTAACGACATATGTTTGTTGTATTTTAATATTTAATTTTGAATTATTGTACTTCTTCTAGTAGTGAAAAAATAGTATATACACCACGGTTGTGAATACTATTACAGCCTCGGGTCATGTACCCCTCAGCGCTATCAATAAAAGAAAATCATATACTATTATTACAGCGATTTAATGTTTCTATTTTAAGTTAGCTACTACTTAGAAGCCTAAGTAGTAGGGAGTTGTTTGCCTCCCATGGGAGGAAGAGTAGAACTTTCCTCCCTCATATGAGGGACGAAAGTGTGTACTTGAAAGTGTAATTTTTTTCCAAAATCGGTTGTTTGCCTCCCATGGGAGGAAGAGTAGAACTTTCCTCCCTCATATGAGGGACGAAAGTGTGTACTTGAAAGTGTGATTTTTTTCCAAAATCGGTTGAAAAATAACTGAAATATTTACCAAAATATTATGCCCGTGATACCGAAATGTATTCAAATGGAAGTGCCGTTATCGAGCAGGCGTTGAGTACGTGTCTATGAAATTCTACTCGACTCAATACTACTGACAAGCATGGAATTCTACTGACTAAATACTAAATTACTGATTGATTTTTAATACATGCAAATTCTTACACTTGATACGTAAATTTGATGACCATCCGTCCCGCCTTGTCCGTGATACTCCTGATTTCTGGTACATTGTCCCGCATCACTTAAGCTAAAGAAGAATGTGCAGGTAGAGTTTCCAAATTTTGAAAATTGTCCCTTTTGGCACGCGCAGGCCACAATCTGCTGGGTTACATTGCGAATGTGGTTACGGGATATACAATTTATCATTACACGGCAGTCAGATGTGTATATACCAAAGATTTAGATGAAAACTTGAAATAAAACTGTCCGGAATGTATACCACAATTTTATGCCATCATGACAGACTATGTGTGTGTCAGGCGTCAGCGAAAACATAGTTTACTTAGATCACTTCGTGAATGTTGAAAATGTGGCTGGTACATGTTTTGTATTTCAACATTTACAACTGATACAATGAAACTATACTTTTCCAACTTTTCCATCTTTGTATGTGTATGTAAGCTGCGAGTATATTAAGAACAGGAAAAAATAGTTTACTTAGATCACTTCGTGAATGTTGAAAATGTGGCTGGTACATGTTTTGCATCTCAACATTTACAACTGATACAATGAAACTATACTTTTCCAACTTTTCCATCTTTGTATGTGTATGTAAGCTGCGAGTATATTAAGAACAGGAAAACATAGTTTACTTAGATCACTTCGTGAATGTTCAAAATGTGGCTGGTACACGTTTTGCATTTCAACATTTACAACTGATACAATGAAACTATACTTTTCCAACTTTTCCATCTTTGTATGTGTATGTAAGCTGCGAGTATATTAAGAACAGGAAAACATAGTTTACTTAGATCACTTCGTGAATGTTCAAAATGTGGCTGGTACACGTTTTGCATTTCAACATTTACAACTGATACAATGAAACTATACTTTTCCAACTTTTCCATCTTTGTATGTGTATGTAAGCTGCGAGTATATTAAGAACAGGAAAACATAGTTTACTTAGATCACTTCGTGAATGTTCAAAATGTGGCTGGTACACGTTTTGCATTTCAACATTTACAACTGATACAATGAAACTATACTTTTCCAACTTTTCCATCTTTGTATGTGTATGTAAGCTGCGAGTATATTAAGAACAGGAAAACATAGTTTACTTAGATCACTTCGTGAATGTTCAAAATGTGGCTGGTACACGTTTTGCATTTCAACATTTACAACTGATACAATGAAACTATACTTTTCCAACTTTTCCATCTTTGTATGTGTATGTAAGCTGCGAGTATATTAAGAACAGGAAAAATTAGTTTACTTAGAACACTTCGTGAATGTTGAAAATGTGGCTGGTACATGTTTTGCATCTCAACATTTACAACTGATACAATGAAACTATACTTTTCCAACTTTTCCATCTTTGTATGTGTATGTAAGCTGCGAGTATATTAAGAACAGGAAAACATAGTTTACTTAGATCACTTCGTGAATGTTCAAAATGTGGCTGGTACATGTTTTGCATCTCAACATTTACAACTGATACAATGAAACTATACTTTTCCAACTTTTCCATCTTTGTATGTGTATGTAAGCTGCGAGTATATTAAGAACAGGAAAACATAGTTTACTTAGATCACTTCGTGAATGTTGAAAATGTGGCTGGTACATGTTTTGCATCTCAACATTTACAACTGATACAATGAAACTATACTTTTCCAACTTTTCCATCTTTGTATGTGTATGTAAGCTGCGAGTATATTAAGAACAGGAAAACATAGTTTACTTAGATCACTTCGTGAATGTTGAAAATGTGGCTGGAACATGTTTTGCATTTCAACATTTACAACTGATACAATAAAACTCTACTTTTCCAACTCTTCAATTTTTCGAACTTTTCGAACTTTTCCAGAAAAGTTGGCCGAATATTTCGACAATTTCAACTTTTCGTGAAAACTTGCAACACTAGCCCAACCGCTTTGTGGTTCAAATCTCCTTGTTCAATGCTGTTCCAATCTCCTCTGTTAATTAATCGCAACTTTATCTGTGGATAGAAAGACTTGCTCTAACTCGAGTAGCATTGTCAATATAGATTGCTATTGAAGGCATAAGTATTGGTCGTGTTTAATGGATTCTAATACGTGTAAACAAATAAAAGCTTTACAAATGTTTATATTTTTAAATAGCACACCAATTCTTTGGAGTTTGATTGCATCGCTCTTACAATGTCTCATACTTTTGCGTTTTTATTAAATTCCCTCTATCCCTAATGTATCAAACCCCCATTCAGACGGTATGTCACAATACAATTAATTGCGCGTTATAAAATTCAGTGCGTTTTTGTTACATATTTCGTACTTAAAAAATGCAAGCTGCGAGTATAATAAGAACAGGAAAACATAGTTTGCTTAGATCACTTGGTGAATGTTGAAAATGTGGCTTCATAATCAATACTCCTTCTCCAAGTCCACCTTATACCTATCCAACCACTTCTCCAAGTCTTTGCCGGAAGCAGCCACCAACTGCTGCAGCTTCTCCCCAGAAGCAGAGTTGACTTCGTACTTAAGAGCATCGGCACCTTTCTTCAGGCACTCCTTGCTCTCCTTGATCAGAAGCACGAGGTCCTTTTTGATGCCAACATCCCATTTTCTCTTCACGTAGATCGTGTTCGCCAAATAGAGCTCGTGGAAGAGGACTCCTGAGTATAATGCTAGTCTGAAAATTGAGAAATGTATATAGCTTTTCATATGTCCGTATGGCATAATCAGATTTAGTTACTTTGATGACGTGATAAAGCTCGTAAGTAGATGCTTTTTTTGCAAACCAAATTCAGAAAGCAGAAATTACGAGAATTGTCAAATTCGAATTGGCATGGCTTCTTATGTGAAAATTAGAAACCTTTTAACTATCAAGCTACCTTACGATGATTGCAATTTCCCACATCACTTTTTGGGCATATCTTTTGAAACCATTACTTTGCCAACATAAAAACGGGAGGGGATAAATCTCAAAATCTATTATTGTACATTTACCTTGAATTCCCTGGGTCTATTTTCTTGGTGATCTCTATCAGCTCCCTACACATGACAGCTTTTCTTTTCAGGAGCTCGTCGCTTATTTGGTTGGGCATGTAACCTTGCTGGTACCCATAGAGCTGCACCAGCGAGTGCTTCACGGAGTACACGTGGTAGTGGTTGGGGTTGACGAAGGTGAGCATCTTGGTGAGGACGTCGTCTAGCTCCCTAATCGTGGGGCTTCCCAGCTGTATCCCATCTACCTCCTCGCCGATTTGGTTCACCAGGTAGGCAACGTGGCCACCGGCCAACTTGATCTCGCACTTGTCGCAGGCCCAGTCGGTCTTGTCGTCCAGAGGGTCCACCGGGAGCTGCAGCCCTCCGCAGGGCTCCTGCTCGTTGCCCAGGCAGCGCAGGGCGCTCAGGTACGTGCCCATCTCCGTGGGGTCCGTGCACCTGGTGCACCTGCAGGAGAAATACTTGGTTTCGCGGAGGTGCTCCCGTCTGGCCTGGGTGCCCCAGAGAGCGTGGGTGTACATGGTGGTGATGTGGTCGCCCTTCCTAATGGGCAACGCCGCTCGTATGGTGATCTTGAAGTTGTTCTCCTGGGTATCGAACACGTGAATAGTGTTCGGCATACAGTTGTGCTCCATGAGGTAAGCTGTTGGGTACAGCGCAGACAACTCTCCATCCTGGTTGATCTCTAACGCGTTAACATCGATTATTCCGCAAATCTTGTGCAAAGTGTCTGGGGTCAAATCCGGAAGCACCGTATTGTTAGTGGCTTCCTCTAAAGCCTTCAACTTCACGATGAAATTCTCCAGCAGGTATTTGACGACCCTCTCATCAACATCCCTGAAAACATGGGCAACCAATGAAAACATTCGTGACCACCACATCTTCTCACTTATAAGTTTCTGTTCCTTTGCCACGCTTATCCATGTGGGACTCCATCTCTATGAACTGCGACCACTTTTTGATGCCCTTCCTCTGGATCAGCAAGCAGCGTATTGCCAGGAGGACGTCTTGCCTGCAAACCAAATATTTAAACCTTCACCAGGCGCAGAGGTAGGCTTAGTAAGCGCTGTACAATACCTGTAATACTCGTGAAGACCTTCCAGAGCCCTATGGGAGCGAAGACCCAGAATGAAGCACTCGTAACCATGTCTCTCGGGATCCCTGAGGCCGTCGCAGAGAGTGTTGCACACCGGCCAGTCGCAGCCATCGCATCTGGGGGCCTTCTCAGCAAGGATCAGCCTTAAGACCAAGAAAAAAAAATGTTCAAAATTTGCTAGGGTAAGATGTTTAAGATAACAGGAAGTGAGACTTATCTTCTTCTGCAAGTGCCTATCCATTCCGGATGTTGGCTATCATATTGGCTATCTTTACTTTGCTCACAGCTGCCCGGAAGAGGCCTGTGGTTGTCGTGGAGAACCAACTCCTCAAGTTTTTAAGCCACGAGATTTTTCTTCTCCCAATGTCTCTTTTTCCTTCAACTTTGCCTTGTAGTAATCCACTGAAGGAGTCCGTATCTACTAGAGTTGCGCATGATGTGTCCCAGGTATTGTAGTTTCCTGGTTTTAATCGTGGTCAGGATTTCTGTCGTTTTGTCCATTCTTCTTAGTATTTCGGCATTGGTAATACGGTCTTTCCATGATGTCCTTAATATCCTTCTGTAGAGCCACTTTTCATATGTTCTAGTTTTTTTGTGTTAGCAACCGTCAGCGTCCAATCTTCCATTCCATAAAATAACACAGAGAATACGTAGCAGCGTAAGAGTCTCATTTTGGTGTCTATACTTAGATCATGACTTTTAAAGGCTGTGGCCATTTTAATGAATATATTTCTGCTGTTTTCAATCCTGCTTTTTATTTCCTGTGTCTGGTCCCATTGCTCATTAATAACGGTGCCTAGATATACATATTTTTTAACTCTTTCGATGTTCCTCTGCTCCAGTTCCAGTTGCTGTTGGTGGTGTTGTGGGTTGTTCTAAGTTATGATCATGAATTTGGTCTTGTCCATGTTGATATCTAGTCCATATCTGTGACTAGTGCTTATTAAGCTATTCATTATTAGTTGTAAGTATTCTATGTTGTCGGCCATGATCATGGTATCATCTGCGTATCTGATGTTGTTTATACGTTTTCCGTTTAAAGAAATTCCTTCTTGTGTATTTACTAGGGCTTCCCGAAATATGACTTCAGAATAGATGTTAAATAGCAGAGGAGACAGTACACATCCCTGCCTCACACAGATTTTTTATTCTTTCTGTGCTATCGTCTCCGATTCTTACGCTTGCCGTTTGGTTGCAGTATGGGTTTATAATTACTCTGAGGTCTTTGTCATCTATTCCTGTGTTTTCCAGAATTTGTATCAGTTTTTGGTGTTGGGCTCTGTCAAAGGCCTTTTTGTAATCAACGAAACACGTGTATACATCACAATTCATGTCTCTACATCTCTGTACTAATACTTGCACACTAAAGAGAGCTTCCCTTGTCCCGACTGCGTCTCTAAATCCAAATTGTGTTAGTCCCAGTTGTCCTTCCACTTGATTGTATATTCTTTTATGTATAATTTTTAGAAACACTTTCAATAGGTGGCTCATTAGGCTTATTGTTCTATATTCATCGCATCTTTTTGCTGATGCCTTTTTGGGAGTGTTACGATTCTGATTCCAACCACTGTTGTGGTATTACACCTGTGTTGTAGATATTATTAAGGATGTCGGTTAGCCATTTAATTCCTTCGTCGTCTAGTAGTTTCAAAAATTCAGCGTGGTACCCGTCTGGTCCTGGATTTTTGCCGTCTTTAACTTATTTTGTGGCATTTCGTACATCGTCTTTCAGAATGCTTGGGCCTGTTTCTGGCTGTATATGATGAATTTCAGGTCTTTCGTCTTGGAATAGTTGTTCGATATATGTCTTCCATGTGTTCTTTATTGCGTTTTTGTCTATTAGTTTGTTGCCAACGTTGTCAACGAGTTTGCTCACTTCTTTTCTTTTGTATGTTCTAGTAACTTCCTTCACCTTTCTAGATATTTTACACTTGACTAAAATTAAAAATTGATTGCTAACATTTTTCGCCTGAAAAAAAAATCATAATTTGCTGTTGCGTCATTGTTTCTCCGAATCAGTGATACCTACTTAATTTTTTTAACTAGATCATTGAAAACTTCAGTTTTTTTGTCATCTTTTAGTTGTCATCTATCAAATTTCCAAATATTCTGTAATAATGTCAACTATATCTGTCAAAATTTCAATTATTTCAGTTAAAATTTGAAAGACCAGTACATTTTCCAAATATTCCTTGATAATGTCAATTATATCTGTCAAAATTCAGTCATTTTGTCATCTTTAAATAGTTATCTATCAAATATTCTGTGAAAATGTCAACTATATCTGCCAAAAATTTTAGGCAGAAATAATAGAAACCTTGACAGTGCCATTGACATTTTGATAAAATAAAAACAGCGTGTACGCAAGAAATAAGAAATTTATTAATTAGTAGTAGTTAAGCTAGGACTGTTCTAGACCCCCCCCCTGCGGTAATTATAGAACGGTGATTAAATCCGCGAATTAAAAGCGCGAATATTAATTTAATCAATCTCTGCGGTGGGCGATCTATACCTTTTCTAGTTCAAATTGAGACCAATACAAATCAACTTGATACCAATCAATTTCAAATTGATACCAATCAATTTCAAATTGAGACCAATCAATTTCAAATTGAGACCAATCAAGTTCAAATTGAGACTAAACAAAATCAAGTTGACACTAAACAATGTCAAGTTGAGAGTAAACAAATAAAATTTATTATGACAACTTGATATTGTTTAGTTTCAACTTGATTTTGTTTAGTCTCAATTTGAAATTGATTGGTCTCAATTTGAAATTGATTGGTATCAATTTGAACTTGATTGGCCTCAATTTGAAATTGATTGATCTCAATTTGAACTTGATTGGTCTCAATTTGAACTTGAAAAGGTATAGAACTGTCCTAGCTTAACTACTATTATTGATTCCTCATCTTTATAAAACATGTCATTTAGTTAAAACCAATAAAAAATAAAATCAATCGACTTAATACTATAACTAAAAATACATTGTTTTTAGAATTACATAAAAAGTAGTTGAGTTTGCAATAAACTACATGGGAATTGCAAACCTTAAAATTAAAAATTCATAGTTTTCATCAACTCAACTAGTGAGTTTTCATAGTAAATGGTGAGCAAATCGGTAAATTTCATTTACAAAATGCAGAATTTCTTAAGGTTTCCATAGAAATTCATGAGTTTTGTCAAATTTCGTAAAACCATTTATAAATAACATCAAAACTTGATACAAACTTCACATTGCTTTTAGAATTACATAAAAGTACATAAGTTTATAATGAACTTCATGAGAATTGTCCAAACCTTGAAATTAAAAATTAGTAGTTTGAAAATTGAAGAGTTTTCTTAAAAAATAATGAGTTTCTTAAGTAACTAGTAAGTTTTCATAGTAACTGGTGAGAATATCGGTAAATTTCATTTAAAAAATTTAGAATTTCTTAAGGTTTCCATAGAAATTCATGAGTTTTGTCAAATTGCGTAAAACAATTTATAAATAACATCACAACTTGATACAAACTTCACATTGCTTTTAGAATTACATAAAAGGTATATAAGTTTATAATGAACTTCATGAGAATTGTCCAATCCTTGAAATTAAAAATTAGTGGTTTGAAAATTCAAGAGTTTTCTTAAAAAATAATGAGTTTCTTAAGTAACTAGTAAGTTTTCATAGTAATTGGTGAGAATATCGGTAAATTTCATTAAAAAAAAAAGTAGAATTTCTTAAGGTTTCCATATAAATTCGTGTGTTTTGTCAAATTTCGTAAAACAATTTATAAAAAACATCAAAACTTGATAGAAACTTCACATTGCTTTTAGAATTACATAAAAAGTACATAAGTTTATAATGAACTTCATAAGAATTGTCCAAACCTTGAAATTAAAAATTAGTGGTTTGAAAATTCAAGAGTTTTCTTAAAAATTAATGAGTATCTTAAGTAACTAGTGAGTTTTCATAGTAATTGGTGAGAAAATCGGATAATTTCATTAAAAAAAATGTAGAATTTCTTAAGGTTTCCATAGAAATTCATGAGTTTTGTCAAATTTCATCAAATAATTCATAACTAACATCAAAACTCGATGCAAACTTCACATTGTTTTTAGAATCACATAAATAGTACATGAGTTTATAATAAAGTTCATGGGAATTGTACAAACCTTAAGATTAAAAATTCATACTTTGAAAGTTGAAGAGTTTTCTTAAAAACCAAAGAGTTTCCTAAGTAAGTAGTGAGTTTTCATAGTAATTGGTGAGCAAATGGGTAAATTTCATTAAAAAAAATGTAGAATTTCTTAAGGTTTCCATAGAAATTCATGAGTTTTGTCAATTTTGTAAAACAATTTATAAATAACATCAAAACTTGATACAAACTTCACATTGCTTTTAGAATTACATAAAAAGTACATAAGTTTATAATGAACTTCATGAGAATTGTCTAAACTTTGAAATTAAAAATTAGTAGTTTGAAAATTCAAGAGTTTTATTAAAAATTAATGAGTTTCTTAAGTAACTACTGAGTTTTCATAGTAATTGATGAGAATATCAGTAAATATCATTTAAAAAATGTAGAATTTCTTAAGGTTTCCATAGAAATTCATGAGTTATGTCAAATTTCGTAAAACAATTTATAAATAACATCAAAAATTGATACAAACTTCACATTGCTTTTAGAATTACATAAAAAGTACATAAGTTTGTAATGAACTTCATGAGAATTGTTCAAACCTTAAAATTAAAAATTAGTAGTTTGATAATTCAAGAGTTTTCTTAAAAAATAATGAGTTTCTTAAGTAACTAGTAAGTTTTCATAGTAATTGGTGAGAATATCGGTAAATTTCATTTAAAAAATGTAGAATTTCTTAAGGTTTCCATAGAAATTTATGAGTTTTGTCAAATTTCGTAAAACAATTGATAAATAACATCAAAACTTGATACAAACTTCACATTGCTTTTAGAATCACATAAATAGTACATGAGTTTATAATAAACTTCATGGGAATTGTACAAACCTTAAGATTTAAAATTCATACTTTGAAAGTTGAAGAGTTTTCTTAAAAACCAAAGAGTTCCCTAAGTAACTAGTAAGTTTTCATAGTAATTGGTGAGCAAATCGGTAAATTTCATTAAAAAAAATGTAGAATTTCTTAAGGTTTCCATAGAAATTCATGAGTTTTGTCAAATTTCGTAAAACAATTTAAAAATAACATCAAAACTTGATATACACTATATACACTATATGGGGTTACAAGAAGACTTTAATTTGTAATTGCAAAATAATTGATTCCACACGTACAACCATATACACAAAGTAAAGTAGTAAAGAACTGAAACGTGTTTCGATCCATTCTGATTATAGGTGAAATCAACAGGTGAGATCAGCACTATCAGGTAGTGTAAAGTCCATGTAAACTAAAGATTGACTTTACACTACCTGCTAGTGCTGACCTCACCTGTTGATAGTAAAGAACTAGTTGTACAAAATTTAGAAAAAAGAGAAGAGATCTTTTTCTATATTTTATTTGGAGTATTTTTCTGTGACCTTTTCTTCTTCTTCTCTAAGTGCCTTGACCGATTCGATCGTTGACAATGATGCTGGCTTTTAAATTGACAATCTTCACTTGATCAACTGCTGCTCGAAACAGTTAGGCCGTTGTTTTGCCCTATCGTGTTCTTAAGTTCTTTAACGATGAGGTTGTTCTTCTTCCTACACTCCTCTTTACAGTTATCTTCCCTTGTATAATAAGATGTGGCAGACCATACTTTTCCGGATGCCGCTTGATGTGTCCAAAATATTTTAATTTCCGGTTTTGATGGTGACTACTACCCGACCCTATTGCATTGTATTTTTTTTAATTCCTGAAGAAAAACTGTATTTGGAAGGAAACTGCTTTAACATTACCCAGTGCGAGAATCGAATCCACAGCAAATGATAAAATGTGGCCCCTAAACTTACCAGATTACTCATCAAGATGGTTTCGACCTTTACTACGTGGTAGTCCATATTAAAAATACAGAAAAAACAACTTGCTATGTTTTTACCACAAGTTGTTTCTCTGTTTTCTACCAGATTACGTGACTTGGATGGGATAGCCAAATATAATCTATTGTTCTTACTTTTTTTCCAATTTTGTTATCAGTTTACCTTACTGATTTATATACCTAGAAAAATAAATTGAATACGGCATACCTACAGCATCCTGGACATGGTACAGGACCCTTTTCCACCATATGGGGCCTAGGACCATATACAATAGGAGCCTCGGACAGGATGACATCATCCTGAGCGATGTCCCTCGTGGCTACCAGACATCTTCCCACTTCAGGTAATTTCTTGATCTGCCCCACAAAATAAAACATTAACCTTATAACTCCTCGCTTCATAAATGGGCTCGGCGTACCTCGAAAGGCCTGCATTGACTCTTGTGGGTCTTCCAGTGCTGCTTCTGGTGTTCCTTCCCACAGTAAGAAACGAGCTTGCAAGCAGAACATTTCAAATCTGCTGGCTTCTCACAAACCCCGCACTTAGATCCATCAGGCATCTTGGGACCTCAACAAAAACACGTGGCAGCCACGCCGATCGTGCACAACTAACTTCCTCCGAAGCGGTCTAAGAATAGCCTAGTATGCACGTATTTATATAAACAGGGTTTTGACTTAGTTGGACAAGGGCCAAGAATCATTCTCGTCTAAAAATGGTAATGTGTGTACTAGTACAAAGATAACAAATAGGAGTATTGCAGATATGCTAATTACTAAATACGAACAATGGGTTTTCAAAAAGTGCTCAAATTCCTTTTTCTTCTTGAACGAATCTGAAGGATTTTTGGGCAGTTAGTTGCTTATTTAATGTAGCTTATTTTGATACACCAGTACGGGCATGACAAAGCTATGGCACGTACCAGAGGTGGCACGTGTTCCAGAAGTGGCACGTGTGCCAGAGGTGGCACATACGAAAATTTTACGTGAAATATTTACACATTATCAATTTCCACGCTAAAATTATTAAACAAATTTAATAATAGTAAAACGTTATTTAAAGAATAAAAGATATATCTTTGGCTAGACAAACGGTGACAGATGGTACCTGAAAAATGTCTAAACAATGGACATAAAATCGTCAGGTTTAATTTATCTTTATCCCGACGAATGTACTGACATAACTGGATCAACTCATTTAGTCATTTACATGCGTATTGTATTGGAAATCGTATCAAAGAAGTATTGATCCATTTGGCTACATTGGTAATAACAAGAAAAGGAATGGAAATTTGCAATGCAGTATTCGCTGACAGAGAAATAGATATTTCCAAAATTGTGTCAGAAACTACTGATGAAGCTTGCAGTATAGTTGGAGAAGAAAATGTGTCAGTTTCAGTAGAAAAAGTGTTAGTTTCAGAATTGATTCATTTGGCATCATTGGTAATAAAAGTGAAAAGGAATGGATATTTGCAATGCAGTATTCGCTGACGAAGAAATAAATATTTCCAAAATTGTATCAGTAACTACTGATGAAGCTTGCAATGTAGTTTGAGAAGAAAATGTGTCAGTTTCAGAAGAAAAAGTGTCACTTTCGGAAGAAAACGTGTCAGTTTCAGAACAAAATGGTAAAAGAAATGGATATTTGCAATGCAGTATTCGCTGACGGAGAAATAGATATTTCCAAAATTGTATCAGTAACTACTGATGAAGCTTGCAGTATAGTTGCAGAAGAAAATGTGTCAGTTTCAGAAGAACATGTGTCAGTTTCAGAAGAAAATGTGTCAGTTTCAGAAGAAAATGTACCAGTTTCAGCAGAAAATGCATCAGTTTCAGAAGAAAATGTGTCAGTTTCAGAAGAATATGGTAAAAGGAATGAATATTTGCAATACAGTATTCGCTGACAGAGAAATAGATATTTCCAAAATTGTGTCAGTAACTACTGATGAAGCTTGCAGTATAGTTGGAGAAGAAAATGTGTCAGTTTCAGAAAAAGATGTGTCAGTTTCAGAAGAAAATGTGTCAGTTTCAGAAGAATATGTGCCAGTTTCAGAAGAAAATGTATCAGTTTCAGAATAAAATGTGTCAGTTTCAGAAGAATATGGTAAAAGGAATGAATATTTGCAATACAGTATTCGCTGACGGAGAAATAGATATTTCCAAAATTGTATCAGTAACTAATGATGAAGCTTGCAGTATAGTTGGAGAAGAAAATGTGTCAGTTTCAGAAAAAGATGTGTCAGTTTCAGAAGAAAATGTGTCAGTTTCAGAAGAATATGTGCCAGTTTCAGAAGAAAATGTATCAGTTTCAGAAGAAAAAGTGTCAGTTTCAGAAGAATATGGTAAAAGGAATGGATATTTGCAATGCAGTATTCGCTGACGGAGAAATAGATATTTCCAAAATTGTATTAGTAACTACTGATGAAGCTTGCAGTATAGTTGGAGAAGAAAATGTGTCAGTTTCAGAAAAAGATGTGTCAGTTTCAGAAGAAAATGTGTCAGTTTCAGAAGAATATGTGCCAGTTTCAGAAGAAAATGTATCAGTTTCAGAATAAAATGTGTCAGTTTCAGAAGAATATGGTAAAAGGAATGAATATTTGCAATACAGTATTCGCTGACAGAGAAATAGATATTTCCAAAATTGTGTCAGTAACTACTGATGAAGCTTGTAGTATAGTTGGAGAAGAAAATGTGTCAGTTTCAGAAGAAAAAGTGTCAGTTTCAGAAGAAAAGGGTAAAAGGAATGGATATTTGCAATGCAGTATTCGCTGACGGAGAAATAGATATTTCCAAAATTGTATCAGTAACTACTGATGAAGCTTGCAGTATAGTTGGAGAAGAAAATGTGTCAGTTTCAGAAAAAAATGTGTCAGTTTCAGAAGAAAATGTGTCAGTTTCAGAAGAATATGTGCCAGTTTCAGAAGAAAATGTATCAGTTTCAGAATAAAATGTGTCAGTTTCAGAAGAATATGGTAAAAGGAATGAATATTTGCAATACAGTATTCGCTGACGGAGAAATAGATATTTCCAAAATTGTATCAGTAACTACTGATGAAGCTTGCAGTATAGTTGGAGAAGAAAATGTGTCAGTTTCAGAAAAAAATGTGTCAGTTTCAGAAGAAAATGTGTCAGTTTCAGAAGAATATGTGCCAGTTTCAGAAGAAAATGTATCAGTTTCAGAATAAAATGTGTCAGTTTCAGAAGAATATGGTAAAAGGAATGAATATTTGCAATACAGTATTCGCTGACAGAGAAATAGATATTTCCAAAATTGTGTCAGTAACTACTGATGAAGCTTGCAGTATAGTTGGAGAAGAAAATGTGTCAGTTTCAGAAGAAAAAGTGATAGTTTCAGAATTGATACATTTGGCATCATTGGTAATAACAAGAAAAGGAATAGATAATAGCAATGCAGTATTCGCTGACAGAGAAATAGATATTTCCAAAATTGTGTCAGTAACTACTGATGAAGCTTGCAGTATAGTTGGAGAAGAAAATGTGTCAGTATCAGAAGAAAAAGTGTTAGTTTCAGAAGATAATGGTAAAAGGAATGGATATTTGCAATGCAGTATTCGCTGATGGAGAAATAGATATTTCCAAAATTGTATCAGTAGCTACTGATGAAGCTTGCAGTATAGTTGGAGAAGAAAATGTATTAGTTTCAGAAGAACATGTGTCAGTTTCAGAAGAAAATGTGTCAGTTTCAGAAGAAAATGTGTCAGTTTCAGAAGAAAATGTATCAGTTTCAGAAGAAAATGTGTCAGTATTGGTTAATCAATTCAGGGGTTTTATTGTATTATACGCCAGCAGGTTTTATTTGCAAAAGCCAGCTTCGAGCCACTCGCTGATATTGTAAACTGTGTCAGTTTAAGAAGAAAATGGGTCAGTTTTAGAAGATAATGAGTCAGTTTCAGAAGAAAATGTGTCAGTTTCAGAAGAAAATGTGTCAGTATTGGTTAATCAATTCAGGGGTTTAATTGCATTATACGCCAGCAGGATTTATTTGCAAAAGCCAGCTTCGAGCCACTCGCTGATATTGTAAACTGTGTCAGTTTCAGAAGAAAATGTGTCAGTTTCAGATGAAAATGTGTCAGTTTCAGAAGAAAATGTACCAGTTTCAGAAGAAAATGTGTCAGTTTCAGAAGAAAATGTGTCAGTTTCAGAAAAAAATGTTTCAGTATTGGTTAATCATTTCAGGGGTTTAAATGCATAATTCGCCAGCAGGTTATATTTGCAAAAGCCAGATTCGAGCCAGTCGCTGATATTGTAAACTGTGTCAGTTTCAGAAGAAAATGTGTCACTTTCAGAACAAAATGTGCCATTTCAGAAGAAAATGTGTCAGTTTCAGAAGAAAATGTGTCACTTTCAGAAGAAAATGTGTCTGTATTAGTTAATCAATTCAGGGGTTTCATTGCATTATACGCCAGCAGGATTTATTTGCAAAAGCCAGCTTCGAGCCACGCGCTGATATTGTAAACTGTGTCAGTTTCAGAAGAAAATGTGTCAGTTTCAGAAGAAAATGTGTCAGTTTCAGAAGAAAATGTGTCAATTTAAGAAGAAAATGTGTGAGTTTAAGAACAAAATGTGTCTGTTTTAGAAGAATATATGTCACTTTCAGAAGAAAATGTGTCAGTTTCAGAAAAAAATGTGTTAGTATTGGTTAATCAATTCAGGGATTTAATTGCATTATACGCCAGCAGGATTTATTTGCAAAAGCCAGCTTCGAGCCACTCGCTGATATTGTAAACTGTGTCAGTTTCAGAAGAAAATGTGTCAGTTCAAGAAGAACATATGTCAGTTTTAGAAGAAAATGTGTCAGTTTCAGAAGAACATGTGTCAGTTTCAGAAGAAAATGTGTCAGTTTCAGAAGAAAATGTGTCAGTTTCAGAAGAAAATGTGTCGGTTTTAGAAGAAATATGTGAGTATTGGTTAATCAATTCAGGGGTTTCATTGCATTATACGTCAGTTTCACAAGAAAATATGTCGGTTTCAGAGGAAAATGAGTCAGTTTCAGAAGAAAATGTGTCAGTTTTAGAAGAAAATGAGTCAGTTTCAGAAAAAAAAATGTGTCAGTTTCAGAAGAAAATGTGTCAGTTTCAATAAAGTAGCTAAATTAGTCAATGTTATACTCACTTCAAACAAACGACAATCTCTAATCTCTAGAATCATTCATAAGGCTTTAGATTACGTTACACCTTTTTTATATAACGAGAAAATCATCTAAAATTATAATCAGTTAATGGATTGTTGAATCCAAAATAAAGTTGTTTACAGTTGAAAATTTTGTGAACACACAATTTTCAACACCTTATAACATTTTCTAGCCATTAAAATTATCTTAGCAGATCTAGAATCACATGAAAAGCCATAGCAATTAAAACATTTCTGTAGTTATTGAATCAATAATTGACGAATTTTCTTTAATATTTACACAGTTCATGCAATTTGAAGACACATCTTTAGATTACTTTACACCTTTTTTATATAACGAGAAAATCATCAAAAAATATAATCAATTAATGGATTGTCGAATCCAAAATCAAGTTTTTTACAGTTAAAAATTTGTGAACACATAATTTTCAACACCTTATAAAATGATCTAACCATAAAAAGTATCTTAGCAGATCTATAGAATCTCATGAAAAGCCATATCAATTAAAAAGTTTTCTGCAGTTATTGAATCGATAATTGACGGATTTTCTTCAAGATTTACACAGTCCAAGCAGTTTGAAGAATCATCTTTAGATTAGCTTTAGATTACTTTAGACCTTTTTCATATAACGAAAAAATAATCTAAAAATATAATAAATTAATGGATTGTCGAATCCAAAATCAAGTTTTTTACAGTTAAAAATTTGTGTACACTTAATTTTCAACATCTTATAAAATTTTCTAGCCATAGAAATGATCTAAACTGATCTAGAATCCCATGAAAAGCCATATCAATTAAAAAGTTTTCTGCTGTTATTAAATAGATAATTCACGAATTTTCTTCAAGATTTACACAGTTCAGGCAATTTAAAGAAACATCTTTAGATTAGCTTTAGGTCACTTTACACCTATTTTATATAACGAGAAAATCATCTAAAAATATAATCAATTAATGGATTGTCGAATTCAAAATGAAGTATTTACAGTTGAAAATTGGTAAACACATAATTTTCAACACCTTATAAAATGTTCTAACCATAAAAATTATCCTAGCAGATCTATAGAATTCCATGAAAAGCCAGATCAATTAAAAAGTTTTCTGCAGTTATTGAATCGATAATTGACGAATTTTCTTCGCAATTTACATTGTACATACAAGTTTATTTTATATCCAGACCCAATATCAATGGAGGGAGCTAAAAATCTTTATTAAGCTATTGGCCTTCGGTCTTTCCGCCTATACCAATGGATAAACTCAATATGGATATTTGCGAATGGCCGAATATAGAATATATAGAAATGTAATTAATCGATTTTAAATCCAGTTCTATATGAAAACATAAAGAATTCAAAAATGAGATGGAAAAAATTGAAAATAATCGATTATGGGCGATTATGGAATAATATTCGTGAAAGTTTTAGTTGTTTAAAACAAATAGCTGGTGAAGAGTTGTTTTCCGAAAAGAATATCAACATTTGGCATCCAAAGTACAATAGTAAAATTCTCATAAAATGCTATCGATGTTTTTCTTTAAACTTATAACTCTTGTCACTCGATAAACACAATTTTTGGCACGTGCACGTAAAAATGTTCGCCACCACTGCATTAGTCCTTGATAAGTGGGTTTAAAATTGGAACGTTGTGAGTTATAGTAGCGAAAGCTTATGCAAGCATAAATAGAGATTTAGTAGAGCATCGACTCTGTTAGATTAACCACGTATAGATCGATGAAATTAAGTGCGCTTTGTATATATTGTGTTGTGCTTAATTCGCAAGTATAAGTACAGTGTGTTCCCGCAAAAAAAAATAACCAAGGTGCTAAATTATGTTGCGGTTTTAAATTACGTTAAATTTTTTAATCAAAACTCAAATTTTATCATAACAGTTTAAATTACGTTAAATTAGTTAAAAAAATTAATCAAAACTAAAATTTCATCATAACAGTTCAAAAGTTTGATGCAATTATCTTCAATTTTTTTTTTAAGGCTTTGGCAAACTTGAATATTCTTCCAGGGAAATATTAGACGTTACAAAACGATAAAGGTGCATCCATAGATTCCATAAGCGACGCGACGTAACACAGTGGCTATTTGGCATTGGCTATTTGGCTATTTGGCATTTGGCAGTGGCATTTTTAATGCCCGTTGAAAATGCCCATAGCAACATAATAGCCACAGCGTTACGTTGCGTCGCGGACGGTATCTATAAATGCTTGTGAAACAATTACTATGAAATCTATAAAAAAATCTTTTTGCAAATTCTAAAAAATATCTAGCAAAAGCGTTGCAAATTTAAAAATGCTATCAAATTCCGAATTGTTTGTTACAAATAGTATTCAAAATTAAAAATTTGTATGCAATTGTCTCGAAAATTTTTCAGAACAAAATGAGTGACATTGTTTTTAAGACTTTTAAATGAGCCATAAATGTGATTCAAACCTAGAAAATTCTATGCATATTCTAAATTGCTACGAAAGTATTACGAATTAGAAAATTGTAAGAAAATTATAACAAATTGCCACGAAGCATATTAAAAATTGGAACATGATAGTAATTATAAGCAATTCTGGTAAGTTTGGAAAAAAACTGCGACAATTCAAAACTAGTGGGTATCCAAACTATAAAAATTGGGCGATTCGGAGTAAATTAAAAGCGAATTTTAAAAATATTCAATGCCAAAAATATAAGAAAGTGGAAAATTCTAAGCAGATTCTGATACAATTTAAATGAAAAATATTAAATCTTACTTTTTTATTTAATTTTTACAAATGTGTGGATAATTCTACAATACATTCCATCAAAGAGTATAAATTTAAAATTCTATTCAAATTATGGATGATTTACTAGGAAACGTATTACTGCTTTGTCAACTTCTACACTAAGTTCAAAAGATTGCCCTGAAAATTATTAACAATGATCAAAACAAAACAAAATGATCTAAATTCTATTAGAAATAGAAAATGCAAATAACGTGCTATGCAATTTTTTAATTTTTTATATGTAATACCAAACAAACTAGAAAAATAATTTGCCACACAAGTATTAGAAACTTTTCAGCAAATTCGAACCAATTACCATGAAGTATTAAAAATATAAATTCGTGGCAAGTTCTAAAACAGCCAGTGGAAATAAAAATTCTATGAAAATTCTGACTGACGTGCTACAAAAGTATTAAAAAAAACAAATTTATGTGCAAATGTTAAATTATCAGGAACATTATTCTTATTAACCACTATTGAAAATTCTAGAATCCATCCAGCAAAAGCGTTGCAAATTTAAAAATTCCCTCAAATTCTGCATGGTTTGTTAGAACTAGTATTCAAAATTATAAATTTGTATGAAATTGTCTCAAAAATATTTAAGAACTTTAAATGAGTGACACAGTTTTATAAAGACTTTTAAAAGGAGCCATAAACATGATTAAAACCTAGAAAATTCTATGCAAATTGCTACGAAAGTATTACGAATTGGAAAATTCTAAGCAAATTCTAACAAATTTGCCACGAAGCATATTAAAAATTGGAAGATGCTAGTAATTATAAGTAATTCTAGTAAGTTTGGAAAAAATCTGAAACAATTAAAAACTAGTTGGATACCCACAAATATAAAAAAATGTGCAATTCGGAGCAAATTCTAAGCGATCTAAAAAATATTTAATGTCGAAATTATGAGAAATTGGAAAATTCTAAGCAGATTCTGAAACAATTTAAAAGAAAAATATTGGATCTTACATATTTTTTTATTTTTTACAAATTTGTGGTTAATACTACAAAACATTCCTCCAAAGAGTCTAAATTTATAATTCTATTCAAATTATGGATGATTTACTAGGAAACGTATTATGGCTTTGTCGACTTCTACACTATGTTCAAAAGATTACCCTGAAAAGATTAAGAAATTAAATAAACGCACGAATAGAATTACAAATAGAAAATGCAAAATAAAGTGCTAAGCAAAATGATTTTTTTTGTATGTAAACTCCAATCAAACTCCAAAAATAATTTGCCACACAAGTATTAGAAAATTTTCAGCAAATTCGAACCAATTACCATGAAGTATTAAAAATATAAATTCGTGGCAAGTTCTAAAAAAGCCAGTGGAAATAAAAATTCTATGAAAATTCTGATTGACGTGCTACAAAAGTATTAAAAAAAACATATTTATGTGCAAATGTTAAATTATCAGGAACATTATTCTTATTAACCACTATTGCAAATTCTAAAAAAAGCATCCAGCAAAAGCGTTGCAAATTTAAAAATTCCATCAAATTCTGAATGGTTTGTTACAACTAATATTCAAAATTATAAATTTGTATGCAATTGTCTCAAAAATATTTAAGAACTTTAAATGAGTGACACATTTTTATAAAGACTTTTAAAAGGAGCCATAAACATGATTAAAACCTAGAAAATTCTATGCAAATTGCTACGAAAGTATTACGAATTGGAAAATTCTAAGCAAATTCTAACAAATTTGCCACGAAGCATATTAAAAATTGGAAGATGCTAGTAATTATAAGTAATTCTAGTAAGTTTGGAAAAAATCTGAAACAATTCACAACTAGTGGGTATCCAAAATATAAAAAAATGTGCAATTCGTAACAAATTCTAAGCGATTTAAAAAATATTTAATGTCGAAATTATGAGAAATTGGAAAATTCTAAGCAGATTCTGAAACAATTTAAAAGAAAAATATTGGATCTTACATTTTTTTTTATTTTTTACAAATTTGTGGTTAATACTACAACACATTCCACCAAAGAGTCTAAATTTAGAATTCTATTCAAATTATGGATGTTTTACTAGGAATCGTATTACGGCTTTGTCAACTTCTACACTAAGTTCAAAAGATTACTTTGAAAATGATTAACAATTTAAATAAATGCACGAACAGAATTAGAAATAGAAAATGCAAATAACGTGCTATGCAAAATTTATATTTTTTTATATGTAAATTCCAAACAAACTAGAAAAATTATTGCCACACAAGTATTAGAAAATTTTTAGGAAATTCGAACCAATTATCATGAAGTATTAAAAATATTAATTCTTGCCAAGTTCTAAAGAAGGCATGGGAAATAAAAAATCTATGAAAATTCTGATTGAGGTGCTACAAAAATATTAAAAGAAACAAATTTATGTGCAAATGTGCAATTGTCAGGAATATTATTCTTATTCATTATATATTATTATATATTATTCTCTCATTAGAAATAAAAAAATATTGAAAATTCTAATTGAGTTACTACAAAAGTATTAAAAAAACAAATTTATGTGCAAATGTGCAATTATCAGGAACATTATTCTTATTAACCACTATTGCAAATTCAAAAATACATACTGCAAAAGCGTTGCAAATTTAAAAATGCCATCAAATTCTGAATGGTTTGTTACAAATAGTATTTAAAATTATAAATTTGTATATAGTTGCCTCGCAAATTTTAGCGTTGCAAATTTAAAAATGCCATGAAATTCTAAATGGTTTGTTACAAATAGTATTCGAAATTATAAATTTGTGTGCAATTGTCTTGAAATTCGAACCAATTGCCATGAAGTATTAAAAATATAAATTCTTGCCCAGTTCTAAAACAGGCATTAGAAATAAATAAGTATTCTGTATAAATTATGATTGAGGTGCTACAAAAAGTATTAGAAAACAAATTAATGTGTAAATGTGTAATTTTCAGGAATATTATTCTTATTAACCCCTAATTTCTTTTATCGTAAATGCCTATCTACTGTTTAAAGTGTAAGGCGTAATTGAGTCGTTTATTTCAGAAACCCGTCAACAGATATTTTTATGTTTTTTTCTTCTTTACGGAATACGATTTATCAGTAATCATCAGTATCTAGTATAAAATCAGTATCAGTATATTTAATTACAATATATAAAATATGAAAAGATATATTGTTTTTCTTCGTTTCCTGAATATTATAACTAATTCTAGTAAGTTAGGAAAAATTCTGTGACAATTCAAAACTAGTGGGTATCCAAAATATAAAAATTGTTCAATTCGGAGCAAATTCTAAGTGAATTTAAAAATATTCAATGTCGAAAATATAATAAATTGGAGCTTTCAAAGCAGATTCTGAAACAATTTAAACGAAACATATTAAAATTTACATTTTTTTAAATTGTTGTTACAATGTCGTGGTTAATTCTAGAACACATTTCACCAAAGAGTCTAAAGTTAAAATTCTATGTAAATTACGGATGATTTACTAGGAAACGTATGTTTTGAAAAAGTACACGAGTTTCTGAAATAAACGATTCAATTGGTTTTTTTTTAATGATTTCTATTGTATTTTTCTATATCAATTGTTTAAAAAAAATATATTTCTATACTATACGTTTCTCTACACTTATCTTAAATGATTTCTATACTATTGTATTTTTCTGTATCAATTGTTTAAAAAAAAAAAAATTCTATACTATACTTTTCTCTACACTTATCCCTAGTTTGTGTCAGTCTCCTTGCTTCTTCCCATTTTAGCCCCAGCTTCTCCACCTCTTCACTCATATCATATTTCCACTACTTCCAGGGCCTGTTGGTGTTTCTTTTCTCCCCTATTCGGTTTATATGTCCGAACCGAACTATCTCATTTGTCCTTCCCTGTTTTTCCCTCTATTATTGGTTATATTTCGAGGTTCTTCCTGTAAACTTCGTTCCTTATGTGGCCAAGTTTGGCCAAGTTTTGTTTTGTTCTCTCTTTTCCTAAGGAATCTTTGTCTGTCATGTTCATTATTCGTTACTATATGTAAGCGTTAGTCTAATTTCTTTCTTAATTATTTCAATTTTCACACTCTTTGGCACTTATTTTTTTATTAAATAATGTGCTTTTCAACATATTGAATATATTTCATCCACTTTATCGTATAAGTCTCTGTTCAATTATTTTATTGCTCATTGCTATGTATGTCCCCAGATATTTGAAATAGTTTAGCAATCTTCGTTCCTTATGTGGCCTAGTTTTGTTTTATTCTCTATTTTCCTAAGTAATCTCATTTCCATTGCGTTTACTCTTGATCTGTGTTTGTCTGTCATAGTTCATTATTAGTTACTATATATTAGCGTTAGTCTAATTTCTTTCTTGTTTATTTCTATTTTCACACTCTTTGGCACTTATTTCTTATTAAATAATGTGCTTTTTATCAGATTAAATATATTTCATCCACTTTTTCGTATAAGTCTCTGTCAATTATTTTATTGCTCATTGCTATATATGTCGCCAGATAGTTGAAATAGTTGAAGTATATTTGAATTTTGTTAAGAATGAAAACTTTTTTCCAGCATCATTGTAAACTGAGGCCCTCTGTGCTAGATTTTACTCTAATGCATCCATAACAGGTGTATAAATATTTTGATTCTGAACTTGTATATTGACTCAAGGTTCTCTAAAGCACCATCTACATCATCATTGATATGCCTTCTTCTATATCTGCTTTTATTGTAATCAACATCATGCAATTTCGCATTTGCTATTTCTTCAGAACGATCGAAAATATTCCTGGAACATTTAACGAAATCCGAAAGTGAAGCATACAATTTCCTACATACTTCATCTTGACTAATTTGGGGGTTTTGCAGTGATTGATAAGTCTTGTGAAATTCATCCAGCAAGTAACTCCTCAAATATAACATTTCCATACATTCAAAGTCCTTCATTTTATTCAAAATGTTTAAGGCATGATTTCTTGTTTCGCCTTTATCAGTATCGATATGCAGCTGATGCAATTTAGAAATCGTTCCACCATAACTGTCAAGTATTGCACTTGTGGCCATTGAATGTGCTTCACATCTAGTCTTTGACAAAGACTTTGGAACTTTTGAATCATCTTTGAAGAATGGCAACAGTACTGCCCATCTATGTGTAGATGAATAAAATAAATTATATACTTCTTGAACAATTCCAAAAAAGTTTACAGCATCTAAACAACAGTCAAATCAACATCAGGCAATTTTGCCTTTGCTTCTTCTTCAGAATGATCGAACATATTCCTGGAACATTTAACGAATCCGAAAGTGAAGCATACAATTTCCTACATACTTCATCTAGACTAATTTGGGGGTTTTGCAGTGATTGACTAGTCTTGTGAAATTCATCCAGCGAGTAACTCCACAAATATAACATTTCCATACATTCAAAGTCCTTCATTTTATTCAAAATGTTTAAGGCATGATTTCTTGTTTCGCCGTTATCAGTATCGATATGCAGCTGATGCAATTTAGAAATCATTCCACAATAACTATCAAGTATTGCACTTGTGGCCATTGAATGTGCTTCACATCTAGTCTTTGACAAAGACTTTGGAACTTTTGAATCATCTTTGAAGACTGCCAACAGAACAGCCCATCTATGTGTAGTTGAAGAAAATAAAATATATATTTCTTGAACAATTCCAAAAAAGTTTATTGCATCTAAACAACAGTCAAATCAACATCAAGCAATTTTGCCTTTGCTTCTTCTGCAGAATGATCGAACATATTTCTGGAACATTTAACGAAATCCGAAAGTGTAGCATACAATTTCCTACATACTTCATCTTGACTAATTTGGGGGTCTTGCAGTGATTGACTAGTCTTGTGAAATTCATCCAGCGAGTAACTCCACAAATATAACATTTCCATACATTCAAAGTCCTTCATTTTATTCAAAATGTTTAAGGCTTGATTTCTTGTTTCGCCTTTATCAGTATCGATATGCAGCTGATGCAATTTAGTAATCGTTCCACCATAACTGTCAAGTATTGCACTTGTGGCCATTGAATGTGCTTCACATCTAGTCTTTGACAAAGACTTTGGAACTTTTGAATCAACTTTGAAGACTGCCAACAGAACAGCCCATCTATGTGTAGTTGAAGAAAATAAAATATATATTTCTTGAACAATTCCAAAAAAGTTTATTGCATCTAAACAACAGTCAAATCAACATCAGGCAATTTTGCCTTTGCTTCTTCTTCAGAATGATCGAACATATTCCATGAACATTTAACGAAATCCGAAAGTGTACCATACAATTTCCTACATACTTCATCTAGACTAATTTGGGGGTTTTGCAGTGATTGACTAGTCTTGTAAAATTCATCCAGCGAGTAACTCCACAAATATAACATTTCCATACATTCAAAGTCCTTCATTTTATTCAAAATGTTTAAGGCATGATTTCTTGTTTCGCCGTTATCAGTATCGATATGCAGCTGATGCAATTTAGAAATCATTCCACAATAACTATCAAGTATTGCACTTGTGGCCATTGAATGTGCTTCACATCTAGTCTTTGACAAAGACTTTGGAACTTTTGAATCATCTTTGAAGACTGCCAACAGAACAGCCCATCTATGTGTAGTTGAAGAAAATAAAATATATATTTCTTGAACAATTCCAAAAAAGTTTATTGCATCTAAACAACAGTCAAATCAACATCAAGCAATTTTGCCTTTGCTTCTTCTGCAGAATGATCGAACATATTCCTGGAACATTTAACGAATCCGAAAGTGAAGCATACAATTTCCTACATACTTCATCTAGACTAATTTGGGGGTTTTGCAGTGATTGACTAGTCTTGTGAAATTCATCCAGCGAGTAACTCCACAAATATAACATTTCCATACATTCAAAGTCCTTAATTTTATTCAAAATGTTTAAGGCATGATTTCTTGTTTCGCCTTTATCAGTATCGATATGCAGCTGATGCAATTCAGAAATCGTTCCACCATAACTGTCAAGTATTGCACTTGTGGCCATTGAATGTGCTTCACATCTAGTCTTTGACAAAGACTTTGGAACTTTTGAATCAACTTTGAAGACTGCCAACAGAACAGCCCATCTATGTGTAGTTGAAGAAAATAAAATATATATTTCTTGAACAATTCCAAAAAAGTTTACTGCATCTAAACAACAGTCAAATCAACATCAGGCAATTTTGCCTTTGCTTCTTCTTCAGAATGATCGAACATATTCCTGGAACAGTTAACGAAATCCGAAAGTAAAGCATACAATTTCCTACATACTTCATCTAGACTAATTTGGGGGTTTTGCAGTGATTGACTAAACTTGTAAAATTCATCCAGCGAGTAACTCCACAAATATAACATTGCCATAAATTCAAACTCCTCCATTTTATTAAAAATGTTTATGGCTTGATTTCTTGTTTCGCCTTTATTTGCAGTTTTGATGTGCAGCTGATGCAATTCAGAAATCATTCCACCATAAGTATCAAGTATTGCACTTGTAGCCATTGAATGTGGCTTGATTTCTTGTTTCGCATTTCTCTGTAGTATCGATATGCAGCTGATGCAATGCAGAAATAATTCCACCACAACTATAAAGTATTGCACTTGTGGCCACTGAATGTGGCTGGATTTCTTGTTCCGCCTTTCTCTGCAGTATCGATATACAGCTGATGCAATGCAGAAATCATTACACCATAACTATCAAGTATTGCACTTGTGGCCATTGAATGTGCTTCACATCTAATCTTTGAAAAATACTTTGGAACTTTTGAATCATCTTTGAAGAATGGCAACAGTACTACCCATCTATGTGTAGATGAAGAAAATAAATTATATATTTCTTGAACAATTCCAAAAAAGTTTACTGCATCTAAACAACAGTCAACTGCTGCTTTACCAACAAGTTTCAGGGAATGACCAGCACATGCAATATACCTAATAGACTTGTTAATCTTCAATATTGTTTCTTGCATACCGTTGTATTTGCCAGACATATTGGCAGCATTATCATATGACTCGCCTCGACACTTACTAAAATCTATTTTGCACTCATTTGTAATCTTCAATATTATTTCTTGCATACCGTTGTAATTGCCAGATATATTGGCAGAATTATCATATGACTGGCCTCGACAGTTACTAAAATCTACTTTGCACTCATTTGTAAGGTTCATTTAAGTATATATGACAATTGCTCACTCTTCCAATTTTTTTGGGGGCCCCCAAGAAAGTTGGGGCCCTAAGCTATAGCTGCGTAGCTTATACGTAAATCCTGCACTGAGTATTAGAAATAATATCTAAAAGTATATCAAACTAATTTCCAGTGCATACAGTTCCCTTTGAAGAATCGTCAAGTTTTCTAATGTAAAGATTACATTACAACCTACAGCTAAATTATATTAAAATCATTATTTTTAGCCCTCAATATTTTAGTTCTAAATAAGTCATTTGAGCTTCCGCTAAATCATCTTCAAGCCGAGGCTATTATTATATGTACTACCATTAAGCTGAAATATTTGATGTGCTATAAAGATCGAATAGAAATATTTAACAATTTAACAAATATCTTCAAATCAGTGAGTCTACTATTGCATTGCCATTGACCTGCGATATTTTAGGTGCTGCAAAGATCAAATTGCAATTTACAACTGAAACATTTGAAAGCTGTAAGAATGTCTACCAACGTTTGTGTTGAATACAAAGACCAATCATCGCAATCAGCCATGCATCACTGTCCAAATAATGAAAATGATGACTTGGTGGGCGCGAGTAGTAGCTTCCCGTTCAAGATCCAAATCAACGAACGCTTTGGAAGGTACCTGGAAGCCACAAGAGACATCAAGGAAGGTGAAGAGATCATGAGGAAGGAACCATTGCTATGCGGACCGAAGATTGCCAGCGAACCCCTCTGCTTGGGTTGCCATAAACTCCTGAACGCAGAAAAAGGCTTTTACAATTGCTCGAAATGCAGCTGGCCCGTATGCAATGCTGCATGTGAAGACACTGAGGCTCACCGAGCAGAATGCGAGCTGTTCTCAACAAACCAATTCAAGTCGCATATACAAAATAGTAATTCCAAGCAGCTAGGGTATGCTATGATTCTCCCAGTGCGCGCCTTCATGTTGAAAATCTCGGATCCAAGCGGATACGACACCCTCACCAGCATGCAGTCGCACCTGGAGATCAACAAAAGCACTCCGCTGTATAGGTTCTTGAAGACGGCTTCAATCGCAGCCATCCACAGCTTGAATCTCTACTGCAGCGACGAGGAGTTGCTCAAGCTATGCTCCGTCTTTGATACCAATTGTTTCGATGTGCGCGATCTAAGTGGGCTGGTGAGGATTAGAGGTCTATACCCTCTGGTGTCGCTCATGGCACACGATTGCAAGGTGAACACCAAACACTCTTTCCATGGGCCGAACCATGAGATACACATCACCGCCACGATGCCTATAAAAAAAGGCGAGATGATCACCACAACCTACACCCAAACCTTGTGGAGCACCTTATCAAGAAGGGCGCATCTGAAGAGGGCGAAGAATTTTGACTGCTCTTGCAACAGGTGCTCCGATCCCACGGAACTTGGCACTTACGCCGGCTCTATATACTGTCCGAACTGCCAAGATTCGTCCTCAAAGGTGATCAGTGAAGACTCCACAGACAACGAGGCCGATTGGGTGTGCGAAACCTGTTCCACCCCTGTATCCGCAGACTACATGACCTCCTTCAACGCCTCGTTGAGGCAGGAAATCGCTTCCCTGGACAAAAGCGAGCCATCGCAGTTCGAGGACTTCCTGCAGATGTATGGGGACACCCTGCACCCCACCAACACCCATGTTCTGGAGGTGAAGTACGCCCTTACACAAATGCTGGGGCATATTAAGGGATACATACTGAGCGGTGAGTAACCTGGGGTACCATCAATACCTCTAAAGATGTAACTATTTTAGAGCTCACCGAAAAGTATCTGGAGAGGAAGATCGCGATCTGCGAGGATTTGCTGAAGGTGGCCGATGTGCTTGAGCCTGGGTGCTCCAAGTTTCGTGGAGATCTCCTTAACGAGCTCCAGCGAGCTTTAATAGAGAGAACTGAGAGGCTAGCAGCAGGAAACACAATCACAGATCTTGAAGCTAAAGTAAGTATTCTAAATGTGTCTCTTAATCATTATTATTATAATCAATAGGCCCTTTACCTTTCGGTGTGGGCTATACATGTTACATTTCTTACATTGCAGTTCTATTACATTGTTTTGTTATGTATTTGCAAATTATTTCCACTCCCTTCTGTTCTTTGCCATTTCTCTTGTTTGTTTCACTATCTTCCCTCTGCTGTTTATTATTTCTTCTATTTTGTTGTCCCTTTCTTGTCTTGGTACCTACCTGCCTCTTCCTCGTTTTTGCTTCCCAGATTTGTTTTGTTTGATTCGTATTTTGCATCCTAATTAGATGTCGCCACCAGTCGAGCTGCTTCTTTTCTACAAACTTTTCTATTGATTCTATTTCCAATTCCTCTCTGATGTCTTCATTTCGTATCCTGGCTTGTTTCACTGTCTTCCCTCTGCTGTTTATTATTTCTTCTATTTTGTTGTCCCATTCTTGTCTTGGTCTACCTCTTCCTGTTTCTTTCCTGTTTTTGCTTCCCAGATTTGTTTCGTATTTTTCATCCTAATTAGATGTCCCCACCAGTTGAGCTGCTTCTTTTCTATAAACTTTTCTATTGATTCTATTTCTAATTGCTCTCTGATGTCTTTATTTCGTATCCTGTCTTTTTTCGTTACTTGTATTACTCTTCTCAGATATTTCATTTCTATTGCCTGTAATCTACTTTGATCTCTCTTTGTTAGCTTCCACGTCTCGCTCCCATATGTCAAAATCGTCTGTATATAGTTTTGTATATATTCATTTTTGTCCTTCTGCTTATCTCTTTCTTGTTAATAACCATATTATTCAGGGCATAGTACGTTTTTATTGTGTTGTTTATTCTGTTGCTTAATTCTCCTTCCATTTTCCCGTCTTCTGTAAGTTCTACTCCAAGGTATTTGAATTGCTCCACTTGTTCAATCTGGTCCTGTCCTATCTGTATATTTATGTGTTCTTTCCGTTTTCCTATTATCAGTATTTTTGTTTTGGCGTAGTTCATCTTCATGTTATACTTCTCTAGGTGTTTATTCCATACGTACCATACGTCATTCTTGTCTTGGTCTACGTCTTCCTCGTTTCTTTCCTGTTTTTGCTTCCCAGATTTGTTTTGTTTGATTCGTATTTTTCATCCTAATTAGATGTCCCCACCAGTTGAGCTGCTTCTTTTCTATAAACTTTTCTATTGTTTCTATTTCCAATTCCTCTCTGATGTCTTTATTTCGTATCCTGTCTTTTTTCGTTACTTGTTTTACTCTTCTCAGATATTTAATTTCTATTGCCTGTAATCTACTTTTATCTCTCTTTGTTAGATTCCACGTCTCGCTCCCATATGTCAAAATCGTCTGTATATAGTTTTGTATATATTCATTTTTGTCCTTCTGCTTATCTCTTTCTTGTTAATAAGTATATTAACCAGGGCATAGTACGTTTTTATTGTGTTGTTTATTCTGTTGCTTAATTCTCCTTCCATTTTCCCATCTTCTGTAAGTTCTACTCCAAGGTATTTTAATTCCTCCACTTGTTCAATCTGATCCTGTCCTATCTGTATATTTATGTGTTCTTTCCGTTTTCCTATTATCAGTATTTTTGTTTTGGCGTAGTTCATCTTCATGTTATACTTCTAAACGTATGTTTATACCATACGTTCCATACGTCATTCTTGTCTTGGTCTACCTCTTCCTCGTTTCTTTCCTGTTTTTGCTTCCCAGATTTGTTTTGTTTGATTCGTATTTTTCATCCTAATTAGATGCCCCACCAGTTGAGCTGCTTCTTTTCTATAAACTTTTCTATTGATTCTATTTTCAATTCCTCTCTGATGTCTTTATTTCGTATCCTGTCTTTTTTCGTTACTTGTTTTACTCTTCCCAGATATTTCATTTCTATTGCCTGTAATCTACTTTTATCTCTCTTTGTTAGCTTCCACGTCTCGCTCCCATATGTCAAAATCGTCTGTATATAGTTTTGTATATATTCATTTTTGTCCTTCTGCTTATCTCTATCTTGTTAATAAGTATATTATTCAGGGTGTAGTACGTTTTTATTGTGTTGTTTATTCTGTTGCTTAATTCTCCTTCCATTTTCCCGTCTTCTGTAAGTTCTACTCCAAGGTATTTGAATTCCTCTACTTGTTCAATCTGATCCTGTCCTTTCCGTGTTCTTTCCGTTTTCCTATTATCAGTTCTTTTGTTTTGCCGTAGTTCATCTTCATGTTATACTTCTCTAGGTGTTTATTCCATACGTACCATACGTCATTCTTGTCTTGGTCTACGTCTTCCTCGTTTCTTTCCTGTTTTTGCTTCCCAGATTTGTTTTGTTTGATTCGTATTTTTCATCCTAATTAGATGTCCCCACCAGTTGAGCTGCTTCTTTTCTAAACTTTTTTATTGATTCTATTGACAATTCCTCTCTGATGTCTTTATTTCGTATCCTGTCTTTTTTCGTTACTTGTTTTACTCTTCTCAGATATTTTATTTCTATTGCCTGTAATCTACTTTTATCTCTCTTTGTTAGCTTCCACGTCTCGCTCCCATATGTCAAAATCGTCTGTATATAGTTTTGTATATGTTCATTTTTGTCCTTCTGCTTATCTCTATCTTGTTAATAAGTATATTATTCAGGGTGTAGTACGTTTTTATTGTGTTGTTTATTCTGTTGCTTAATTCTCCTTCCATTTTCCCGTCTTCTGTAAGTTCTACTCCAAGGTATTTGAATTGCTCCACTTGTTCAATCTGGTCCTGTCCTATCTGTATATTTATGTGTTCTTTCCGTTTTTCTATTGTCAGTATTTTGGTTTTGGCGTAGTTCATCTTCATGTTATACTTCTCTAGGTGTTTATTCCATACGTTCCATACGTCATTCTTGTCTTGGTCTACCTCTTCCTCGTTTCTTTCCTGTTTTTGCTTCCCAGATTTGTTTTGTTTGATTTGTATTTTTCATCCTAATTAGATGCCCCACCAGTTGAGCTGCTTCTTTTCTATAAACTTTTCTACTGATTCTATTTTAAATTCCTCTCTGATGTCTTTATTTCGTATCCTGTCTTTTTTCGTTACTTGTTTTACTCTTCTCAAGTATTTCATTTCTATTGCCTGTAATCTACTTTTATCTCTCTTTGTTAGCTTCCACGTCTCGCTCCCATATGTCAAAATCGTCTGTATATAGTTTTGTATATATTCATTTTTGCCTTTCTGCTTACCTCTTTCTTGTTAGTAAGTATATTATTCAGGGCATAGTACGTTTTTATTGTGTTGTTTATTCTGTTGCTTAATTCTCCTTCCATTTTCCCGTCTTCTGTAAGTTCTACTCCAAGGTATTTGAATTGCTCCACTTGTTCAATCTGATCCTGTCCTATCTGTATATTTATGTGTTCTTTCCGTTTTCCTATTATCAGTATTTTTGTTTTGGCGTAGTTCATCTTCATGTTATACTTCTCTAGGTGTTTATTCCATACGTTCCATACGTCATTCTTGTCTTGGTCTACCTCTTCCTCGTTTCTTTCTTGTTTTGCTTCCCAGATTTGTTTTGTTTGATTCGTATTTTTCATCCTAACTAGATGTCCCCACCAGTTGAGCTGCTTCTTTTCTATAAACTTTTCTACTGATTCTATTTTCAATTCCTCTCTGATGTCTTTATTTCGTATCCTGTCTTTTTTCGTTACTTGTTTTACTCTTCTCAGATATTTGATTTCTATTGCCTGTAATCTACTTTTATCTCTCTTTGTTAGCTTCCACGTCTCGCTCCCATATGTCAAAATCGTCTGTATATAGTTTTGTATATATTCATTTTTGCCTTTCTGCTTACCTCTTTCTTGTTAATAAGTATATTATTCAGGGCATAGTACGTTTTTATTGTGTTGTTTATTCTGTTGCTTAATTCTCCTTCCATTTTCCCGTCTTCTGTAAGTTCTACTCCAAGGTATTTGAATTGCTCCACTTGTTCAATCTGGTCCTGCCCTATCTGCATATTTATGTGTTCTTTCCGTTTTCCTATTATCAGTATTTTTGTTTTGGCGTAGTTCATCTTCATGTTATACTTCTCTAGGTGTTTATTCCATACGTTCCATACGTCATTCTTGTCTTGGTCTACCTCTTCCTCGTTTCTTTCCTGTTTTTGCTTCCCAGATTTGTTTTGTTTGAGTCGTATTTTTCATCCTAATTAGATGCCCCACCAGTTGAGCTGCTTCTTTTCTATAAACTTTTCTACTGATTCTATTTTAAATTCCTCTCTGATGTCTTTATTTCGTATCCTGTCTTTTTTCGTTACTTGTTTTACTCTTCTCAGATATTTGATTTCTATTGCCTGTAATCTACTTTTATCTCTCTTTGTTAGCTTCCACGTCTCGCTTCCATATGTCAAAATCGTTCTGTATATAGTTTTGTATATATTCATTTTTGTCTTTCTGCTTATCTCTTTCTTGTTAGTAAGTATATTATTCAGGGCATAGAACGTTTTTATTGTGTTGTTTATTCTGTTGCTTAATTCTCCTTCCATTTTCCCGTCTTCTGTAAGTTCTACTCCAAGGTATTTGAATTGCTCCCCACTTGTTCAATCTGGTCCTATCCTCTCTGAATATTTATGTGTTCTTCCCGTTTTCCTATTATCAGTATTTTTGTTTTGGCGTAGTTCATCTTCATGTTATATTTCTCTAGGTGTTTATTCCATACATTCAAGTTATGTTGCAGGTTCCTCTCACTTTCTGCAATCACTACCACATCATCGGCGTATGCTCCTTCTGATATTTTAACCATTTGCATGTTTTTGTATCCTACGTTTGCTTCTATTATTTCTGTTTTCATGCTCTTCATTATTTCATCCATATATAGGTTGAATAGTATTGGGCTGGGAGCTCCTCCTTGTCTTAGACCATTATTTGTTTTAAAAGTTCTTGAAATTTGCCCCTTATATATTATTGCATTACTGTTGTTGTTATATATATTCTGTATTACTTTCACTATCCTGTTTTCTATTCCTCTCTCTTTTAGTATTAACCACAGTTTCTTTATTGGGGTCATGTCAAACGCTTTTTCGAGGTCTATGAATCCCAGATATGTATTTTTATTATTTGCGATTCTTTTTTCTGTGATTTGTTTTATTGTGAAGATGTTGTCTTGTGTGGATCTCCCTTTCCTGAAACCACATTGCGGTTCTTCTAGGGTCTGTTCTATTCTTGCTATTATTCTCTTGTTAATTGTCTTTTCTAATATTTTCATCCCTATACTTATTAGTGTTATGCCTTTATGCCCTATAGTTTGTCTTGTCACCTTTCTTGTATATCGGTACTATTAACGCTGTTTGCCAGTCTTTTGGTATCGTATTTGTCTTCCATATTTGGTTCAGTAGCTTCAGTAGTTTATCTTTTCCTATAGGTCCCATGTGTTTAATTATTTCTGCTGTAACCTGATCTTGTCCTCGTGCTTTTCCTATTTTCAGTTCCCTTATTATTTCTAGAAGCTCTTGTTCGTTGATACTCTCCGTTACTGTTTCTGTGATGTTCTTTTCGCTGTTTCTTGCCTTCTGTTCGTTGCCGCTATTTATAGTTAGTAATTCTTCAAAATACTATTTCCATCTTTCTATTATTTCTTCGTTTTCCTTCAACATTTTGCTTGCCTTGTATGTATCTCGTTTCTTGTCTTTTTTCTTTCCTGCATCATTTCATTGTTTTATAGACTAGCTTTTGATTTTCGTTTGCGTTTTTCTCCATTGTCTCCCCGAACTTTTCCCATTCCCTGGTCTTTGCTATTCCAACCTCGTCTTTTACTATTTTCATTTTTTCCTTGTACCTTTCGTAGTTATTACTGTTTTTGACATTTAGGTATCTTTGCCATGCTTTTTTCTTTTCTTTTATTTTATCTCGTATGTCCTCTGACCACCATGCTGTCTGTTGTTTCTTGTTTGTACTTTTCTTCAACCCGCATGTCTCTTCTGGTGCCTCAAGCATATTTCCTTTTATGTTATTCCACATTTCCTCCACTGCTTCGCTGTCGTTGGCCACTTCTAAATTGGCTTCTAATTTTTCTTTGTATTGTATTGCTGTTTATTCATCTCTTAGTTTGTATGCTCGTATCTTCTTGTAGTTTACTGCTATAGTTGCTCGCTGTATTTTTCGGTCACTGTCTTGATAGTTTTCCTTGAGTGTGGTCACCACTAGGTAGTGGTCACTTCCTATTTCGTAGCTTCTCTTTACTCTTGTGTCTATTATTTTGCTCTTTCTTCTTTGTTCTGTTAATACGTAATCTATTATAGATTTTTCGTTCCTGCTTATCACTTCCCTGGTGTATTTGTGTATCTCCCTGTGCTTGAATAGTGTGTTCGCTATTATTAAATTGTTCATTCTACAATAATCTAGTATTTTCTTCCCATTTTCGTTTATTGTGTATTCCCCGTATCTTCCTCTCATCGTATCGTTATCTTTTACTTCCTTGCCAATTCTGCTGTTGAAGTCTCCTGCTACATATATATCTCCAATGGCATTTTCGGTTGTTTCGTTGAGCTGATCCTAGAATTCTTCTTTGTTGCTAGCCGTGTCGTCTTCATTTGGTCCATATACTATAATTATTGTTCTGGTTCTGTTGTTTTCTTTTAGTTTTACGGTTAATATCCTTGGTGATATTGCTTGCACCATCAAAATAAAACTAAAAACAGCCAAAAATTGACTTGTAAGCCGACGATACGTATAAGTAACTAGTAGCAACTATTTGCGTGTTAACTAAATTTGTAGGAATTAAATAAGTCTAAAATTCACAAAAAATTTAGTTACTATTAGTCAAGGATAATATACCTATATAGGGTGTCCAATATAAGGATCAACAGCATGGGGATCTCTTAAACCGTAAAAGTTACAAAGGCGTTTAAATTACAAAAAAGTTGCGCAATTCAGTGGTCAGTCATATTCTTTTCAGAAAAGAAAAATTTCCTCTTAATTCCGGAGATATTCGACAAAATCCGAAATCTTGCGATTTCGTTTTTATTTTTTTCTGAAGTTATTTGAAAAGGTATAAGAAAACCAAAGGCACTTTCTCATTGCCATATTTTTAGCTCTATAGGACATAGTTCACAAATTTTCAGCACATTGTTTGGTTTCGAAGACACCATCATCAACTTTATTTTTTTATATGGCCTGTCAAAAATGTACACCATCTCGGATGGATCTCGGAAAACGTAAAAGTTACAAAGGCGTTTAAATTCCAAAAAAGTTGCGCAATTTAGTGGTAAGTAATATTATTTTGAGAAAACCAGAATTTTCCGATATCTATTTTTCTGGATACTTAGAAGGTGGACACATACAAGAGTAATATACTCGTAATCAGAAGAGATGTCTCTTGATTCATTCCTCTGGAATGTATGAATGTATAGAGTAGAATGTGCATTATTGTTATAACGCATGAGTATGTAGAATTAGTATACTCTTAGTAGTAGATTGTTCACTTCGTTCGCAGAACTTTCTTGCTCTTGCAAATGTGTGGCAAATAAGCCCATACAAATACTCACGTTGGACTACTAATCAAAGAATATACTAAAGATACCTAATGCTACTAATTACCTAATAACGCAGACTATATGCTGATATAATTCATCCTATATATAAAAAAAAATGTTTGTTACTGCTTTTTGGTAGCATTTTGAGCGTCTCTGTTGTATCATTTTAGTTATTCTAAGAGCAGGTTTTGCCATATAACTAATATTGACAATCCGTAAACAAGCACAGATCTAACTAATGCACTGCTCAATGTTTTTTTCAGGAGTAACAAGAAACTTGAATGGAAAGGTTTGTAACTTGATAGGCAACAAAAACGATATTATATTCTAGCAACAATCGCGCAAACATTGTTTTTTTACTAAAGTTTGGAAAACTTTAACATCTAAATACTAATTTGAGTTAGGAAAAGTGGAATATGTCCTAACAAGTGTGGAATAGCTATTTATGGTATAAGTGAATCAAATTTTGTTCTACACGTAAATAAACAAAATTTGATTCACTTATACCATAAGTGGAATATGTCCTAACAAGTGTGGAATAGCTATTTATGGTATAAGTGAATCAAATTTTGTTCATTTACGTGTATCATACAAGATTTTTTCCAATTTTGCAGAATTTTCATTTTTTTTATTGATTAGGTAATTTATTTACATACATGTTAATTGTACTATTATTAATTTGATGAACTCGTAAATCAGGAAAGTTGACTCTTAAATGAACAAAATTTGATTAATTTATACCATAAGTGGAAAATGTCCTAACAAGTGTGGAATAGCTATTTATGATATAAGTGAATCAAATTTTGTTCATTTACGTGTATCATACAAGATTTTTTCCAATTTTGTAGAATTTTCATTTTTTTTATTGATTACGTAATTTATTTATATACATGTTAATTGTACTATTATTAATTTTATGAACTTTTAAACCAGGAAAGTTGACTCTTTCTCTCGGCTCAATCAAAAATCCCATTACATTTACAAAAAAAATTACATTTCCTAACTTATTGCACAAATTGCTATTTTTTTATTAGTAACAATCAGTAGAGTGTTTTTAATTGTTTATAATAACACAAGACGTGTTGACAATTTGTTTCTTAATAACAGTTATGTCCAGTCTTTTCACCTACAGTTAACGTTCAGTGAATGTTATCTACTGAAGATATACACCCATAAACAGTGTGATCGCCATTAAGGTGCATTTTGAAGAAAATCGTACTCCTGCGGGTGTTACCGTAGGTTTTTTCACCTATAGTTAAAGTTCAGTATAAGTTATCTACTGAAGATATACACCCATAAACAGTGTGATCGCCATTATGGTGCATTTTGAAGAAGATCGTACTCCTGCGGGTGTTACCGTAGGTTTTTTCACCTATAGTTAAAGTTCAGTATAAGTTATCTACTGAAGATATACACCCATAAACAGTGTGATCGCCATTAAGGTGCATTTTGAAGAAGATCGTACTCCTTCGGGTGTTACCGTAGGTCTTTTCACCTATAGTTCAGTAGTAAGTTCAGTATAAGTTATCTACTGAAGATATACACCAATAAACAGTACGATCGCAATTAAGGTGCGGTTTGGAGAAGATCGTACTCCTTCGGGTGTTACCGTTGACTTTTCGTTACTACATATTATACTGAGTATCACAATCGAGCATGTGAGATCCTCGACAGGGCATGAAAAATCGGGTATGAAACGCACTACAAGCCACCAGTAAGAAGAGTAATTAAGCGCAGTTAAAAAAATCGTTAACTATATTTTATCGCATGTAGCAAGTGCAATAATCATGCGACGTTACACACATCAATTGTATAAATAATAATAATAATAATTACAAGTATAAATGACTCTTTCCATATTATTGTCGACTGTTTTTGCTTTTGAACAGCAATTACTTCAGAGCTTCTAAAGGTCGTGACTTACATAATGGTCACTGATTAATACTCCCTTTATTTTAGCATGCAAACTAGGAAGATACAAAAATATTTGCCTAGTTTTTTTGTATTATATTATTTTACTGTTGAAAATCTCACTAAACATGAAAAATGAACAAGTAAAATGCGTTGTATATACAATATTACATAATTACAAAGTAATGTTTATGAAATGTTTAATTAAAGTTTTTGCATCTGCATTGCCGAAGTAATGTTGCAGCAAAGTTAATTACAATATTACATAATTACAAAGCAATGTTTATGAAATGTTTAATTAAAGTTTTTGCATCTGCATTGCCGAAGTAATGTTGCAGCAAACTTCATTACAATATTACATAATTACAAAGCAATGTTCATGAAATGTTTAATTAATATTTTTGCATCTGCATTGCCGAAGTAATGTTGCAGCAAACTTCATTACAATATTACATAATTACAAAGCAATGTTCATGAAATGTTTAATTGATGTTTTTGCATCTGCATTGCCGAAGTAATGTTGCAGCAAAGTTAATTGCAATAGTGCATAATTACAAAGCAATGTTTATGAAATGTTTAAGTATTATTTTTTGCATCTGCATTGCCGAAGTAATGTTGCAGCAAACTTAATTACATAATTACAAAGCAATATTTATGAAATGTTTAATTCATGTTTTTTTATGTTTAGTGAAATTGTTCTTTGTTCACTGCGATTTCTCGTTACCCATCAATGTGCATATTGACTTGTCCACGTTGATACCTAATTAATGCACGTGCATGCCCCTATTGATTAATTATTATTAGGAGTCTGTTTTAACGTATTTCAATATTTTAGGTATGTTTCAAGAGATGTTTGGAAATTCTTCAAGAGGCGAACAAGATATTAGAATCGGAGCCTTCTTCGAATATTTCTCCAGGAAATTTTGAGTACTTATTGAAAATGATTGTTTAGAAAAACTATCTGACAAATGTGTAATTAATACGTAGATGAATTCATTAAAAACTTTGAATTAGGTATTGCTAAATAAATTGAATATTTGTTTATAACACAATTTATTACATCCCACTAAATATGAAAACATTAATTATATATATTATATATTTATAATATATCAATTATATATTTCATAAATATACTTTTGTAAGGTGTAATGTTGTTGTAACATTGTTGCAACATAGGTGCAATATACGTTTATGTCTCGAAATATTATTTAATTTGTAATATTATAGAATGCGTTATATTATTAAATTTGTTTAGTATAAACATGCTACGTTATTTTTGTTATCATATGTTATTATTATGTCTTCAAATGTTCGGGAACATGTTAACTAATACTTGAAAAAATTTCAGGCAAAAATCTGTTTAAATATCAAGGATATAATGTTTTTCCTTGTTTCCATACAATTTGAAAAGGTGCACTTGACCAGTTTCTGAAATAATCGATTCAATTCTATATTTCATAAATATAGTTTTGTAATCTGTAATGTTGTTGTAACTTTGTTGCAACATAGGTGCAATATACGTTTATGTCTCGAAATATTATTTAATTTGTAATATTATAGAATGTGTTATATTTTTAAATACGTTTAGTATAAACATGCTACGTTATTTTTGTTATCACATGTTATTATTATTTCTTCAAATGTTCGGGAATATGTTAACTAATACCAGAATTTTTTTCAGGCAAAAATCTGTTTAAATATCAACGATATAATGTTTTTCTTTGTTTCCCTACAATTTGAAAAAGTGTACATGACCAGTTTCTGAAATAAACGATTCAATTCTATATTTCATAAATATAGTTTTGTAATCTGTAATGTTGTTGTAACTTTGTTGCAACATAGGTGCAATATACGTTTATGTCTCGAAATATTATTTAATTTGTAATATTATAGAATGCGTTATATTGTTAAATTTGTTTAGTATAAACATGCTACGCTATTTTTGTTATCACATGTTATTATTATGTCCTCAAATGTTCAGGAATATGTTAACTAATACTAGAAATGTTTTCAGGCAAAAATCTGTTTAAATATCAAGGTTATAATGTTTTTCTTTGTTTCCCTACAACTTGAAAAGGTGCACTTGACCAGTTTCTGAAATAAACGACTCAATTATATATTTCATAAATATAGTTTTGTAATGTATAACGTTGTTGTAACATTGTTGCAACATAGGTGCAATATACGTTTATGTCTCGAAATATTATTTAATTTGTAATATTATAGAATGTGTTATATTGTTAAGTTTATTTAGTATAAACATGCTACATTATTTTTGTTATCACATATTATTATTATTTCTTCAAATGTTCGGGAATATGTTAACTAATACCAGAATTTTTTTCAGGCAAAAATCTGTTTAAATATCAAGGATATAATGTTTTTCTTTGTTTCCCTACAATTTGAAAAAGTGTACATGACCAGTTTCTGAAATAAACGATTCAATTATATATTTCATAAATATAATTTTGTAATGTGTAATGTTGTTGTAACATTGTTGCAACATTAGTGCAATATACGTTTATGTCTTGAAATATTATTTAATTTGTAATATTATAGAATGCGTTATATTATTAAATTTGTTTTGTATAAACATGCTACGTTATTTTTGTTATCAAATATTATTATTATTTCTTCAAATGTTCGGGAATATGTTAACTAATACCAGAATTTTTTTCAGGCAAAAATCTGTTTAAATATCAAGGATATAATGTTTTTCTTTGTTTCCCTACAATTTGAAAAAGTGTACACGACCAGTTTCTGAAATAAACGATTCAATTATATATTTCATAAATATAGTTTTGTAATGTGTAATGTTGTTGTAACATTGTTGCAACATTAGTGCAATATACGTTTATGTCTTGAAATATTATTTAATTTGTAATATTATAGAATGTGTTATATTTTTAAATTCGTTTAGTATAAACATGCTACGATATTTTTGTTATCACATGTTATTATTATTTCTTCAAATGTTCGGGAATATGTTAACTAATACTAGAAATTTTTTCAGGCAAAACTCTGTTTAAATATCAAGGATATAATGTTTTTCTTTGTTTCCCTGCAATTTGAAAAGGTGCACTTGACCAGTTTCTGAAATTAACGATTCAATTATATATTTCATAAATATACTTTTGTAATGTGTAATGTTGTTGTAACATTGTTGCAACGTTGGTGCAATATACGTTTATGTCTCGAAATATTATTTAATTTGTAATATTATAGACTGTGTTATATTGTTAAATTTGTTTAGTATAAACATGCTACGTTATTTTTGTTATCACATGTTATTATTATTTCTTCAAATGTTCAGGAAGATGTTAACTAATACTATAAAATTTTTCAGGCAAAAATCTGTTTAAATATCAAGGATATAATGTTTTTCTTTGTTTCCCTACAATTTGAAAAGCTGCACTTGAGCAGTTTCTAAAATAAACGATTCAATTCTATATTTCATAAATATAGTTTTGTAATGTGTAATGTTGTTATAACATTGTTGCAACATTAGTGCAATATACGTTTATGTCTTGAAATATTATTTAATTTGTAATATTATAGAATGCGTTATATTATTAAATTTGTTTAGTATAAACAAGCTACGTTATTTTTGTTATCAAATATTATTATTATTTCTTCAAATGTTCGGGAATATGTTAAGTAATACCAGAATTTTTTTCAGGCAAAAATCTGTTTAAATATCAAGGATATAATGTTTTTCTTTGTTTCCCTACAATTTGAAAAGGTGCACTTGACCAGTTTCTGAAATTAACGATTCAATTATATATTTCATAAATATACTTTTGTAATGTGTAATGTTGTTGTAACATTGTTGCAACATAAGTGCAATATACGTTTATGTCTCGAAATATTATTTAATTTGCAATATTATAGAATGCGTTGTATTATTAAATTTGTTTAATATAAACATGCTACGTTATTTTTGTTATCATATGTTATTTTTATTTCTTCAAATGTTCGGGAAGATGTTAACTAATACTATAAATTTTTTCGGGCAAAAATCTGTTTAAATATCGAGTATATAATGTTTTTCTTTGTTTCCCTACAATTTGAAAAGGTGCACTTGACCAGTTTCTGAAATAAACGATTGAATTATATATTTCATAAATATAGTTTTGTAATGTGTAATGTTGTTGTAACATTTTTGCAACATTGGTGCAATATACGTTTATGTCTCGAAATATTATTTCATTTGTAATATTATAGAATGTGTTATATTGTTAAGTTTATTTAGTATAAACATGCTACATTATTTTTGTTATCATATGTTATTATTATTTCTTCAAATGTTCCTAAAGGTAAGTACACACCAACTAAAAATTTGGCCCAAACGTTCGTAAACGATAATATTCGGAATGCGCATTTTTTCATTTTATTATTTTTTTTAAATGTAGCGCAATGAACAAATGTTGTAATAATTTTTTACACATACAGGATGTTTGAAAGTTAGTCATTGGTAATAATATTTTGTCCCTAATACAGACCTGTCCGCTCGTTTTACATTAAGGTTAGGATCCAGAAATTAAGAGAATGTGAAATAGTTGATAATTTTATTGATTAAAGCTGGAAAATGATCATTTAGGCAAGGAAATTTATTTATTTTTAATTTTGTGCCACCTTATTATCGAAACAATTGGATTTGACTCAAGTTAATAAGCAACAAAGTTGTATGCGGAACTACCAAATACATTCAGTATTACTTAATTTTTTCTGCTCTTTCCAAATATGCTAACAAAATTTTAAAATATTGATATACTGGGTGTTGTTTCGAGTCGAAACCTACTTTTTTTAAGGCCGGAACTAGAATAAGATTTTCATTTATTATGTTAATCGACACTACAGTGGACAAAGAACATAGGTACAAAATATTAGAAAAATGTATAGGGTGGTTCGTAAGTTATGATTAATTGAAAAAAATGGGCAATATTAACGTACCACCCTGTATATTGGTTATAAAGAACGATAGACCCATAAAATATAGTTTATTTAGAATCACCTTGGTGTGCCGCATCTACAATTACTGTATGCGCATTTCCCAATGAATCACCCTGTATAAAGGCATATTTTTGAAAATATATAATTTATTAAGTAAATACATATTAGGAAATCAGAGCACTCTCTTATCACTCGTCTCTCATTTCATACAATAAGTCGGACTGAACTCAAAATTGACAAAAGAATATTCGAAACCTACTATTTACATTAAAATTATCTAATAATTGATATTGGATAAAACATTATTCGCTATTCATATCCTCTACGTACTAAGTACGTCATTACACCTTACAGTGATCATCATAGAGTTTGACATTATATATTGAAAGTAGATAAATATTTTATATCCAAACTTGTACTTGCAAGTATTTGAATCTTTTATATTTGGGTACAGTGTGTAACCCTAGATTAAAGTTGGCGCCAATGCTTATATGCGTAGGCAAACCATTCTACAGTGAAGTAAGCAAAAAGCGTGCATTCCATATTAATAGTTTATCTATAAAAATGAATCGAACGTCGGCAGTTCTGTGCATTGATAATTAAATTAGCTGTTTTAGTGACTGCAATGCGGATAATAGTAATGGGGATAAGGAATAACAACAATTTTTAAAATTGTGACCTTTGTTGCCCGGTCGTTGGTAATCGTGCGCAGTCGTCCGCCAGAGCCCACATAATGGCGTCTTAGCGAGAGCAAGTGGTGAAGTAGTTCTGTCGGTATTAAATCCGCCCCGATGTGCGTGCCCCCCTATTCTGTAGTGGTTTCGAGACGATCGACGTTTACCTAGTGCAGTGCGCCCCCCAGACAGCCAAGGCAGAGTCGCTTGCTTAGGTAGGTAAGAGGCCTCGACGATTCGATCCTGTTTGATTGCAATGGCCGTTCTATCCGCTCGAGATATGCCCCCTTCATACACGACCCCCCATACCGCCCCCGACATACTGGGGCACCAAGCGGCCGCCGGTGTCCGACATGACCCCGCGGAATCACCAGGCCGGCCCCCCAGCAACCCGCAATCCACCCACAAGATGTGTGGGTGCTTGTTGGTCAAGATTCCCTCGATAACCCCCACACCGTGGTCTCGCGTGCCTCATAACCATGTGTTTTTGTGTGTTCCTCTATCGGCAGGTCATTACCAGCATCCGCACCCGATCACCTGTAACCCTGTTAACGCATTCGTGTGTATTTTTAGGGTAGTTAAGCTAAATAATGTCAGAACAAGGCTCTTCGAGTGATGCACCGCAGCCGACTAGCCCAGAGGAGAAGGACAAGGCACCGTCCCGGGTGATCCTGACCGAGCCGGACCTCTCCACTCTCTCTCCGTCCGAGTGGACGAGCCGCTGGAAACAGCAGGACTCCTATATTACGTTGCTAGAGCAACGGTTATCGCAACAAGAAGGTAGATACCATATCCACTTGTTAGTGGATGTTTTTGACTATACTTGAGACACTAGGTTTTTAACTTTAGTTACGATAAGTGTACCAAAGAGTCATCATTGCCTGCGCCACGTTTGTGTGTTTCTGAAGTGCTCGGGAATGAGGGGCTGGGGCGACGGCGTAAACTAGTGCGGAGGTTAATTGTCGTAAACCGTCGTTACAGGGGAACTGTCCGACCTGAGGCTGAGCTATGACCGGACGAGGAACCAGCTAGCCGAGTCTCAGCAGCGCGAGAAGGTTCTCGTTCGCCGGCTGACTGCCAAAGAACAAGAGACGCAGGATTATGTGGTTAGTACCACGCAATTTATTCAAATGTTCAATAAGCAGTTAAAATTCAAAGTGCGCTGTACAGTGATGCGACCTGTGTGTAACTTGTGATCTGTTTCTGTGATACTTTTCAAATTGGGTTTGCTTTAAATTGAGATGGCGATTATTCACCGCACACCGGGATTTCAACAGGCACGAGCCTCCCATGACTATTGACAATCCTATTGACAGTTAGTACAATTGGTTATTTTTTTTATATTGTGTTCATCTTGTTGCGATGCTTTCCTATTAAACATGTTTGATGAATTGAGAACTTTTGTGGTATCAACAAGTGATTGATTGTATACAGGCACACCCGATGGCTGCGTTACGTTTGTGTCACAGGCGTTCCTTTTAAATTTTAGGTATCGTGCCAACGTTGGTAAATAAGTTGTGACGTTTGGGTAAGACCAAATTTAATTTGTGTGTGCTTCTGGATTTGTGCGATAAAATACCCATGGTGTTTATAATAATAATTTCACATTGGTTCAAAATTCAAGCCCCGACAATGAGCAGGATTACGTTATTAAATACTGATGGTGTTGATCATCAATATGATACTTGGTGTGTAGATAAGTGTAAAAACTATTTATCCATAAAGATTCATTAATAACTACTAGGCCAACATTTGCTGATACCTAATAAAACAATTTAAAAGGGTAACACAAAGTAATGATAGTGAACATTTTATGAATTATCGTCTCGGTACCTGAAATAGCCCAACGACAAAATAGCCTTGAAATGTAATTGCTTGAAGAAATAATTACATGGTTAGGTTAGGTTGGGTTGGTTTAGTTGTTTTAATTTGGCATTGTTTATGGAAAATCACAACATGACTGTTTTGTCGCTGGGCTACTGTGATTTATAGATATGAACTTCAAAATTAATCATTATTCAGATGTAATGTAATCATTAAAATTAATTGAATGTGTAGGTTAGGTTAATTAGTTTCATCTGTATTCTTGCATCCAATCAAAATATTTATAATTCACTAGAAAGTAAATAAAAGTAATTCAGTTCTAATTAAAAAATACCATAAATCTTATAATAATAGGTTATTTGTGCCATTACATAAATAAATTGAGTCCTATAGAATCAAAACTCACAATATCCAAAATCATCAAAATTGAGTTAGCAATGGTGTTTTATTTGAAATTTTGCTCTGAAATCAAATTTGAAATTTAGTTTTACATGCTTTCTATAAGAACTAGGGCCCCTTATTAAGACGTCATGGTTAAAAATTGTGTTAAAACATTCAAATCGCTGTAATTAAACAAAACAAACACTTTTCTTTGTTTATATCACACTGTTAATTAAAATTAGTGACTATAGTTTCGATCACGTTTTGATCATTATCAAACTTAAAAGTGAGTCGTATAGAATCAAAACTCACAACATCCAAAATCATCAAAATCAAGTTAGCAGTGGTGTTTTATTTGAAATTTTGCTCTGAAATTAAATATGGCTTTGGTTCAAGTCCAAACTCACTATATCCCGGGTAAAATGCTATCAGAAAAAGAGGTTTGGAGTCAAAACTAACATTATCTGGATATTGTTACCTTTTGACACCAACTGACTTTCAACCAATCACAAGCTAACTTATGGCTGTCAACCTCACCCGAAGGTTACTGTTTATAACCTATTTTTTGTGCCTAGTTTTGATGGTTTTGTATGTTTTGCTATAATAAAATAAATTTTATTGCATATATAATTAGATATTTCATTAATTTTATAACTATTATGGAATCAGAACTAATTATCAAAATCAGATAAGATACATGATCCACATATTGTTTCCAAAACTAACATTATGCAATGAAAAAAGTCACTGAAGTAACTGGATTTGGTTCCTCATGGAAAAAAACGTGTTTTAAATTTGATACAAGTTAATAATTTTAAATCATATTTTTGACATTTTTTAAGCATTTCTTTAAACGTTGCAAATGCAATGAAAAAATCTTCATTTTTCTTATAGAACTAAAAAAAATATTTTTGCTATTTACTTAGTTCATTGAATCTGTTTATAATTTGTTATAATTCTGAATATAAATCCATAGATTTGTAAGTTAAAAATGATAATTGATTGGGATTAATAATAAACACTGGTAAATTATAAATATTTGAAGTTTCAACAAGTCAAAGTCTACGAAAACACCAATAGGCGATTTGAATTTCTTATGTTGGATCTTACATGATTTTGATAAAATGGGTGACATTTAGCTAGATTTCATTTGCAGGATCTGTAAATTAAAACTGAAAATTGAAACGATACTGAGAAAAATGTAATAAGAATATATCGTCGGCTTACAATAAAATACACTAAGTCAATTTTTGGCTGTTTTTAGTTAACTTTTATTTTGATAGTTTACTAAATTGTAACAAATCTCAGGCTCAGTAGGGGTATAGTAAAGGGTCCTGTGGCCGAACTTCCAAATTCTTAACTCATTAAATGACTGAGTAGGAAAGGTAACAGCAGAATATAAAACTATAAAAACAGTTTCTGCATTTTATAGTTTTTGACTAAAGTGATTTCACTTGTAAGCCGACGGATATAGTCCGATTTTTTTTTTAAGGTCCACCACCAGTCTTTATGTTGATTAAAACAAAAAATACTACAAAAATCACTATATATTGAACTGTAACCTCGTTTTCGAGGAACACAAGTGACACTAACAGAGTTGCCACTAAAATTTTCGAGAGATATTGCGACATTAGTGGATCTTTAAATAAAAACAGACTATAGCTCAGGTTACTCAAATTTTACTGGTTAGAAATCAACACAGAATTCCAGTATGACATTGAAGTACACTTAAAAATGGCAGTTGGAGGACTTAAATCACCTTGTTTGTGTTGTGTTGAGAAATAACTAGTTGTGAAAATTTGTTTCATTTTCAAGTTGTGCAAAATGACTGCAGCTCGTTAATTTTTAGTGTGAGTAACCTTTAAAAAATATCTCATAAGTGCGATTGGCATGGATTAAATATAAATAAATTTATTTAAATGTGTAAATAAATAGTTTATTTGCTTTGACCTTTCTAAGGCTATATTCTTCAACTTGGAGTGATAAATGTCGTATGTGACTATTGTCAATTCCTTCACAGATGTTGGTTTTTGTTTTTGTCGCATACGACATTTATCGCTCGAAATTGAAGAATAGACCCTCAGGACTGTTTGTATTTGTGACATTGACATTTCAATTATTAGCTACATAAACACACCAATATCCATTTTACAATACAAAAGTTTCTCTTCCTTGAAAGTTCGTAACATAATAAAGTCTCCAAAGTTACGATTAGGTTACTCATGTTAAAAATAATGTTCTTTAGTTAAAATGTTAAAATCAAAACGAGTTAGTAAATTCAGGTTTAGCATAATTACGCTTTCCCAAAAATTTTGAAAAACGGACTGCCGCAGTACACAAGACTGCAGCAGTAGCAGCAATCTATTTTTCCAATTTTGTAGGAAGTTGGATGCATACAGTAGTAACACCATTATGATATTTACATTATTATATTTGTCGTCTATACTTTTGGCTTTCAATTTGAAGAAATAGTGTTACTAATATCAGCAGTGATTTTCTCACATATCGGTAAGTCTAAAAATCCTGTTTTTTGTAATTTTGTTTTTAAGAATATCATTCGATAGTATTTGGATGTGAATCAACTTGTCAATGTTGTAAAACATCTAACCGAATATTATTTTACACAGATTACTTGGATGATCAAGCGAGGTTAAAAATAAAGCGAAATGAGAAACATCAGATTGATTAAATAATTACTTCTTTCCTCTTGATTTTCAACGACCGTAACTCTTACAAGTATATTAGGCCAAGCCTGTTTTCGTTGATATTGCCTCATGGTTGTGATGATGGTCCGGGCTCTGTATCCAGCATTTTATTTGCTTTGTTGTGGTTGGTGTTGCGTACATCATCATCTTTTGTACTCTGCCCCCATACATTCTAATTCTCGTCACATTTCGTGGATAGGTATCATGTCTCCCTGAGTTTAGCCCGAAATTAATCTTTGAGTTTGCCAGTTAGCAGCTGCCGTTCATTGTTATATAATTTATCGAAAATAACTTTCTGGCATAATCTATTCTGCGTACATACAATTATTATAAAAAACTATCGACAAAAATCTGGTTCTAATGGCGCGTTTACACTAATATTAGTAACATGTGTTGCTAACAAACAACATTTCGCAGCCAATAAGATAGGCGTGATAGCAATTCCGCCAATTGAAAATGCTCACTCCGCTTCCAGTATGCCTAAGCTTCTCTATTAGATGATAATATGCAAATCGGCACCATCAGTATTCGTTATATCAATAGTGATTTAGTTGTGAGTAAGCGTGTTAGCGCATATCTACATTATGCAACGTTCTGATTATTTTTTATAAATTCATCATATGTACTTTGAACTTGACAGCAGTCCTTTAATGGGTGGTTCCGAGCATGTCTATAAGCTTATAAACAAATGCCATCTCTTTGAAAATAAAATTATTACTATGGTTACATTATAATTATAAGTTAATAAATATTGTTATTTAAATTACTTCGGCCACCAAATACTAGTATATATTTTCCACCAAATACTATTATTTATTGGTATGATCTTTGATATTCATTCAGAAATGCACACAAATTAAGTTTTTACGCTTTTACATGATTTGAACAACTTTATTACAGATCCCGGAGTGTGATTTGTTATATTCAATATTTTTAGGTTTTTCCAAATTTTATTATAAAGACTACACCTACATGATTAATCTTCTGTTTATATGTTACGGTAAATGTGATAAAAAGAGATGCACAATTACTAGTGATTCACAATAAATTTGATATTTTTGTATTTATGCATAATTACAGATTATATTATAGTAAATTTTATTTATCTACCTTTCCAAGCATTCAGAAAAATTGATTGCCACTGCTGCTGCAGCCTAACCTAACCCAGTCTGGCGCAAATGACCGTAAACACCTTTTGCCATGAAATGTGATTATTAAACACCTAGATTTTTACTATTTTAGTATGGTTTGTTAAGCTGGGTTAGGTTAGGCCATGTTCGGTTATTTTGGCTACATCGTTAGCGGCAATCTAGTTTTCCGAATTTTTGGGAAGGTGGGTTGGGTGCATCAGCAGTTATACCTTATACTAGGTTAAGTTATATTCAATGGTTCAGTAATGCAACTTAAATTTAAAAAAAAAAATACTCGCCCTGTGTCTTGTTAAATACAGAGTGATCCATTTAGGGTGAGACTTTTTTAATTTTGGTAATACAATATAGTATGCTTTTTTTCATTTAAAAAGGTATATAATTCAGTGTCTTACTGACAGGTCATTTGAAAAACAAAATATTTAATCAAATATTCAGATGTGCGTATCAAAAAACGTTAACAGTAACAGTTAGTTGACAGCATCACATTTAACTGTCCAATTCAATTATGACATAATAACATTTTATATTTGGATGTGATGCAGCCAAATAGCATATATTTAACAGTTACAGCTAACGTTTTTTGATACGCAATATATCGGAGTTTCAATTTTGCAGGCTATCAGGCTTGGAAAAAACTGGTTTGAGGTATACAACACTACATTGATACATTTTTAAGTCTAGTACTGGAGTACTAAAGCCTAAGTACTAATGAAGCAATTCAATTTCAAAACTAAAAATAACCCTTGTGATGTTCCATTATCTACAACACTGTTTATAATAAACACTAACAATACTACATAATTTTTGACATGCAAAGGTGCTAATTGGCGCAGGTTACTAAAATAAATTAGTGGATCACTCTGTATTTTGTATAGAAAATTTTACTCTCCATTTGTTACGTCGACTTGCCAAGAATTACCAAGCCCCTGTTTACATTTATAGTCGTTAATTGTTATAACATTTTTGAATATGTATTGTTCCAATAGAAAATGTGCATAATGTTCTACATTGTTTTCCGAAGGATATTTGATTTTGGAAATAAAACTATAAAAAATAGGGTTATTCAAATTTATCGTAACATAGCCTCCAGTCGATTGCAGAAGCTGTAACTCTTCATTAGTTATGATTGTGCTAATAAAATAAAACACTTCACTTTGTTATATTATTGTCTTCTAATGCAAACTCTACTAAAATCAGCTTGTTTTACTTAAGTCATCTGAAAATTATATTCATTGCCAAAGTTACTGAAACATTAAAATATTTAAAAATGACAATATGACAAAGTAAACAGTGTTTTATTCTATCATAATCTGTGGCAATTATGTATGAACTCCAATTTATCATATCATATAGTCCATTTACTTGGTATCTGCACTGTCAATGTCAAATATTTGAAAATATTCTAGAGTGTGCCTATGAAGTAGCACTAAAATAAGGCGTTGATTCAGACTATACAGCCATTTAGTTACCAAAATGTCAATGATGGGAGATGGGTTATCGCATGGTCATGGTTGTTGATTGAAAATGATTGAGGCATAAGTCTGTTTAGTCTTTTTCATAAGCAACTACTGCTCTTTTCTCTTTACCATTTAAGCGGATTCTAGTTCATTTTTCTTGCTAATATCGATGTTTTCCATTATGAAAATATTTGATGTTTTCGAAATGATTGGCACTGTATGACAGTGAATGAAAAATAAAACCATTTAGTGAAAAAATAACAGTGGTTGCTACAAACTGTTAGTTTGACAATGCAGATATCAAGTAAATGTACTTGATATACATAAATATGCTATATCAAAACATTAATATTTATAAACAAAAATTCTCATTTCATCATTTTTCATGTGCATGATTATGTTATATATAGCTTAGAGGTACAATGAAATAATTTACTTGGGGTACAATAAAAATTGTGTATTGCATACACGGTAACTAAAAAGGCTACTACTAAGTTTAAATATTTTTGTACAGGAGAAAACGTGATAAGAAAATATTTTTTTCGCGTTTGTGGTTTCAGCTTCGAACCAGTTGCTTTGAGTGTGGTCACTATTATCGGGTGGTTCAGAACATGTCATGTAGTTTAGGTATCACTTAAAAAAATTATTTTACGAGTTATATAGGATTAGAGAAAGAACTGCTTGAGATGGTACTCCTGCAACTAAATTACCTGAGACCATTGCCACGTTCAAAGGTACCGGCATGTCTAGGCTGTAGATTATCATCCTAGCATAAGGCATTATGTACGCACCGACATTGATTTAAAATTAATCTTGGCATTCATTTATAGTACAAATCTTATTTTTTTTATATGTAAACATTGTATGAAAAATAACCAGTAAAATTGAGGAACTAAGCATGACTTTTAAGGAGTATAAAACGAGTTTTCATTTTTTGTCGGTACCGATTCTTTTACTCTATTAAAATTCAGTTACAGACTTCTGAAATTTGATGAGTAACTTAATTTATAAAGACAGTCATTCGATCCTCAATGCGGGATGATGTTCTAGAGACAACTATTTTGTTGCATTGTGTGGAATATTGTACTGCTGCAGGAAGTTTATCTGTGATATATCATTTTGTCTAAATTGATAGTTCGGAAGCACAGTATATAACTAACCAGTAGCGAAACTCGCTATAGCGACCTTGTACAGTCATGCTCATTAAATCTAGTACAAACAATTTGACATTGCTATATAAAATTGCTATTGTAATCTAATTTCTTGTGCTAGATTTATGTGAGCATGACTACAACTTTCTGTGACCATGTTATTGGTGTACCGCTGATCGTGCTGATTACGTCTATATTGATCTCCAGGTAAGTTTCGCTACTGTGTACAATTATACTGTGGCACTACTTAATTAACGTGGTATTGAAACATCCTATTTGCAGTTGATGTACTCTGTTCACTCTTATCTGACTACCCTGTATAACATGATATTTTGTTTTTAGCTTGGAAGCACAGAGTTTTGACAATTATATTTGTCACATGTCTACCATTGCCAGTAAAACCAAATTAATTATCACAGCTGTATCATTTTTAAATTTAGAAATTATCATGGTGGATTATTAATATAAAGTTTTATGATTTTGTTTCCAAACTCAATGTTGGACATTATTTCAGGGTTTTTATGCCTGCAATTAAAATGCTATAAATAAGTAATCCAAGTGTAAGAAAAGTACCTAAGTACTCTGGTAACAAGTTTTCTGCAGTAACTTAATGATACCCTAACCTTTTGTTGAACAAATTATTTAAAAATAAATGTCATAGTGAGAGTGCTTTCCACGTTGTTAGTGAAGAGTGAAATGGTACAGTGATATGGTTGCAAACTTCCAGTATTACAAGCTTATACATATATTTTGTTGTCCTTTTTAATGGGTGTTTTAGCGAATTTTAAACTAAATTTGACTTCTGCTGTAATGCCCTAATGCCGTGAAACTTTGTATTACTGAACATACAAATGATTTCCTGACAGGACGTAATATGTGGTTTGAATTTTGAAAAACTGCCTCTTGAACATTTGAAGTGTTGTGTTATTACTATTAGAATGTCTATTTGTTTCATTAGTTAATACCTGGGTAATTTAATGCCCCCTAGTTTACTCGGTTTTTTAATGTCTGAATTCAAGCCTCTACAAGATTTTCATTTGTGGGGTGAATTAAAGTTGGTAAACATTTTAACATATCATTTCTTATTCCATCCCAGTGCCAAGTGAACGAACTAAAAAACGTCCAGGTACCGACATCAACGTCACTGCGGTCGGCTCTCCTGGACCCGGCCGTGAACAGCCTGCTGCAGCTGCTGCGGGCCGAGCTGCAGAACACGAAGGCAAAGCTGGAGGAGACACAGAACGACATGTCTGCATGGAAGTTCACTCCCGACTCGAACACGGGTAAGCGGTTAATGGCAAAGTGCCGGCTGCTCTATCAGGAGAACGAGGAGCTGGGCAAGATAACGAGCAGCGGGCGGGTGGCGATGATCGAGGGCGACCTGGCGCTGCAGAAGAAGTTCACAGAGGAGGTGAGACAGTCGCAGCTGGAGCTCGACTCATTTCTGTCTGACCTGGACGAGGACGTTGAGGGTATGCAGAGCACGATACTGTTCCTGCAGCAGGAACTGAGAAAGTCCAAGGATGCACTGAGTGTGTTGCAGAAAGAGAATAGTACTCTAAAAATGGCCAACGGTAGGGCAAACGGTGACTCTAGTGTGTGTGAAGAGGCCGACGAGCGGACTACACGGGTTAAACGTGTACGGAGGTCTTCGGTACTTAGCATTGACTATAACGAGGACGACACGCTGGTCATTAACACCAATGGCGACGCGGCGATGTCGGACGCCGATTAATGCATGCCCTCGCCCAAGACTCTCTTTGATTTGAATTTCGTTTCAGATTTCCGTGGGCGGAAGCTCGAGGTGTTTTGTACAGTTTTATGTTCCACATCGTAAGTAACTTTTATTTTATGTGTAACTGTGTGGAACACATGAGAAGTTTAGTCCATAGCAAAACCCTCCAGAATCAAAATTACTTTGCGTACTAATGAGTCCCTATCAAACAGAACGGTGTAGTCGAGTAATAAATATCAAACGCATAAAGTAAATAAATTTTTTTATTAACGGATTCTGAAATGTTAGCCACATAGTGTTTTCAGTTCACACGGATCGTTTCGATAGTAATATTTCGTGAGTCTGTTAATTATTGTTTATATATTTAATATTTAGAAGATATAATATATATATAAAAGAATTGTTGAATCGATGATTAATTCTTTTCTTTAAAGATATTGTATATATTGATTAATATGATGTAAAGAATAAACTATTTTAGTGAGGTGCATCTCTGCGCGTGTCCATATACTAAAACCAACACAAACTGATGAACAGTATATTACAATTGTACAATGTATATATTATATAATTATGAATGTGTTTTTGTGCTGAATTGACACTGATTCTGCGGACAACAGCGATTTTCCCACTCCCAACATCCGCATATCCGCGTCCTCTCACCGACATTACTTTTGTACATTAAATTAATTCAACCTCCCTCGCCTTCTATACTAAAAACTGTGTTTTTTTTAATATAATTAATTTCTCATTTATAGTTATGTATTTTTTTAAAAGGTTTTTATGTTATAACATATTGTATAAAATATGCGATTAATATACATAGTTTAATTTTACAATGTTTTACATTTCTGCAACGAGATATCAACAAGTGATTGGTACAGAATTCTGTCAACAATTGTGACTTGACTCCACATGTGAATGCAGTATAAATTTGTTCCGTCTTTAAGCCGGTTTTAAGCAACCTTATTTTCTTGAACACGAATATTTTTACAATAATGTATTATGAAAAATATTTATCTGAGAAATATGTATGGTTTTATTTTACGCAACAATATTTTTATGCAAGACAATGATCGGGAATCATGCGCAGCAGTGAAACGTTTTGTGTTGTCACTACATTTATTGTTGTAAACATTGGCAACAATTCATGAAATTGTTTTTTCATTTGTTATTAATCATATTTTGCGTATGATCTCTCAAGTGCCTTAAAACCCTTCAATTATCATGAGTAACGATGAAGTTAATAGAACTAATAGAACTTTATTTTATAACTATAAGTGCCTTATTAAGTCAACAACGGTGCCTATTTACCGATATTAATTGCACCAGAATAATTAAGTTGCATGCCTGTTTCTAGCCCGACCAGTCATTAAGTGTCTAAGCTGTTAACTGAAGCTTGACACTTAATCACACTGGTTAGTCTAGATAGGGACATTTTGTTTGGTTGCCTCACTGCGCATTGAAGTTGCTGCTTTAAAGTTTTTTCAACGTGTGCATTTTAAACGAGTTCTAACCTCGCTTATTCAAATGAAAGAATCTTGGACAAAAAGTGCCGCTTTCTCGTATTGCAATGTTGTGCTCCAGCTTCTTCGCGAAATTTCCTTCAAGAAGTGTCCTAGGGCTTGAATAATTGGACAGTTCGACGAACAAGGGGGCCATGCTTCACCACCCGCAAAAATAATTTTGAAATTCGCCTTTGCAACTTCAGAACTTCGAAATCTGCACCCGCACATCTATAGATTCGAAACCCACCGGGGGAGGCTTCAATTGGCTTCAAGCTATTAATCGAACGAGGGGTGTATTTTAAAGGTAGGATTTTGTTCTATTTTGCGCGTTTCTACGCTTTAATACTGTCGCAAGAAACGTTCCATTCCATTTTCTTAATGTATAATCAACAAATTCACGTGTAATAATTTTTCCAAATGACTTTAAAATCATTGCACGCAATTTGTGTTAACTGGGGGTTTGAAATGACTGCGTTTTAAAATTAATTGACTGCACATTTTTACGGTACTTTTATTGTGAGTGAGGTCGTGTCTGATAAAAAAATTCCAAGGAATTTCTTTGCAATATTTCAATACATTTTCAAATGTTGAATGCTGTATTGTTCGCGTTATGTAAATATAATAATAATACTTTGCAACCTTTTCAAATTAATTTTCACTGTAAATGTTGCTATTGTCTTGAAACAACATTACATTAATTACTATGTGATATTCAAATGAAAACATAAAAACTAAATTTGCTTGTAGTGAATTTTACATTATTGGCGTTCAAATAATTCCAGTGGTGTGTGCGCAGACCGCAAGGGTATATAACTCAATTAATCAATTAAAAAACGGACTCCTAAATTTAGTGGGGCTTGCACCATTAATTTATGTGGACGAGGGCTAAGATCGCATGCAAGCGGTAACTGTCGTAAACTTTACCAATTATCTTGATTAGATTATTCATCATTCATTCATCAATTAGATTAGATTATCGTGGGTAGGACCCATGGCAGTTATGTATCAGAATTGATTGATTTGAGCAAATATATTGTCGGGCTTAGCGTTACAGACATACAAATTATGTTACTTATCAATTTGCAATAACAGCGGTAAAAAATATTTTGAAATAAAAGTGCAATAGTCACATCCAAATGAACATGTAAACTGCAGCTTATTTATTAATTTGCATACCTACAAAATTACTTTGAACAATAATTATCTTACATAATTTCTAACATTTCGTGCAGACTTTTAAAATTTGCAAATCTAATATATTCATTTAAAATAAGTAGATACATACATGTAAATACTCTCGATGTTACTTGCAAAATTTTTCCAACTTTAATTTCAATTTTCTTCAAAAAACAGCCAAATTCAGTAAAATAATTTTTAATATTTCAGAACAACAAACACCTTCATTGAATTGGTAAATGGACCATCTTTTAATGCAACGCAGAACTGACATTTGTTTACCTGGCGAGGAACAGTGATCATCTCGCATGGTTACTTCACCGAATCAACTGTCGCTTTACAGTTTTGCAAATCTTCGGAGGAATTACAAGGTAGTAATATTTATATTTATCACATCAAGTTATGAATTAATTTTAATATTTCAAAAGTTTTCTGTATTACAAATAATTTGTTTTTTATTGATTCAACATTATTCAAAACTATTAATTACTGCGTTGATATTTTTTAATCTTTGGTCATAAACTTAACATAAATAGTTGTTATTTTTAATTGTGTATGTAATGTATTTGCACAGTTTGACTGCGTACCACAATTTCGCAAAATTTTATTTTAATACATATCAGATTTTAGCAAAAATACCATTTATTGCTTTTGTGTCACAAACTAAGTAAAACTAAAACTTAAGCATTTATATTTGTAATATTGCACTATATTAATACACATTAACTTCTTAGGAAAGAGTAATTGTTTCGTTGAATTGGAAAATGGAATATCATCAAGAGTTGAAGGTATATGCGACATCCCAGGACTGCCGGCACCGTTAGATTCTTCATCGGACTAAATTTTGCAGCAAAACTACAAGTCCGCCATCGGATTCTAAAGGTAGGAACTTCAATTTCTAATAACCGTACTAGTTATGACCGTGACCGTGTAACATTTTTTCTCCAAAAAAGCCGATTTTATCTGATTTTAGCTTCAAACATTCATCCCTTGAAACATTCATCCACTCTGTTACCGATTCTTGTCGAGAATTTGCATTCACGACTGCCTTCGTGTCGTGCAAACAAATGAACCTCAAATTAGAATAAAGGGAGTACCCCAGTAGCAATTGGCAAGCATTATTCATAACTAGTAATAATCCGAGTGTCAATATTTTAATTGTTCGTTCTAAAATCTATTAGTACCTGAATCAAATTCATTCGACAATTATGTTTACTTTTGAGGGCAAATTTCGAAACGCGCTTTTAAATGAATCATTTATACACTTTCATATCAGATCTCTGAACACTTTTCTTCGAAGCAATGAATAGTACTGATGATTGCATGTATGATTTTGGGGTTTCTTTTTTGTTTTTTTTTAATTGTGTCACAATGTGAAACAGTTTAAAAACGAAACCAAATAAAATATACAAATGATTGTTTGGCAAATTGTCTAAAAGTTGAAGTCTATTGCTTGAAAGTCGATTAATTAAAAGCCTGAAAGTTTGGTGAGATATGAAACAATATTTATTAAATATGGGGCCAGAATTGTAGCATCATGCAATAATTATCTGTGCCTTCTGAAGGGTTGGATGAATTCATATTCGCAGTTTAGGATGTTCAAAATAGTGCATAGGTACTTTAAGTAAATATTGAAAAATCTCTTGGGAAATTGTGCTGGGATATCTCATTAAAAATTACCATAAAATTTCTTGCAAAATGTTATAGAAAATTGGTAGATAATTAATATATGAAAATTGAAAATTATTGAAAATTAATCATGAAACATTGCTGTCAAATATTTTTCTTCATTGTAATTGAATTGTTGATAAATCTGATAGAAAATTGTGCCCGAATATCAAGTTGACTTTGCCATGAAATGTCATAACCAATTTCATAGAAGATTGTTCAGAAATCTTATGGAAAATTGCCGGAAATGTATTTAAAATTGTAAGTGAATCTCATAGGACACGCATGGCGAACCTATGGCACGCGTGCCAGAGGTGGCATGTACTAAAATTTTACTTAAACGTGACTTATTTGCAAATCTTGATATTCTTTGCTTTAAATTCTTAATTTTTTAGTAATAAAAATTTGCAATTCAAAATACTGAAAATACAATTTGCCCAAGTTCCATAAATTGATGATCACATAATTTGGGTTATTACACGTAAAAAATATCTTAGGCTAAACATGCTGTTTATTAGGTTTTATTTTTAATTATTTTGTATAAATACATGTTTAGGCAAAATTTTAATGATTATCGTAAATGTTTTAATAATTTCTGTTAAATTTTGAATTATTTTGTCAGGATTTAATTTATTTTGCCAACATTTTAATTTTACTTTGAAATTTCATTGATCACTCTTAAAATTACCATCAAATATTTAATTATTTTAAGTTTCACAATGGTAACTGAAAATATTTTAATGATTGCTGTAAAGGATTCTAAGATTGCTATCCAAATTTCATTTATTATGTATAGATTACAATTATTGCTATACAAATTTCGTTAATTACTGTATTATTTTTTATTCTTTCTCACAAATTTATTATACTGCCAACATTTTATTGATCACTTTAAAAATTTCATTGATTATGGTTAAAATTGAATTGATTACTGCCAAATTTTGAAATTATTTAATTTTAATGGTAACCAACAATATTTCTATGGTTGTTGTCGAAGTTGGAAAGACTTCAGTTAAAATTGCAATCATTTTGTCTAAATAGCTATTAGTGCTGCCAACATTTCTGTGATTAATGTACATTTTATTATTATTTCTCACACATTTTTAATTATCCTGTCAATATTTCATTTGTTTTGCAATAACAATAACATTTAAATGGTTACTACGAACATATCAATTCTTACTGCAATTAAAAACAAAAATAATTCTGGTACGACGATAAAAGTTACTTGGTTATTAAGCAACTGGACGTAATTAGTAGTATCTCTAAAATCACGCATTGGATATTTATTAAATTAAATCAGTATTACCTAATACCAGTAATAAATTTTAGTACTATCTATACGTCAGTTTGTAAGATAATATGGTAAAGTATGAGTAAGTTTTAAGAACATCACAAATTATCAAATCGTCATAAATATCTAAAGTTTTAAACATTGGATATGATTCCCATTTTTTGTACTACATAACAACATATCCTTCGATTGCTTTAGTAAATTGTAATATTATTGATGCGCTAGTTTTTGAGATATTTCTAAAACGTATGATATAAATGTGAGACACAGAACATAAAAGTGCATGATCACAGTAAAAACCAAATATCTCTATAATCAAGCATTGGATATTTATGAAATTAAATATTTTAAATAAAGGCATATTACTCAATATCGGTAATAAATTTTACTAATATCTATACGCCAGTTTGTAAAATATCACTGATAAAGTATAAACAAAATTTAAGAATATCACATAATATCAAATCATCTAAATATCTCAACTTTTAAACATTGGATATGATTCCCATTTTATGTAATACATAACAACATATCCTTCAATTGTTTTAGGAAAGTTTATTATTATTGATGCGGTAGTTTTTGTGATATTTTTAAAAACGTATGAGTTTAATATTACAAATTTTGGTTGAAATAATTACGACTAATTGAATTACATATGTTGTTACTCTCCATTTTTCGCTAGGAATTTTTATAAAAATAAATTATTGAAAATTGCTAATTCTGTTGAAATTTTGGCCAAGAGTACGCTTAGCTTAAGATGTAAAATCTCATATATTTCCATGCAAAATTGTAACGTTACTCTTACAATCCGATTAGTTTTCATGAAAATGCCCAACATTTTCTACACAAAACCGCAAGCTGGCTATGTTTGCGGGGTTCAATCGGTGAAAATGCGGAATGAAAACACTGCAGTGATACGTTTTAGTGTCGTTTACGCGATTTCTCGTGGCGCAAGCATTGCACGAACGAGCAATAATGTATTAATTAATTAATCTTACAATAAGATTCAAATTTATGTCCGTCGTTTTAATAATTCCCGCAGTATAAGTGAATGTTTTTTCTACACGTGTTAATTTTGGGTCGCCTTAGAGCCTGGTAATCGCTTTCGCCTCGAGATTGCCGATAAGACGCACAAAGCATTGTTAAAGAGTTTTTGCAGCAAAAACGTGCCTCGTGCGCTCGGCTACAGGCTCAGGTCTGAACACGCTTTTGTAGTCGGTGAATTGTTCTGCATCTAACACTGTGCATTCCAGAAACGTCCCCCGAATCCCGCAAAGGGCGCACCCCGGGACTTCAAGGGATGATCATTCGCCATCTGGGGGGGCCCTGTGGTGACCACCAACAAGAACGATTTCGAAATTCACTCTGGGGCCTTGTGGATCCCATCCACGCATCTGAAGCCGCCCACGCGAAGGTTCAATTGTCTTCAAGCGCCGAGGGCTAATCTCCTAAGGTAGGATTTTATTGATTTATCGGAAATCGCACGTTTGTACGCACCGGAAATTTCAAAGCGCAAAAAAACGAGCGATTTCTGTTTTCTTCTAGGTGCTCCAAATTTCATGTGCAATATTCATCAAATTAGTTTTATATTAATTAATCATTATTGCATGAAATTCGGAACTACGCATTTACCGATTTAATACCTGCACTTTCCATAAAACATGTTTTGCGCATCTCTGTATCCTCGATTTTATTTGCCTTCTATTTACTGTCCAAATTGAGCAGCGTTTCATAAAATTATAACTTCAACACACAATTATTACATTTTACATACATTATAACTTATCAGTAACTACAAGCTTATTTCGAACGCTAATTATCAAAAATAATCAATTCAAAATATAATACATCCAGCTAATTAACACATTCGTAATACACAGATACTTATATGAAAATACTTTTGTTATTTCAACCAAAACACTTGCAAACATTTTACACATACCTAACTCAATTGAAACGATACTAATTTAGTTTTAGCTTCTGATTTTCAACAAAATAAATGTTGCAATAAAAATTATTTTCATTTGTATCTATTTGCTGGTCAAATCAGAAAGTTATATATTCGACTTTCGCACTTATTTAAAGCAGAATCATCCTCAAATAAGCAGAAGAATTATATGCAAGTATACTGTATACAAATCTGGCATGACCTATACACATGATTTAATTAAATTTGCAGAAATTTCAGTAATTGATAATTTATGCTTTTAAAAATATCTATTAAATTAATTTTCAGAATTTTCAGTGACTGATAACTTGTGGGTCACCTTGGAAAGTTAATAACTCGATTTTCCCACTTATTTAAGACATATTCGTGGTCAAATTTTCAGAGGATTTGTATTAAGGTATACTGTATTCATATCAAGCCTAAAATTTTCAAAATATTCGTTAGATACATTTTCAGAAATTTCAGTAACTGATAATTTATACTGGTCAACTCTCAAAGTTAATAACTCTATTGCCTCACTTATTTAAGACATATTCGTGGTGAAATTTTTAGAGTATTTGTATTCCGGTATACTGTATACAGATCTGGCATAAATTTTTCAATATATCCATTAAATAAATTTTCATAATATTCGGTGACTGATGACTTATACTGGTCAACTCGGAAAGTTAATAACTCGATGTTCTCATTCATTTAAGACATATTCGTGGTCAAATTTTCAGAAGATTTGTATTCCGGTATACTGTATACAGATCTGGCATAAAATTTTCAATATATCCATTAGATAAATTTTCAGAAATTTCAGTGACTGATAACTTATACTGGTCAACTCAGACAGTTAATAACTCGATTTTCTCATTCATTTAAGACATATTCGAGGTCAAATTTACAGAAGATTTATATTCAGGTATACGGTATCCAGATCTGGCATACAATTTACAATATATCTATTAGATAAATTTTCAGAATATTCGGTGACTGATAACTTATACTGGTCAACTCGGAAAGATAATAACTCGATTTTCTCACTTATTTAAGTGATATTCGTGGTCAAATTTTTAGAGTATTTGTATTCCGGTATACTGTATACAGATCTGGCATAAAATTTTGAAAATATCCATTAGATAAATTTTCTGAAATTTCAGTGACTGATAACTTACTGTTCAACTCGGAAAGTTAATAACTCGATTTTCTCATTCATTTGAGATACATTCGAGGCCAAATTTTCAGGGGATTTTTATTCAGATATACTGTATACAGATCTGGTATAAAAGTTTCAAAATATCCATTAGATAAATTTTCAGAAATTTCAGTGACTGATAACTTATACTGGTCAACTCGGAAATTTACTAACTCGATTTTCTCACTTATTTAAGTCATATTTGGGGTCAAATTTTCAGGGGATTTGTATTCAGGTATACTGTATACAGATTTGGCATAAAAGTATCAAAATATCCATTCGATAAATTTTCAGAAATTTTTCAGTTCCTGATAACTTATACTGGTCAACTCGGAAAGTTTATAACTGGATTTTCTCACTTATTTAAGACATATTCGTGGTCATATTTTCAGAAGATTTGTATTTAGGTACATTTTATTTCGATCTGGCATAAAATTGTCAAAATATCCATTAGATAAATTTTCAGAAATTTCAAGGACTGATAACATACTGGTCAACTCTGAAAGTTAATAACTTGATTTTCTCATTCATTTAAGACATATTCGAGGTCAAATTTACAGAAGATTTATGTTCAGGTATACTGTATACAGATCTGGCATAAAATTTTCAAAATATCCGTTAGATAAATTATCAGAATTTTCAGGGACTGATAACTTATACTGGTCAACTCGGAAAGTTAATAACTCGGTTTTCTCATTCATTTAAGACATATTCGAGGTCAAATTTACAGAAGATTTATATTCAGGTATACTGTATACAGATCTAGCATAAAATTTTCAAAATATCCATTAGATAAATTTTCAGAATATTCGGTGATTGATAACTTATACTGGTCAACTCGGAAAGTTAATAACTCGATTGTCTCACTTATATCCGAGGCCAAATTTTCAGAGGTTTTGTATTCAGGTATACTGTATACAGATCTGGCATAAGATTTTCAAAATGTCTGTTACATAAATTTTCAGAAATATCAGTGACTGATATCTTATACTGGTCAACTCCGAAAGTTAATAACTCGATTTTCTCACTTATTTAAGACATATTCGTGGTCAATTTTTCATAGGCTCTGTATTGAGACATACTGTATACAGATCCGGCATAAAATTTTCAAAATATCCGTCAGGTAAATTTTCAGAAATTTCAGTGTCTGATAACTTATACTGGTCAACTCGGAAAGTTAATAACTCAATTTTCTCATTTATTTAAGACATATTCGCGGTCAAAGTTTCTGAGGATTTGTATTCAGGTATGCTGTAAATATTTCATCTGGCATGAAATATATAAGACATAAATTAGATACATTTTCAGAAAATTCAGTAATTGATAATTCATGCCGGTTAAATCACAAAGTTATATATTCAATTTTCTCACTTATTTACAGCAGAATTTTCTTCAAATTTGTAGAAGAATTGTATGCAGGTATACTGTGTACAAATCTGCCATGAAATCTACAAACCATGAATGAATTAAAGTTGCAGAAATTTCAGTAATTGATAATTCATGCAGGTCAAATCGGAAAGTTATATATTTGTTTTCTCATTTATTTAAAGCAGAATCTTCCTCAAATTTGCAGAAGAATTGTATGCAGGTATACTTTATACAAATCTGGCATGCAATATACAAAACATGAATTAATTAAAGTTTCACAAATTTCATTAATTATTAATTCACGCTGGTCAAATCAGAAAGTTATATGTTCGATTTTCTCACTTATTTATAGTAGAATCTTCCTCAAATTTGCAGAAGAATTGTATGAAGGTTTACTGTATACAACTCTGGCATGAAATATACAAAACCGGAATTAATTAAATTTTCAGAAATTTCAGCAATTGATAATTCATGCTGGTCAAATCAGAAAGTTATATATTTGTTTTCTCACTTAATTTAAAGCAGAATCTTCCTCAAATTTTCAGAAGAATTGTCTGCAGGTACTGTATACAAATCTGGCATGAAATATACAAAACATGAATTCATTAAATTTTCAGAAATTTCAGCAATTGATAATTCATGCTGGTCAAATCAGAAAGTTATATATTTGTTTTCTCACTTAATTTAAAGCAGAATCTTCCTCAAATTTTCAGAAGAATTGTCTGCAGGTACTGTATACAAATCTGGCATGAAATATACAAAACATGAATTCATTAAATTTTTAGAAATTTCGTTAATTGATAATTTTTGCTGGTCAAATCAGAAAGTTATATGTTCGATTTTCTCACTTATTTAATGCGGAATCTTCTTCAAATTTGCACAGTATTTTAAATAAATTTCTGAAAATTTAAGTATTTCATGTTTTCTATATTTCATGCCAAATGTGTATGCAGTATACCTGCAGACAAGAAGAATTTTCTTCAGGTATACTGTATTCAAATTTGGCATGAAATATACAAAACATGAATTAATTAAATTTTTAGAAATTTCGTTAATTGATAATTTTTGCTGGTCAAATCAGAAAGTCATACATTCAATTTTCTCACTTATTTAAAACAGACTCTGCTTTAAATTTGCAAAAGAATTGTATGCAAGTATACTGTATACACATCAGGTATGAAATATACAAAACATGAATTAATTAAATTTTCAGAAATTTCTGTAATTGATAATTCGTCCTGGTCAAATCAGAAAGTTGTATATTTGTTTCCTCACTTATTTAAAGCAGAATCTTCCTCAAATTTGCAGAAGAATTGTCTGCAGGTTTACTGTATACAAGTCTGGCATGAAATATACAAAACATGAGTTAATTAATTTTTTAGAAATTTCATTAATTGATTAATTCACGCTGGTCAAATCAGAAAGTTATATGTTCGATTTTCTCACTTATTTATAGCAGAATCTTCCTCAAATTTGCAGAAGAATTGTATGAAGGTATACTGTATACAACTCTGGCATGAAATATACAAAACATGAAATTTTCAGAAATTTCAGTAATTGATAATTCATGCTGGTCAAATCAGAAAGTTGTATATTCGATTATCTCACTCATTTAAATCAGAATCTTCCTCAAATTTGCAGAAGAATTGTATGTAGGTATACTGTGTACAAATCTGGCATGAAATATACAAAGCATAAATTAATTATATTACAGTAATTTAAGTAATTGATAATTCTATAATTAAATCTGGCATGCAATATACAGAACAGAAATTAGATAAATTTTCAGAAATTGATATTTCATGCTGGTTAAATCAGAAAGTAATATACAGGGTCCGTCATTTCACCTCCCTTCTTCTATAGCTCAGTTACTAATTGAGTTAGGAATTTGATATTTTGCAGACTTTACTTGCATTCTGGGGTGTATTTCAGGAAAATATTTTTGATTATACAGGGTGTCCCAAAAAAGTGTGACGTCATCATGATGTATATTTTTAGATTGCATGGTATATTTTTTGTTGCTTATTTGGGTGCCTTTTATGGGTGCCTACATACCCATAAAATTTTATTGAAATCAGTTTAGTGATATACACACAAAAAAATAAAAAACTGAAAAAAATCAGTTTTGCACTATTGGTTAAGAAAATTAATAACGGATAAAAATAGTGCCTCTTATTAAAACCATACAAGGTACTCATTAAATAAGGTCTGACAGTTGCGTTAAGCAAGTTTTATTGATATGCATTATACAGAGTGTCCAAAAATTAGTGTCAAACTTTTCAAACTTTAAAGCACTTTATTTTTCTTATTTTAAATTGGCACCCCAGTATATTTTTATGTAATTCCACGTGGAATTAAAAGACAATCATTTTTCCTAATTACAACCCTGTATCAATTCCTAACACATTAAAAGATGTTTGCAGAAAACTCGTTTGAGAATGCTTTACCGGCATATTTCTAAAATATTGTTTCAACAAATGAAATCTTCGACTGTATGGTCTCACTATTCTATGGTAAGCGCCATGTTATGCCATACATTAATCAACCATTGACTTTTTTATTTTTGCTGCCGAAAAATATTTTTGGCTTAGGACGAAAAAGACCGTTACCTAGCAACTATGGTCTTTAGCAAAATGATGGCCTTTTCGTCCATATTTTCATACCGAAAAATACTATCTTATGATGCAATCGAATAAAAAATAAGTTTGGTATTTTGGGTATAAAGACCTTAGCTAAAAAAGCTTTTAAAGTTTTATATTACTACAGTCAACATTGGCTCTTGTCACTTTGTTAAACTTTAATGTCAATAAATTGTTTTTCAAACCCACCTTCGATTTTGATTAATTAAAATGGCCATAGGAATTGTTGATAAATCGAGTTTTCTGCACATAACCTTTAATGTGTTAGGAATTACGATAGAGTTGTAATTAGGAAAAATGTTCGTCTTTTAATTCTACATAGAATGACATAAAAATATACAGGGGCTCCAATTTAAAATAAGAAATATAAAGTGCTTTAAAGTTTAAAGTTGAAAAGTTTGACACTAAATTTTGGACACTCTGTAGAATGCATATCAATAAACTTGGGTAACGCCACCTAACGTGAGACCTTATTTAATAAGTACCTTGTATGATTTTATTAACAAGGCATATATTTATCTTTTATTAATTTTCTTAACCAATGGTGCAAAACTAATTTTATTCAGTTTTTATTTTTTTGTGCTAAAATCAATATGCAATAAATAAATTTTCAGAAATTTCAGTATTGACTAATTCATACTTGTCATTGCATAAAGTTATAGTGTTGATTTTCTTACTTATTTAATACTGAAACTTGGTCAAATTTTCATGAAAGTTAGCTTCAGGAATACTGAACAGATGTCTGTTAATTAATATACTATAAATAATATTTCAGAAATTTCAGTATTGACTAATTCATACTTGTCATTGCATAAAGTTATAGTGTTGATTTTCTTACTTATTTAATACTGAAACTTGGTCAAATTTTCATGAAAGTTAGCTTCAGGAATACTGAACAGATGTCTGTTAATTAATATGCAATAAATAAATTTTCAGAAATTTCAGTATTGACTAATTCATACTTGTCATTGCATAAAGTTATAGTGTTGATTTTCTTACTTATTTAATACTGAAACTTGGTCAAATTTTCATGAAAGTTAGCTTCAGGAATACTGAACAGATGTCTGTTAATTAATATACTATAAATAATATTTCAGAAATTTCAGTATTGACTAATTCATACTTGTCATTGCATAAAGTTATAGTGTTGATTTTCTTACTTATTTAATACTGAAACTTGGTCAAATTTTCATGAAAGTTAGCTTCAGGAATACTGAACAGATATCTGTTAATTAATATACTATAAATAATTTTTCAGAAATTTCAGTATTGTCTAATTCATACTTGTCATTGCATAAAGTTATAGTGTCAATTTTCTCACTTATTTAATACTGAAACTTGGTCAAATTTTCATGAAAGTTAGCTTCAGGAATACTGAACAGATATCTGTTAATTAATATACTATAAATAATTTTTCAGAAATTTCAGTATTGACTAATTCATACTTGTCATTGCATAAAGTTATAGTGTTGATTTTCTTACTTATTTAATACTGAAACTTGGTCAAATTTTCATGAAAGTTAGCTTCAGGAATACTGAACAGTTATATGTTAGTTAATATACTATAAATAATATTTCAGAAATTTCAGTATTGACTAATTCATACTTATCATTGCATAAAGTTATAGTGTTGATTTTCTTACTTATTTAATACTGAAACTTGGTCAAATTTTCATGAAAGTTAGCTTCAGGAATACTGAACAGATATCTGTTAATTAATATACTATAAATAATTTTTCAGAAATTTCAGTATTGACTAATTCATACTTGTCATTGCATAAAGATATAGTGTTGATTTTCTTACTTATTTAATACTGAAACTTTGTCAAATTTTCAGTAGAATTAGCTTCAGGTATACTGAACAGATATCTGTTAATTAATATGCAATAAATAAATTTTCAGAAATTTCAGTATTGACTAATTCATACTTGTCATTGCATAAAGTTATAGTGTTGATTTTCTTACTTATTTAATACTGAAACTTTGTCAAATTTTCAGTAGAATTAGCTTCAGGTATACTGAACAGATATCTGTTAATTAATATGCAATAAATATATTTTCAGAAATTTCAGTATTGACTAATTCATACTTGTCATTGCATAAAGTTATAGTGTTGATTTTCTTACTTATTTAATACTGAAACTTTGTCAAATTTTCAGTAGAATTAGCTTCAGGTATACTGAACAGATATCTGTTAATTAATATGCAATAAATACATTTTCAGAAATTTCAGTATTGACTAATTCATACTTGTCATTGCATAAAGTTATAGTGTCAATTTTCTCACTTATTTAATACTGAAACTTGGTCAAATTTTCATGAAAGTTAGCTTCAGGAATACTGAACAGATGTCTGTTAATTAATATGCAATAAATAATTTCAGAAATTTCAGTATTGACTAATTCATACATGTCATTGCATAAAGTTATAGTGTTGATTTTCTTACTTATTTAATACTGAAACTTTGTCAAATTTCCAGTAGAATTAGCTTCAGGTATACTGAACAGATATCTGTTAATTAATATGCAATAAATAAATTTTCAGAAATTTCAGTATTGACTAATTCATACTTGTCATTGCATAAAGTTATAGTGTTGATTTTCTTACTTATTTAATACTGAAACTTTGTCAAATTTTCAGTAGAATTAGCTTCAGGTATACTGAACAGATATCTGTTAATTAATATGCAATAAATAAATTTTCAGAAATTTCAGTATTGACTAATTCATACTTGTCATTGCATAAAGTTATAGTGTTGATTTTCTTACTTATTTAATACTGAAACTTTGTCAAATTTTCAGTAGAATTAGCTTCAGGTATACTGAACAGATATCTGTTAATTAATATGCAATAAATAAATTTTCAGAAATTTCAGTATTGACTAATTCATACTTGTCATTGCATAAAGTTATAGTGTTGATTTTCTTACTTATTTAATACTGAAACTTTGTCAAATTTTCAGTAGAATTAGCTTCAGGTATACTGAACAGATATCTGTTAATTAATATGCAATAAATAAATTTTCAGAAATTTCAGTATTGACTAATTCATACTTGTCATTGCATAAAGTTATAGTGTTGATTTTCTTACTTATTTAATACTGAAACTTTGTCAAATTTTCAGTAGAATTAGCTTCAGGTATACTGAACAGATATCTGTTAATTAATATGCAATAAATAAATTTTCAGAAATTTCAGTATTGACTAATTCATACTTGTCATTGCATAAAGTTATAGTGATGATTTTCTTACTTATTTAATACTGAAACTTTGTCAAATTTTCAGTAGAATTAGCTTCAGGTATACTGAACAGATATCTGTTAATTAATATGCAATAAATAAATTTTCAGAAATTTCAGTATTGACTAATTCATACTTGTCATTGCATAAAGTTATAGTGTTGATTTTCTTACTTATTTAATACTGAAACTTTGTCAAATTTTCAGTAGAATTAGCTTCAGGTATACTGAACAGATATCTGTTAATTAATATGCAATAAATAAATTTTCAGAAATTTCAGTATTGACTAATTCATACTTGTCATTGCATAAAGTTATAGTGATGATTTTCTTACTTATTTAATACTGAAACTTTGTCAAATTTTCAGTAGAATTAGCTTCAGGTATACTGAACAGATATCTGTTAATTAATATGCAATAAATAAATTTTCAGAAATTTCAGTATTGACTAATTCATACTTGTCATTGCATAAAGTTATAGTGTTGATTTTCTTACTTATTTAATACTGAAACTTTGTCAAATTTTCAGTAGAATTAGCTTCAGGTATACTGAACAGATATCTGTTAATTAATATGAAATAAATAAATTTTCAGAAATTTCAGTATTGACTAATTCATACTTGTCATTGCATAAAGTTATAGTGATGATTTTCTTACTTATTTAATACTGAAACTTTGTCAAATTTCCAGTAGAATTAGCTTCAGGTATACTGAACAGATATCTGTTAATTAATATGCAATAAATAAATTTTCAGAAATTTCAGTATTGACTAATTCATACTTGTCATTGCATAAAGTTATAGTGTTGATTTTCTTACTTATTTAATACTGAAACTTTGTCAAATTTTCAGTAGAATTAGCTTCAGGTATACTGAACAGATATCTGTTAATTAATATGCAATAAATAAATTTTCAGAAATTTCAGTATTGACTAATTCATACTTGTCATTGCATAAAGTTATAGTGTTGATTTTCTTACTTATTTAATACTGAAACTTGGTCAAATTTTCATGAAAGTTAGCTTCAGGAATACTGAACAGATGTCTGTTAATTAATATACTATAAATAATATTTCAGAAATTTCAGTATTGACTAATTCATACTTGTCATTGCATAAAGTTATAGTGTTGATTTTCTTACTTATTTAATACTGAAACTTGGTCAAATTTTCATGAAAGTTAGCTTCAGGAATACTGAACAGATATCTGTTAATTAATATACTATAAATAATTTTTCAGAAATTTCAGTATTGTCTAATTCATACTTGTCATTGCATAAAGTTATAGTGTCAATTTTCTCACTTATTTAATACTGAAACTTGGTCAAATTTTCATGAAAGTTAGCTTCAGGAATACTGAACAGATATCTGTTAATTAATATACTATAAATAATTTTTCAGAAATTTCAGTATTGACTAATTCATACTTGTCATTGCATAAAGTTATAGTGTTGATTTTCTTACTTATTTAATACTGAAACTTGGTCAAATTTTCATGAAAGTTAGCTTCAGGAATACTGAACAGTTATATGTTAGTTAATATACTATAAATAATATTTCAGAAATTTCAGTATTGACTAATTCATACTTATCATTGCATAAAGTTATAGTGTTGATTTTCTTACTTATTTAATACTGAAACTTGGTCAAATTTTCATGAAAGTTAGCTTCAGGAATACTGAACAGATATCTGTTAATTAATATACTATAAATAATTTTTCAGAAATTTCAGTATTGACTAATTCATACTTGTCATTGCATAAAGATATAGTGTTGATTTTCTTACTTATTTAATACTGAAACTTTGTCAAATTTTCAGTAGAATTAGCTTCAGGTATACTGAACAGATATCTGTTAATTAATATGCAATAAATAAATTTTCAGAAATTTCAGTATTGACTAATTCATACTTGTCATTGCATAAAGTTATAGTGTTGATTTTCTTACTTATTTAATACTGAAACTTTGTCAAATTTTCAGTAGAATTAGCTTCAGGTATACTGAACAGATATCTGTTAATTAATATGCAATAAATATATTTTCAGAAATTTCAGTATTGACTAATTCATACTTGTCATTGCATAAAGTTATAGTGTTGATTTTCTTACTTATTTAATACTGAAACTTTGTCAAATTTTCAGTAGAATTAGCTTCAGGTATACTGAACAGATATCTGTTAATTAATATGCAATAAATACATTTTCAGAAATTTCAGTATTGACTAATTCATACTTGTCATTGCATAAAGTTATAGTGTCAATTTTCTCACTTATTTAATACTGAAACTTGGTCAAATTTTCATGAAAGTTAGCTTCAGGAATACTGAACAGATGTCTGTTAATTAATATGCAATAAATAATTTCAGAAATTTCAGTATTGACTAATTCATACATGTCATTGCATAAAGTTATAGTGTTGATTTTCTTACTTATTTAATACTGAAACTTTGTCAAATTTCCAGTAGAATTAGCTTCAGGTATACTGAACAGATATCTGTTAATTAATATGCAATAAATAAATTTTCAGAAATTTCAGTATTGACTAATTCATACTTGTCATTGCATAAAGTTATAGTGTTGATTTTCTTACTTATTTAATACTGAAACTTTGTCAAATTTTCAGTAGAATTAGCTTCAGGTATACTGAACAGATATCTGTTAATTAATATGCAATAAATAAATTTTCAGAAATTTCAGTATTGACTAATTCATACTTGTCATTGCATAAAGTTATAGTGTTGATTTTCTTACTTATTTAATACTGAAACTTTGTCAAATTTTCAGTAGAATTAGCTTCAGGTATACTGAACAGATATCTGTTAATTAATATGCAATAAATAAATTTTCAGAAATTTCAGTATTGACTAATTCATACTTGTCATTGCATAAAGTTATAGTGTTGATTTTCTTACTTATTTAATACTGAAACTTTGTCAAATTTTCAGTAGAATTAGCTTCAGGTATACTGAACAGATATCTGTTAATTAATATGCAATAAATAAATTTTCAGAAATTTCAGTATTGACTAATTCATACTTGTCATTGCATAAAGTTATAGTGTTGATTTTCTTACTTATTTAATACTGAAACTTTGTCAAATTTTCAGTAGAATTAGCTTCAGGTATACTGAACAGATATCTGTTAATTAATATGCAATAAATAAATTTTCAGAAATTTCAGTATTGACTAATTCATACTTGTCATTGCATAAAGTTATAGTGATGATTTTCTTACTTATTTAATACTGAAACTTTGTCAAATTTTCAGTAGAATTAGCTTCAGGTATACTGAACAGATATCTGTTAATTAATATGCAATAAATAAATTTTCAGAAATTTCAGTATTGACTAATTCATACTTGTCATTGCATAAAGTTATAGTGTTGATTTTCTTACTTATTTAATACTGAAACTTTGTCAAATTTTCAGTAGAATTAGCTTCAGGTATACTGAACAGATATCTGTTAATTAATATGCAATAAATAAATTTTCAGAAATTTCAGTATTGACTAATTCATACTTGTCATTGCATAAAGTTATAGTGTTGATTTTCTTACTTATTTAATACTGAAACTTTGTCAAATTTTCAGTAGAATTAGCTTCAGGTATACTGAACAGATATCTGTTAATTAATATGCAATAAATAAATTTTCAGAAATTTCAGTATTGTCTAATTCATACTTGTCATTCCATAAAGTTATAGTGTCAATTTTCTCACTTATTTAATACTGAAACTTGGTCAAATTTTCATGAAAGTTAGCTTCAGGAATACTGAACAGATGTCTGTTAATTAATTCGCAATAAATAAATTTTCAGAAATTTCAGTATTGACTAATTCATACTTGTCATTGCATAAAGTTATAGTGTTGATTTTCTTACTTATTTAATACTGAAACTTGGTCAAATTTTCATGAAAGTTAGCTTCAGGAATACTGAACAGATGTCTGTTAATTAATATGCAATACAGAAATTTTCAGAAATTTCCGTATTGACTAATTCATACTTGTCATTGCATAAAGTTATAGTGTTGATTTTCTTACTTATTTAATACTGAAACTTGGTCAAATTTTCATGAAAGTTAGCTTCAGGAATACTGAACAGATGTCTGTTAATTAATATGCAATACATAAATTTTCAGAAATTTCAGTATTGACTAATTCATACTTGTCATTGCATAAAGTTATAGTGTTGATTTTCTTACTTATTTAATACTGAAACTTGGTCAAATTTTCATGAAAGTTAGCTTCAGGAATACTGAACAGATGTCTGTTAATTAATATGCAATACATAAATTTTCAGAAATTTCAGTATTGACGAATTCATACTTGTCATTGCATAAAGATATAGTGTTGATTTTCTTACTTATTTAATACTGAAACTTGGTAAAATTTTCATGAAAGTTAGCTTCAGGAATACTGAACAGATATCTCTTAATTAATATGCAATAAATAAATTTTCAGAAATTTCAGTATTGACTAATTCATACTTGTCATTGCATAAAGTTATAGTGTTGATTTTCTTACTTATTTAATACTGAAACTTGGTCAAATTTTCATGAAAGTTAGCTTCAGGAATACTGAACAGATATCTGTTAATTAATATGCAATAAATAAATTTTCAGAACTTTCAGTATTGACTAATTCATACTTGTCATTGCATAAAGTTATAGTGTTGATTTTCTTACTTATTTAATACTGAAACTTGGTCAAATTTTCATGAAAGTTAGCTTCAGGAATACTGAACAGATATCTGTTAATTAATATGCAATAAATAAATTTTCAGAAATTTCAGTATTGACTAATTCATACTTGTCATTGCATAAAGTTATAGTGTTGATTTTCTTACTTATTTAATACTGAAACTTGGTCAAATTTTCATGAAAGTTAGCTTCAGGAATACTGAACAGATGTCTGTTAATTAATATGCAATAAATAAATTTTCAGAAATTTCAGTATTGACTAATTCATACTTGTCATTGCATAAAGATATAGTGTTGATTTTCTTACTTATTTAATACTGAAACTTGGTCAAATTTTCATGAAAGTTAGCTTCAGGAATACTGAACAGATGTCTGTTAATTAATATGCAATAAATAAATTTTCAGAAATTTCAGTATTGACTAATTCATACTTGTCATTGCATAAAGTTATAGTGTTGATTTTCTTACTTATTTAATACTGAAACTTTGTCAAATTTCCAGTAGAATTAGCTTCAGGTATACTGAACAGATATCTGTTAATTAATATGCAATAAATAAATTTTCAGAAATTTCAGTATTGACTAATTCATACTTGTCATTGCATAAAGTTATAGTGTTGATTTTCTTACTTATTTAATACTGAAACTTGGTCAAATTTTCATGAAATTTAGCTTCAGGAATACTGAACAGTTATATGTTAGTTAATATACTATAAATAATATTTCAGAAATTTCAGTATTGACTAATTCATACTTGTCATTGCATAAAGTTATAGTGTTGATTTTCTTACTTATTTAATACTGAAACTTGGTCAAATTTTCATGAAAGTTAGCTTCAGGAATACTGAACAGATATCTGTTAATTTATATACTATAAATAATTTTTCAGAAATTTCAGTATTGACTAATTCATACTTGTCATTGCATAAAGTTATAGTGTTGATTTTCTTACTTATTTAATACTGAAACTTGGTCAAATTTTCATGAAAGTTAGCTTCAGGAATACTGAACAGTTATATGTTAGTTAATATACTATAAATAATATTTCAGAAATTTCAGTATTGACTAATTCATACTTGTCATTGCATAAAGTTATAGTGTTGATTTTCTTACTTATTTAATACTGAAACTTGGTCAAATTTTCATGAAAGTCAGCTTCAGGAATACTGAACAGTTATATGTTAGTTAATATACTATAAATAATATTTCAGAAATTTCAGTATTGACTAATTCATACAAGTTATAGTGTTGATTTTCTTACTTATTTAATACTGAAACTTGGTCAAATTTTCATGAAAGTTAGCTTCAGGAATACTGAACAGATGTCTGTTAATTAATATGCAATAAATAAATTTTCAGAAATTTCAGTATTGACTAATTCATACTTGTCATTGCATAAAGTTATAGTGTTGATTTTCTTACTTATTTAATACTGAAACTTGGTCAAATTTTCATGAAAGTTAGCTTCAGGAATACTGAACAGATGTCTGTTAATTAATATGCAATAAATAAATTTTCAGAAATTTCAGTATTGACTAATTCATACTTGTCATTGCATAAAGTTATAGTGTTGATTTTCTTACTTATTTAATACTGAAACTTTGTCAAATTTTCAGTAGAATTAGCTTCAGGTATACTGAACAGATATCTGTTAATTAATATGCAATAAATAAATTTTCAGAAATTTCAGTATTGACTAATTCATACTTGTCATTGCATAAAGTTATAGTGTTGATTTTCTTACTTATTTAATACTGAAACTTGGTCAAATTTTCATGAAAGTTAGCTTCAGGAATACTGAACAGATGTCTGTTAATTAATATGCAATAAATAAATTTTCAGAAATTTCAGTAGTGACTAATTCATACTTGTCATTGCATAAAGTTATAGTGTTGATTTTCTTACTTATTTAATACTGAAACTTGGTCAAATTTTCATGAAAGTTAGCTTCAGGAATACTGAACAGATGTCTGTTAATTAATATGCAATAAATAAATTTTCAGAAATTTCAGTATTGACTAATTCATACTTGTCATTGCATAAAGTTATAGTGTTGATTTTCTTACTTATTTAATACTGAAACTTTGTCAAATTTTCAGTAGAATTAGCTTCAGGTATACTGAACAGATATCTGTTAATTAATATGCAATAAATAAATTTTCAGAAATTTCAGTATTGACTAATTCATACTTGTCATTGCATAAAGTTATAGTGTTGATTTTCTTACTTATTTAATACTGAAACTTGGTCAAATTTTCATGAAAGTTAGCTTCAGGAATACTGAACAGATGTCTGTTAATTAATATGCAATAAATAAATTTTCAGAAATTTCAGTATTGACTAATTCATACTTGTCATTGCATAAAGATATAGTGTTGATTTTCTTACTTATTTAATACTGAAACTTGGTCAAATTTTCATGAAAGTTAGCTTCAGGAATACTGAACAGATGTCTGTTAATTAATATGCAATAAATAAATTTTCAGAAATTTCAGTATTGACTAATTCATACTTGTCATTGCATAAAGTTATAGTGTTGATTATCTTACTTATTTAATACTGAAACTTGGTCAAATTTTCATGAAAGTTAGCTTCAGGAATACTGAACAGATGTCTGTTAATTAATATGCAATAAATAAATTTTCAGAAATTTCAGTATTGACTAATTCATACTTGTCATTGCATAAAGTTATAGTGTTGATTTTCTTACTTATTTAATACTGAAACTTGGTCAAATTTTCATGAAAGTTAGCTTCAGGAATACTGAACAGATGTCTGTTAATTAATATGCAATAAATAAATTTTCGGAAATTTCAGTGTTGACTAATTCATACTTGTCATTGCATAAAGTTATAGTGTTGATTTTCTTACTTATGTAATACTGAAATTCTGTCAAATTTTCAGTAGAATTAGTTTTAGGTATACTGAACAGATATCTGTTAATTAATATGCAATAAATAAATTTTCAGAAATTTCAGTATTGTCTAATTCATACTTGTCATTGCATAAAGTTATAGTGTCAATTTTCTCACTTATTTAATACTGAAACTTGGTCAAATTTTCATGAAAGTTAGCTTCAGGAATACTGAACAGATGTCTGTTAATTAATATGCAATAAATAAATTTTCAGAAATTTCAGTATTGACTAATTCATACTTGTCATTGCATAAAGTCATAGTGTTGATTTTCTTACTTATTTAATACTGAAACTTGGTCAAATTTTCATGAAAGTTAGCTTCAGGAATACTGAACAGTTATATGTTAATTAATATACTATAAATAATATTTCAGAAATTTCAGTATTGACTAATTCATACTTGTCATTGCATAAAGTTATAGTGTTGATTTTCTTACTTATTTAATACTGAAACTTTGTCAAATTTTCAGTAGAATTAGCTTCAGGTATACTGAACAGATATCTGTTAATTAATATGCAATAAATAAATTTTCAGAAATTTCAGTATTGTCTAATTCATACTTGTCATTGCATAAAGTTATAGTGTCAATTTTCTCACTTATTTAATACTGAAACTTGGTCAAATTTTCATGAAAGTTAGCTTCAGGAATACTGAACAGATATCTGTTAATTAATATACTATAAATAATTTTTCAGAAATTTCAGTATTGACTAATTCATACTTGTCATTGCATAAAGTTATAGTGTTGATTTTTTTACTTATTTAATACTGAAACTTTCTCAAATTTTCATGAAAGTTAGCTTCAGGAATACTGAATAGATGTCTGTTAATTAATATGCAATAAATAAATTTTCAGATATTTCAGTATTGACTAATTCTTAGTTGTCATTGCATAAAGTTATAGTGTTGATTTTCTTACTTATTTAATTCTGAAACTTGGTCAAATTTTCATGAAAGTTAGCTTCAGGAATACTGAACAGATATCTGTTAATTAATATGCTATAAATAATTTTTCAGAAATTTCAGTATTCACTAATTCATACTTGTCATTGCATAAAGTTATAGTGTTGATTTTCTTACTTATTTAATACTGAAACTTGGTCAAATTTTCATGAAAGTTAGCTTCAGGAATACTGAACAGTTATCTGTTAGTTAATATACTATAAATAATATTTCAGAAATTTCAGTATTGACTAATTCATATCTTCATTGCATAAAGTTATAGTGTTGATTTTCTTACTTATTTAATACTGAAACTTTCTCAAATTTTCATGAAAGTTAGCTTCAGGAATACTGAATAGATGTCTGTTAATTAATATGCAATAAATAAATTTTCAGATATTTCAGTATTGACTAATTCTTAGTTGTCATTGCATAAAGTTATAGTGTTGATTTTCTTACTTATTTAATTCTGAAACTTGGTCAAATTTTCATGAAAGTTAGCTTCAGGAATACTGAACAGATATCTGTTAATTAATATGCTATAAATAATTTTTCAGAAATTTCAGTATTGACTAATTCATACTTGTCATTGCATAAAGTTATAGTGATGATTTTCTTACTTATTTAATACTGAAACTTTGTCAAATTTCCAGTAGAATTAGCTTCAGGTATACTGAACAGATATCTGTTAATTAATATGCAATAAATAAATTTTCAGAAATTTCAGTATTGACTAATTCATACTTGTCATTGCATAAAGTTATAGTGTTGATTTTCTTACTTATTTAATACTGAAACTTTGTCAAATTTTCAGTAGAATTAGCTTCAGGTATACTGAACAGATATCTGTTAATTAATATGCAATAAATAAATTTTCAGAAATTTCAGTATTGACTAATTCATACTTGTCATTGCATAAAGTTATAGTGTTGATTTTCTTACTTATTTAATACTGAAACTTTGTCAAATTTTCAGTAGAATTAGCTTCAGGTATACTGAACAGATATCTGTTAATTAATATGCAATAAATAAATTTTCAGAAATTTCAGTATTGACTAATTCATACTTGTCATTGCATAAAGTTATAGTGATGATTTTCTTACTTATTTAATACTGAAACTTTGTCAAATTTTCAGTAGAATTAGCTTCAGGTATACTGAACAGATATCTGTTAATTAATATGCAATAAATAAATTTTCAGAAATTTCAGTATTGACTAATTCATACTTGTCATTGCATAAAGTTATAGTGTTGATTTTCTTACTTATTTAATACTGAAACTTTGTCAAATTTTCAGTAGAATTAGCTTCAGGTATACTGAACAGATATCTGTTAATTAATATGCAATAAATAAATTTTCAGAAATTTCAGTATTGACTAATTCATACTTGTCATTGCATAAAGTTATAGTGTTGATTTTCTTACTTATTTAATACTGAAACTTTGTCAAATTTTCAGTAGAATTAGCTTCAGGTATACTGAACAGATATCTGTTAATTAATATGCAATAAATAAATTTTCAGAAATTTCAGTATTGACTAATTCATACTTGTCATTGCATAAAGTTATAGTGATGATTTTCTTACTTATTTAATACTGAAACTTTGTCAAATTTTCAGTAGAATTAGCTTCAGGTATACTGAACAGATATCTGTTAATTAATATGCAATAAATAAATTTTCAGAAATTTCAGTATTGACTAATTCATACTTGTCATTGCATAAAGTTATAGTGTTGATTTTCTTACTTATTTAATACTGAAACTTTGTCAAATTTTCAGTAGAATTAGCTTCAGGTATACTGAACAGATATCTGTTAATTAATATGCAATAAATAAATTTTCAGAAATTTCAGTATTGACTAATTCATACTTGTCATTGCATAAAGTTATAGTGTTGATTTTCTTACTTATTTAATACTGAAACTTTGTCAAATTTTCAGTAGAATTAGCTTCAGGTATACTGAACAGATATCTGTTAATTAATATGCAATAAATAAATTTTCAGAAATTTCAGTATTGTCTAATTCATACTTGTCATTCCATAAAGTTATAGTGTCAATTTTCTCACTTATTTAATACTGAAACTTGGTCAAATTTTCATGAAAGTTAGCTTCAGGAATACTGAACAGATGTCTGTTAATTAATTCGCAATAAATAAATTTTCAGAAATTTCAGTATTGACTAATTCATACTTGTCATTGCATAAAGTTATAGTGTTGATTTTCTTACTTATTTAATACTGAAACTTGGTCAAATTTTCATGAAAGTTAGCTTCAGGAATACTGAACAGATGTCTGTTAATTAATATGCAATACAGAAATTTTCAGAAATTTCCGTATTGACTAATTCATACTTGTCATTGCATAAAGTTATAGTGTTGATTTTCTTACTTATTTAATACTGAAACTTGGTCAAATTTTCATGAAAGTTAGCTTCAGGAATACTGAACAGATGTCTGTTAATTAATATGCAATACATAAATTTTCAGAAATTTCAGTATTGACTAATTCATACTTGTCATTGCATAAAGTTATAGTGTTGATTTTCTTACTTATTTAATACTGAAACTTGGTCAAATTTTCATGAAAGTTAGCTTCAGGAATACTGAACAGATGTCTGTTAATTAATATGCAATACATAAATTTTCAGAAATTTCAGTATTGACGAATTCATACTTGTCATTGCATAAAGATATAGTGTTGATTTTCTTACTTATTTAATACTGAAACTTGGTAAAATTTTCATGAAAGTTAGCTTCAGGAATACTGAACAGATATCTCTTAATTAATATGCAATAAATAAATTTTCAGAAATTTCAGTATTGACTAATTCATACTTGTCATTGCATAAAGTTATAGTGTTGATTTTCTTACTTATTTAATACTGAAACTTGGTCAAATTTTCATGAAAGTTAGCTTCAGGAATACTGAACAGATATCTGTTAATTAATATGCAATAAATAAATTTTCAGAACTTTCAGTATTGACTAATTCATACTTGTCATTGCATAAAGTTATAGTGTTGATTTTCTTACTTATTTAATACGGAAACTTGGTCAAATTTTCATGAAAGTTAGCTTCAGGAATACTGAACAGATATCTGTTAATTAATATGCAATAAATAAATTTTCAGAAATTTCAGTATTGACTAATTCATACTTGTCATTGCATAAAGTTATAGTGTTGATTTTCTTACTTATTTAATACTGAAACTTGGTCAAATTTTCATGAAAGTTAGCTTCAGGAATACTGAACAGATGTCTGTTAATTAATATGCAATAAATAAATTTTCAGAAATTTCAGTATTGACTAATTCATACTTGTCATTGCATAAAGATATAGTGTTGATTTTCTTACTTATTTAATACTGAAACTTGGTCAAATTTTCATGAAAGTTAGCTTCAGGAATACTGAACAGATGTCTGTTAATTAATATGCAATAAATAAATTTTCAGAAATTTCAGTATTGACTAATTCATACTTGTCATTGCATAAAGTTATAGTGTTGATTTTCTTACTTATTTAATACTGAAACTTTGTCAAATTTCCAGTAGAATTAGCTTCAGGTATACTGAACAGATATCTGTTAATTAATATGCAATAAATAAATTTTCAGAAATTTCAGTATTGACTAATTCATACTTGTCATTGCATAAAGTTATAGTGTTGATTTTCTTACTTATTTAATACTGAAACTTGGTCAAATTTTCATGAAATTTAGCTTCAGGAATACTGAACAGTTATATGTTAGTTAATATACTATAAATAATATTTCAGAAATTTCAGTATTGACTAATTCATACTTGTCATTGCATAAAGTTATAGTGTTGATTTTCTTACTTATTTAATACTGAAACTTGGTCAAATTTTCATGAAAGTTAGCTTCAGGAATACTGAACAGATATCTGTTAATTTATATACTATAAATAATTTTTCAGAAATTTCAGTATTGACTAATTCATACTTGTCATTGCATAAAGTTATAGTGTTGATTTTCTTACTTATTTAATACTGAAACTTGGTCAAATTTTCATGAAAGTTAGCTTCAGGAATACTGAACAGTTATATGTTAGTTAATATACTATAAATAATATTTCAGAAATTTCAGTATTGACTAATTCATACTTGTCATTGCATAAAGTTATAGTGTTGATTTTCTTACTTATTTAATACTGAAACTTGGTCAAATTTTCATGAAAGTCAGCTTCAGGAATACTGAACAGTTATATGTTAGTTAATATACTATAAATAATATTTCAGAAATTTCAGTATTGACTAATTCATACAAGTTATAGTGTTGATTTTCTTACTTATTTAATACTGAAACTTGGTCAAATTTTCATGAAAGTTAGCTTCAGGAATACTGAACAGATGTCTGTTAATTAATATGCAATAAATAAATTTTCAGAAATTTCAGTATTGACTAATTCATACTTGTCATTGCATAAAGTTATAGTGTTGATTTTCTTACTTATTTAATACTGAAACTTGGTCAAATTTTCATGAAAGTTAGCTTCAGGAATACTGAACAGATGTCTGTTAATTAATATGCAATAAATAAATTTTCAGAAATTTCAGTATTGACTAATTCATACTTGTCATTGCATAAAGTTATAGTGTTGATTTTCTTACTTATTTAATACTGAAACTTTGTCAAATTTTCAGTAGAATTAGCTTCAGGTATACTGAACAGATATCTGTTAATTAATATGCAATAAATAAATTTTCAGAAATTTCAGTATTGACTAATTCATACTTGTCATTGCATAAAGTTATAGTGTTGATTTTCTTACTTATTTAATACTGAAACTTGGTCAAATTTTCATGAAAGTTAGCTTCAGGAATACTGAACAGATGTCTGTTAATTAATATGCAATAAATAAATTTTCAGAAATTTCAGTATTGACTAATTCATACTTGTCATTGCATAAAGTTATAGTGTTGATTTTCTTACTTATTTAATACTGAAACTTGGTCAAATTTTCATGAAAGTTAGCTTCAGGAATACTGAACAGATGTCTGTTAATTAATATGCAATAAATAAATTTTCAGAAATTTCAGTATTGACTAATTCATACTTGTCATTGCATAAAGTTATAGTGTTGATTTTCTTACTTATTTAATACTGAAACTTTGTCAAATTTTCAGTAGAATTAGCTTCAGGTATACTGAACAGATATCTGTTAATTAATATGCAATAAATAAATTTTCAGAAATTTCAGTATTGACTAATTCATACTTGTCATTGCATAAAGTTATAGTGTTGATTTTCTTACTTATTTAATACTGAAACTTGGTCAAATTTTCATGAAAGTTAGCTTCAGGAATACTGAACAGATGTCTGTTAATTAATATGCAATAAATAAATTTTCAGAAATTTCAGTATTGACTAATTCATACTTGTCATTGCATAAAGATATAGTGTTGATTTTCTTACTTATTTAATACTGAAACTTGGTCAAATTTTCATGAAAGTTAGCTTCAGGAATACTGAACAGATGTCTGTTAATTAATATGCAATAAATAAATTTTCAGAAATTTCAGTATTGACTAATTCATACTTGTCATTGCATAAAGTTATAGTGTTGATTATCTTACTTATTTAATACTGAAACTTGGTCAAATTTTCATGAAAGTTAGCTTCAGGAATACTGAACAGATGTCTGTTAATTAATATGCAATAAATAAATTTTCAGAAATTTCAGTATTGACTAATTCATACTTGTCATTGCATAAAGTTATAGTGTTGATTTTCTTACTTATTTAATACTGAAACTTGGTCAAATTTTCATGAAAGTTAGCTTCAGGAATACTGAACAGATGTCTGTTAATTAATATGCAATAAATAAATTTTCGGAAATTTCAGTGTTGACTAATTCATACTTGTCATTGCATAAAGTTATAGTGTTGATTTTCTTACTTATGTAATACTGAAATTCTGTCAAATTTTCAGTAGAATTAGTTTTAGGTATACTGAACAGATATCTGTTAATTAATATGCAATAAATAAATTTTCAGAAATTTCAGTATTGTCTAATTCATACTTGTCATTGCATAAAGTTATAGTGTCAATTTTCTCACTTATTTAATACTGAAACTTGGTCAAATTTTCATGAAAGTTAGCTTCAGGAATACTGAACAGATGTCTGTTAATTAATATGCAATAAATAAATTTTCAGAAATTTCAGTATTGACTAATTCATACTTGTCATTGCATAAAGTCATAGTGTTGATTTTCTTACTTATTTAATACTGAAACTTGGTCAAATTTTCATGAAAGTTAGCTTCAGGAATACTGAACAGTTATATGTTAATTAATATACTATAAATAATATTTCAGAAATTTCAGTATTGACTAATTCATACTTGTCATTGCATAAAGTTATAGTGTTGATTTTCTTACTTATTTAATACTGAAACTTTGTCAAATTTTCAGTAGAATTAGCTTCAGGTATACTGAACAGATATCTGTTAATTAATATGCAATAAATAAATTTTCAGAAATTTCAGTATTGTCTAATTCATACTTGTCATTGCATAAAGTTATAGTGTCAATTTTCTCACTTATTTAATACTGAAACTTGGTCAAATTTTCATGAAAGTTAGCTTCAGGAATACTGAACAGATATCTGTTAATTAATATACTATAAATAATTTTTCAGAAATTTCAGTATTGACTAATTCATACTTGTCATTGCATAAAGTTATAGTGTTGATTTTTTTACTTATTTAATACTGAAACTTTCTCAAATTTTCATGAAAGTTAGCTTCAGGAATACTGAATAGATGTCTGTTAATTAATATGCAATAAATAAATTTTCAGATATTTCAGTATTGACTAATTCTTAGTTGTCATTGCATAAAGTTATAGTGTTGATTTTCTTACTTATTTAATTCTGAAACTTGGTCAAATTTTCATGAAAGTTAGCTTCAGGAATACTGAACAGATATCTGTTAATTAATATGCTATAAATAATTTTTCAGAAATTTCAGTATTCACTAATTCATACTTGTCATTGCATAAAGTTATAGTGTTGATTTTCTTACTTACTTAATACTGAAACTTGGTCAAATTTTCATGAAAGTTAGCTTCAGGAATACTGAACAGTTATCTGTTAGTTAATATACTATAAATAATATTTCAGAAATTTCAGTATTGACTAATTCATATCTTCATTGCATAAAGTTATAGTGTTGATTTTCTTACTTATTTAATACTGAAACTTTCTCAAATTTTCATGAAAGTTAGCTTCAGGAATACTGAATAGATGTCTGTTAATTAATATGCAATAAATAAATTTTCAGATATTTCAGTATTGACTAATTCTTAGTTGTCATTGCATAAAGTTATAGTGTTGATTTTCTTACTTATTTAATTCTGAAACTTGGTCAAATTTTCATGAAAGTTAGCTTCAGGAATACTGAACAGATATCTGTTAATTAATATGCTATAAATAATTTTTCAGAAATTTCAGTATTCACTAATTCATACTTGTCATTGCATAAAGTTATAGTGTTGATTTTCTTACTTATTTAATACTGAAACTTGGTCAAATTTTCATGAAAGTTAGCTTCAGGAATACTGAACAGTTATCTGTTAGTTAATATACTATAAATAATATTTCAGAAATTTCAGTATTGACTAATTCATACTTGTCATTGCATAAAGTTATAGTGTTGATTTTCTCACTTATTTAATACTGAAACTTTGTCAAATTATCAGTAGAATTAGCTTCAGGTATACTGAACAGATGTCTGTTAATTAAATTAGAAATTTTATTAATTGATAATACAAACTGGTCAAATCAGAAAGTTATATTTTCGATTGTTTAACTTATTTAGATCATAATCTTCCTCAAATTTGCAGAAGAATTGTATGCAGGTATACTGTATACAAATCTGGCATAAAATATACAAAATATGAATTAGATACATTTTCAAAAATTTCAGTAATTTATAATTCATGTTGGTCAACTCAGAAAGTTAATAATACGATTTTCTTACTTATTTGGGACATATTCGTAGTATAATTTACAGAGGATTTGTATTCAGGTATACTGTATACAGCTCTGGCATAATATTTTCAAAACATCCAGTAGATAAATTTTAAGAAATTTCAGTGACTGATAACTTATACAGGTCAACTCAGAAAGTTAATAACACGATTTTCTCACTTATTTAAGACATATTTGAGGTATAATTTTCAGAGGATTTGTATTCAAGTATATTGTATACAAGATCTGGCATAAAATTTTCAAAATATCCATTAGATTAATTTTCAGAAATTTCGGTAACTTCTACTGGTTAACTCGGAAACTTGATAACTCAATTTTCTCACTTATTTAAGGTTTACTCATGAAATGAGTGGCATGGAATATACAACACATGATTTAATTAAATTTGCAGAAATTTCAGTAATTGCTAATTCATGCTGGTCAAATCAGAAAGTTATATATTCGATTTTATCACTTATTTAAAGCAGAATTTGCCTCAAATTTGTAGTAGAATTGTATGCAAGTATACTGTATACAAATCTGGCATGAAATATACAACACATGATTTTATTAAACATTCAGAAATTTCAGTATTTGATAATTCATATTTGGCTAAATCTGAAAGTTATATATTCGAGTTTCTCACTTATTTAAAGCATAATCAATCTTAAATTTGCTGAAGAATTGTACAAAACATGAATTAATTAAATTAAAGAAAATCAAGGTAAGAATATAAGTTGCTGAGATAAAGGCAATTGACCATATTGCCAGCATAGCCATATTCACGTTACAATTGTAAAATATCAACAATAATACTGATGGGCACCAGTTTGAATATTTTGCTGTTTTAGTGCTACAAAATCTTAAATGTGGTGAATCTTCCAAATGATTTGTTTAAAAATATATGCAGATATAACACAATTTTGAGTCTGTTCGAAGTTTATTAATTAATGTATATATTTTATTTTATACGTGTTACATTTTTTACCACATGAAATTTTACGGGTTCTTGCAGGCAGCTGGCCAGCATTGTGCTCTCGCCCGGCCAAGGCTCTTTCCAAAAAACTGACCTTAGAGTCGCCCGAGCGGAAAGCGGGGCGTTGAGAGAACAGAGCAGTCGCCTGTGAATCTTCAACGCTTTAACACCTCGCACTAGCTAGGTGAATTATTCACAACGAAATCAATTAACGAAGTTACTAATTAAGTTACATTTATTGTTTCAGAACGATTGCTGCGATGTGTTTCAACATTCCGACTTGCGAAATCCACTGGAAGCTGGAAGTCGCCCCCCCAATCGCCGCCCACGCACCCAATTGAGCCCCTAAATTTTCACAGAAGACAGGAATTCGTCTGGAAGATGTTTAGGTAATAGCAATTGATTTTTTTGCGACATTTGCGTGGTTTTCTGCACTTTTTTGGTGCATAAAATCACTCCACATTTCCAATTATCATAATTTCACACATCCTACATGAAAACCTTTTCTAATTACCCCAAAATTGGCTTAAAATCTAATTAAATGAACGCGGAATATTCGAGAAATCGCTATGTTTCCTATCCACAGCGAACCCATTGTGCTACACAATGGACTCGTTTAGCTAGGCAAAAAAGTGATACGTCTTATTTCAATCTGCTTTGAAAACATTCCTCACATCATTGTTAAACTCCTTAAAATAAATCTATTAAATAAAGCCTCCCAATGGCGCAACATTACAAATGCAATAAAATGTATTTAATAATAAATTACATTTGTATTGTTTATAAAAATTTGCACTCAAAATCACAAGAACATTAATATGATTAATACCCACTTATCCAACATAATTTCTTATTTTTCATACAGATTTTTAAAACTTTCATTGTTAAAAATTCATTTAAAATTAGTCTCATTACTTGCAAATTTTTTCCAAATTTAATTTAAAAATGCTTCCTGAAAAACAACCAAACGTATGTCACTGTTAAAATAATTTTTAACATTTCAGACCAGCGAATACCTCCGTTGAAATTTGGTAAATGTGAGTCCGTTTATACCTGCGAGGAACAGAAATCGTCTCCGATGGTAACTTCACCGAACCGAAATCGCCGAAGGAACTCTAAGGTAGGAATTTTTATATAAGTATCACATTTCGTTATGAATAATGTTTTTGTATTACAAATAACTTGTTCTTTATTAATCAACAAACATTATTCAAAACTATTAATTACTGTGTTGATATTTGCTGCACATGCACTGAATGCGTTTCCGAATGTTGAATGCTGTATCGAACAATACACCATTCAACATTCAGAAACGCATGAAAATTTATTTAACTGCCCGTTATTTAAATATAACAATAATAATAATTTGCAACATTTTAATAACAAATTAATTTTTACCATCAATTTTGCTGTTGTCTTGAAACGTTACATTAATTACGATCTGATATTCAAACGAAAACGTAGAAACCTGATTTGTTGAAGTGAATTTTGCATTATTGGTGTTAAAATAATTCTAGTGGTGTGTACTCTGACCGCAACGGTATATAATTCATTAATTCAATTAAAATCCGATTCCTAAATTGAGCCGGGCTTGCACCAGTTATCATGTGGGCGATGACTAAGATCGCATACAAACAGTAATTGTTGGAATCTTCCAATTATAGGTGAGATCAGATTAACTTGGTAGAACCCATCGCAGTTATGTATCTGAATTGATGCGACCAAATATTTTTTCAGGCTTGGCGTTATGGACGTACAAATTATGTTACATATAAATTTGCAAGTATCGATGGTACAAAATATTTTGAGCCATCGATACTAACAAATAACTGCACGGTCGCATCCGTAACGTCCAAATAAACATGTATATTGCTGCTTATTTATTAATTTGCATAACTACAAAATTGCTTTGAACAATAATTATGTAACATAATTTCTAACACTGTGCAGACTTTTAAAATTTGCATTGCTAATAAATTTATTTAAAATTTTTCAATTTGCTTCCAAAAAACAACCATACATGTCTCGCTGTTAAAATAATTTTTCATATTTCAGAACAACAAATACCTTCGTTGAATTGATAAATGGACTGTCTGTTAATGCAACGCAGTACAGACGTGAAATTGTTTACCTGGCGAGAAGCAGCGATCGTCTCCGATGGTGACTTCACTGAAAAACTGTGGCTTCACAGTTTTGCAAATCCTCGAAGGAATTATAAGGTAGGAATTTTTATACTTCACATCTAGTTATGAATAATGTTAAATTTCACAAGTTTTCTGTATTAAAAATAATTTGTTTTCAATTGATTGACATTATTCAAAACTATTAATTAGTGCATCGATATTTTTCAATTTTCGGTCATAAACTTTATTTATATCCAAATGAAATTTAATCGGAGGCAATATTTAAACAGTTGTTAATTTTAATTGTGCATGCATAAATGTTGGAATTTAAATGCTTAAATTTTATTTGTATTCTATTAAGATTGATCAAAAGATTGATTGATAAAGAATAGCATTTATTAATTTTTTGTCATAAACGAGTAACATTAAAACTTTAGCATACACATTGAATCACATATTTCAGAAACAACTCAAGTCACACATCTAGTTTTGAAATAATTAAATATTAATTAGTCACTAACTAAGATTAATTCTGCTCTCAGTTGGTATTTTCAGAGGGTCCAATACACCTTTTAAATAATAGAATAAGGTTGTTTTTGCGCTTAATCGAAAGAAGTACAACTTTTATGCGCCATTCTATGTATAATTCAGATACGTATAACCAAAAGTGGACTTTGCCGTTTCTGACATCAGCGATTCTTGTAATATTTCACTATTTTAATAGGTGTTCATGTTTTAGGAAAGAATAATTGCTTCGTTGAATTGGTAAATGGAACATCATCGAGAGACGAAAGTATATGTAACCTTCTAGTACTGCCGGCACTGCAGAAATCGTCATCGGAGCCAATTTCTCATCAACGATCTTCAAGACTGCCATCGGATTCTAAAGGTAGGCATTTTCATTTCTAATAACCGCAACTAGTTATGAATAATGCTGTGTAATATTTTGTCTCCGAGAAAACTGATTGTATCCAAGTTTAGTTTCAAACATTCATCCAGCAGTCAAGAAATTGGCCTGAAATTACTAATTATTGGTAAATATTTATACCAATACAATAATTTTTGTTCTGCAATTTACAAGCATTATTCATAACTAGAAACATTTGGAGCGTCAATATTTTAATTGTTGGTTCAAAAATCTACCAGTGTCCAAATCAAATTCAATGGACAATAATTGCTTTTATAGTCATATTAGTAAGCGCGCTTTTAAATGAAACAATATACACATATCAGACTTCTGATCAGTTTTGTTTTAAATTATTTGCGTAGGTACTTTAAGTAAATATTCCTCTGAGCTCTGAGCTTCATTTTTTCTGCACCAATAATCACCCAATTTCTTAATTGATCTAATCTAACGGTACAGAGACGGACCACGATTAGAAATAATTATTAACTTAATTGGGTCGCATATCATGTATTTTACTTGGAACACTTGCTGTTTTGCTTCACTCAGAGCCTTGGAGGATAGCCTATAGTGTTTAAGATAGTTTGCGTAGGTACTTTAAGTAAATGTTCCTCTCTGTGTGTCCGAGTAATATGCTTGTGCAGTTTGTACAAACTACCCAATTGTTATCTTCAGTTATCTAATCTAAAGGTACAGAGACGGACCAAGATAGAAATAATTGTTTAAAATTATCGGGTACCGCGCCGTGCTTCAGATCATTCATCTCTCCACTAGTTCATTTCAACCGCACTAACGTAACCAATACTTGGGCCCAGCTGGGGCTTGTCCAGCTATCTAACCGGACTGGTGTCTCAAGGGATATCGATTCGGCTGTTTTTACTGATGAAGAGATGATGATTTGCCACTCCTTCTGAAGCGATCGCAAAGAGGTGCCGTTGTTCACAGGGAAGGCAGATATTCTCGTTACGGATTCAACATTTCAAAAAGTGCAAAAGGCGCAAAAGTTGCAAAAGTTGCAAAAGTTACTGCTTTGCTTTACTCGGACACTCACAGGACAGCCTCCTTTCACACAATTTTTGTAGGTCACTATGAAACAATTGATCAACTTTTGAACAAAGTCGTAACCTCATAAAATTTTCATAATTTAAACTTTATTGATCAATTACGAGTATATATTGAAATTTTGAGAAGGCATTCGATTAATTTCTCGGCTATGAAGATGGTAGAATACTAGATTTATTATCTAGAGATAGCTGGTGCGAATCCAGTTTGGGGAATTAATTTTCTGCGTACGTATTATTTCATTCAATTTTGCGCATTGCTTTCAATTAATATCAATACTCAATACTCTTTGAGTAAACAGTAGAGTTGTGAGAGCTGTCGATGCAGAAATTTATTGATTATTAAAGTTAATTCTGCAATCATGAAGATGGATAAAGCTGGATTAAATTCCAGGCGTTGCTGGTTGAAACCCAGCTTGTAGAAATAATGATCTACGATTTAATGAATTTAACTTTCATTTAAAGCGCAAATGATTGCGCTGACAACATGTAAAAATTTACTCCTTTTAATGCCAGAACTCGGCGCTCAGTTTCACTTTAATTGTTTTATTAATCTGTGCTTATTTGTTTGTTTATTTTGTACACTTCAATTAAATAATTTCACATAAAGATTACTATTGGCGTTAACGACATAATTGCACATTTTGTATTCGCACTAATGTGTTTTAGTCAACAGTTCATTTTTATTTGCTTCAAACTTGCTTGGCTGTTGACATTCATACATTTTGTTCTATTGTGAACCTTAATCACAAGTTATTAATCATTTAGTTGTTATTAAAATTCGTTTGTAAGTTTATTTCATTTTAATTATTATAACAAAGAACCAAATTATACAATTCTTGCATTTATTAATATTATTCACATTAAATATATGACGCCTCTGTCATATATCTTATTATTTTATATATACATATGCTCCTCTCTGTTTCCGAGTAATATGCTTGTGCAGTTTGTACTACCCAATTGTTATCTTCAGTTATCTAATCTAAAGGTACAGAGACAGACTAAGATAGAAATAATTGTTTAAAATGATTGGGTACCGTGCCGTGCTTCAGATCATTCATCTCTCAACTAGTTATTTTCACCGATATCGATTCGGCTGTTTTTACTGATGAAGAGATGATGATTTGCCACTCCTTCTGAAGCGATCGCAAAGAAGTGCCGTTGTTCACAGGGAAGGCAGATATTCTCGTTACGGATTCAACATTTCAAAAAGTGCAAAAGTTGCAAAAGTTACTGCTTTGCTTCACTCGGAAACTCACAGCATTGCATAATAATTTGCCCAAATTAATGTTTTATTGTCAAGTTTTTGGGTTTATTGGTTATTAGTCGGTTCATATTAAAAAACATCCATTTAGAGTAGAGTCGATTTTAGATTAGAAGTAGATTTAACTTGCCACGTTAAACTACCCCTCAAAAATTATCTAGTTTTTAGACATATTTTCAAATGCAACTTATACAATGCAATTATTTTAAATAATCATATTCTTGCCACATGACTAGGTGTCATAAATACAATGAGAAATGCGATTATACATTCGTGATACATGTCGAAAAGACTTTAGGTATTGTGTGAGTGTTGATGTTGAGACTGATTGTTAATTAGGAAAAAGGCGGCCGCCGACTTTAGCGTTGTTTAACACTATAGCAATTTACTTGCTTAATTTGTCTTTCAGAAGACTCCTTGGTGTGTATGCTTGTTGTTATGTATATATGATAGAACCAGTTGCTGGTTTGTAGGTTCTGATATCTTAATGATATCATAGGTGTAGGTACAATTTCGTCTGAAATTGGTTGATGGGGTGGGATTTTCTTAGACGCATGTCTTTGATATTATATTTGATATTAGCTTACTCCTGCGCTTATTATATTCGACCCGTCTAGGAAACAAGTTCATCTTGTTTATGTAACATGTATGTAAACGCATTTCTCATTGATAAAATATTTTCCATAGTGGGAATAAAAGTTGTTGATCAATTTATATGAACCAATTCATTGCCAATAATCTATTCAAATTTCAATTAATATGTGCAAGAATTTATAAATCACAGTCATTACGCGTTATATTTTATAATTTTTTTACTTTTTTAAATTATTTAGTTTCTATAACAAAACTTGTGTTACTGCAATATTTCAAAGCAGTAATGTGTCACAGTTAATCATATTAGGAACTCGTAATTCGAAATGTTGTAATTGTATTAATAGTACAAATGAATTTTACGAATAATTAATAGACTAATAAATATTCAATAACCAACAATTCATTTAAATTGAATTGTCATTGACGCTTTTAATTATCTACCAAATCAATGTAAGTAACACATTATTGATTAGACCTAGCTTGCATGTGTTACTTTATCAATAAACATTATAAACAATTAACAAAGCACAGAAATATAATGCATTCATTATTATGCATTCAAAGTTTCAATTTTTCAATTAGTTTTCATGGAGTGTTAATTTTTCCATGTTTTTTGTTTTAATAATATATCTTTCACCCTAGCCAAGTGTTGGAATGTATTATTAATTTTTTTGTCAAAAAAAAAACAGTGTTGGTTCAATTTAACACGGAATTAAATCGTGGAAAGCAATTTTTAAATTGCTGTGCCGATGGTTCTCAAAATTCTAAATTGCATTCATTTATTCAATTTAATGATTGAATGAGTTAATAATTATACAGAAAGAGAAGCTGGACAACTAATTCAATATAAACTAGATGTTTTGTTATTATATGAGCCAGTATAATAATGAGATTGATTGTTCTTGTAAGTTTAAATTTAATTTGTCGCTTAATAGACTAGCCACCTGTTAAGCATAGATTCACGCGCTTATCAATTGTTAATACAGTGAACTTACAGTTTAGATGGGGGGTGCAGTTTTCAATATACTAGATTAGGTTATAGGATGTATTCATTTTAGTCAACTTGGGGGTAAAGCGCACTTCAAATGTTTTTTTGTTTTATATGTATTTAGCTATAAGTTAGTTAACCACAAATTCTTGTATGTCTTAAGTTTTTTACTGCTTCTCAGTAGTTTTTACCCAATTGTTATCTTCAGTTATCTAATCTAAAGGTACAGAGACGGACCAAGATAGAAATAATTGTTTAAAATGATCGGGTACCGCGCCGTGCTTCAGATCATTCATCTCTCCACTAGTTCATTTCAACCGCACTAACGTAACCAATACTTGGGCCCAGCTGGGGCTTGTCCAGCTATCTAACCGGACTGGTGTCTCAAGGGATATCGATTCGGCTGTTTTTACTGATGAAGAGATGATGATTTGCCACTCCTTCTGAAGCGATCGCAAAGAGGTGCCGTTGTTCACAGGGAAGGCAGATATTCTCGTAACGGATTCAATATTTGAAAAAGTGCAAAAGGCGCAAAAGTGCAAAAGTTGCAAAAGTAACTTTGCTAACGTAATTAGTAAATTAGACATACCAGTACTTGTGGTCACGCATAAATGAAATTGGACAGAAATCTGAAGTTGTGTATGTTGATTAGTTAGTTGTTTTGGTAGTTCTTAATAATCCTCGTACATACGGTTCACTTTTTGTACACCCCTTTTCTGTTTTCATGATCCATGCAATTGCGAGATGACGGTGAAGAACTTCTGATTGCCACCAACTTTGGAGGAACAAGACACAGGACTGGCTGGTAGCTGCAATGCAGACAGGACTCCACCCTTTCGTGCCGAAGTTGAAGTACATCAATGAACCCGCATCTTGGCAGATGAAGAATTGCAGTCGGATCCTCGAAAGACCTGCAGATATAAACGGTAAGTTATTTTCCTCAAATGTGCAAGCACATAGGAGCTGTCAACCGACTTGGTTCAATTAATGTGTTTATGCATATTGGTCACAATAAGTCTAATAATGACGATATTACAAATATATTTTTTTAATCATTTGTGATTTTGGACGTAAAGTTATATAGGAAAAATTATTTTATTTTACGTTATTGTTTCATGATAGCTAAAATCTTCGTCAAGTATTCACAACACTACATAACTTGTTGTTAGTATTAATGCAATATATACAGGGTCCGTCATTTCACCTCCCGTTTTCTATAGCTCGGTTACTAATTGAGTTAGGATTTTGATATTTTGCAGGTCTTCCACCTAAACCAATTTGAAAAGACAAGAATTTTAATATGTTTGTTTTATTTTAGGGCTCTTCATATGGAATTGCAACAAACTTACGAAGAACTAGACACCGAACTGGTAATTGCAGTGTAGATGGGACTCGACCCTTTCTTCCCGAAGTTGAAGTACATCAATGTTAACAACAGCTTACCAGATGGAAAGTTGCAGTTCTATCCAGAAAGAGCTTCGGATATAAAAGGTAAATTATTTGTATTTTCCTCAAATTTGCAATCACACAGGAGCTGCCAACGACTTGGTTGAAAAAATGTTTAAGCAGATCGGTCACAAGAAGGCTAATAATGAGGATGTTACAAATATATTTTTTAATTACTTATAATTTTGGACGGCAAGTTACAGAGCATTCAAGAAAGCGGTGTCAACTCTTCCAACAACAAAGTTATGACAAGAAATCGCATTTTAAAAATTCTGGTTATATTATTTGCTTGTATCCTAGAAAACATTTCTGCAACGCTGCAAAACATATTCGATTTGCAGCTTGAACAGTGTCATTTAATAGCATCCAGCATTAAAGTTGACATCACTTTCTTGAACAGTCTGTATCTACGAAAAATTATTATGTCATGGCATCTTAAATTTACTTCAAGTTTCACAATATAAAATAACTTGTAGTTAGTATTAATCATTTATGCTATTTTTGCTAATTAAACCATTAATTAATCCATTAATGCAATATGTTTACGGCATTTAGAATTAATTGTAATATATTTATTCACATAAAATTTACTTAAAGTAACACAGCATTAATTTTGTTTAAGAATTCCGGTTTAAACTTGTCCATTATGAATAACATTTTCATTCAGTGATATATTGCATTAAACGAAACAAAATTTATAAATCCTTTTACTATTTGAATGATATTTATTCATTTCGTAGCAGCATGAATTGTATTGTATTTACTCTAGACAAACCGTAACTCTGTACAAATAGTTTAGGCCAGTGGTTTCGAAACTTTTTCCGCTCACAGCGCCCTTTTTGAACTAAGGTTTTTCCAAACCTTCTCTAAGTTATATCATGACTAACTGTAATGGATCTTTTAAATATGTTATTTACTATTATTGAAAGCCAACTCATTGTAAATGATGTCAGTCTGCAAAATACCCGGGTTAATTTTTCTATTAGTTTATTCATCTTAATTATAAACCTTTTGCAATATTCTGCGGCACCCCTGGAAAAATGGCTCTCCAGGGTGCCCCGACGCACACTTTGGGAACCACTGGTTTAGGCAATACCTTGGTATGGTTTATTAATATTTGTTTGATACTAGCAGTGAAAGGATTTATATTGACATTTTCGCAATCTAAAATTTATTGTATTTTTAGCTAATGGGCTTTTGCTGGAACCAGAATATCTGCAGGTGGATGACTACGATGACACTACTTCAACTTCTGATTACGATCCACTCGGATCTTCAACAGCGTGGGAACCTAGATGACTTTGGATGGAAGACATCGGATCAAGAACATGATCGCTGAGGAGACTTTAGAAAATAGTTTAGCTGTAACCAAGTGATAAACTATTTTAGTATTACATTCATACATTGCATTAAGTGTTCTTGAAATTTCCATGCAATACTAATTAATTAGTTATAGATAAATAGACAATTCTTTGTTTATTACTTGGTTGTAGCTCGAAACTTATCCACAGAAACTAATTATATATAGATATAATTCATAATATAGAGATAATAAGAGATAATTCATAAAACAGAGATACTTGATTACATGAATTAGATTTTGTGGATAAGTAATTTATTAATAGATTTAAATAATTTTAAGTGTAGGTATCCCCAAACTTGCGTAACCAACGAATTTTGTAATTTGCACTTACGTATTAAGGGTGGAAATTGCCAGAAAACTGCATTTCTCTTCATAACCATACACCTCAAACACGGCCTTTGTTTTTATATTTGTTCATAATATATATATATATTTTTTTTTTATATAAAGTTGTACTTATGCAATTTACAAATTTGACTAACTTAAAATTCAAGTTATTTAAAAGTTTACAGAACTCGATAGTTACGTAACTTGGGGGCATGCCTGTATGTAGTAATGTTTTGATGACGCAATAATATTTAAAAAATTGATTCCTATCCCGTCCCAAATATAATTTTTATTTATTCAAATGTCAATAACCCTGATGTGATTTTAAGATTCCAAATTTGCTTATCCGATTTTGATTAATGGTTGTCCAACCATATCACTTTTCATGCTTCAGACAATTTCAAAATTGTCTAGTCTTGAATCTTATTAAATTCCACATTTAGTCAATTGTTTGACCTTACTTTTTAATACGAATTCAATTGTATTTTGCAACAGTTATTGAGGTTTGAATATTTGATTCGTAATGTGACTTGGTACATTTAAATATTTTTTAAGATTCTCCAAGCGCTATTTGCTCCGATTTTAAAATTATTTGCGTAGGTACTTTAAGTAAATGTTCCTCTGTGTTTCCGAGTAATATGCTTGTGCAGTTTGTACAAACTGCCCAATTGTTATCTTCAGTTATCTAATCTAAAGGTACAGAGACTGACCACGATAGAAATAATTGTTTAAAATAATTGGGTACCGTGCCGTGCTTCAGATCATTCATCTCTCCACCAGTTCATTTCACCGCACTAACGTAACCAATACTTGGCCCCAGCTGGGGCTTGTCCAGCTATCTAACCGGACTGGTGTGTCAAGGGATATCGATTCGGCTGTTTTTACTGGTGAAGAGATGATGATTTGCCACTCCTTCTGAAGCGATCGCTAAGAGGTGCCGTTGTTCACAGGGAAGGCAGATATTCTCGTTACGGATTCAACATTTCAAAAAGTGCAAAAGTTGCAAAAGTTACTGCTTTGCTTTACTCGGCCACTCACAGGACAGCCTCCTTTCACACAATTTGCTATCAAAATAACAGATATTCTCGTTACGTATCGCGGAATTTAGTTAAAACCATGCTTTGCTTCACTCGGAGCCTCCGAGGATAGATTTCAAGAGCTATAGGCTCCGATTTTGAATTTAGTCGAAATATTTTTCGTTTCATTCCAGATTGTGATTATACATCTAGTATATATACATAGATATATAATTATTATTAATGAATTGGCAAAAATACCGCTTTGAGAATCGTGATTTAAGGATTTAGAGTTTTAGATTCGGTCCTAATTTTTAGAATTCCTCAGTGGTTTTTTTTAATCATTTTTTTTTACCTTAGTCAATCTTTTGCCCGATTTTTTTTAAGCCAAGTCAATTTTTTTATCAAATTTAATTTTAAATCAATTTTTTCTTAAACCCAAGCAAATTTTTTATCCATTTTTTTTTTAATCAATTTTTTAAATAAATTGTGTAATTTATGAATTATCCGTGGAGTAGTTATTGGTAAGTGCGATTCACTTGTGTTTAAGAGAACTTGAACAGCATTTTAAGATTTGTTTCAATATATTGCATTACTATTTAACTACTCCACTGGCTATAGCATTTAACCATTAGTATAGTATAGGTTTAAAGGTGGTAACGGTTTCAAAATGATTACATTCTTAATCTACTGATTGATTTTCATTTCAATTAAATGATCATTCAGGTCATTATAGCAATAGTAGAAAGTGCCAAAACGTTAACGTTGCATCATTTTGCCTAAATAGTCAGATAGGGATAAAAAGGCGGCCGCCGCTTTTAGCTCTTTTTTAGTTTGGTGTGTGTGCATTGATTTCTATGATTTGTCTCTGTGTGCTGGTGTTTCGTACGCTTGTGATTCGTATGCTTGTGATATCGTCTGATTTCTGGTGGGAAGGGTTGGGCGTCGTATTTCAATTACGGCATCGGATGCAACGTTAAACTGAAAGCACTTTTTATTATATTTTTATAGAATTAATTGGCTTATCATTTAAAGTTTTATAACTTTTATTGCAATTAAATTGCGAAGATTCAGATTAAATTTTAAATTGCAAGATTAAGAATGAGAATGTTTTTTGAAATCGTAGTACAGTATTCATATGATAGTATTTGTATCGGTATCTAAAGGATTATGTGGCAATCCAGCTTATGATGATATCCTGGTGATGCTGATTTGAGCTTGCGTTAATCCTGGCAATGATGACAACATTCGCCAGCCTTAACTGATGCTGCTTGCGCTAATCCTGGCGATGCCGATTAATCCTGCCATACTGAATACTGACGCTGCTTCCGCTTGCGTACGTACAAAAACCAACCTTTTGGTTTATTGCAGTATCGTTATCAATTCGGTCAACTACACAAATTACCCTGTGAAGTTTGTGCGGTAGACTATATTGATCACGAATGTGCAATAAAGCAAAAGCGAAGTTTTTGGGTGTACAGCCACGGACTCTCAGAATGACGCGTCCGTCCGTCCGAACAATATTCTTCCTTGTCTACCCCGTGCCCCTACTGTATGGGACCAGACAAGTATAGCAAACTGCTCGGATGGACAAGCGCGTCATTCTTATCGTCCATGGCTGTACAACCTACTGAGTTACCACGACGATTTGCATTTGTATTAAATAAAATGCGAAAGACTCCATGTGGGGTCCTAGGTCAATAAATATCGTTGCTCTAAAATGATCGTAGCGCAATAAAGTTCGTACCCGAATATAGACGTAACGCTATAAATATCGTACCCGAATCGAAATTGTAGCCCAATTAAATCGTAATCCAATAAACATCATACCCAAATAAAGATAGCAGCGCAATAAAGGTTGTAACCGAATAAATATAAAATCGTACCCCATAAATATTCTAGCCAAATAAAGATCGTTTAGGTTAGGTTTTCGCACCCGAATATAAATCGTAGTTTTGTTAAGGCAGATTCATAGATTCCTTACATGGCAATGCTACGCTGTGACAATGCTATCGCTGTAGGCATTTTCAACGTGCATTAAACGCTGTTGAAAATGCCCGTAGCGATAGCATTGTTGCGTCGTGTATAAATCAATGATTCGGCCTTTAAGATTGTCCAATAGACAACGTATCTGAATAAAGGTGGTGCAATAAGGGTTGTCACCCAGTAAAGATCGTATACTTATAAACGATCTTTATTTAGCGACAATATTTATGTGTATTTAAGGTTAGGTTGTACCGCACTGAATAAAATTCATTTTCACAAGTATATTAGAACGGCATGTAAGGCTTAGGGTACGATTCAAGCAGTAAGCGGCGCAAGTGACCGACAAAACAAGCGTTTTGTTCATAATTTGAATGCGCGTGCTGGAAAAACTGCTGCTACTACACCGCTGCTCCTAGCCCTTTAATATTCGCGGCCTCTCACCGCTTGCATCGTACCCGAGGCCATCGATAGATCGTCGCGCCATAAATACCTTGCCTAAATAAAGATTGTGTCCCAATTAAATCTTAATCCAATAAACATTATACCCTTTAATCGCACCCTTATAAATATTGTAGCTAAATAAAGATCGTTTATATGTATTTGAGGCTAGGTTGTACCGAACTGAATAAAATTCATTTCCACAGGTATTTTAGGACGGTATGTAAGGCCTTGGGTACAATTCAAGCTTTACACTTGTCGCTCACTGCTGCTCCTAGCCCCCTTTAATATTCGCGGCCGCTCATCGCTTGCATCGTACCTGAGGCCATCGATAGATCGTTGCGCCATAAATATCTTGCATAAATAAAGATTGTAACACAATTAAATCTTAATCCAATAAACATTATACCCTTTAATCGCACCCTTATAAATATTGTAGCTAAATAAAGATCGTTTATATGTATTTAAGGCTAGGTTGTACCGAACTGAATAAAATTCATATCCCCATGTATTTTAGAACGGTATGTAAGGCCTTGGGTACAATTCAAGCTTTACACTTGTCGCTCACCTGCTCCCAGCCCCCATTAATATTCGCGGCCTCTCATCGCTTGCATCGTACCTGAGGCCATCGATAGATCGTCGCGCCATAAATATCTTGCATAAATAAAGATTGTAACACAATTGAATGTTAATCCAATAAACATTATACCCTTTAATCGCACCCTTATAAATATTGTAGCTAAATAAAGATCGTTTATATGTATTTGAGGCTAGGTTGTACCGAACTGAATAAAATTCATTTCCACAGGTATTTTAGGACGGTATCTAAGGCCTTGGGTACACATCAAGCTTTACACTTGTCGCTCACTGCTGCTCCTAGCCCCCTTTAATATTCGCGGCCGCTCATCGCTTGCATCGTACCTGAGGCCATCGATAGATCGTTGCACCATATATATCTTGCATAAATAAAGATTGTAACACAATTAAATCTTAATCCAATAAACATTATACCCTTTAATCGCACCCTTATAAACATTGTAGGTAAATAAAGATCGTTTATATGTATTTAAGGCTAGGTTGTACCGAACTGAATAAAATTCATTTCCCCAGGTATCTTAGGACGGTATCTAAGGCCTTGGGTACACATCAAGCTTTACACTTGTCGCTCACTGCTGCTCCTAGCCCCCTTTAATATTCGCGGCCGCTCATCGCTTGCATCGTACCTGAGGCCATCGATAGATCGTTGCACCATATATATCTTGCATAAATAAAGATTGTAACAGAATTAAATCTTAATCCAATAAACATTATACCCTTTAATCGCACCCTTATAAACATTGTAGGTAAATAAAGATCGTTTATATGTATTTAAGGCTAGGTTGTACCGAACTGAATAAAATTCATTTCCCCAGGTATCTTAGGACGGTATCTAAGGCCTTGGGTACACATCAAGCTTTACACTTGTCGCTCACTGCTGCTCCTAGCCCCCTTTAATATTCGCGGCCTCTTATTGCTTGCATCGTACCTGAGGCCATCGATAGATCGTCGCGCCATAAATATCTTGCATAAATAAAGATTGTAACACAATTAAATCTTAATCCAATAGACATTATACCCTTTAATCGCACCCTTATAAACATTGTAGCTAAATAAAGATCGTTTATATGTATTTAAGGCTAGGTTAAAGCATAATCTAATCGATGTTAACGTTCTTTGATATGCAATACACCTGAATAAATTTTATGTAATAAACAAAGTAAAACTTGTGTAAATAAAGGAGTTTATAAAATATATAGTGTATAACTTAATATGTGTGCGTTTTCTTTCTACCCGGTGCCTCTACCTGGTGAATTCACTAAAGTTAGATAGATAGATAGTTAGATAGGGATTCTAGAAAGGGAGATATGAACAGGGCATTAACATTTTCGGGCAGTTCTCGGTGGTAAATTTTTACAAGTCCCTTTACCCGGCGCCTCCACTAGATTCCACATTTTCGGTGGTAAATTTTTACAAGTCCATTTACCCGGCGCCTCCACTATTTGACTTGTAAAAATTTTGATTGAAAAAAAAATTGTAAAAGATTGCCTGTTTTTCGTATATCTCCTTCCCCCCACCCCGCTGCCGAATCTCATCCCCACTAATTAATTTTTCCAATTTTCCGCCCCCGCATCGCTGCTACCCCCGCTTCCGCCGCTCCCGCTGCTTCCCCACCACCGGCGTCGTTTCCGGCGCTCCCACCGGATCGCTGCCCTGCCCCCGCTCCGGGCCGCTGCCCCATCCCGCCGGTCCCTGCCGGGCCCCCGGCTGCTCCCTTCCGCCGCTCCCCGGCGCTGCCACCATCGCAGCCCCGGCGGCACCCGCCACCGAATCCCTGCCGCACCCCCCGCTCCAGCATCGCACCCCCGGCGCTGCCACCATCGCAGCCCCGGCGGCACCCCTGCCGGTCCGCAACCCGCCGCAATTTTTATTCGGCCGGCTGGATTTGAACCCACGGTCCGCTGCAGCGATCGGGGGCCAACCCAAACGCTGCAGCGACTGCGCTACCGAGCCATGGAAATCCAGCGACCAAAATCTTCATCTCTTCTTACAGATTCGCGATAAGCGCCCGTGAGTGCGACAAGGTAAGTAGACCCGGCCAACGAGTGGAAGTGAGACGGGACGATTTGCCTCGCGATTACTATAATATTGTATACTATAGTATACAATAGAATATCGGTGGGGGTATCTAGGGGTATAGATGTGGGGGGTGGGCAATATGCACCTGCTAGGTACCACGTACCTAGCAGGTGCCCACCCCCCGCCCAGGTGAGAAGCCTAAAAAACGCGCGTCAGGCGTCAGGCGGGCGGGCGTCGCGACGCCCGTGTGTGCGCCCACACACACACACACACACACGCACGCACACGTCATGTGACGCGCGTTTAAGCTTCTTTCCTGGAGCTCGACCGGTAGAAATTTTTCTATAAATCCAGTAGGGGTCCGTAGGACCCCTACTGGATTTATAGCAATATAGATATACTATATGTTTATATTACATTATATATACGCGCGCGCGCGCGCGAGGCTAAATTTTGCGGGTATTCGGGCTGTGGCCACCCTGTATATATCGATTTTCGTGGGCTGCAAAATTCATCACTTTTTGGATCACCCTGTGTATCGATTTTTGCGAGGAGCACTTTGACATATACAGGGTGAGTCGAAAATATTTTCAAAGTTTTTGGATCACCCTGTATATTGATTTTTGCGAGGAGCAAATCGAAATATACAGGGTGAGTCGAAAATATTTTAAAAGTTTTTGGATCACCCTGTATATTGATGTTTGCGAGGAGCAAATTGAGATTATGTACGCGAATATTTTCGATTTACATTGAGTGGGCACTATGAATAAAAGATCTCGTTGACCTCCTGTGATCCTGGTACGAAATCTGAAAATTATAAAATATGTAGACGAAAATTTTCGATTTACATTGAGTGGGCACTAAGAATAAAAGATCTCGTTGACCTCCTGTGATCCTGGTACGAAATCTGAAAATTATAAAATATGTAGACGAAAATTTTCGATTTACATTGAGTGGGCACTAAGAATAAAAGATCTCGTTGACCTCCTGTGATCCTGGTACGAAATCCGAAAATTATAAAATATGTAGACGAAAATTTTCGATTTACATTGAGTGGGCACTAAGAATAAAAGATCTCGTTGACCTCCTGTGATCCTGGTACGAAATCTGAAAATTATAAAATATGTAGACGAAAATTTTCGATTTACATTGAGTGGGCACTATGAATAAAAGATCTCGTTGACCTCCTGTGATCCTGGTACGAAATCCGAAAATTATAAAATATGTAGACGAAAATTTTCGATTTACATTGAGTGGGCACTATGAATAAAAGATCTCGTTGACCTCCTGTGATCCTGGTACGAAATCCGAAAATTATAAAATATGTAGACGAAAATTTTCGATTTACATTGAGTGGGCACTATGAATAAAAGATCTCGTTGACCTCCTGTGATCCTGGTACGAAATCCGAAAATTATAAAATATGTAGACGAAAATTTTCGATTTACATTGAGTGGGCACTAAGAATAAAAGATCTCGTTGACCTCCTGTGATCCTGGTACGAAATCTGAAAATTATAAAATATGTAGACGAAAATTTTCGATTTACATTGAGTGGGCACTATGAATAAAAGATCTCGTTGACCTCCTGTGATCCTGGTACGAAATCCGAAAATTATAAAATATGTAGACGAAAATTTTCGATTTACATTGAGTGGGCACTATGAATAAAAGATCTCGTTGACCTCCTGTGATCCTGGTACGAAATCCGAAAATTATAAAATATGTAGACGAAAAATTTCGCTTCACATTGAGTGGGCACTATGAATAAAAGATCTCGTTGACCTCCTGTGATCCTGGTACGAAATCTGAAAATTATAAAATATGTAGACGAAAATTTTCGATTTACATTGAGTGGGCACTATGAATAAAAGATCTCGTTGACCTCCTGTGATCCTGGTACGAAATCCGAAAATTATAAAATATGTAGACGAAAATTTTCGATTTACATTGAGTGGGCACTATGAATAAAAGATCTATTTGACCTCCTGTGAGCCTGGTACGAAATCCGAAAATTATAAAATATATAGACGAAAAATTTCGATTTACATTGAGTGGGCACTATGAATAAAAGATCTCGTTGACCTCCTGTGATCCTGGTACGAAATCTGAAAATTATAAAATATGTAGACGAAAATTTTCGATTTACATTGAGTGGGCACTATGAATAAAAGATCTCGTTGACCTCCTGTGATCCTGGTACGAAATCTGAAAATTATAAAATATGTAGACGAAAATTTTCGATTTACATTGAGTGGGCACTATGAATAAAAGATCTCGTTGACCTCCTGTGATCCTGGTACGAAATCCGAAAATTATAAATTATACTGCCCACTCAGTTTGAATCGAAAATTTTCATACTACCAGTGCTCACCTGAATTGCAGTTGAAGCTCTTAACTTGGGAACAATCTGGAACGACGTAAGCTGTTTCGTCCTTATAGGACTCATCAGCGCAGCTTTATCATAAGATATTCATATCGAATGTCAAATGATCATCTACGGACAGCTCTTACACTTACCTCAACCAAAGAAAAACTTGCGGAAATAAAGAATTATGCATCCCGCAGTTTAACCTAAACAAAGTATAAATCGTTCTGTAATATCTGCGGAAATGAAGAATTATTCATCCCACAGTATGACCTAATCGACGTATAAACCGTCCTAAAATATCTGCAGAAATGAAGAATTATTCATCCCACACTATGACATAATCGACGTATAAATCGTCCTAAAATATCTGCAGAAATGAAGAAAAGATCTTCTCACAGAATAATTTAATCGACGTAGAAACCGTCCTAAAATATCTGCGGAAATGAACAATTATCCATCCCGCAGTATAACCAAATCGATGTGTAAACAGTCCTAAAATATCTGCAGAAATGGAGAATTATTCATGGCACAGCTTAACATAATCGACGTACAAACTGTCCTAAAATATCTGCGGAAATGAACAATTATCCATCCTGCAGTATAACCTAATCGATGTGTAAATCGTCCTAAACTATCTGCGGAAATGAAGAATTGTTCATCTCTCAGAATAACATATTCAACATAGAAACTGTCCTGAAATATCTGCAGAAATGAATTATTATTCATCCCGCAGTATAACCTAATCGATGTATAAACCATCCTAAAACATCTACGGAAATGAAGAATTATTCATCCCGCAGTATAACCTAATTGATGTATAAACAGTCCTAAAATATCTGCAGAAATAAAGAATTATTCATCCCGCAGCATAACCTAATCGACATAGAAATCGTCCTAAAATATCTGAGAAATTAAGAATTATTCACCTCCTAGTGTAACATAATTAACATACAAACTGTCCAGAAATATTTGGGAAATGGGGAATTATTCACCTACTTGTATAACGTAATCATCAAGAGTGCACTGAATCGTAGTGTTCCTCGATGCCTGAAATCATCCTTAACAGTAATGCGCCACACACATTAATACGCACGTTTTAAAAAGGAAGCGCATCCATAAGAGCGCAATGAAAACGATAACGGGATTAATTAGTTATAAGAAAAACATTCTAAGTGGTGCTTAGAAACATTTTCATGTGCATTTGTTTGCGGCATTGAAATTGCGATCAACGCGACGTCTGGCGACATACAATATGAACTAAAAAGCACCCCAGAGACATCTGTTGCCGCACGATTGAACAAAGAAACAAATAAATATTACAGGTTTCTATTTTATGAAGGTTAAAGAGATTTCTGGAATTCCGGATATCTTTTTTACCGGCACTTCAACGAGCAGTTAGATAAATGTAAGGTAGATGTCGCCAAAAAATTAAAAACTGTCGCTTTTTGCACTTGAAAATGCCCCCAGTGACAGTAAAAAAAAAAAAAAAACTAATTTATCATTCCAACTACAAAGAACCTAATAAGGAGATGCAAAATACCTCGGCAGCACTCATGTTTGAATACTGACTCAATGTATCAAATGAAGAAAGAATAAATTCTCCCCATGATTATTAGGTTAACTTACAGCCAGTTCAAAACCAGCTCTGTATTAAAAAGGGCATGAATAATTAGCTCCTAACAGGTTTTGAAATATAAAGTCCAACATGTATGAGAATGGAGGAAGCAAAAGTAATTGTTATGTGTAAGCACCAAATTAATAAAGAGTCACGTCGGTTCCGAAGAATTTCGATTATATCGTAAAAGTCACCGTTGGGATTTCCAAGAGCAAGCAAGAACGGGCCCTAAGTAGCCCGGATACGGTCAATAATATCAATTATATTGATGGTATCAATTGAAGTACGACTCATTGATCAATTACAAGCGATCAATGACTATGTACACGATGACTATGATTGACGATATTATTCAATGTCTCCAGGGCTCTTTAAACGGAGATAAAAGGAACTCGGACACATTAAACCCCGCAGGGAGTCACTCCAGGATGAGCGTGTCCAAAGTCTCCAAGTACAGAAGTGCAATGACGATCATACTGCTTAAAGCATAAGTACTGGCATCATTGAGTTACCATTATCCATAGTCATGACTAAATTTGCATGTACAATGTGCAGTAAATAAATTTATTAAATGACAAGACAATGAATACATAAACCCAGTGAAAAAGCGTCCCGTTGACAACGTTAAAATATACCTTTCTGTAGGTTAAGACTGCGCTGAACTGTACTGCTCCTCGATGACTACAAGCATCTTTAACCGTAGTGCAATGGGCAAGTTTTGAAGGAAGCAGATTCATAACAGCACACTGAAAACAGTAACACGATTAGTTACTTCGGGAAAAAACAACCTAAGTGCTGTTTACATGCAGCCTTTTTCTTGCATATTCGACTACTGCTTCTTGAACGCATCACGAGGCAACACCTCGAGTGAAGTTATAATGCAACAGAAGGCACAATTTCAGTGCAAAATTACTGCATTCATGCAGGCAAAGGCATAATGTAATGTGGCCTTAACCTACAGCGCTTGGTTTCTAGGTAATATCATCGCATATCGTCATGATTACAGCTTCCCGGAAGTTTTTCGAGCAGTGATGTTTTACCTGAGCACTCGGATGAAGCTTCAGCGCAGCTTCGTGACTTTGTGGTGGATTTTGGCATACATAAAGTGTAACAAATATATCAATTTATTGTTAAAACAATGCACAAATAAACCCAGTGAAAAAGTGTCACATTGCAATGAAATTAAGTAATAGTAAAATCCTACCTTTGTTCCGGTCGAGACTGCGTTGAATCATACTGTTCTTCGATGCCTGCAATCCGTATTCTGCCAAACAAGGCAATGGACACGTTTTTAAGTAAGCAGATCTATAACAGCGCACTGAAAACGATAACATTATTAGTTACTTAAAAACAAACCCCAAGTGGGGTTTACACAAGCGTGTAAACCCCAGTGCTGTTTACACGCCGTCTTTTTCTTGTGCATTCAACTACTGCACTTTGACGCAGCTTGTGCAAACACCTCGTGTAAAGTTATCATGGCACATGCAATAGAAATCACCATTCAAGTGCAAAATGACAGCACGCAGGCGAGAAGGTATAACGTGATGTAAACTTAAATCTAAACTTTGGTTTAAAAGTAATAGCATCGCACTTCATCACGATTACAACTTACAATTACAACTAACCGCAAGCTTTATGCAATTTTTTTTAAGAACACTAAGAACTTTCAGCGCCGCTTCGAAACTTTGCGGTGAATTGTGGTTTCATAGTGCATGTCCAAGTCCCAGTTTCAGGTTCAACAAAGTTTGCGGCACAAACTAAGTATGAGTTACCACCGGTTGTAGTGCGATTGTCGTGTACTTACAAAAGTGTACGTTCTGGCTAAACAATATAATAATCGTGCATTGTATAAAGCTTTTAACTACTACTCTTGGACGCAGCTTGTGCAAACACCTCGTGTAAAAGTTATAACGGCACATACAATAGAAAACACGATTCACGTGCAAAATTACTGCACGCAGGTGAAGAAGGCATAACGTGATTGGACATAAATCTAAAGTTTTGTTTGTAAGTAATAGCATTGCACTTCATCACTTCAATCACCGAATGTTTCCAACTTTCAATTACAATTTTAAGATTACAATTACAACTAATTGCAAGCTTTACGCATTTTTTTCTACGAACACTAAGAAGCGTGTACTTCGCCGCTGCGTGAAGAACGGTTCTTCGCAACTTTGTGGTGCGTAGTGCATGTCGCAGTCACAGTTTCAGGTTCAACAAAGTTAGCGGCATAAACTACGGATGAGTTACCACCTGTTGTAGTGTGCTTGTCGTGTACTTACAAAAGTGAACGTTCTGGCTCAACATTATAATAATCCTGCTTTGGGTAGAGATTTCTGGGGCAAAATATATTATTTACTAAGTTATTACTTGGTGCAGGTTCTTGGTTGAGAGCAAAGTCCACGAATCTGAGGTGAACAGCAGGAATGACCGCGTTTTGCGAGAATTCGTTTAGTAGGAGTGAAAATTACATACGTTACGGTTATACGACGTTTTGAGGAACTGTTTGGGGCCAGAACTTATCAATTATAGCACGTTTTCTGGTGAAAATCACTTGTATTATGCGCGAACGACGTATACATCAGCCGGCCATAATGAACTACTGGTTTCAAGGACATTCAGGGCGCTTATAAATATTTGGCGCGAGGCTAAAATCAATTAAAATCGTAGTAAGACGTATCTCGTAGCATCCACGAGAGTAATAAACGTTCATTTGATCTTATTAGCAGGGCAAATTAAGAATTTAGAGACACTTTTTGGTGTTTTTGACTAGGCTTATATTCAATCATCGAAATATTACAAACCACCGTATAAACATTAATGAAATTTATTGCTAATATTGAATGCTATACCAGTGTTAAGCACGCTAAATTTAATTCATCCCCAATGTTGCGTTCTTGAGATAAACGATCTTAAGTAAGCACGATTCTCGGGTTTATTAAGCAAAATATGCTTATAGGCTTAGGCAAAACCAAAATAAAATCACGATATCTCAAAAACCACCGTCTCAATATGGATGTAATTTATTGCTGATATTGCATGATGTCCTAGTGATCAGTTTGTAGAATTTAAATTATATGCAATAATAGATTCCCAAGATATTTCAATTTTTCTTTACTCTTTGGAGGTGTTTTTGACTAGGCTTATATTCAAACAACGAAAAATTAAAAACCACCGTATAAATATCAATAAAATTTATTGCTGATATTGAATGATATAGCAGTGTTAAGCATGCCAAATTTAATTCATATCCAATGTTGCGTTCTTGAGATAAACGATTTTAAGTAAGCACAATTATCGGGTTTATTAGGTAAAATATGCTTATTTTTAAAATAATTATATCTCAAAAGCCACCGTATCAATATGGATGTAATTTATTTCTGATATTACACAACATACAATTGATCAGTCTGTAGAATTTAAATTATATCCAATGATGGATTCCCAAGATATTTCAATTTTTGTTTAGACACTTTTTGGAAGTGTTTTTCCGGTAAGCTTATATTCAAACAACGAAATATTAAAAACCACAGTATAAATTTCAATGATTTTTTTTGCTGATATTGAATGATATACCAGTGTTAAGCATTCCAAATTTGTTTTACATCCAATGTTGCGTTCTTGAGATAAACGATCTTAATTAAGCACGATTCTCGAGTTTATTAAGCAAAATATGCTTATATTAAAAATAATTATATCTCGAAAACAAAATAAAATCACGATATCTCAAAAACCCAAATGGGGCAGACCGTCGAAAACAACTCTTAATTTTGTTGTTCTACATCCCAAGAGGTTGTTTACCTTTCATTTTAATAAAACGAGTCGTGGGTGAAAAATAGTTCAAAATTTATTGGATATTTACATTCTAAAAATGTATTAAAATTTTGCCAAACCAATTCTTCATAAAACTCTTAAAACAAAAATCTACAAATAGTTAAATGTTACTATCCATTAAGTGAGCAAGTGAGTTACGGCGTATAGCTCGAACATAAATAATGCTCAAAATAAAATAAAACCATTATTTTCGCAATGCGGGCGTAGTATTCGTACTATAAGTCCTAAAGTTCGCCGCGCAGTTTAAAAATCCGCAGTGTGCACATAAAAATTACTGAAATGATACACATAATCATCATAAATGATACCTTTACTATATAATAGAAAAAATAGAAAGAAACATTTTGCTAGGTTTAATATGAAAATTGATTGATCATGATTCAGATTCGAAATCCACTTGAGAATGACCAAATTGCGGTTGAAACTGCAGTCATATAAAACATAAAAATAAAACGTAGCAAATGTGTTTATATTCCCGATAATAATTAAAGTGTCTTCATAAAAATTACTGAAATGATACTTATCAGGAATAGAAACAAAACGTTTTGCGAGGTTTTATTTGAAAATTGAGCGATCATGGTTAAATTTTGAAATCCACTTGAGATTGTCCACATTGCGGTTGAAACTGAACACATATTAACATAAAAATAAAACGTAGCAAATGTGTGTTTGTGAGTTTATATTCTCGATAATAATTAAAGGGTCTTCATAAAAATTACTGAAATGATACATAAAAACTAAGAACAATTGAAGCAAATGAGGTTGATGGATGAAGCCTTTACTATGTGATAGTTGATCATGTTGTTATCGGGAATAGAAACGAAACGTATTGCGAGGTTTTATTTGAAAATTGAGCGATCATTGTTAAGTTTTGAAATCCACTTGAGAATGACCAAATTGCGGTTGAAACTGCAGTCATATAAAACATATAACATATATAAATCATAAAATAAAAATATTTTTTTCACCTGTAAGTACTAAATAATAATATAACAACCTTAATATTGGTTTTTGATTCATTGGATTTGATCGGAAAATCATCGATTTTACATTTTGTCAACTAGATGCTCTACCAAGCGACACATTTTCAAATCTTTTTATGGGGACTTAGCTACATATGTGGCGCATATTTTGCGTACTCCCACAACTGCCCGAGTTATCTCGCTTTTCGTGAACAAAGGACGTTTTTTTGAAAAATATTTCTCTCTTCTTAAGGCCACCCTGTACAAACGCGATCGCCTAAGGGGGCCCCTATGGCTCATTGTGCTTGTATGACCCCTCAAAATTTCATCCGAATCGTTCTCGAAATGGAATTTCATCGAGATGGTAAAAAACGAGACATTTTCGAAAATTTCGAAAATTAAAACGTCTTCCAAAGTATATCAAGTGTGGTCTGGTATGAAACGTGGGACTCCCCTGAATCGAATGAGACTATCGGCATCGAGATTGGACCGTTCGTTTAGAAGTTACGTTACGCAGAAAGTGGCACTTAGTTGTACCGAAAATTCTGCTCAATGGAGAGTTCCTACGCCCCCAAGAGACGACGCCGCAACGATTTAATTATAAAAGCACTAAATTTGAGCGCAATTCGTGGGAAACGTAGCAATTTGGCTATAGATAATGATCAATACGTTAATTAAGTTAAGTTTAAAGCAAGCTACACGCGATTAAATTCTGACATAAATTTACCGTCTATAATTTTAAGTATCAAGGCTCATTCATAGAATCTTACGCGATGCAACATTAATTTCTAGATTAGTATCAATTTTGCACTGCAATTTCCTATCACTTGGTCCTTGAGAAGGAACAGATCAGTTATCTATCCGATAACTGTTAAATTTTTTATTTCTCCAAGTTGATTTCTCTACGTCTCTCAGCATTGCACCCTGCAGTTGTGAGAATTTAGATAATACAACTTGAATTGGACTTTATTATTTTCTTGACGACAAAGCACCAATAAAATATATACACTTGGCTAAATTTGGCAAATGAAAGTAAATATATTCCATATACCGATACCTCCAAAAGATTGATTACAACAGGTACTATCGACATGTCAATTTATTCGGTATATCCATATAGAGACTGGTTTAATTCATTTTAATATAAAAAACACTTCATCTATTATCGATCATAATTATCAGAACTTTAAGCGGTTCTCATTGGTGGCGAAACGAGGATTACTCCGTCCCCACGTACAAAAAGCATCGGTATTGTTCTCTTCGTTGATCTGTAAACCTCCTCGTAAGTCTCTTCATCAATTTCAACTGTGGTGATGGTCTCCTCTGCATCACTGAGCACCATATTCATGTGCTGATCGTAAGCCTACAATAATTATAAATTCATATATATTTATATTATTAAATGTCTAAATAATTAATACTTTTTAAATAAATATGAAGCCTATGAACATCTATATTAAGAGAGATTAGTTAAGATACGTCCACTTGATTTTCTCATTGTCTCGGGGGTATCACTATGGGAATATTCACTCAGAGTGTCAACTTGTATAAATGTTTTCAAACGAATCGTCAATGATTTAGGATTTATACTGATTCTGGACAATCGTATTGAACAAGAATCAAAATAACAACTTTTTAACGGTGATTTAGTGAATTACAATAATTACATAAAATAGCAAATCTTACGTGTAAACGCCCCCTGAGCTCTCGATCGTTGCGCATTTTAACATAAATACGCTCATCCAAACTCAATCTGACTAAATCGAGGGGCTCCTTTACGGTGATAGAAGGTATCTGAAATTCAGCTCGATCTCAATTTATGTACTCTTGCTTTTAATGCTACTTACGTTATCATAATCATCAGCCATTATAATTTAACCTTAAACTTATACTCACAGACCACCAATATATACTTTATGACTTATACTTAGACTTATACTTTATGACCAATTTTTTTATTTTAACCTAGTCAATATTTAACGTTTTTGAGGTTAGCAGACTTCAATCAAAACTACAATACTAAAGTTGGTAGGACGCTATTACCAACTTATTTTTTTAATTCTCATGAATCTTCACTAGTTTTCAAAGGAGAATATTTTTCGATCTTTGATTTTCGATCAAATTGTTATCTCTAATTTTTGTCCAATAATGTACAGATTTCCTAAGCGAGTACAAGATTAAAAATATTGTAAAAATGTATTAAAAATAGTAAAAACTCTTGTCCCATCCAAGGTATATCAATATATTTTATACCCGAATTGTGAAAATATTAACGATAAGGACACTACGCAAAATAATAATATAACATGTTTCAACATTTATATAAAAAATATACACAAATGCAGAGGCAAATCAAATAACACCAATAAAGTTAATTAAGTTGCCTAGATGCGTAAATGTACACGACAATGATTGCATTGGGTAGCCTAACCCTGTACACACTATAGGCTACCAAATTTACGCATATTTATTCTTAGTAAATGATTTATTGATATTTGCGGTGGATGTACATTCACGGTACTCATGTCTTCATAAAGTTAACGATTGTAATTCAAATGCCTATGATGATAACGTAATTTTTACTATTTTTGAATCATTTCGTTTGTTAACAAAATATGACAAAAGTAAAAAATACAGTGTGCACCAAAATAAAATGAACTTTAGTTTAGGCAATCAACCATACACATTACGTCGTATTTAGTTCGGTGCGTATGCTTGGTTGCATAAACTACAGTACTGTTTATTCTGCGAACCTGTGCATTCATATTAATAATGCATCTGCATCTGCTTTAATTAAGTTAGTACTTCACATCATCAAAGCAATAATATTCCTCATTACACGGTAAATAATTTTAATGGAGTAAATAGAGTTATTAATTTCTTTATTATTGAATCAAACATCTATAAGACGACTATCAAATTTAATTGTGGCATTTGTATGGATATTTTAAGTAATATATCAAAGTAAACCAATATGTCGCAAACACACAAGATATATAGAGTGATATAGTTCTAATTACTACCTGTACAAACAATGTGGATTTCTTCAGATATTTAGGGTAACTGTGTATACCAGAGTACTGCCAAATTCAAATTGGCTTTCCTTCTTATGTGTATTAACTACTAAAACCTTATAACGTTTGCAAATTTCCCCCATTTTGAGCATATCTCTTAAAAGCAATATCTCGAAAACACACATGAGGGAGGGTAAATCTCAAAATGAGCCGAGATTCTGTGTGAAAGGAAAGCAGATATTGACTACATTTATAATTCAATTTAATTACTAAAAAACGAATTGTTGCTGTAATTACCGTTGCCCGCAATGGAACATTAAAATCCAATTAAGTAAAATAAGGTGGCAGGTGAAACAGTTTATTACTCAAGTTTTGAGCGGTGCAAACAACTTTTTGTGCAGTGATATGGCAAATTAATTGGAGGCGTTCGCAATTGTTTACTGTGCTGGTATATGCAGATTGGTGAATTAATATGCAATCTATGTCATAAACAGCACATGGACTTGAATGAAATTGAAACTTACGTACGCAACTGAATTTTTAAATTATTATTTTGTAATACGATTGTATCAACTGTTAAGGGCTGTAATTTGTAACGTTGCTAAGTACTATAAATAACATTTTATGGTGAATTATATAACTGTGTTTTGGATTTGCGATAATACAAGATAAGATTAACTATAAGACCAAGGGGGTATAGCAGTATCACCCAAAAGAATGCATGAAAATTACCCTTACATTCATTTTTGAAATATAAACATTGCAAACATTTTCTAAGGTAAAAATCCAGGACGAGAATTGAAATGTCTACGAAAGATGAAGAAAATCAAATCAAATCAATTTATTCATATCATTAGCTTTGCAATCGGTGCATTTGTTATTATCTTATTTATTATATGTTAATTATTTATCTTAAGAACTATTCCAGACTTGAGTTTTATTTCAATAGTAGGCAAATTTTAGATGGCGATATGATTACCAAACAATAAAAAAGTAAACCGTTTTATATTTACCTTTCTACCTTGTAATTAAACTATTACAAAATTAATAATTTTCGCTCATTTCTATTTAACTGGTGTAAAAATATAACAATGAGTATTTCTTCATTCTGAATTGAAATATGGCAGTCCTTTAAACATCGGTTTATAATTTTCTGCAAATATTTTTTGTGATACACAATTTAACCCAATGCAATTTAATTATATTTAAAATTGAATTATATTATAGAGCACTCAATAAAGCATTTATAAATAATGTCTATTTTCATTTGGAGACCACCAATTTAGTGCTTTTAAAATATATTCACCTCGTATTTGTGTTTGATTCTTTTAGAATAAGTTAAATTTTAATAATGTATATTTGATTTATTCATTTATAATTTGTGCACATTTTTGCAAGTTGCATTGTATTGGAACACAACATAAAATAAATATAAGAAAATAATTAGATTGCATTTACATGATTGATAGTTGTGTCCTGAGTTAAATTATAGATTTTGAGTGCTTGCATTCAAATGAAAAGCGAATAGATTAATTGTGTAATAGTTAAATTAAAATGACATTCTATTTCTATGGAATATGAATATTTTGGTTTGGTACGTGAATTTTTATGAAAATGAATTTAAAGCGTAAGGTAGTTTTTATGGTTCATGGATTAAATCAACACTCAATTTTATGATACTTCAATTTCAATATTACATGAATTATTTAGGTACATTTGTATTGTTGCAGGATTGAAATTTAACTTGACTTGAATGGTGGAGACTTAATTTAAAATGATGTTCATTTTTTGATTATACTTGAATTATAATGATTTGTAATTCATATGAAACACTAAATAAAATGATGGCCATATATTCCGCACTTTAATAGAAATTACATTCATTTTTTTCAATAACTACATTAAAATCACATTCTATTTCATTCATACATGGAATAAAATGACAAATAATTTGTTTGCTACTGTATTATTTTGATAAATTTAGGCGACGAGAGAGTATTGCATCGACATATCCATTAAAATTACATCCTATTAAAATTGAACACGAATTAAAATGCAACAAATTAAAATTCAATACAATTAAATTGACACTTGTACATAATGGTAATAGAAAGCTTCGTTCGCACAGAGGGCGCCACCATGAGTACGCAAGTCGTTTATTAATGTCAGAAATGATTTTGCATTTTGCATACGTTTCGTGCATATTTTGCTATTGTGTTTTGAAAATACACACTCATAAGGAGTTTTTAAACAGAAGCAGAAGGTCTTTTGCGTAATTCCAGATGAAACAAAACTAAGCCGCGCATGGCGACCGGTGCGCCATCTGTATGTGGTGTACCAAAGCTTCCTATTGAAATTATGTTCGTGTACAAAACTAATGATATCGAATTTTAATGCGTGCATAAATAATTGATGATGCATTTAAATGCATATTGAATTTGAATGCGCGTGTGTTGTGAATGAATGTTCAATTTTAATTAATGTATAATTTTAAAGCATCTCTCATTTTAAGAACCTATCGTTGCAATTGAACACTAATAAATTCAGTTTTAAAAAGAAAATATAATTTCATTTCAAGTGTGGTGAAAACGAAGTACAATTTGAATAAAGTTTCATTTAAATAAAGAGCCATTTATTGCAAGAGTATTAAAAATGAAACGTAATATAAATTCAGACGTCTTAAAAACAATCGTTATTAAAATCGGGTCTTCTATAAATAATGCGTTATTTGTAATAAAAATTAAATATAATTTAAATTCGAGCGTGGAAAACAGTGTTTCATTTTAATTCAATTGAATAACAATCGAATGTTCGAAATTTATTCATCTGTCATTAAAATTAAGTACAATATTAGTGAAAGTATAAAATAATGAGCGCTAGCATAAATGCAGTGCAGATTTTTTACAAGTTCCACAAAAATATCTTGCATTATAATTGAGTTTCATATAAAATAAAGCATTTAACATATACGTGTATAGAAAACTGCGTGTTCCAATGAAACAAATCAAAAATATGAACATTCTTTACAAAATGTCTGGTTTACAATACAAGAAGTCTATTTATAATTAAAAACAATGCAATTTAAATTGAAAGTTATATAATATACATTTTAGATAATTGAAAAGTTGGTTTTTAAATTATCGCGTGTGTAATTTAAATGACACTTCTTTAATTTTACACATGAAGATTTTGTTCAATAAATAGTAAAATGGCGTTCCATACTTGGCTCCTCGCCTGGATGGTGAAATAATTGATTTTATAAAGAAATATGTCTTTCATTATTTTCTATTGCCCTCAATAATATTTCTAAGGCCCATATCCATAGTCCGTACTTGACCTTGAGTTCGACTCAAGTCGTATATTTGGTTGCGTATTTTCTATAAACGTTTATGGACTAAACGCAACCAAATGTATGACTTGAGTGTAACTCAAGCTCAAGTGCGCACTATAGATACGGGCCATAGTATTGTATAATAATCCCTCGATAATCTTACTTGTTTTACTCGTATATGCTATTTTATTATTCCTCTAAGATTAAGATATCATACTGTAGATCAAGACCCACTTTTGAGTGATACAAATCTACAAAAAAGTTTAACGATTGCTCTGACATCCTATGTTTCTTGAATATAGCCATGCTATAACCTGCAGGCTAAAACTAATTTTGAATATTCCATAAATGTATATCCTGACAGGGGCACTTTATTTTGCAATACACTACAGTAGTTAAGCTAGGAGAGCTCTAACGCACCCCCCGCAGAGATTTTGATTAATTTAATTCGCGCTTTTTATTCGCGGAATTAATCGATCACCTAGAGCAGCTACAATGGGATGATTGCGGAAATTGCGAGTAATTTAATTAATCAAAATCTCTGCAGGGGGTGCGTTAGAACTCGCCTAGCTTAACTACTCACTACTGCAAACCAATGTCAATTCGGTCCAGATTTCCTCGTTGACATTGTGATCAGAACTGAAAGATTCGAATCAATAATTTAGCCATTTGCACTAGAAATTAACACATTTGCCCATATGAGAAGCGGGTAATAATAATACACACTTGTGAAACTCGTCAGAAATTACCGTTGTCTCGAAAGTTCCTTGTAATTGGACTCGAAAATTGGCCAGAGGCAATCTGGTGGTGCAACATAGCCGACGCGAAAAGGTCGCCACGCGCCGATAGCATTTGTTTTTCGCGAAGACTTTAACAATAACACCAATTATTTCCCAACTGCTGCAGAGAAAAAATATCCTCGCGTTGTTATTAAAACGAACACAAAATATATTCGGATTTAAATAACCGAGGAGATAATGGTTTTAATAATTATTAACGTGATGTATAAATACGTGTGGTGATAAGCGACTTGTTCGCAATCAAACTGCCATCGGAAGTCGCATGTAAAAGAACATACAAACATTCGTATCTCATATTCTTCACTGATGAATTGTCTTCCACTATCTGATACAACAATTTTGGGTATTCCATGTCTAGCAAATATGGATTTTAATTTGTTGATTACATTTTTGGAAGTTAGATTTTTGTTTAATGTCATGGTTTCGGGATATTTTGAGTAGTAATCCACTGCAATAAGGAATGTTTCATCTTGTATTTCAAATAAGTCAATTCCTATTTTTTGCCATGGTTTTTTAATTATTTGATGATTTATCATAGGCTCTCTTCTATTCGAGTTTGAATATTTATTACATACGTAACATCTATTAATTACATTTTCTATATGTGTTATCATATTAGGCCAATATACTGCAAATTTTGCTCTCGATATGCATTTATTTATACCTAAATGACCCGTGTGTGTCTTCAAGGACTTTGTTTCTCCATGATTTTGGTATAATGACTCTTTGATTCATATATATTAAGTTATTGCTTCCCATTGTTATTTCTGACTTTAATTTGTAAAATGGCTTCAAATTTACTGTCATTTTATTTATGCTCTTTGGCCATCCATCCTTAATAAAGGTTTTTATCATTTTTAATTCTTCATCATCTTCAGTTGCTTTTATCAATTGTTTTAACCTGTCCTCTTTAATTGTTAAATTTTTTTCGATTAGCCATACTTTATAGCGTTTAATTCTAAATTATCTTCGAATACTTTATTTACTGTTGCTCGTGATAATGTATTAGCTATTATTAGATATTTGCCTGGTTTGTAAACTAAATTTATTTTATATTTTTGTAATGTCAAAAGCATCCTTTGTAATCTAGCTGGGCATGAGTTTAATGATTGTTTGAATATGGAAATTAATGGTTTGTGATCGGTTTCAACTGTAAATTCTCTTCCATAAACATATTGATAGAACTTTTGTACGCCAAAACATATTGCTAATAGTTCCTTCTCTATTTGAGCATATCTTTGCTGAGTTTCTCTCACAGCTCTAGAAGCACATGCACATGGTTTTTCATTTTGCAAAAGTGCTGCTCCTAAGCCTGAGCTAGATGCATCAACTGATATTGTTATTTGCTCTCTTGGATTAAAATACTTTAAAATTGGTTCTTGTGAAATTATCTTTTTTAATTCGTTAAATGCTTTTTCTTGAGGGTGTTCCCATGAAAATATATTGTTATCTTTAACTAAATTCCTTAATGGTTGAGTAATTTCTGATAAGTTTGGAATACATTTTCCTACATAAGTTATGAAACCTAGGAATCTTTGGACATCTTTTTCATTAATTGGTTTGGGCATTCCTACGATGGCTTCAATTTTATCTTCATCCATTGATATACCTTTATTTGAAAACTTATGTCCTAAATACTTAACTTCATCTAGACCAAATTTACATCTGTTTCTATTAAATTTTACATTTTTTTCTCTGGATATCTTAAACACTTCTTCCAATATTTTGTCATGTTCTTCTTTAGTCTCGGCATGAATTAAAATATCATCGACATAGATTACTACACCTTTTATATGAAAAATTTCTTGAAAAGTTTCTTGGAATACTTCACTAGCAGCTTTAATACCAAATGGTAGACTATTGAATTTGTATCTACCATGAGGGGTTGCAAAAGTGCATTACTTACAAGATTTTTCATCTAATGGAATGTTCCAAAATCCACTAGCTGCATCTAATATTGTGAATATTTTTGAACCATTCAAATTTCTTGTTATTTCGTCTATGTTTGGTATTTTGTATTTTCTATCTATTATAACTTCTATTAAATCTCTTGGATCTAAGCAGATTCGTAGAGAACCATCTTCTTTTCTAACTAGTACATATGAATTTATCCATTCTGAGCTGCCTTGAACTTTTTCTATTATTTTTAATTTTTCTAAATTTTCTAAACATTTTTTAAATTGATCTTGTATAGCAAAAGGTACATTTCTTATTGGATTTACTACTGGTTTTGCATGTTTTTGTATTTCAATGTGATACGGCTTACTTGTTTTAACTATACCTTCAAATACATCTTTATATCTATTTGTTAATTCTTCATAATTTTTAATTTGGTTTTAATTGCTGTATTAATGAATTTAATATCCTCATCATTTTTTATGTTTACTATTCCAAAATGAATACATGTTTTTAAACCTAAAATTGACCCATTATTACTTTTGTCTACAAAGAATTCAGTTTTCTTGAAACAATTTCCAATCGTATAATTCTTCAAGTAGCTTTGTAGAATCGTGGTAATGAAAATAGCACGTAATAGCAAGCAAAATAGTTTTGCGGAGAGTGATGTACATTTTTAATTGCGATATAATTACGACACCATAAAATTCATAAACATTACGACTTCGCCACAAAACGCGCAAGACCAAAGAAAATATTATTGTTATCATCCGTTGATTTGATGTAGAATGACAGGCACATCAATCACTCATCATTATTATCTCCTTCAGATGTGTTTAGGTGGTCGGATAGGAAAGTTACGAGCGATTAAGCGGTGTCACCTTTTTTTTTAATTGGCACTGCGCACTTTGCTCATTAATTTTCCTCACAGAGCGTGGAACAAATGATTAGAGCCTAATCTCTAATTTACGAAATTGCTCCCCAGTTATCGTTCACTGATCGATCGACCTCGTAGGTTTCTTGTTTTTCACTGTCTCAAATAAAAGAAAACAACAATTTACTGATAAGGCATTACTTCGTGATACTTTGTCATGATAAGAGTTCTTACTTAATTGTATGTATATACAGGGTCATCATTCACTGATCGATCGACCTCGCAGGTTTCTTGTTTTTCACTGTCTGAAATAAAAGAAAACAAACAATTTACTGATAAGACATTACTTCGTGATGCTATGTCATGATAAGAGTTCTTACTTAATTGTATGTATATACAGGGTGGCCCACGCAAGTCGTTGGTAAAAAGTTTATGGGGTTCGTGATGTAATAAAACTTTGAAAAAATTCGCATAAACATGATTCATCGTGATATCCCTAATGCCTGTTTTACACGGTCAAAGAAATTCATGAATTTTGTAACCTTGAAGTTATTGTTGCGTGTAATACACAAAATTCTGGTGAATAAATTGACGACAATACATTCATGAATACATTATCACAATAGAACCTGCTCTAAGTTTTCGGCAATTTTTTGGGTAATTCAAGTTACATTTCGGTTTTTAAATTAATACCAACCTACTGGAAAGTGACATGTGCACATGGTGTATCCTAACATGGTGTAATCATGGTGTAATACATATGCAGCTGCTGCTAACGCATACAAAGCAGCACAATGTTTTTTTGTTACTTTTCCTATTTTAATTTTTAACACACAAATAGAGACAAGATGAAAAGAAAGTAACACTGAAAGTTGGCAATACATTGACAGTGCAGAAGTTTACAGTTGGCAAAAATTTGACCTTGTAATACGCCTTCACATTTTCAATTTACGAATTTATGCGTGAATAAATACTTGAGTTTCTTCATCAATTTCTTTGACCCTGTAAAACCGCTATAAAGAAAATACGTACATGTTTCTATCACTTTCGGTTCTACCGGAAGTGGCCATCAGCTTTGTTATTTTAAATTGAACACCCTGTATAATTTTACATATTCAGATTGCTCGTTTAATTCTTCACATTTTGTTAAGCCCTTTTGTAACTGCAAGAGAGTAAGAACTTTATGGCAATTGTCAATATTCACATTTAGGCGTAATCTGCTCCAGAACATTCTACACTCCATTGAGATTTCCCCATCGTTAATTAAGAGAAAATTAACCAATGTATTTATTGCTTCATAAATCACCAATTTAATCAATTAACTGGATGGGAAAATTAGAACCCAAGACAAACCAATGACGTGCGCAACTCTATAAATAATCCACAGCACAAATTCCAGCGTAATAATAAAAACAATTAGTGCCAACTAATATATTCATCGAAAAACACGGATAATATATATATATATATATATACAGGGTGTATCAGCCAAATGGAATAAATTCAATAATAAATAAATGGGGGCGTGTTCGAAAAAACGCTCGGACACGTCGATTGTTATTTTTAAGTGCGCATTTTTTTCAACAAAAACTTTTTATACAGGGTGTGTCATGTGACCGTGGCCAATACCAACTTTCTTATTTTAAATGCAACACCTGGTATATTATTCAATTTTTGGATTCTTCAGAAAATTCTAGACATATTTCATGTACAATGTCCTATACCTATCTTCAACTGTTTCGGAAATATTAAGTGTTTTCAGATTGATTGCAAAAATTAACATTTTTATGATTAATGAATGATTAATTAATGGAACGATGGAATGGCCAGCACGATCCCCTGATCTGACGTCATTAGACTTCTTCTTATGGGGATATGTCAAAAGTATTGTATACAAAACTAAACCCCTCGACTTAGCTGACTTAAGAAGACGAATAATGCTTGCGATTAGATCGGTCACGCCTGAGATGTTGAGTAACGTTAGAAGAAATTTCTATTTAAGATTAGGATGTTGCCAAGACGTTCACGGCGAGCATTTTGAACATCTCCTCCATTGAAATTTATTGTTTTTTTTTGTTTTTTTACATTATCAAGAAATAAACAGTATTACTTACTAGTTTTTGAGTGTGTTGTAACGAATTTCTGTAATCAAATAATTTTCTTTTTTTAATGTTAATTTTTGCAATAAATCTGAAAACACTTAATATTTCTGAAATAGTTGAAGATAGGTATAGGACATTGTACATGAAATATGTCTAGAATTTTCTGAAGAATCCAAAAATTGAATAATATACCAGGTGTTGTATTTAAAATAAGAAAGTTGGTATTGGCCACGGTCACATGACACACCCTGTATAAAAAGTTTTTGTTGAAAAAAATGCGCAACTAAAAATAACAATCGACGTGTCCGAGCGTTTTTTCGAACACGCCCCCATTTATTTATTATCGAATTTATTCCATTTGGCTGATACACAGTGTATATATATATAAGCACATAACTTCCTATAACTTTTTCCTTTACACATTTTTTCTGAAGTCAATAATAACAGAGCAATATGCTCCGAACAAAATAACAAAAAATATATTTTTCGAGATATCTAGTTAGCTATGCAATTTTTCCAAAAAACAAAAAGCTCATGAAATTGAACTCGTAAAACTGCAAGTACTTACAAGTTACAAGTTTTTGCTAATATTGATGGACGCTCCGTTAGAAAAGCAACAAATTCTGTTTTAAAAAGGTGTGCATTAATCATAATGGTGAACCTTTTGAACAAATTTAGTCTTAAATACTTTCCTAACTTTAATTACGTTGTTTTGGTACTACTTTAGTTACGTTCTAATATGCTTGTATTGTTTCTTAATTTATCGTCTGTCATTCCCTGTTTAGTAGTTTTGTACTTACGTAATTTTGTTTTATCAGAAATAATTTTTATATAAAATTGTAACTCCAACGAAATAAAAATTTTACACCAAGATAATAATGTTTATAATTTCGAAATGAAAAGAAAAATTTTAATAACCAACTTGAATTTTATTATTTAACGCGTTGCGCATCTATCAATTGTTTCCATAGCCTACTTCTTGAATAGTTCGAAAATGAAAAGTAAAAAATAACGATAATTTAAATATTTATAAAAATAACTATATCAAGAGGTATATCATTAGAATAGTTGAAAAAGAGCCTGTTTTATAAAGTTATGGCCAACTATGGTTTCCATTAGAAAAAACTCAACTTTGCCTCATAACTCAAAAATTATAGCTTTAATAAAATAATCGGTTAGATTGTATTATTAAGCACATAATTACGTTCAACTTTTTCCATTACACATTTTTTCTAAAGTCAATAATACACAGGCACAGAACCAAATAACAAAAAATATATTATTTCGAGATATCTAGTTAGTAATGCAATTTTTCCAAAAAAACAAAAAGCTCATGAAATTGAACTCGTGAAACTGCAATTCTTTCCCCATTTAATCGTTCCTCTATCTCCGCTAGTTTCCGAGATCCCCATGCTAAACATCTGAAAAAACTCAGCCTGTATATATATATATATATATATATATATATATATATATATATATATATATGTATATATATATATATGTATATATATATATATAAATATATAATCGTAGATTTGATTTGCTCAAATTTGACTTGCTCAATCTATTCTGAGAATATTAACTTAATGCGACATCTTATAAAAAAATAGACTGCTATAAGGCTACTGATCACAGTAAACGATTGAAATACATATTAAAAAAAAATTAGAGAGTTCCAATTGTGTAATGTCCAGTTCATTTTAATCGGAAATTAATTACCGTATTCACTTATTTCCATCAAAAGTATCCTATGATTAAGATTAACTGGAAGTTACCTAAACGTACAAATTAGAATTACAATCGATTGATTATAATTATTTGTAAATTTATATAACTCGATTTCTATTGATTAATTATTGACTTGTTTCCATCAAAAGTAATTTATGATTAAGATTAGTCGGAAGTTGCCGCCGAAACGTACTAATTACCATTAGATTTGATTGATTATTGATTATAATTGTTTGTTAATTTATATAACTATTGATTTATTAATAACTTGTTACCATCAACAATAATTCATGATTAAGATTAGCCTGAAGTTACCGCCGAAACGTACTAATTACCATTACATTCGATTGATAATTGATTATAATTATTTGTTAATTTATATATAACTATAGATTATTATTATTATTATTATATATATATATATATATATATATATATATATATATATATATATATACATATATATATATATATATATATATATATATTTATATATATATATATATATATTATATATATATTATATATATATTATAGAGATTATTATTGACTTGTTTCTATCAAAAGTAATCTATGATTAAGATTAATCGGAAGTTACCGCCGAAACGTACAAATTACCATTACATTCGCTTGACGATTGATGTATTGTTGCAGGATTAAAATTTAACTTGACTTGAATGGTTGAGACATTTGATTTAAAATGCTGTTCATTTTTTGTTTTACTTGGATTTTAATGACTTGTAATTCATATGAAACACTAAATCAAATGATGGCCATATATTCGGCACTTTAATAGGAATTACATTTTTTTTTCAATAACTAAATTAAAATCAGATACTATTTCATTCATACATGGAATAAAATGACACATGATTTGTTTGCTACTGTATTATTTTGATAAATTTATGCGACGAGATTTTTTTTTTGCAATTTTCATCGACATTTCCATTTAAATTACATCCTATTAAAATTGAACACGAATTAAAATGCAACACATAAAAATTCAATTCAATTAAATTGGTAAAAATCCCGGACGAGAATTGAAATGTCTACGAAAGATGAAGAAAATCAAATCAAATTAATTTATTCGTATCATTAGCTTTGTAATCATTGCAATTGTTATTATCTTATTTATTATATATTAATTATTTATCTTAAGAACTATTCCAGATTTGAGTTTTATTTTAATAGTAGGCAAATAGTTTTAGCCTACATGGCGATATGATTACATAAAAAAAATGTAAACCGTTTTATTCTTACCTTTCTACCTTGTAATTAAACTATTACATAATTAAAAATTCTCGCTCATTTCTATTTAACTGGTGTAAAAATATAACAATGAGTATTTCTTCATTCTGAATTGAAATATGGCAGTCCTTTAAACATCGGTTTATAATTTTCTGCAAATATTTTTTTGTTGTAATACACAATTTAACCCAATGCAATTTAATTATATTTAAAACTGAATTATATTATAGAGCACTCAATAAATCATTTATAAATAATGTCTATTTTCATTTGGAGACCACCAATTTAGTGCTTTTAAAATATATTCACCTCGTATTTGTGTTTGATTCTTTTAGAATAAGTTAAATTTTAATAATGTATATTTGATTTATACATTTATAATTTTTCCAAGTTGCATTGTATTGGAACACAACATAAAATAAATATAAGAAAAAAATTAGATTGCATTTACATGATTGATGGTTATGTCCTAAGTTAAATTATAGATTTTGAGTGCTTGCATTCAAATGAAAAGCGAATAGATTAATTGTGTAATAGTTAAATTAAAATGACATTCTATTCCTATGGAATATGAATATTTTGATTTAGTACGTGTATTTTTATGAAAATGAATTTAAAGCGTAAGGTAGTTTTTATGGTTCACGGATTAAATCAACACTCAATTTTATGATACCTTAATTTCAATATTACATGAATTATTTTGGTACATTTGTATTGTTGCAGGATTAAAATTTAACTTGACTTGAATGGTGGAGACACTTAATTTAAAATGATGTTAATTTTTTGATTTTACTTGAATTATAATGATTTGTAATTCATATGAAACACTAAAGAAAATGATGGCCATATCTTCCGCACTTTAATAGAAATTACATTCATTTTTTTCAATAACTACATCAAAATCTCATTCTATTTCATTCATACATGGAATAAAATGACAAATAATTTGTTTGCTACTGTATTATTTTGATAAATTTAGGCGACGAGATAGTCATTGCATCGACATTTCAATTTAAATTACATCCTATTTAAATTGAACACGATTTAAAATGGAACACAAATTAAAATGCAACACATTAAAATTCAATTAAATTAAATTGACACTTGTACATAATGGTAATAGAAAGCTTCGTTGGTCCTCGCCCAGAGGGCGCCACGATGCGCAGCCACGTCGTTTATTCATGCCAGAAATGATTTTGCATACGTTTCGTGCATATTTTGCTATTGTGTTTTGAAAATACACACTCATAAGGAGTTTTTAAACAGAAGCAGAAAGTCTTTTGCGTAATTACAAATGAAACAAAACTAAGCCGCGAATGGCGAACGGTGCGCCATCTGTATGTGGTGTACCATAGCTTCCTATTAAAATTGGGTTCGTGTACAAAAATAATGATATCCAATTTTAATGCGTGCATAAATAATTGATGTTGCATTGAAATGCATATTGAATTTGAATGCGAGTGTCTTGTGAATGAATGTACAATTTTAACTAATATATAATTTTAAAGCATCTTTCATTTTAATAAACCTATCGTTGAAATTGAACGCTAATAAATTCAGTTTTAAACAGAAAATATAATTTCATTTCAAGTGTGGTAAAAACGAAGTACAATTTTAATAAAGTTTCATTTAAATATGGTGCTATTTATGGCAAGAGTATTAAAAATGAAACGTAATATTAATTCAGACGTCTTAAAAGCAATCGTTATTAAAATCGCGTCTTCTATAAATAATGCGTTATTTGGAATAAAAATTAAATATAATTTAAATTCGAGTGCGGAAAACAGTGTTTCATTTTAGTTCAATTGAATAACAATCGAATGTCCGAAATTTATTCATCTCGCATTAAAACTAAGTACAATTTTAATGAAAGTATAAAATAATGAGGGCTAGCATAAATTCAGTGCAGATTATTTACAAGTTCCACAAAAATATCTTGCATTTTAATTGAGTTTCATATAATACAAACCTTTTAATATGTGTATAGAAAACTGCGCGTTCCAATGAAACAAATAAAAAATAATATGAACATTCTTTATAACAAGTCCGGTATAACATAAGAAGCCTATTTATAATTAAAAACAACGCAATTTAAATTGAAAGTTATATAAATTACATTTTAGATAATTGGAAAGTTGGTTTTTAAATTATCGCGTGTGTAATTTAAATGGCACTACTTTAATTTTACACATGAAGATTTTGTTCAATAAATAGTAAAATGGCGTTCCATACTCGGCTCCTCACCTGGATGGTGAAATAATTGATTTTATAAAGAAATATGTCTTTCATTATTTTCTATTGCCCTCAATAATATTTCTAATGCCCATATCCATAATCCGTACTTGACCTTGAGTTCGACTCAAGTCGTATATTTGGTTGCGTATTTTCTATAAAAGTTTATGGACTAAACGCAACCAAATGTATGACTTGAGTGTAACTCAAGCTTAAGTGCGGACTATAGATACGGGCCATAGTATTGTATAATAATCCCTCGATAATCTTACTTGTTTTACTCGTATATGCTATTTTATTATTCCTCTAAGATTAAGATATCATGCTGTAGATCAAGACCCACTCTTGAGTGATACAAATTTAAAAGTTTAACGCTTGCTCTGACATCCTATGTTTTTTGAATTTAACCATGCTATAATCTACAGGCTAAAACTAATTTTGAATATTCCATAAATGTATATTCTGATAGGGGCACTTTATTTGAAATACACTACAGTAGTTAAGCTACGAGAGCTCTAACGCACCCCCCGCAGAGATTTTGATTAAATTTAATTCGCGCTTTTTATTCGCGGAATTAATCGATCACCGCGAACAGCTACAATGGGATGATTGCGGAAATTGCGAGTAATTTAATTAATCAAAATCTCTGCAGGGGGTGCGTTAGAACTCTCCTAGCTTAACTACTCACTACTGCAAACCAATGTCAATACGGTCCAGCTTTCCTCGTTGACATTGTGATCAGAACTGAAAGATTCGAATCAATAATTTAGCCATTTGCACTCGAAATTAACACATTTGCCCATATGAATTCGAAATTATAAAGGCAAATGAAAAAAAAAAGTATTTTCATCTGCCTGATGATGCCACTGTGTAGCGAAACAATTGTCGCAGTACAACATTAAATATTTTGCGAAACTCACACCATTTGTGTTTTATTTATATATTTGTTAATTTATATAACTATTGATTTATTTTAATGTGCATTATAATTAATATGTGAGTATATATCTGATCGATTTCCAAACGGAAATGTGCAACGGTGTTTTTGTGATTTTCCGAGTGCACCTACGCAACTTCGTGACGTACTGCTGCAACCTTCAAACCTACTCCTAAAATGCAAACAAATATTTTTGCCTCTTTAATTAGGCAAGAATAACACGCGTGCAGATTCTTAAGTGCTGAATCAATGGCTTTGTAATTGGTGGCACTCAACATGCCAGAAGAAGGAACGTCGCATTAGGAAGTGCCGGTCGTTTGAACTATGACCCATCAACTAAGGCGTTAATTCTGCAAGTTTTTGGCGTGACCGAAGGACGCATTCATGAAATTAATTGGCTTTAAGATTATTTCAAGGTTTTATTATTGAGAGAACAGTGGGTTTTGTATGTTTTCTAGGAATAATAATCTTTATGTTCCCATCATTTATTTATATAATTTAATGAAAATAAAAATAGGTATAGGTATGTAATGTATACAGGGTGTCCTAAATAGAGTAGGATTGCATGGGTATCTTTCTTATTCCTGAAGCTAGAGATCTGGTAAAATAGGCAATATTGTGCAGTTATATATGCTGGTTCAGATTATGTTGAAAATTTTTCAAAAATCCGAGCATTTTAGAAGTTGTTCTAAAAAACTAAAAATCGCGATTTTCTAAAAACTCCGATATTTCCATAATTATTAAAGATGCGGAAATAAGTTTAAAATAAACGTTACTTGATTCGATCGCACTAACTTCAGAATCAAGTCAAAACAAAAGTAAAAATGGCGGTTTCCGACATATTAATAGCAATTTTCTTATTTTAAATGGCCGCCATGTTTTTCTCTTTTCAACGATGTATAATAATCTATGTCAAAATAAACAATATGGGATATATCAATTGTTCTAATTTTATTTTTGTTCTGTAAATTATTTTTAAAACAAATGTAAAAAAAATAATAAAGGTAAGTAGTAAAATAACAATAAATTATAAAAAATGCTCAAATTGCTGAATATTATTCTCTACATGGCTAAAAAGAGCTAAAAATGTGGCAATGAGAAAGTGCTTTTGGTTTTCTTATACCTTTTCAAAAACTTCAGAAAAAAATAAAAATAAATCGCAATATTTCGGATTTTGTAAAATACCTCCGGAAGTAAGCGGAAATTTCTGGTTTTCTCAAAAGAATATTACTGACCACTAAATTACGTAAGTTTTTTGTAATTTAACCGCCTTTGTGACTATTACGGTTTCCGAGATCGCCATGCTGTTGTTCCTTATATTGGACACCCTGTATAGCAATATGATCCACCATTAATATGCTCGACCCAATAGTAAACATGTGCCATTTCAACAGGAATCTCTTAACTGTTTCAATATTTCGTTTGTTGATAATAAGTTATTATACATATTTTATTTATACTACCTATACATTAATGCAAATATTAATGTATTTTGTGCATTATTGATACATACCGTTACGCTCATATGACCTTATGAGTTAAGACTCCGACTAATCAATAATCGTGGGATCGATATTTGGTCAGTGCGATATTAATGTTTTTCAAATATCATCGATTTTTTTAGTGTAAAATAGGTAGATCATTATCAAAATTTAAAGAAAATTATTTCACTGATAAAAATGATTTTTACATAAAATAGGTAGATCATTATCAAAATTTAAAGAAAATTATTTCACTGATAAAACTGATTTTCACATAAAATAGGTAGATCATTATCAAAATTTAAAGAAAATTGTTTCACTGCAATCTCTTTGTCATCAACTATACAATTTATTCTATTTGTGTTGAATATGTTAAGTGCACATTTTTTTAATGGTTTACCAAGAATCATACGCGAAGCGGAAACTACTTAGAAATTTTAATTACATGTAAACAGCGCTTATTAAAAAAATGCACGTTGTATTGTCGTACATTTATTTATTCCTTTGATATTCCTCAAGGTTAGTCTGAGTATGATATAGTAACTTTATATTCCTGTAACAACTGTAAGTAGTTTATAGACTGCACTTATGTTTTTCAATATTTCGAAGTATGCAGACTACATTAAAAAACTGATCGTTAATATACAGTATGTCGCCAGATTGAGTTTACAAGAGGAATATTTTTTTAATTTTTACTTTTATGTAAAAATGTTGTACGAATTATAATTCCTGCTTGATCTGAAACTACCAGTTCAGTTATTGAAAGTTTGATTTATTTATACAGTGTGTTTATACAGTATGTACCCAGATTGAGTTTACTAGAGGAATATTTTTTTTATTTTTAATTTTATGTAAAAATGTTATAGGAATTATAATTCCTGCTTGGTCTGAAACTACCAGTTCAGTTATTGAAACTTTGATTTATTTATACAGGGTTTTGGCTAAAAATTTCATATTTAATTTTGACACCTATTTATTTACTATTTGCCAAAGGAATTTAAAATTACATTTAACAGCATTAATGATAAATACAATCATTCAAACAATCCCCCAAATGCAGAAAATGATACTGAAAATTTAAATATTTATACAGGGTGTTGGCAAAATCAATTTTTTTATATCTTATTTTGATACTTATTTATTTACTATTTGCCAAAAGAATTTAAAATTACATTCAACAGCATTAAAGAAAAATAAAATCATTCAAACAATCCCCCAAATGCAGAAAATGATACTGAAAATTTAAATATTTATACAGAGTGTTGGCAATTTTTTTTTTAAATCCTATTTTAATACTTATTTATTTAATATTTGCCAAAGGAATTTAAAATTACATTTAACAGCATCAAAGAAATATAAAATCATTCAAACAATCCCCCAAATGCAGAAAATGATACTGAAAATTTAAAAAGTCGCCTAGGAGAGGCATTTGCATCAATAACTATTGAAGAAATCTAACAGTCTTCATGACTTTGATACCAGTCTTGAACTGTATGAAGAAAATGATAGGGGATTGTTTAAATTATGTTATTTTTTATAATTATTTGACATAAAGTGTCAAAATTAGATTTTTTTTAAATTTAGCCAACACCCTGTATAAATAAATCAATGTTTTAATATCTGAAATGATAGATCCAGACCAAGCAGGAATTTTAATTCCTATAACATTTTTTACGTAAAAGTAATTTTTTTAAAAAAATCCCTCTTGTAAACTCAATCCGGAGACACACTGTATATAAAATGCTAAGAAATTTCAACATTAATGACATCATTTTAAAATCTAGAATTTGTTTTAAGCATCTTAATTTTAAAATTTTATTAATTATCTTGAGCCATTTCTGAATAATGAGTCCGCATAAAAGGTATCACATCTACACACACACACACACAGAGCAGACATTTTCAAAATTTACTCAAAGGACTCAGACCAACAATTTCTGTTAAAAACTGGAATTTGAAAATTTTTACATATTTTCAAAATTTAATGAAAACAAAAATATTATAAAAGTAAACAACCATTTCCCGTTGTGGATTTTTTTTAAGACATTTTAAAATCCAGAATTTATTTTAAGCATCTTAATTTTAAAATTTTAATTATTATCTTGAGCCATATCTGAATAATGAGTCCGCATAAAAGGTATCACATCTACACAAACACACAGCAGACATTTTCAAAATGTACTCAAACGACTCAAACCCACAATTTCTGTTAAAAACTGGAATTTGAAAAATTTCACATATTTTCAAAATTCAACGAAAACAAAAATATTATAAGAGTAAACAACCATTTCCCGTCGTGGATTTTTTCAAGACATTTTAAAATCTAGAATTTGTTTTAAGCATCTTAATTTTAAAATTTTATTAATTGTTTTCAGCCATTTCTGAATAATGAGTCCGCATAAAAGGTATCACATCTACACAAACACACAGCAGACATTTTCAAAATGTACTCAAAGGACTCAAACCCACAATTTCTGTTAAAAACTGGAATTTGAAAATATCCACATATTTTCAAAATTTATTGAAAACAAAAATATTATAAGAGTAAACAACCATTTCACGTTGTGGATTTTTTTCAAGACATTTTAAAATCTAGAATTTGTTTTAAGCATCTTAATTTTAAAATATTATTAATTATCTTGAGCCATTTCTGAATAATGAGTCCGCATAGAAGGTACCACATCTACACACACACACACAGAGCAGACATTTTCAAAATTTACTCAAAGGACTCAAACCCACAAATTCTGTTAAAAACTGGAATATGAAAAATTTCACATATTTTGAAAATTTAATGAAAACAAAAATATTATAAGAGTTAACAACCATTTCACGTTGTGGATTTTTTTCCAAGACATTTTAAAATCTAGAATTTGCTTTAAGCATCTTAATTTTAAAATTTACGAGTACTGCTATACTCGTAATTTTAACATATTATTTATGAGTTATGAGTATTTATGAGTATGAGATTTATATAAGTCATGAAAACCGGAATTATCCAGATTTTTCGAGATGGAGAGAGCCCTAAATGGACCCTGCACAGTCTAGAAATATGTTCAGCGATATTTTTATAGACATGATATACAAATAGATTACAAATTTTTCACACGTATGTTTTCATAATCATTTATCATTCATACCACAATCATTTGGACTGTGCCTCATAATTTACGTAACTGCATATTATAATGTAGCCAATAATAGTGTACATTTGATTAAACGGACCGGAAATTCATAATCATATGTAATCTTGTTGTAAATTTTAATGATAATAAGATGACTAATAATATAGTGAATTATCAATGATCTACGATGTCGTAGTGACAATTACATAGCGAAGGTGTGTCTGTATAAAGTACACAATTACAAATTAAAGGTATTGTATTAGAATTTATTAATTTAGCGTGTAGTGTATAATTGAATTAAACTACATTACATGTTGTTGTAATTAAAACTGTATCATTGGTGAAATTCATAGTCATAGAATGATATATGGTTTTGTAGTAATGTGTTGTATTGTGTGAGATGCATTGTCAGTCATTACCACGATGGTTGCGTTTCTCATTTGTAACTGATACATTTTTTAGGTGTCTAGATAGGGGCTCATGGGCAACATACAAGCGGCCAGGGAACAAACTTTTATCGGCCCATTTTGCATTCACATAAAATTGCAATAATACCATATAATCAAAATAATAATCATACTTCAAAATTTTACAAATATGCAAAAATCAAGAATACTTTACAATAAATAATTTAAAATGGAATATATTATTTTTAAAAACATAACACCTCTGAGGATGGCTTATAAAAGCCGAAACTAGTTGGGTGTAGAACATCAAATAAAAAGATTACATAACTAAGAGAAAGTACTCCCCATAAAGAAAAAATCAATATAAAATTTAATACCGTAAGTTTTTCAAAATACTTATTTATTTATTAATACAGAGGTCCCTAAAATGTGCGTTCAGTACTGCTTTCAATCATATTAAATAAAATATGAAAAAGATTAGGTAATTAAAATTAGTCATGCTTTGACTTAGAAAATTTAATTGTAATTTATAAAATCTTCATTAAAATTACAAAGTTTTATTAGATCCAGCATTTTTTTGAATTATTGGAGTTTCATTCAGAAAGCATATCCCTTACAAAGTTGTTAAAATGTTCAGAGTTATTTGCAGAAAATTTATTGAACATGAAAGAAAAAAAATAGTAATTAAAAAAATTGAAATGTAATTTTCAACATTATTACTTTTACAAATTTTACATTACAAATTATAATTTAAATTGTAAAATATTAATCAAAACACAAAATCGTCATTTGCATTATTCAATTTATATTGAAAATTATAATAATAATGATAATAATAATGTTTACTAGCGGGAGAACCTGCATAATATACACATACAAAATAAAAATAAAAACTTACTAAAGGAAAATGAACTTGAAACTTGATTTGATTTGATTTTTTACACGAAAGTAAAAAATGTATATTATAAATTCCGAAACTCAAAGGAAATAACAAATTTATTATGATAAATGATAGAATTTAGTTGGAAATTATAAAATTCTTATAGTAAATACGAAAATATGAATTATAAATTTCAATGTTAAATTGAAATTTGAAATTTTAGCATAAATTATAAAAAAATTATCCTCAAAACATATAACTCACTAAGTTATTAATATTCCGACAGAAATTTGCTAAAATATTAATGCAAAATACAAAATTATGTACAAAATTACAAAGAGAAATTATGATGTTATTGTTGCAAATGACAAATTTTGATATTTTATTACAAATTGCAAGTTCATCAAACCATAAAATTCTCATTGAAATATCTCGCTTGCAAACTGCAGTGAATTGGAAATTACAAAATTTTCATTAGAGTTTTTTAATATAATTACTAGACTTTTCATAAATTGTAAAGATCAATGGAATCTACTAGTTTTTTATTGGAATTTATAACCCCAGAAATCATATTCCTTGCAAATGTATTAACCATTTCATAGAAATTGGCAAAAAATATAATGGATGGTGTAAAATGTTGATTTTTTTTTAATTCAACAAAAACAATGTAATTTAGCATTTTAACTACACATTACAAAAATTTCTTCGAAAATCCCATAAATAATAATATCATTATGATGAATGTTACGAAATTTTGATGATGGATTTCAGTAATTCAATAGAAATTATGGAGAATTAATTATAAATTTCAAAAGGTTTAGACTTTGTAAATGTTGAATATAAATTGGAACATTTTAGTGAAAATTGCAAAGTTTCTATTATGAATACAATATTTCAAAGGAATTAGAAAACAATCATAACGTATAAATAAGTTTACATTAGCATTATAACAAATACAATAATAAATAAGTAAATAAGTAAATAAAGAAATATATAAGTTTTATTGGAATTATGTAATTTTCGTTGTGACTTTCATCATTTATCATTCTAAATTACAAAATTGCAATAACTTTATGAAAATTTTATTGTTAATTGATAAATTTCGCTGTAAAATGTAAACTATTCAACATTCGTATTATAAATTACAACATTTCAGCAGTGATTATGAAAATTTTATTGTAAATTACCAAAATTTCACTATAAAATGCAAACTGTCATTGGAATTTCCAAATTGTATCGAGTTGATAAAATGTTTATAGTTATTTGTAGAAAATTTTAAGAAAATAAACTTAGGTGGAAATTACGAACTTTTCATTAGAGATTACAAAATGTTCATTAGAAATTATAAAATTCTTATTGTAAATACAAACATTTTACTACATTAGTACATTTGTACTCCTTACAAAGTAGAAAAAATTATTAAAAATTGCAAAAAGCTAATCAAACCACAACGTAGTCATTAAAAATATATCATGTCGATTGAAAATTAAATTTACAAAAATTTCAAAATTTTCAATACATTTTTTTATTAGAAATACCAATTTTTTTATAAATTACAAAGATTAATGGAGTCAGCCAATTCATGTAAAATTTTCAACCATTTTTGTCGAATTTTCATTTTTCGCTGTCAACATTTTTGAGATTTTTTTACATTTCAATTTATAACTGTCGAGTTGTTGGACATTTCTGTGGTGAAAATTTCAATAATTCTGTCAAAAATTGCAATTTTCTATCAAAATTTTAGTGATTAATGGGAAGTTGTGTTAATTCATGTAAAATTTTCAACTTTCACTGTCGAATTTTCATTTATTGCTGTCAACATTTTTGATTTTTTACATTTTAATTTATTACTGTCGAGTTTTGGATATTTCTGTGAAAATTTCAATCATTCTGTCAAAAATTACCCAATTTTCTATTTAAATTTTAGTGATTATTGGGGAGTTGCGTTAATTCATGTCAAATTTTCAACAATCACTGTCGAATTTTCATTTATTGCCGTCAACATATTTGATTTTTTTTACATATTAATTTATGACAGTCGAGTTTTGGATATTTCTGTGAAAATTTCAATCATTCTGTCAAAAATTTCAATTTTATATCAAATTTTTAGTGATTGTTGGGGAGTTATGTTAATTCAAGTAAAATTTCCAATCAATGTCGAATTTTCATTTATTTCTGTCAACATTTTTGAGATTTTTTTAAATTTCAATTTATTACTGTCGAGTACTAGGATATTTCTGTGAAAATTTCAATCATTCTGTCAAAAATTACCCAATTTTCTATTTAAATTTTAGTGATTATTGGGGAGTTGCGTTAATTCATGTCAAATTTTCAACAATCACTGTCAAATTTTCAATTATTGCAGTCTACATTTCTGAGATTTTTTAACATTCCAACTATTACTGTCGAATTTTTGATTATTTGTTTGAAAATTTCAATAATTCTGTTAAAAATTGCAACGACTACTCTCAAGGATTCAATGATTATTGTTGATTTCCATTGATTTCGTAAAAATTTCAATGTGGAGACTGACAAATTTTTAATTATTTCTGTAAAATTTCAATAGAAGCCAAAAATTGCAGTTTTTCTGTAAAATTTTTAGTCATTATTGGAGAGTTGTATTAATTCATGTAAAATTTTCAATCGCAGTCGATTTTTTATTTATTTCTGTCAACATTTCTGATTTTTTTAACAATTTAATTTATTACTGTCGATTTGTTGGATATATCTGTGAAATAATTATTCTGTTAAAAAGTTCAATTTTCTATCATTTTAGTGATTATTGGTGAGTTATGTTAATTCATGTCAAATTTGCAACCATCACTGTCGAATTTTCATTTATTGCTGTCAACTTTTCTGATTTCTTTTTTAACATTCTAAACATTAATATCGATAAAAAGTGAGTTTAAAGTGAGATAAAAAATATATAGTACGTTTATATATTGTTTATTAGGTTAATTTCAATTTTATCATAAGCAACACAAACAAGAAGAAACACAATTACAACGAGTTACTCACCTATTCTATATGTGATATTATTACGTACAGCATACGTTTAACAAATTAGGGAATTACATGAATTTTACTTGACCTTGGCTAGATTAAAAAACACCCCTTAAAATCAGGTTACCTCCAACGAGTTAAGGTTAGATCTGTAAAATGTCATAAGTTGCTGTTAAGGAAACAATGAATTAATTGTGGTTCTTATAAAGAGTTGAGAAAAAACATGGAATGAAACAATATGTGAAATATTAAAAAAACAGTGGTATAGATTTTAAGGAGGCAAATACAAAAAGTGCGGACAGAAGTGAATGGCGGGTGAATGACAGTACAAAAGGATAGCAGGACAAAACCTCGACGAGGGATTTACAGGAAAAAATCATTTATAGAATTTTTAATGAATTCTCACATAATCAATATGTGATATTATTACTTTTCTGATCTTTCATACAGATACAGAAAAAAATTAATTAGATACAACTACTACAGGTGCTCAGGCAAGAATGTATCTAGATACGAATCTAGATATTTGAAATGTATCTAGATATTGTATCTAGATATATGTATCTAGATACATTACAACACTGCTAATTTGTAGCATTATAAAATGTGTCTCTTTATTAATTTAGTTAATTAATTTTAGTGTGAAGTTAATAGAGGTTAATCTCTTTTTTATATATTCAAAATATACAATTATAACAAGTTTATTAAATAGTTAAATATAATTGAGTCTTATATATTAGCAATAATTGATTTATGTTAGGGAGATATTGTTTAAATTAATTATATAGGGAGATCATAAAATTGTCAGACTGCCACTATATGTTAGGTGTTAGTTCATTTAGAGTTATCCAGGGTGCACCACGAGGAGGCGAACTAACTTTACACCCCTATTATTTATTATTACTTCTAATGTATTGGAAGTAATAGATAGCTAAAAGTTTCAATTGGTCTAGGCATGTGCCTCTAAGGTCAATTGGAGCAACTCGAAAAATTGTGATTTTTAGGAAAAAAATACGTTTCTTTGAAAAATAATTATTGCTTCATAAACCCCCTGGACAAATGCGATTGCCTACGGGGGTCCACTATGGCTAATTGTGCTTGTATTTGGGCCATCTATGACTACTATAAATTTCGTCCGAATCGGTTGAGGCGTTCTCGAAATGGAATTTCATCGAGATGGCAAAAACGCTACATTTTCGAAAATTTCGAAAATTGAAACGACTTTGCAGGTATATTGAGTGTGGTCTCGTATGAACCGTTTGAGTCCCAAGAATTGAATGATACCATTGGCATTGAAATTCGACCGTCCGCTCAGAAGTTTAATTTCATCAGCCCCTTTTTGAAATATTTTTGAAATTTCTCAACTTTGATGGCGGATATCTCGAGAACCACTGGGGCTAGGAGGCTAAAAGTGTGCTCATTGGAATCCGGAGGATCCAATTGGTTTAGGCATGAGCTTCCAAGGTCAATTGAAGCAACTCGAAAAAACGCGAATTTTCGGATTTTCGTTTTAGTCGATTTGATCAGAAAATCATTGATTTTACGTTTTGCCAACTGGGTGTTTAACCAAGAGGCACATTTTCAAATCATTCTATGGGGATATAGCCCCATATATGGAGCATATTTTTTATATTTGTACTTTAACCATTTTAACAATATTTTTTACAACATTCTGTGAATTACAACAATCTGTGTTGTGATGTTACACTATTTTCGCGATTCAACGAGCATAAATCACCTCTTATTTCTGAGCTCATCATTTAGCACATGATCTGGCAGAAGCATTCGTCTCGATTTCACAACGTGCCTTTGTACTTTCCATGAGAAATCGCTTCGTAGAAATCCGAGCCGTTAAACTGGCTCTGCGTTTTCGAACGATAAAACGTGGTTTATTATTACAGCGCTGCAAATTTGCCATAAAAAAAGTACGAGTGCTCCCTGCTTTGAGAAATTTAACGATTGAATTTAGTGTATTTTCAAAAAAGAAGAAGAAAAAAAAAAGAAGTTAGATTAAATTTCTCTATTTCGATGGAAAATGAATATTTTGATTTAGTACGTGTATTTTTATGAAAATGAATTTAAAGCGTAGTTTTTATGATTCACGGAATAAATCAACACTCAATTTTATGATACTTGATACTTTATATGATACTTATTATCATGATACTTTAATAATTTCAATATTACATGAATTATTTTGGTACATTTGTATTGTTGGTTTTGACTTGAATAAATATTTTGTGAAGAATAAATTCGGAATCCTGGTGATTATTGAATGTAAACTGTTTTCCATCAATAATAACACAGGCCGACATGATTATTGGTGTTTTGAATTTGATAAGTGTTCTTAGCTAATACGGGTACGTTGATTCTGAATGGGGATTTTGTTTGAGCCCATCACGTCAAGATTTTTCACAAAATTAAAAAAACCTTGTGAGATATTTTATACTAGAGCAAAGAAGTACCTTTATGATATTTCCTAAGTTGCATTAAAATTATTTCTTTAAAATACTTGATACATCGGTAGAAAATATTTTAGTATAATATTATGTTTATTTCATTTCAATGACAACATTGTTTCATTTTCGCATCTGCCAAGGTCAACTTGATGGCATCGGCAGTTGTTTACGAAATAGTTAGTTAGCGTCAGTTGTTTGTAGCATCGAGTTGTGTTTTGTTTTCTGAGTGTTTAGTGCGTCATAATGTCATCAAGAAAGTGCAAAAACAGTCCTGATATATTTTGTTACGTGTGTGGTGATTTAACGGTAGCAAAGCATCAACGAAACATAACAGAATTTAAGCTTATTACGGTTACTTCGGTGTAAAGCTTGGTGATCAGGACAAACCGTGGGCTCCACACAAAGTGTGCTTTCAGTGTGTCGAGCTATTGAGAAAATGGACAAAAGGTACACGTAGCTCTTTACCCTTTGGCATTCCTATGGTATGGAGGGAACAAAAAAACCATGGAGGCGACTGTTACTTTTGCTCCTGCGATGTCAAGGGTTTCAATTCGAAAAATAAACATACTATTCAGTATCCTGATTTACCGTCTGCTAAACGATCTATACCTCGTGGACCAGGAATTCCCATTCCTCCACCTTTTCTTCACATAATCCAACAGCAATCATCAGATGAAAGTTCAAACGAAAAAACCGATGAAGACGAATTCAATCCTGATATAGACCAACCTCAACAGTTTATCCAAGCTGAACTAAATGACTTAGTGAGAGACTTGGGCCTATCGAAGGATGCTGCACAAATCTTAGGATCACGACAAAAATCTGTTGGCTCCAGGAACCACATTTTCGTGGTATAGGCATCGTGAAAAAGAGTTCGCGGAATATTTCTCTCAAGAGGGTTCACAGGTGTATTGTATTAATATTCCTGAAGTAGTCATGAAACTGGGAGCTGACAATTACGATTCCACATTATGGAGGTTATTTATTGATTCTTCTAAGAGAAGTCTGAAGAGTGTCTTGTTGCACAATGGTAATACTTATGCCTCAGTGCCTCTTGCTCACTCTGTGCATCTCAAAGAAACGTATGAGATTCTTGAGCTGTTGCTAAATACAATAAAGTATAGCGAATATTGTTGGCAACTCTGTGGAGACCTCAAAATAATATCCATGCTTTTGGGTCAGCAGTCTGGATTCACAAAGTATCCATGATTTTTGTGCGAATGGGACAGTCGAGCACGAAATTTACATTACGTTAAGAAAGAATGGTCGCTCAGAGAAAGACTTGTACCGGGACAAAAAATGTGCGTGCATTAGTTGACCCAAAATTAATTCTTTTGCCTCCCCTTCACATAAAGTTAGAATTGATGAAGCACTTTGTCAAAGCTTTAAATAAACAAGGTGGCTGCTTTAAATACCTGTGCGACAAATTTCCTGCACTTTCTGAAGCTTAACTTAAAGAAGGAATTTTTGTAGGCCCTCAAATTCGAACCTTAAAATCGGACAGATTGTTCCAGAATACAATGACCCAGGATGAATCTGAAGCATGGAGTCCTTTCGTAGAAGTCATAGACAGTTTCCTTGGAAACTACAAGTCTCCAAACTAGAAAGAAATTGTAGCCAACATGGTCGAAAATTATAAAAAACTGGGATGCAATATGAGCGTCAAACTTCATTTTCTGAATTCCCACATTGACTTTTTTCCCGAAAATCTTGGAGGTGTCAGCGAGGAACAGGAAGAGAGGTTCCATCAAGACATAAAGGAGATGGAAAGACGTTACCAAGGAAGATGGGATATTAGAATGATGGCTGATTACTGCTGGACTTTGAAGAGGGACTCGCTCGCAAAAATCCACAAAAAGAAAACTACAAAACGCAGTTTTGAGGGAAAAAGAGAACGATTTTATAAAAAAAAAAACAACGATTGTCTGACGTAGATTATGCTGCATTGTTTTTTTAATGAACAACTCAATTTTGCAGTGTAATTTTCTATTAAATATAGTTTCAAAAAATATTTTCTCAATATTTTTGGCAGTTTCTATGAAAAATTTCAAACACACTTTTCCTGAAAACCTGACGTGCTGGAAAAAAACTAAGCACAGATCCGTGATCAGCACACCCCATTTACTATAGGACACCTATTAAACTTGAAACACTTTTTCATGAAAAAAAAATAGGCCTGTGAAATCGTTACACTTATCAAGCACGATAAAATTTCATCACATGGTACATCTGCAAAGTTCGTTTACCAGCCAAATGCAAGAGACGCAGACTGATGAACTCCCCGCGAGGAAAATGCGAAGACTGGTCCGGACGCCATCAATCAAATCCGTATAAGCGCACAGAAATTTTTAACTGGTTTTTCAGCATCGATTTTACCGGTCAAATAAATTAGTTAACAACAGCCTCGGAATGTACAGGCACAACCATAAGAGAACGCCGAGCGAAGTCGAGGAGCCGAAGAGTGCACGCCACTGAGTGGCCACTGGTTTTCCTTCGCCGCTTGCAAAAACAACGAGCGATTATGATGGATGTGTTTTCTGCACGAAGATCGCCCACCAAAGCGTCAAGAGCCATGAATTATTGAACGGCATCATTTGCAAGTCATTTTGCTGCCGCGAATGATGAGGATGTAGTCGTGGTGTACAAATGTTCAATTGTTTGCACCTAGTCAATAGGAACGTAATGATGAGACACAATAAGTGGTGAAAAGTGTAAGGAAATACAGCGAAAACAAGAAAATTTGAACTCCTAGAGGACATCGTGATAAATGATCACATATACCAGCTGCTCTAGAACAGGACAAGCTGGTAAACAGAAGAGATACAAAAATAAGTTAGAACCAAGAAACAACTATGGAAAAAATACCTAGAAATGAGAACAGCACAAGAATATGGCAGATACAAAGAGCAAAGAAATATAGTCAAAAAGATAATAAAACAATCAAAAGAAACATCATGGGATAAATTTGGAAAAAATAATGGAAAATGAGAACCAGAAGCCTTCTACATCATTATCAGAAGAAACAACAAAGACAAAACGATAAAACTACACCAAATAAAGGATGAGAAGGGAAATATACTTACAAAGAAAGAAGAAATAGGAGAAAGATGGAAACAATACTTTGAAAGTTTACTGGAAAAAGATGACAAAACCAAAGATAAACAGAATACAGAAACAAAAATAGAAAACAATAACAATAAGAGAGACAAACAAGACACCGACGAAGAACAAGAAATAGGTATAGAAGAAGTTAGAACAGCTCTAGGGAAAACAAAACTTGATAAAGCACCAGGAATATAGACAAAATGAAAAATGAACATTCGAAATACATGGGAGAAAAAGGTATACTAATAACTATGCAGTAACTAGCACACTGGAAATAGGATACGAAGAAACATTTAAATAAGTAATTAATGGGAAAGAAGGAAAACAATGGACCAGAGGAAAATATAACATAAAGCAAAGACAACATTTTAAATGGAGAATAGACACATAGAACATATGAAGCATTATGAGAAGAAAAGTTGAATAAAAAAAGAAGTGAAACGAATTCTAGATGTTTTTAATAATAATATAATACTTTAATAATGGAAAACATACCTAGAAATCATTTTGGTCAGGAACGACGAAAAATGAGAGGGAACGCGAGAGGAGGCACTAATATTTAGACCGAACATATTAAGATACATCATAATAGAAACATACACAAATAACATAATGATATCGGTTGAAAAGGTTGAAAGTATGGACTTTAATTAGCATATGGATAAAACGAAGACGGACAGTGACCACTATCCTCTAACAGCACGAATAAAAACAACAAGAAGAGAACCGAAACAAACACAGAAAACAGTCGATAAGGAAGTAAGAATAGAGAAATTTAGAATATACAAGCTAAGTGACAAACAAGTAAGGGAAAACTACCAGGAATCAATACAAGAATTAATAAGAGGCACTCAAAACAGCGGAAAAACAAAAGTAGAAGATTTATTGGTCAATTTCAAATATATTGTAAGAGAGGCAACAAAACACGCCTGTGGAAAAACTAAAAGTACACGAAACAAAAAACAAACAAGCTGGCGGAACAAAGAAATCAAGGAAGAAGTTGAAACAAAAATGGAAAAAATACCTAGGCACAAAAAACGAAGAAGACTACGAAATATACAAGCCACAAAGAAAGAGGAATATTGAATATTATGTAGAATTTGATCAATAAAAGAATATATGGCAAAAGAAGATTAGAAACAACAAGGAGATGTAGACTAATACAATTAAGCATCAAAAACAAACTACTAATAAACAAAGGAAGAAAAAACAGACGAAAGTAAAAGAGAAAATGGTAACGTACAAACTTAAAGAAACACGACACCGAAAAATATACGAAAAGATATTAAAAAGGAAACACAAAAACATAAAAAAATACAAAAATACACTAGAGTACAACCTACCAGAAATGAAATATCACTAATAAACTATTACCTATTAAGCAGACATACAATATAAATATTTAAAAAAAAGTTAAAGTAATGAGACATATAGAGAAAAGAAGTGACCACTACCTAAAGTAAAGATAAAGAAGAAGTAGACGTAGAGTTGACATAAAGTAGAAGTAGAAGATGGTAAAGAGACGAAGAAAAAAAAAACGAAGAAAAACAGACGAAAGTAAAAAAGAAAATGGTAACGTACAAACTTAAAGAAACACGACACCGAAAAATATACGAAGATATATTAAAATGGAAACACAAAAACATAAAAATATACAAAAATACACTAGAGTACAACCTACCAGAACTGAAATATCACTAATAAACTATTAGCTATTAAGCAGAAATACAATATAAATATTTAAAAAAACTTAAAGGAATAGGACATATAGAGAAAAGAAGTGACCACTACCTAAAGTAAAGATGAAGAAGAAGTAGATGTAGAGTTGACGTAAAGTAGGAGTAGAAGATGGCAAAGAGACGAAGAAAAAAACGAGGAAAAAACAGACGAAAGTAAAAGAGAAAATGGTAACGTACAAACTTAAAGAAACACGACACCGAAAAATATACAAAGAGGTATTAAAAAGGAAACACAAAAACATAAAAAGATACAAAAATACACTAGAGTACAACCTACCAGAAATGAACTATCACTAATAAACTATTAGCTATTAACCAGAAATACAATATAAATATTTAAAAAAGTTGAAACTAATAAGACATGTAGAGAAAATAAGTGATCACAACCTAAGGTAAAGATAAAGAAGAAGTAGACGTAGAGTTGACGTAAAGTAGAAGTAGAAGATGGTAAAGCGACGAAGAAAAAAAAACGAAGAAAAAACAGACGAAAGTTAAAGAGAAAATGGTAACCTACAAACTTAAAAAAACACGACACCGAAAAATATAAGAAGAGATATTAAAAAGGAAACACAAAAACATAAAAAGATACAAAAATACACTAGAGTACAACCAACAGAAATGAAATATCACTAATAAACTATTACCTATTAAGCAGAAATACAATATATAGATATATAGAGAAAAGAAGTGACTACTACCTAATGTAAAGATAAAGAAGAATTAGACGTAGAGTTGACGTAAAGTAGAAGAAGAAGAGGGCAAAGAGACGAAGAAAAAAAAACGAAGGAAAAACAGACGAAAGTAAAAGAGAAAATGATAAGGTACAAACTTAAAGAAACACGAAAGATTCGAAGACATATTAAATTGGGAATACAAAGAACCAGAATAAGATACGAATTGAAGAAAAAGTGTTAAGATAGCTTACTAGAACTGTTCAAAGAAAGCTGGGAAAGCTTCTTGGGAGGATTATAACTTTGTAAAAATGGTTAATTTTTTTTTAAAACCTCATCAACTTCTTCTAAATAGTTTCTACGATTTGTACTTTCGGCCTTTCATCATGACCTCTAAACAAAACAAATTTGGTGTTTGTTTTGTAATAGAACAACTTCTACAGTGATCATATTTGAGAGAGCTATTAAAAAGAGAGTATTTTTGTGTAGCGACTCGATGATACTCAAAAATAATTAAATATATAAACAAAATGAATTAAAATAAATATCAAATAAAAAAAAACTGTTTAAAAAAATGTTGAGAAACTGAAGAAAACGTAAAATAAATACAGTGTGTTTCACTTGAAATAGTAATACCTCAGTAACTTTTAAATATAATCGGACTCTCTGCTACCCTTAGGGTGTAAAGATTGGTTTATTCACTGCTTCACTGTTCTATAAACTCCTTCCATTTCTTCCGATCTTTTGCTGGTGCATTTGCTTGTCTATAGGTGCTATTTCTGGATTTTAGGATTTCCTCAACTTTTTTTTTTTTAAATCATTAATAATATCTAATCTATTTATTTGTATAAATCATCATCTCTCTATGAGATTAATTTGCTTTCCTCACACACAATTAATATTTCCTTAATAACTGTTACAATCCAATTGTGCCTAAAGTACTCGCGCCTGCTGCATAGTAACCTGTTCGTGTCGTCGCACACTGACGAGAGCATGATAGTCCCAAGGCTATAAATATCGACTTCTAACTTGTGTTTTTCTATTCCCAGATTTTTTTGTGATCACCCCCCCCCATTTTAGTCTTTAGTCTTCTGTCCACTTTCGTGTGTTTTTCTATTTTTGTTGTTCCGCAGCTTTCTTTGAACGATTCTAGTAAGCTATCTTAAAACTTTTTCTTCAGTTCGTACCTTATTCTGGTTCTTTGTATTCCATTTTTAATATCTCTTCGTATATTTTTCGGTGTCGTGTTTCTTTAAGTTTGTACCTTATCGTTTTCTCTTTAACTTTCGGCTGTTTTTTCTTCGTTTTTTTTCTTCGTCTCTTTACCATCTTCTACTTCTACTTTACGTCAACTCTACTTCTACTTCTTCTTTATCTTTACTTTAGGTAGTGGTCACTTCTTTTCTCTACATGTCTTATTATATATATTGTCGTATATTGTGGTTGTGTCATGTTTCTTTAAGTTTGTACCTTACCATTTTCTCTTTGACTTTCATCCGTTTTTTCTTCGTTTTTTTTCTTCGTCTATGCCATCTTCTACTTCTATTTTACGTGAACTCTACGTCTACTTCTTCTATATCTTTACTTTAGGTAGTGGTCACTTCTTTTCTCTACATGTCTTATTACTTTAACTATTTTTAAAATATTTATATTGTATTTCTGCTTAATAGGTAATAGTTTATTAGTAATATTGCATTTCTGGTAGGTTATACTCTAGTGTATTTTTGAATATTTTTATGTTTTTGTGTTTCCTTTTTAATATCTCTTCGTATATTTTAGTTGTGTCATGTTTCTTTAAGTTTGTACCTTACCATTTTCTCTTTTACTTTCGTCTATTTTTTCTTCCTCTTTTTCTTCGTCTCTTTACCATCTTCTACTTCTACTTTACGTCAACTCTACGTCTACTTCTTCTTTATCTTTACTTTAGGTAGTGGTCACTTCTTTTCTCTACATGTCTTATTACTTTAACTTTTTTTAAATATTTATATTGTATTTCTGCTTAATAGTTAATAGTTTATGAGTGATATTTCATTTCTGGTAGGTTGTACTTTAGTGTATTTTTGTATCTTTTTATGTTTTCGTGTTTTTTAATATCTCTTCGTATATTTTTCGGTGTCGTGTTTGTTTAAGTTTGTACGTTACCATTTTCTCTTTTACTTTCGTCTGTTTTTTCTTTGTTTTTTTTCTTCTCTTTACCATCTTCTACTTCTACTTTACGTCAGCTCTACGTCTACTTCTTCTTTATCTTTACTTTAGGCAGTGGTCACTTTTTTCTCTATATGTCTTGTTACTTTAACTTTTTTTAAATATTCATATTGTATTTCTGCTTAATAGGTTATAGTTTATTAGTGATATTTCATTTCTGGTAGGTTGTACTCTAATGTATTTTTGTATCTTTTTATGTTTTCGTATTTTTTAATATCTCTTCGTATATTTTTCGGAGTCGTGTTTCATTAAGTTTGTACTTTGCCATTTTGTCTTTTAGTTTTGTCTGTTTTTTCTTGTTTTTTTTTCGTCTCTTTACCATCTTCTACTTCTACTTTACGTCAACTCTACGTCTACTTCTTCTTTATCTTTACTTTAGGTAGTGATCACTTCTTTTCTCTATATGTCATATTACTTAAACTTTTTTTTAAATATTTATATTGTATTTCTGCTGGTAATAGTTTATTAGTGATATTTCATTTCTGGTAGGTTGTACTCTAGTGTATTTTTGTATCTTTTTATGGTTTTGTGTTTTCTTTTTAATATATCTTCGTATATTTTTCGGTGTCTTGTTTCTTTAAGTTTGTACGTTACAATTTTCTCTTTTACTTTCGTCTGTTTTTTCTTCGTTTTTTTTCTTCGTCTCTTTACCATCTTATACTTCTACTTTACGTCAACTCTACGTCAACTTCTTCTTTATCTTTACTTTAAGTAGTGGTCACTTCTTTTCTCTACATGTCTTATTACTTTAACTTTTTAAAATATTTATATTGTATTTCTGCTTAATAGGTAATAGTTTATTAGTGATATTTCATTTCTGGTAGGTTGTATTCTAGTGTATTTTTGTATCTTTTTATGGTTTTGTGTTTCCTTTTTAATATCTCTTCGTATATTTTTCGGTGTCTTGTTTCTTTAAGTTTGTACGTTACCATTTTCTCTTTTACTTTCGTCTGTTTTTTCTTCGTTTGTTTTTCTTCGCCTCTTTACCATCTTCTATTTCTACTTTACGTCAACTCTACGTCCACTTCTTCTTTATCTTTTCCTTAGGTAGTGGTCACTTCTTTTCTCTATGTGTTTATTACTTTAGCTTTTTTTAAATATTTATATTGTATTTCTGCTTAACAGGTAATAGTTTATTAGTAATATTTGATTTCTAGTAGGTTGTACTCTAGTGCATTTTTGTATATTTTTATGCTTTTGTGTTTCCTTTTTAATATCTCTTCGTATATTTTTCGGTGTCGTGTTTCTTTAAGTTTGTACCTTACAATTTTCTCTTTTACTTTCGTCTGTATTTTTCTTCGTTTTTTTTCATCTCTTTACCATCTTCTACTTCTACTTTAGGTCAACTCTACGTCTACTTCTTCTTTATCTTTACTTTAGGTAGTGGTCACTTCTTTTCTCTACATATCTTATTACTTTAACTTTTTTTAAATATTGATATTGTATTTCTGCTTAATAGGTAATTAATGATATTTCATTTCTGGTAGGTTGTAATCTACTGTATTTTTGTATCTTTTTATGGATTTGTGTTTCCTTTTTAATATATCTTCGTATATTTTTCGGTGTCTTGTTTCTTTAAGTTTGTACGTTACAATTTTCTCGTTAACTTTCGTCTGTTTTTTCTTCGTTTGTTTAATAGTAGTTTGTTTTAGAGGCTTAATTGTATTAGTCTACATCCCCTTGTTGTTTCTAATCTTCTTTTCCCATATATTCTTTTATTGATTAAATTCTACATAATATTCAATATTCCTGAAAAGCCACTCGTTCATTTAGGTCTACCATTATTAGTAATCCCATAATTCGTTTGTTCCTCTTCATTTTCATTTCCTTCATTGGTTGTCTCTTTTCCAGACAGAAGCTCTTGGAAGTGCTCTTTCTATCTGTCCATGATTTCTTTATCCTCTTTCATTAGTACACCATGTTTATTTTTGGGTAGCTTTAGATTTGTTTCTTAATCCTTTCTGCAGCTTTTCAGTGTTCTGTAGAATAGTTTTTGATTTCCTTTAAAATGTTCCTCTAATTTGGTTCCGAAATCCTCCCATTTTTTTTATTTTTCCTTCCTTATTATTGCTTTTACTCTCTTTCTTTGTGGCTTGTATATTACGTAGTCTTCTTCGTTTTTTGTGCCTAGGTATGTTTTCCATTTCTGTTTCAACTTCTTCTTTCATTTCTTTGTTCCGCCAGCTTGTTTGTTTTTTGTTTCGTGTACTTTTAGTTTTTCCACAGGCGTGTTTTGTTGCCTCTCTTACAATATGTTTGAAATTGATCCATAAATCTTCTACTTTTGTTTTTCCGCTGTTTTGAGTGCTTCTTATTAGTTCTTGTATTGATTCCTGGTAGTTTTCCCTTACTTGTTTGTCACTTAGCTTGTATATTCTAAATGTCTCTATTCTTACTTCCTTATCGACTGTTTTCTGTGTTTGTTTCGGTTCCCTTCTTGTTGTTTTTATTCGTGCTGTTAGAAGATAGTGGTCACTGTCCGTCTTCGTTTCATCCATATGCTAATATTAAAGTCCATACTTTCAACCATTTCAACCGATATCATTCTGTTATTTGGGTATATTTCGATTATGACATATCTTAATATGTTTGGTCTAATATATTCTTCATGATTTTATCCATTGCTATTATGAACAAAATGGAGATTAGTCCGGCCTTTTGTGTCAATTCATTTGTGGTTTTAAATTTCGTTGTGATTATGTCTTTTCGCATTTGGATAATACCAAGTCAATTAAATTAGATCCATTAGATACCGCGAATCTGTTAATGTGCGTCCATCCTTTGCTGTTTTCAAAATTTGTTCATAGGTCCTGACATTTCGACCACGTGTAGGTCCATGCATCTCATTGTTTGGTGCTGTCTCTTATAGGTCGATTTGGTTGCTGATAAGATTTATCAAGCAAACACAGCCTCGCAGATTCTGACGGTTTCTACTATGATTCCGATAAGCCATGATGGTGGCTACCTCCTAGAAGCTTCGGATTCTGAAAATACCAAGTCAAGATATCAATTAGAAACCACCAATTGACTAAAGCGCTTCGTTCCTTTGTTATTTTCATTATCTTTCTCATAGGTCCTGATATTTCGACCACCTGTAGGTCCAGCAATCGCAGTGTTTTGTGGTTTCTCTTATCGGTCGTTTCGGTTGCTGATACATTTCTCAAGCAAAAAAATGCCTCGAAGGTTTTGACGGTATCTACTATGATTCCTATAAGCCATGGTGGTGGCTTCCTCGTAAAAGCTTCGGATTCGGAAAAATACCAAATCAAGACGTCAATTAGATACCACTGATCGTCTGAAGCGCCTCCTTCTTTTGTTTTTGTCATTTTTTTCCTCATAGGTCCTGGTATTTCGGCCACCTGTAGCTCTAGGAATGCCATTTTTTCGCTCTTCCTCATCATTCCCCATTAGTAACGTTATATGGTTCTGTAAGCTGTGTGTGGTTGTCGGACCAGTTCCGTGGGCCGCAGGCTATATTTGTAGCCGTCCGACGCATTCCACACTCCGCAACAAACACGTGCTGTGTGCAATGACGACGGTCTCCGATTGGCCGCGGTGGAGGGACGGACCGGTGACGCACACGGCGAGGGCAACGGGTGTGTGCGTGCGTGTGAGTGCGTGTGAGTGTGGTGTGAGTGTGTGAATGCTGGGACACAAAAAAAAAAACGGCGGTTCAGGCGCCGGAGGTGCCAGTATATAGTACGTGCGGAGGGGCTCGCTGGCTTTAGTCGACTCTTGGTTCCGGTGGAGGCGCTAGGCTTCCAATCTGCGAAAATTATTGACGAGTTTGTAAACTGAGAACAGTACGACTGTAATTATAATTAGAGAGAGTTGCGACTGTGCCAGCCTTCGTTTGTTTGTTTGCAGTGGTGTTTTTTTTTTTGAAGAGTCAGGAGGTCCCTCCTGGGGGAGGCGCGCAATTTTTTTGAAGGTGAGTTCTTTTGTTATAAATTTTGCGAGCTATTTTTGAACTACATCGTAGGTACCAAGACGCGATTTATCAAGCTCGGAGGAATATACTTTACTTAATTAGTAGATTCTGGTTGCCCAAAATTTTCAAAATTCACGCATTCTTCATGGATTTTCTTTGGAATATATTTATTATAACTAATGCTCTTAATGTGATGCAGCAAGAATTATATTTTTATTTATTATGTTGTTCTATGAATATATGAAATTAAAAAAAAACATATGCAGTGTATCACTAAAATTTACCATTAAACATACCATACAATACGTACATTCGCAAATCTTGCTTAATTTTGAATTTAAATTTATATAAAAAATTGAGATTTTCTAATAAATTTCTAATAAATTTTAATATAATTTATAATAAATAATAATAAATTTTAAATAAATAAATAAACAATGCACTGCATAACCCAAGCAACTTTAACGATTCATTCCAACCTTTTTGGAAAAAAAAATTAAAAACAAAAAATCAAACAGATAACTCAGATTTGCTACTCTAAAAAATTGAATCTCTAGAGATCAATCTGTCTTAGAACAACTCACATTTGCTACTCTAAAAAATTGAATCTCTTGAGATCAATTTGTCTTAGGATCCGTCTTGGGACAACTCAGATATTCTACTCTAAAAAATTGAATCTCCAGAGATCAATCTGTCTTATGATTATTGCCTATTTATTTTTAATTTAATTGTAGGCATTTTACTTATTTTTGAAAACTAAAATGTATCAATATTTTATAAAAAAAAACTCAATACTATTAAATTTAGAACGTAAATCATTTTGAAGTTTTAATAATCACATTATAGATTTTATCATGATGAATTTTCAAAAAAGCACCAACATTATAAAAACACGAATTTACTAAAATCAATTATATGTTCATGTATAATTTTTTCGCGAAAAATTGGGAAAAATGTTCACAATTTATAAAAAAAAAAAATGTTTGTTTAAAGTAAAGAAGGGAACCATTATTATTTAGGCGAAAACATATTTTGATGATTTTTTTAAAGTTAATCAAAATCATAGCCGGATTTTGTTTTAAAATTAAACAAAATTTTAGCTGGATTAAAAACAAAACATCATTCCTCTGAAATCAAAGAGGTGATATTTTTTGAGTTTTCAAATAAACACTAACAGTGTTAGTCTGTAGTTAGACTAACAGCATTTTTATTAATAATGCTGTATGGGTTAATTTGGTATTAAAATAATTATTATTATATTTGAAAAAAATATTTTTTTGTGATAAGCAGGAAGAAAAATTATTAATATATAATTATTTGAGGGGGGGCTTAAGTACTACTGAAAAGCAATGGGCAAAAACCTGTTTGCATTCTAAATTTGATTATGTATTGCTATCAATTGAAAAATGTGTATTATAATGTATACTCTGTTCCATTTTTATTTATAACTCAGTTGGCTCTGTTAGGGTGACAGTATTGATGGCCAAAGTAAAAAGTCACTAGACTTGAAAAACATAGGTTATATTTAAAAAAAGAGGTTATATTTTATGACAGTGGGCAACAAATTGAGTATCTATTGAGTACAGAATTTAATATTTTTTTTATTATATTATATAATTATATAAATTATTATATAATTAATATAATCAAAAAAACAGCACACTTGAATTATTGAAGCAATAATTCAATTATTTTTCTAAATTAGGCAACGTTGTTAGAAATCTGACATTTAATAAATTTTTCACTGTCAGATCATTTTTGTTGGTATTCATGTGTAAAACTAAATAAAATAAAACCTTCTTTGTTGAAAATAAAAATGGAACAGACTATATAATAGTATATTGAACAAGTGAAATAAGTCATTGTTTATAGCATTAGCTATAATAGCATATAGTTTATAGCCATTGCACACACAGTCCAAATTTAAAACAAGAGCCGCGAAGCGGAGAATGTTTTAACGGACGAGTATGAAATAATTAACTTATTCACCAGTTTTATACTATTTTTTTTTAAATAATTTGCGCCTAAAATAAGAGACAACATTTCTTGGAAACTGTGGCACTTACTAAAATCTGTGCCCCAAAATTCCGAAGTGATTTTTATCACCATTACCAAAATCCAAAATGCTAAAAATTCAGATACAAAAATTTCCTGGAATATTTAGCACTTACAAACATCTGTGCCCCAAAATTCCGAAGTGATTTTTAAAACTATTACCAAAATCCAATATGTTTTAAAATGCAGATACAAAAAATCCCTGGAAAATTTGGCACTTACAAAAATCTGTGCCCCAAAATTCCGACGAAAAATATAAAAATATAATATGTTACCGCTCATTGGTTTGAGTTTTTTTTTTAATTTGGCGTGAACTTTAGTACTACTAAAATGCAATAGGCAAAAACAAACATTCTAAATTTGATGATGTTTTGCTAACAATTGAAAAATGTGTATCATAATTTAGGAAATATCTACATAATCTTATAAAAATCTGTGTACCAAAATTCCGAAGTGACTTTTATAATATTACCAAAATCCAAAATGCAGATACATGCAGATCATGTAGATGCAGATAGAAATGCAGATACAAAAATTCCGTGGAACATTTTGGCCCTTACAAACATCTATACCCCAAAATTCCGAAGTGACTTTTATAACTATTACCAAAATCCTAAATGTTAAAAATGCAGATACAAAAAATCTCTGGAAAATTTGGCACTTACAAACATCTGTGCCCCAAAATTGGCGTGAGCTTTAGTACTACTAAAATGCAATGGGCAAAAACATACGTTCTAAATTTGATTATATTTTGCTATCAATTGAAAAATGTGTATCATAATGTAGGAAATATCTACATAAACGCAAGACGCAAGACCTAATTTATGCCCAATTTACAGTTCATTTTAACCATTCTTAGCAGACAAAATTCCTTGGAAAATTTCTCACTTACAAAAATCTAGATACTAACAATGTAGATACAAAAATTTCCTGGAAAATATGGCACACAAAAATCTATGCCCCAAAATGCTGAAGTGTTTTTTATAACCATTACCAAAATCCAAAATACCAAAAATGTAGATACAAAAATGTCCTGAAAAATTTGGCACTTACAAAAATCTGTGCCCCGAAATTCTGAAGTGATTTTCATAACAATTATAAAAATCTAAAATTCTTAAAATGCAGATACAAAAATTTCTTGTAAAATTTGGCACTTACAAAAATCTGTGCCTCAAAATTCCGAAGTGATTTTTATAACCAAAATGCTAAAAGTGTAGATACATAAACACAGATTGAAAGGCCGAGATCTGCCCAATTTTCACATTAATAAAAAAAAATCGACGTTTCAAAACCCTGTGCCTCAAAATTCTTCCAAAGCGATTTTTATAAAATACAATGAAACAACAGCAAAATTGTGGCTTACCAAATTAAAATCCAATGAAAACGGTGTGTTCTAAAATTCATTTTATTTTACCAAATTTCGGGTTTACCAAATTTTGATTAAAATAGATATACAGTGTGTTCGATAAAAAGCGCCCAAGACTGTAGCGACTTCATTTGTTATTTAATCATCAACAAACCATTAATATATTATTAAATGGGACAGTATTAGCTACAAGTTGGCGAAAAAAAAATCTTTCTCAAACACGATAAAAGATTTTATTGATTTCCAATTTCTAGTAAAATATTATAATCACATACAGAGTGATTGCGTTTTCTAAATAAATCGGGGGTAAGAAATTGTTCTTTTAATCTTGTTGTGGATTTTTTAAATCGTCAAATAACTACTCGTCACTTTATTAGAGGATGGAAAAAAAATTACAACTGTATCAGATTTCACTTGTCATTTCATTTCGTCATAGTATGTAAATCGTATCGTCAATAGTGTACATTTATGCCAAAAATAGGACGTTTTATGATTTTTTTTTGCGAAACTTCTTTAATGTTTTTTAGCTTCAAATATCTGGATATTATTTTCTGAGATAATGTACTGTTTATAAATATCTATAAACTTTCTTTAATTATTATTTATACCTCTTAAAAACCGCCATAAAACTGTCATAAAACTGTCATAAAACTGTCAAAAATCATAAAACTTAGTTTTAGTTCAACATAAAAAAATACAATTTCTTAGCGATTTAGAAAAATTTCTACTATAACTCTAAAAGTTTATAAATATATTATCAATGATAGTATTTATTGTCTACTTAGGAATATTTTAAAGACCATAGTTTCTAAATACAAATCTGTCGGCATTTGTGTGTCCGACAATTTGTTATAAAATAATAATAATTCGTTATTAAGTAATTAAAAAAATAATTTCACCATCTAAGATTCATTTATATCTTACTTTATCAGAGGATGGAAAAACATTTACAACTGTGCCAGATTTCATGTGTCAAATTTCGTCATAGACCTACAAATAGTGTAAATTTATGCCAAAAAATAGGACGTTTTATGATTTTTTTTAAACCTACTTAAATGTTTGTTGGCTTAAAAAATCTTGATATTATTTTCCGTGATAATATACTGTCTATGAATATCTATAAACTTTCTTGAATTTTAATTTATCCCTCTTAAAAACTGTCATAAAACTGTAAAAAATCATAAAACTGGGTTTTAATTTAAAATAAAAAATACAATGTCTTAGCGATCTAGAATACTTTCTGCTATATCTCTAAAAGTATATAAATTTATTATCAATGATAGTATTTATTGTCTACCTAGAAATATTAGAAATATTTTAAAGATAATAGTTTCTGTATATATATATATATATATATATATATATAAATACAAATCTGTCGGCATTTGTGTGTCCCACAATGTGTTATTAATAATAATAATTTGTTATTAAATAATTAAAAAAATAATTTCAACGTTTAAGTTTCATTAAATAAATAACGTGTTAATTCGGTAATTTGTTTTGCCTGGAGCTTGTTAAACTTATAATTGAATTTTTAAACCGTACTTCATGCTGTGTAATTATACCCAAATAATATTCCGTCACGTAACAATACGCCTACAATTTTACTTAAAATGTAAGTACGTGAATTCGTTAAATGCCAATATATACATTATGTATCTTACATCTCGGTACAGTTTTTTGCGCAGTTTATTTTGCTTGTGATTTACATTCCCTGAATAATTCATTTCGAACCACAACATCCGTCAAGTTGGGAATGTAAATGAATCTCGTACGTAACTAAATTGGTCTCGTATGTTTTGCCAAAATGTTATATGGATGAGTGAAATGCCGATAAGCAATAATTCTCAATAAGGGAAAATTTTCAATAATATTACATTCAAAAAATCAAATAATTAAACATTTTAATTTCACTGTTTCAAATTTGAACATTATAGCTTACAAAAATAAGAGTTATATAAGTATTTGACTTGTGTAAACTGGTGTATGACATGAATAGTAATAATTAAATAGATATATAAACAAAAAAATAACAAATAACCAAAATATCATTATGGATTACAATTTTTCGAAAATATACAAAGTTAAGAATTTTTGAAATAAATTTATTTATATAAATAGGTAATTAGATGTAGCATGTAGCTAAAAAGTTAAAAAAAATAGATATATAAACAAAAAAATAACAAATAACCAAAATATCATTATGGATTACAATTTTTCGAAAATATACAAAGTTTAGAATTTTTGAAATCAATTTATTTATATAAATAGTTAATTAGATGTAGCAAATACTTGCATCAACAAATTCAAAATTTTGTTTTTGTGTTGGTACTAGAATGTATTATATTTTTAAAAAAGTGTGCAAAATTTTTAAGTCAGTATATACAAAATACTTAGGTAAATAAATATTATCATTAATAAGCTAATAATCGATTATTCTCAATATGGGCAACTGCATTAAAAAAAACAATAATTAAACACTTTAATTTCATTGTTTCAAATTTGAACATTATATCGATTATAGCTTACAAAAATAAAATTTATATAAGTGATCACCTAAACGTTCGTCAAATGACATGTATCTGTAAACTAGTGTATGACATGAATAAAAATAAATAAATAAATATATAAACAAAAAAAAAAAAATAACCAAAGTATTATTATGGATTACAATTTTTCCGAAAATATACAAAGTTTAGAATTTTTGAAATCAATATATTTATATAAATAGTTATTTAGATGTAGCAAATACTTTGCAACAACAAATTCAAAATTTTGTTTCTGTGTTGGTACCAGAATGTATTATAATATTAAAAATATAAAAATATAAAAAAAAAATGGAAGTAAATACTTGAAACCACAAAATATTTAAGAAAATAAATATTATGATTAATAGGCTATCGACTAGGAGATACAATGTAAATTGTATGAGATTCTAAATGATTTTAAAAACAATGTAAAGTATTACATTCTTTGATACTAAAATGTTATAAAGTTTCAAAATAATAAATAACTTGGAAATACTTAAGTAATACTTAATTACTAAGTTATTTACTATTACTATCTACTAAGTAAATACTAAGTTATTCTAACAGGGGACTAACCTAATCTAACCTCCTTGGTTAGATTAGGTTAGTTTGGTTAGTTTAAAATGTTTTAAACTTTCAAAATAATAAATAACTTGGAAATACTTAAGTAATATTAAATTACTAAGTTATCTACTATTACTATCTACTAAGTAAATACTAAGTTATCCTAACAGGGGACTAACCTTATCTAACCTCCTTGGTTAGATTAGGTTAGTTTGGCCAAGTCATGTCAGACTAAGTTAGGTTTAATTTGTTTCTTTTTAAATAGAGTTTAAGTTACGATAGTGTGTTTTAAATCTCAATAAGATTAAACTTATATTTCTCATGGTTTCACTTGAAACATGTTCATGTTCTTGAAAAATAACAAAATTTCGGATGTTTTAGGATAGGTTAGTCAGCACAGGTTAGGTCAGATTAAGTTAGGTTCCAATAGTTTTTTTTTTTAAATTTGAATAATATGATGTGTATAATTTTCACAGGTTCACTTGAAGAAATTACAGGCAATATGATAAGTAGATCTTGTAGATCTTGATAACATAAAGTATTACATTCTTTGATACTAAAATGTTTTAAAGTTTCTAAATAGTAAATAATTTGGAAATACTTACGTAACCTTCTAAGTTATCCTAACATAACAATATAAAAATAATTTGGGTTAGATTAGGTTAGTTTGGGCAAGTCATGTCAGACTAAGTTAGATTCAGTAAGTTTATTTTAAATTATAAATGATTTAAAATTGTAATATCATGTTCATGTTCATGTTCTTGAAAAATAACAACATTTCTGTTGTTTTAGGATAGGTTAGTCAGCACAGGTCAGATTAAGTTAGGTTCCGATAGTTTCTTTTTAATTATAAATGATTTCAAATTGTAATATTTTCGCTCAACATTTGCGCACCATAATGGATTGCTTTCTTGAAAAATGGCAAAGTTTAGGATTTTGTAGGATAGGTTAGTCACCTCAGGTTAGGTCAGGTTAGGTTAGGTTACGATAGTGTATTTTAAATCTCAATAAGATGAAACGTATAATTTTCACGGGTTTATTAGAAACATGGCGATGTTCTTGAAATATAACAAAGGATTTAAGGATTTAGGATTTACGAAAGGTTTTAGGATAGGTTAGTTTTTGTGTATGTATTCCAAATGTATTCAATATGGATTCCGTTTGTATTCCATATGTATTCCGTATGTATTCCATACTTATTCCAAATGTATTCCATTTGGACATGTCAGGTCAGATGACACATGTCAGGTCAGATGACACATGTCAGGTCAAATGACACATGTCAGGTCAAATGACACATGTCAGGTCAGATGACACATGTCAGGTTAGATGACACATGTCAGGTCAGATGACACATGTCAGGTCAGATTAAGTAAAGTTCCGATAGTTTTTTGTTTAAGAATATGATATGTAAAATTTTCATGGAGTCACTTAAAACAATTGCAGACAATATTTTGTAAATATTGATAACATAATGGATTACATTTTCATTTGTTTTACATTTTTGTTTTGCTGAACTGCTTTTAGTTTATCGCTGTTTAGGTCGTATTGTTGTGTGTTGGTTTTACTGCTGTGAATGTCCTTGCCTTGCGATTATTCCGTATTTAAATGCAAAAACCTGATTCATCCAGTGCACTGAATCTGGGGCAAAGGTTGTCGGCGACATTACCACAAAAATATATACGTCGTCGTGTCGCTTGGTTTTTTCAAAACCTGATTATGTCATGGTTATCGAGTTTACCTGATGGTTATTGGTACTTTAACAGAAGAGCCCAAATGGTTTAGATGCATTAGATATTTGCTCTTTATTTTATGGGTTCCCTCGAAGGGGGCCGAAAGTGTGCGTCTTTCATCATGCTATCTCCTCGATTACATATTTAGTAGTACATAATGAGTAAGTGCAGTCGTATCTCTGGAATAAATTGCTTCGTGGAATTGAATTGCTATTTCATACGACAAGTAGTAATGGAGTTTTACTGTCTTGGAATGTTTGCTTTGCTTCTAAAATGTATTTGTACATATAATCTCGTTGATTGTTACTCATTTTATATGTTTAAAGGTTAGGTTAACCTAACCTTTCAACGAAACTGGAGAAACTAAATGTAATAAGAAAAAATCAATATAAAATTTAATACCGTAAGTTTTTCATAATACTTATTTATTTATTAATACAGAGGTTCCTAAAGTGTGCGTTCAGTACTGCTTTCAATCATATTAAATAAAATATGAAAAATATTAGGTAATTAAAATTAGTCATGCTTTGACTAAGAAAATTTAATTGTACTTTATAAAATCTTCATTAAAATTACAAAGTTTTATTAGATCCAGAAATTTTTTTTGAATTTTTTGAGTTTCTTTCAGAAAGCATATCCCTCACAAAGTTGTTAAAATGTTCAAAGTTATTTGGAGAAAATTTATTGAACATGAAAAAAAAATAGTAATTAAAAAAATTGAAATGTAATTTTCAACATTATTACTTTTACAAATTTTACATTACAAATTATAATTTAAATTGTAAAATATTAATCAAAACACAAAATCGTCATTTGCATTATACAATTTATATTGAAAATTATAATAATAATAATAATAATGTTTACTAGCGGGAGAACCTGTATAATATACACATAAAAAATAAAAATAAAAACTTACTAAAGAAAAATGAACTTGAAACTTGATTTGATTTGATTTTTTACATGAAAGTAAAAAATGTATATTATAAATTCCGAAACTCAAAGGAAATAACAAAGTTATCATGATAAATGATAGAATTTAGTTGGAAATTATAAAATTCTTATTGTAAATACGAAAATATGAATTATAAATTTCAATGTTAAATTAAAATTTGAAATTTTTAGCATAAATTATAAAAACTTTATCCTCAAAACATATAACTCACTATGTTATTAATATTCTGACAGAAATTTGCTAAAATATTAATGCAAAATACAAAATTACAAAGAGAAATTATGAAGTTTTCGTTGCAAATGACAAATTTTGATATTTTATTACAAATTGCAAGTTCATCATACCATAAAATTCTCATTGAAATATCTCGCTTATAAACTGCAATGAATTGGAAATTACAAAATTTTCATTAGAGTTTTTTAATATAATTACTAGACTTTTCATAAATTGTAAAGATCAATGGAATCTACTAGTTTTTTATTGGAATTTATAACCCCAGAAATCGTATACCTTGCAAATGTATTAACCATTTCATAGAAATTGGTAAAAAATATAATAGATGGTGTAAAATGTTGATTTTTTTTTAAATTCAACAAAAACAATGAAATATTCGCATTTTAACTACACATTACAAAAATTTCTGCGGAAATCCCATAAATAGTAATATCATTATGATGAATGTTACGAAATTTTGATGATGGATTTCAGTATTTCAATAGAAATTATGGAAAATTATTTATAAATTTCAAAAGTTTTAGACTTTGTAAATGTTGAATATAATTTGGAACATTGCAGTGAAAATTGCAAAGTTTTTATTATGAATACAATATTTCAATGGAATTAGAAAACAATCATAAAGTATAAATAAGTTTACATTAACACTATAACAAATACAATAATAAATAAGTAAATATGTAAATAAGGAAATAAATAAGTTTTATTGGAATTATGTAATTTTCGTTGTGACTTCCATCATTTATCATTCTAAATTACAAAATTGCAATAACTTTATGAAAATTCTATTGTTAATTGATAAATTTCACTGTAAAATCTAAAATATTCAACTTTTGTATTATAAATTACAACATTTCAGCAGCGATTATGAAAATTTTATTGTAAATTGTCAAAATTTAACTATAAAATGAAAAACGTCATTGGCATTTCCAAAATTTGTATTGAGTCGTTAAAATGTTTACAGTTATTTGTAGAAAATTTTATGAAAATAAACTTAGGTGGAAATTACGAACTTTTCATTAGAGATTACAAAATGTTCATTAGAAATTATGAAAAGCTTATTATATATACAAAAATTTTACTACATTAATACATTTGTACTCCTTACAAATTAGAAAATTTTATTAAAAATTGCAAAAAGCTAATCAAACCACAACATAGTCATTAAAATTATATCATGTCGATTGAAAATTAAATTTACAAAAATTTCAAAATTTTCATTTTTTTAATAGAAATATATTTTTTTTAATTACAAAGATTAATGGAGTCTGCCAATTTTTAGTTTAAAATTATAACGGCTATCTACACAATTTATATTCCTCACCAAATTATTTCATATTTCATAAAAAATTGCAAAAAATATTATGGAAATGGAATGGAGCCATGGAAAATCTTAGTTCAAAAAGGGAGCTGCGAGGCGAAAAAGTTTGGGAACCACTGTGTTAATACATATATAAACAATCTTTATTGGGCTATCGACCCCATGGGATCTTTCTGCCTTGTGTTAATACATTAAATCAAAATTATTAATAAACTTGTCGTCTGATCTGCCAGCCCAAAATTTTGGGGCTTCCGGCCCAACATTCGGGATGGCTACCGGCCCACCGGGAAATTTCCCATTTTCCCGTATGGCCCATCCGCCCCTGACCACGACCATTGAAATGTCGGAGCCTTAACTCGCTGTACCGGACGGTTTTATATTCTACAGTTTTTTGTACACGCAGACATTTAAGTTTTACATCTAATTTACAACTTTTATCAAATAAAATTTGCAACCCAGTGGCATTAGTATGGGTTTGATAATCTTGTTTCTACGAGCAATTACCAATAATTTGTTGATCAGATCGATTTCACGGCGTCTGAGATCAAAGTACCACAGATGTAGACGTGCCGAGGTCGTACCAAGGTTTTTTCCGTCCAAGGTCATGGGCGTTGGTCCAAAATTTAGGCACACATGTGCGGAAACGTCAGGATATCTATAATAAAGCATTTTTTTTGTTGGGACTACAGAAAGCTGTTCGACATGAAAAAATTATTTGATAATCATAATATTTTTGTTTAAGCCATATGGTTTAATTTATTTTTCAGAAGCTGCAGCAGTTTCAGTTTATAAAATAACACTAATTGTTTTCAAATCCGCTATTTTAGAAAATCTGCTGTATTACAAACTTGTCTATAATTTTGATTTTTTAAAATCGAAAATTTATGATCCTAAGTTTAGTAATGATAATAACTCAGAAATAGTTACAACTCTTATATATTATAGACGAAAATGATAGTAACTAAATGATGTCTAGCCGAAATTAGCAACATTGAAATATTTAATTACCAAATAAATAAAATAAGACCTCTCAGAAATAGTTCAACTCTTATACATTATTGACGAAAGTGGTAGTAACTAAATGATGTCCAGCCGAAATTAGCAACATTGTAATATTTAATTATCAAATAAATGAAGTAATAAATACAAAATTGTAGTTGTAGTTAATAGTTCTCTAATTGTCCATAACAGACCGTAGTTATATATATACAAACAAATATTAATTAGCAACATTGTTATTTTTAATTCCATCAGCTCATGTACCAGAAAGAGACTATTGACATATTTATTTAGTTCGTATTAAAAAGCAGACGATAAAAAAAATGAATAACCGTAACAATTTGTCGTCCTTATGAACAAAATAAATATTTATATTTTTATAACTTGCCTGACCTAACCTCTAAATTAAAAGTTCACACATTAGTACAATTATTCCAGTTTTGGAATGGTGTCATTCTCTACTGCCAATTTTTGTGCACACATTAGTACAATTATGCCACTTCTGTAATGGTGTCATTCTCTACTGCCAATTTTTCAATTTGTTTGCTAGTTTTGTGATATTTGCACTAATTGCTTTTAAAACATGCGTCCGGCAGGCCTCGTACCTAACGAGCTCGCACCGGATCTGCACTGTTTGCATTACGAGGTGAACTGTGCAAATAAAAAAAAAATAGGTTACACAAAGCAAGGACACGAACTAAATTCATTTGGCAGAGTGCTTGCATTTTTTTAATCGATCATACAAGATTTTTTCTATATTTATCCCTACAATTAGTTTTACTCCTGCCTCAAGGGCACATGATGGTTTTAAGGTTTCACAGACTTCTCAAGAAACACAAGTATAATGCACCAGCATAAATGATTGCAAATTAATATCACACTATTTTTGCACGAATTTATTAGTGTATTATACACCAAGGTTGTGAAGTATACTTTTACAGCCGAGGTCTGTTGTTACATGATGATGAGATACATGATCCGAGGCTATACCTAATAGTATTCACAACCGTGGAGTACTTAATTCATTTGGCAGAGTGCTTGCATTTTCTAATAGATTATACAATTTTTTTTTCTATATTTACCCCCACAACTAATTTTACCCCTGCCTCAAGGGCACATGGTGGTTCTATGGATGTCTTCTTTTGACGTGTGTAAACTAATATAAATGTATGGCAAGAATAATAATAAATAAATAAATAATAATAAAAAAAATAAGATTTCGCAGAATGCTCAAGGTTATGTTAACACGAGTATAATGCACCAGCACAAATTATTGCAAAATAGGATTTCACACAATGTTTGCACGAATTTAATAGTATATTATACACCAATGTTGTGAAGTATACTTTTATAGCCGAGGTCTGATGTTACATGGTGATCTGATACATGACCCGAGGATACACCTAATTGTATCAACAACTGTGGTGTACTTATATACTATATTTTGCACTCTAGAAGAATTACAATCATCTAAAATTAGAATGTAAAATGCAACAAACATCTGTCATAACATCAATCAGGTCCAGTACACATACAGGACATCTCACAGAAACCACCCCTTAAAAGTCTGTGGGGTTCCTGATAATATAAAAAAAATGTTAAAACTCATCCAAATATTGTCTATTTTAGTATTCTGACGACCACATCCACAACAATTTGTGCGGTTCAATGTAATTGTATTTGTATATATTGTGTATGTATTGTATATTTTGTATATTGTGGCTAGGTGGGAATAAATGATTATGATTATGATTAAATATAGATGATTCTCTGGTGAAATACTTTAAACCTTTAGGTACAGTTTCTTTGACATAAACGAATTGTAGAATATGACAGTTTCAGACGAAAATTTGACAGTGTTAAACAATTTCATTCAAAAAAGTTCAAAAAGTTTTTATAGATTGCGCAAAAACTCGACAGATTTTGACTATCACAGTTGAAAATTTGTAATTACACAATCGTATGTAATGTATCATTTTCCTGGCTCATCAGTAAATAACTATTTTAATCAGCAAATTATGCACATTATTTAGTCAAATTATCAATTTAGATACAGTTTCTTTGACATAAACGAATTGTAGAATATGACAGTTTCGAACGAAAATTTGACAATGTTGAACAATTTCAGTTGACAGTTTTTACAGATTACGTAAAAACTCGACAGATTTTGACTATCACAGTTGAAAATTTCTTATTTTGAGTGTCATAAAAAATACACGACTAGTTAGTAAAATGTCTTACTTTATTTGGAGTCCTGTAAAATATTTAGCACAGAGTGTCTCGTATTTCACTGTGGCTCCTCGTAAGTAATGTACCATTTTCCTGACTCATCAGTAAATAACTATTTTAATCAGCAAATTATGCACAATATTTAGTCAAATTATCAATTTAGATACAGTTTCTTTGACATAAAGGAATTGTACAATATGACAGTTTCGAACGAAAATTTGACAGTGTTGAACAATTCCAGTTGAAAGTTTTAATAGATTGCGTAAAAACTCGACAGATTTTGACTATCACAGTTGAAAATTTGGAATTTGGGGTGTAATAAAAAATGCACGACTCGTTAGTAAAATGCCTTACTTTACCTGGAGTCCTGTAAAATATTTAGCACAGAGTGTCTCGTATTTCACTGTGGCTCCTCGTAAGTAATGTACAATTTTCCTGTTTCATCAGTGAATAACTATTTTGATCAGCAAATTATGCACATTATTTAGTCAAATTATCAATTTAGGTACAGTTTCTGTGGCATAAACGAATGGTAGAATATGACAGTTTCGAACGAAAATTTGACAATGTTGAACAATTTCAGTTGACAGTTTTTACAGACTACGCAAAAACTCGACAGATTTTGACTATCACAGTTGAAAATTTTGAATTTGGGGTGTCATAAAAAAATGCACGACTCTTAAGTAAAATGTCTTACTTTACATGGAGTCCTATAAAATATTTGGCACAGAGTGTCTCGTATTTCACTGTGGCTCTTAAGTAATGCACCATTTTTATGATTCATCAGTAAATAACTATTTTAATCAGCAAATTATGCACATTATTTAGTCAAATTATCAATTTAGGTACAGTTTCTTTGACATAAACGAATTGTAGAATATGACAGTTTCAGACGAAAATTTGACAGTGTTGAACAATTTCAGTTGAAAGTTTTTATAGATTGCGTAAAAACTCGACAGATTTTGACTATCACAGTTGAAAATTTTGAATTTGGGGTGTCATAAAAAATAGACTACTCGTTAGTAAAATGCCTTACTTTACTTGGAGTCCTGTAAAATATTTAGCACATAGTGTCTCGTATTTCACTGTGGCTCCTCGTATGTAATTCACCATTTTTCTGATTCATCAGTAAATAACTATTTTAATCAGCAAATTATCACATTATTTAGTTAAATTATCAATTTAGGTACAGTTTCTTGGACATAAACGAATTGTAGAATATGACAGTTTCGAACGGAAATTTGACAGTGTTAAACAATTTCAGTTGAAAGTTTTTATAGATTGCGCAAAAACTCGACAGATTTTGATTATCACAGTTAAAAATTTTGAATTTGGGGTGTCATAAAAAAATACACGACTCGTTATTAAAATGCCTTACTTTACATGGAGTCCAGTAAAATATTTGGCACAGAGTGTCTCATATTTCACTGTGGCTCCTCGTAAGTAATCTACCATTTTCCTGACTCATCAGTAAATAACTATTTATCGAATAGTAATTTCAATACTATAACAGAGTTTATTGCAAATTATGCACATTATTAAGTCAAATAATCAATTTAGGTAGTTGACAATTAGTTATCAAAATTTCGTTACTCAGGATTAAATGGATCACAAACTTTGTGTTTCCATTATTCTTATAACCGATATTATATTGTATGATGATTTACAGTCATAGCTTTACTTGCTCTACATTGCTCTTGGTAGAGCTTTAGCTCTACCGCCTAAATTGTATATCCTAAGCTATAAAATTTGACAATATTGCACAATTTCAGTTGAAAGTTTTTACAGATTGCGTAAAAACTCGACAAATTTTGACTATCACAGTTGAAAATTTGGAATTTAGGGTGTCATAAAAAAATGCACGACTCGTAGTAAAATGTCTTACTTTACTTGGAGGCCTGTAAAATATTCGGCACATAGTGTATCGTATTTCACTGTGGCTCCTCGTAAGTAATCTTCCATTTTCCTGACTCATCAGTAAATTACTATTTTTCGACTAGTAATTTCAATTCTATAAGAGAGTTTATTGCAAATTATGCACATTATTAAGTCAAATTATCAATTTAGGTAGTTGACAATTAGTTATCAAAATTTCGTTATTCAGCATTAAATCGATCATAAACTTTGTGTTTCAATCAATCTTATAACCGATATTAAATTGTATGTTTTATAATCATAGCTCTACTTGCTCTACTTTGCTCTACCATTGCTCTTGGTAGAGCTTTAGCTCTACCGCCTAAGCTGCAAGTCCTAAGCTATAAAATTTGACAATGTTGAACAATTTCAGTTGTAAGTTTTTACAGCTGGCATAAAAATTCGACTGATTTTGACTATCACAGTTGAAAAATTGGAATTTGGGGTGTCATAAAAAATACACGACTCGTTAGTAAAATGCCTTACTTTACTTGGAGTCCTGTAAAATATTTGGCACAGAGTGTCTCGTATTTCACTGTGGCTCCTCGTAAGTAATGTGCCATTTTCGTGACTCGTCAGTAAATAACTATTTTTCGAATAGTAATTTCAATACTATAAGAGAGTTTATTGCAAATTATGTACATTATTAAGTCAAATTATCAATTTAGGTAGTTGACAATTAGTTATCAAAATTTCGTTAATCAGCATTAAATGGATCATAAACTATGTGTTTCAATCAATATTATAACCAATATTAAATTGTATGATTTAAAATCATAGCTCTACTTGCTCTACTTTGCTCTTGGTAGAGCTTTAGCTCTACCGCCTAAATTGTATATCCTAAGCTATAAAATTTAACAATGTTGAACAATTTCGTTGAAAGTTTTTACAGATTGCGCAAAAAATTCGCCAGATTTTGACTATCACAGTTGAAAATTTGGAATTTGGGGTGTCATAAAAAATACACGACTCGTTAGTAATATGTCTTACTTTACATGGAGTCCTGTAAAATATTTGGCACAGAGTGTCTCGTATTTCACTGTGGCTCCTCGTAAATAATGCACCATTTTTCTGATTCATCAGTAAATAACTATTTTAATCAGCAAATTATCACATTATTTAGTTAAATTATCAATTTAGGTACAGTTTCTTGGACATAAACGAATTGTAGAATATGACAGTTTCAGACGAAAATTTGACAGTGTTGAATAATTTCAGTTGAAAGTTTTTACAGATTGCGTAAAAAGTCGACAGATTTTGACTATCACAGTTGAAAATTTGGTATTTTGAGTGTCATAAAAAATACACGACTCGTTAGTAAAATGTCTTACTTTACTTGGAGGCCTGTAAAATATTCCGCACAGAGTGTATCGTATTTCACTGTGGCTCCTCGTAAGTAATCTACCATTTTCCTGACTCATCAGTAAATTACTATTTTTCGACTAGTAATTTCAATTCTATAAGAGAGTTTATTGCAAATTATACACATTATTAAGTCAAATTATCAATTTAGGTAGTGGAATTTATATTGACAATTAGTTATCAAAATTTCATTAATGGTTACCAAATATATTCAAAATACCATATTAAGATACACTGGCGAGCAAAAAATAGAGGTCACTTTAAAATTATGACTTATTTTTGGATTTTTGTTTGTTTTAACTTTACGTTTGCAAATTGTAAACAATTGTACTGTATTTTGCACATTAAATTTTAAAAAACAGCAATGTTGAATCGTAAAGCATATTTTTTGGTTTTATTGCCTATTTTGGAAATATCATAAATTTACAGTTCAGACGAAGTTCGAATTTTTGTTTCTAGGACTAATATAGAAAATAAATAATGAAAAAAACTTATCACTAATAACGAGTATTACCCCCTCTTGCATTACTGATTGAAGTCGACGAGGAAGTCTTTGAATTAAATTAACGACCACATTTTGGTAGATATTATTCCATTCCGGCAATTTTATAGAGTACATTTGTCAGGAAATGTATTATTAAACGCCTACTTTGGTTTACAATTTGCAAACATAAAGTAAAAACAAAAAAATTCCAAAAATAAGTCATAATTTTAAAGTGACCTCTATTTTTTGCTCGCCAGTGTATTTAGCAGCTATAACCTTAGAAAATCTTACGAATATTTGACCAATGTATGACCAATTTTCGTGAAAGTGGTATCAACTTTTACGTTGGATACTATTAAATGTTCAAATGTTCAAGATTCAGACCAAATCAGTTTTCCAAAGTTGCTGAAATGTTTCGTAGGATACATGTAAATAATTTAACATTTTTTTAAATGTCATTATTTGTCATTATTTCATTGGAAATATCTTCCAATGAAGATATTTCTATTTGGATAATAGAAATATCCAAATTCCAAATACCAAAGTGTTGACAACACTTTTCCAAGTGTTGTCAACTTGGAAAGGTTTACAACACTTTCTTGAACTTTATTAAATTACTGTATTAAATTTTAAATTTAAAAAATAAATCCAAATTTTAAAATTCTCTGCGATCTCAGATATTTGGCAACTAAGACTTGTTTTGGTGCACTCATAATGTACAATGCACTCTTCGTGTAAACACTAATAAAATCTACTTTTAAAACTTTGAAGTGTACGTTGTAAATTATCAACGCGTTGGCTGAGTTTATTTTTTGGACACGCGTTTCGTGAAAGTTTGGCAATATAATTTTACGGTCCTTGGCACGAAACATTTTGCCGCAGGCAATGTTTGCAAAAAACTCAGAGGCCAAACAAATCGTTATCGTAAATATTTTGAGTTATATATGTACTCCATATCCATCTCATTTTCGGAAAGAAATAATTCGCACTAAACAAAATTTTGAGTTGTATAGGTTGTAAAAAGGAAACAGAAGAAAAAGGAATTAATAATAATTTTGAATATTTGTACATTTGGATATTATCTCCAGGGATAACTAAAGACCGGTTTCGACCTAGAGGGTCTCATACACATTCACACGCTTTCCCCATACATCATTATTAAATAACTAATTATTAGTATTTCCCCATACTAATAATGAAGTATGGGGAAATACTAATAATTAGTTATTTAATAATCCAACTTATTTCCGAAGTTGGAATAAAACCAACTTCGAAATTTTTGTTGCTCAGCTCAACCAAGCTTTCACTCAATTTTTGTATAGGTATATAATTGAAAATTTCGCTATCTATGAAGACTTGCAACGTATTACTTGCTCCAAATGCTCGCATCTGCGAGCTTTCGAAAAATGCATTCGACATTTTGCAACGACTTGATAACTGCAGGCGGAAAGTAACCCAGTTTTAAGAGTTACGTCATCTCGTACAACTTTTTTGCTCCAGAATGATTGGTCTGATGCAACGAAGAAAGCGTTCAAACTTCCCCAGCAGAAATTCAGAGGTAATAGACCGTGAGAGATACGATGAAATCCACCATTTTCGTACAAATATTTTAACGGATAAAATCTAATGTACATTTTTCTCAATTATGGTTTATTATCCACGTCATTTTATGCATATTCTGTAAATGGCTTTTATGTATTTCTTCTTGCATGTATTTGTCAAAATTAAGCGAAATTTGAACCCAATCTTCTAAATTTTGTTTTGTTTATCGGTGATAAATGTCAATAAGTTTCGTAAAAACTCTACGTTCGCTCAACAACTCAGTCGCAATTGCCTTGTATGAAGAATAAATTCATAATTTCTTGATTTGTGTATGTATTCCAAATGTATTCCATATGTATTTCATATGTATTCCATATGTATTCCAAATGTATTACACATTAGTACAATAGTATTCCAAATGAAAACTCCAAGTAGTGCTCAACGATACTAACACATTTAAAACAAACTTTTAAAAACTGCAATTTCTTTGTTTACAATACATTTTTGTTTGATTTGTTTCACTTTTTTTTATTTGCAGTTATTTTTTAAACTTTGAATGTAGAAATCACACTTACAGTTTATCACAGTTCACAATACATTTTTGTTTGTTTTGTTTCACTTTTCTTTAATTGCAGTAATTTTTTTAAATTTTTAATGTAGAAATCATACTTTTAACAATAAAAATCGCAACTTTTTAAATTATCTAATTATTTCATTTTTCATTTTAATATGGTTATCACAGAGATGAAAAAGAAGCATGTTTAGCAATTCGATTTTTTAAACATGTACTTCAAAAATTGCTTTTTTGGGAATACGATTCTTTAATACTTTTTGTAGTACATTTTCATGCCAATTGCTCTATGTGAAAAAAGTAGGTAATTCCGTTTAAAATAAATGAAGTTCGCAATTCGATTTTTTAAATACTTCAAACATTACTTATTTTGAGAATTCGGTTGTTTATACTTTTTCTAGTAAATTTTCATGCCAATTGCTCTTTGAGAAAAAAATTAATAACAAAGTTAATTCCATTTCAAATAAATGAAGTATGATGTATTTAAGTGGGCACTTAACTAATGGCATTTATGACAATTAAACCGTGGTTTAGCGATAGTTTAATCTTAGTAACCTCGGAAACCATTTGTAAAACACCGCTAAACTACCGCTAAACCTTGGTTTAAAATTTTATGAATAACGCTATAAGTTCACACACAAAGAGGTACATTTTATACCGTATAATTCGAGATGAAAATCCTGTTTCTCATTTCTCATCTCTAATGTTAAAGCTATTTTTCAAAACGTCTTTTTAATGTATAAATTTTGGTTTCAATTTTTATCTAAGAAATTTAAAAAAATAGACGTAAATACATCTCTACAAAAGATAAAAACGAAATTAAACGTGGAGTCCTATAACATAATAAGGTTAAATTAATTTAAAAGACAAAAGTTGATGGCCACTTCCGGTAGAACCGGAAGTGATAGAATTGATAATTTGACTAAATAATGTGCATAATTTACAATAAACTCTCTTATAGTATTGATATTACTATTCGAAAAATAGTTATTTACTAATGAGTCAGGAAAATGGTACATTACTTACGAGGAGCCACAGTGAAATACGAGACACTGTGCCGAATATTTTACAGGACTCCAAGTAAAGTAAGACATTTTACTAACTAGTCGTGTATTTTTTAAGACACCCCAAAATCGAAATTTTCAACTGTGATAGTCAAAATCTGTCGACGCAATCTGTAAAAACTTTCAACTGAAATTGTTCAACACTGTCAACTTTTTGTCAAAAACTGTCACATTCTACAATTCGTTTATGTCAAAGCTTTTATGCAATCTATAAAAACTTTCAACTGAAATTGTTCAACACTGTCAAATTTTCATCCGAAACTGTCATATTCTACAATTCGTTTATGTCAAAGAAACTGTACCTAAATTGATAATTTGACTAAATTATGTAAATAATTTGCAATAAACTCTCTTGTAGTATTGAAATTACTATTCGAAAAATAGTTATTTACTGATGAGTCAGGAAAATGGTACATTACTTACGAGGAGCCACAGTGAAATACGAGACACTCTGTGCCGAATATTTTACAGGACTCCAAGTAAAGTAAGACATTTTACTAACGAGTCGTGTATTTTTTTTTGTCACCCCAAATTCCAAATTTTCTACTGTGATAGTCAAAATCTGTCGAGTTTTTACGCAATCTGTAAAAACTTTAAATTGAAATTGTTTAACATTGTCAAATTTTCGTCCGAAACTGTCATATTCTACAATTCATTTATGTCAAATAAACTGTACCTACATTGATAATTTGACTAAATAATGTGCATAATTTGCAATAAACTCTTTTATAGTATTGAAATTACTATTCGAAAAACAGTTATTTACTCATGAGTCAGGAAAATGGTACATTACTTACGAGGAGCCACATTGAAATACTAGACACTATGTGCCGAATATTTTACAGGTCTCCAAGTAAAGTAAGACATTTTACTAACGAGTCGTGTATTTTTTATTACACTCCAATATCCAAATTTTCTACAGTGATAGTCAAAATCTGTTGAGTTTTTACGCAATCTGTAAAAACTTTCAACTGAAATTATTCAACATTTACAAATTTTATAGCTTAGGACATACAGTTTAGGCGGTAGAGCTAAAGCTCTACCAAGAGCAATGGTAGAGCAAAGTAGAGCAAGTAGAGCTATGATTGTAAATCCTTCAATTTAATATCGGTTATAAGATTGATTGAAACACAAAGTTTATGATCCATTTAATGGTGATTAGCGAAATTTTGATAACTAATTGTCAATATTAATTCCACTACATAAATTAATAATTTTGACTTAATAATGTGCATAATTTGCAATATACTCTCTTATAGTATTGAAATTACTATTCGAAAAATACTTATTTACTGATGAGTCAGGAAAATGGGTCATTACTTACGAGGAGGGAGCCACAGTGAAATACGAGACACTCTGTGCCGAATATTTTACAGGACTTCAAGTAAAGTAAGACATTTTACTAACGAGTCGTGCATTTTTTATGACACCCCAAATTCAAAATTTTCAACTGTGATAGTCAAAATCTGTCGAGTTTTTACTCAATCTGTAAAAACTTTCAACTGAAATTGTTCAACACTGTCAAATTTTCGTCCAAAACTGTCATATTCTACAACTCGTTTATGTCAAAGAAACTGTCACTTGCAGCTGTGTTGCAACTCTTCAAATACGATAAAATTGCTTTGTTATCCGATATTCAATATAGAAAATGCAACGATAAATATTAATATCCAATAAAACGTTAGAAAATAATGTGTAAATGTTTTCGTGACTAGTCAGGGAAAAGCTATTTACGCGGCACATTTCCGCAGTGAAAATAGTACTTTCGCTCCGGTTTCAGAAAAATTACTATTATTGTTTGTTAATGTATTATTACTGAAGTAGCAGAGATTATTAGTCAAATACATGTTGTCTACAAAATTGATAACGAAAGAAACATCATTTTTATTGCAGTGGACATTTTTTTCCAAAAACATTATACATATCGACGCAAACTTTTTAAAAAGAACAAGAAAAAAGAACATAATTTGCTTGTACAAATTTGGCTTGTTATTGTTAATTTGGTAAAGATAACTCTGAAACATTAATATTGATAGGAGATTACAAGAAGATAGTGAATATAAACTTATAATAATGATTACTAATAAAAAGATTACGATAGTAATCTTGGCTCAACAGCCATAGATAATATACCAATTTTACAGGAGACAACAAAAATTGATTATTAAACGTAATTTCAATCAATTTGGAAGTTTCATTTAACATTTGTGTTACAAATATGTTTTAATTTTTTCCAATTGAATGGTTGTATTAACAAAATATTGTATTGTGTTGTTATTTACTGTGGTACAAATGTGTAAAGCAAAACTTTGATTTTTGGCGCTAATACCTTAAAAACAATAATGTGTTGATATATGAAAATCTTTTTAAAAAAAATCGTAAAAAAATATTAGGTAGACATATTTTTCATAAATTAGTAATAATTTATGAAAACTATGACCTGATATGTAAACAAATATTAGGTCTTCATAGTTTTCAAAAATTGTGACTAATTTATGAAATCTATGACTACCTAATACTTTTTTACGGTTTTTTAAAATAATGATTACGAATGAAAGGATTAAGATAGTAGTTTTGGCTATTTCAATAGCCATAGATAATATTCCAATTTTACAGGAGACAACATAAATTGATCATTAAACGTAATTTCAATGAATTTGGAAGCTTCTTTTAACATTTGTGTTACAATTTTGTTTAATTTTTTTTCAATTGAACTTTCGTATTAACAAAATATTGTATTGTCTTGTTATTTACTGTGGTATAAATGTGTAAAGCAAAACATGGATTTTTGGCGCTAATACCTTAAAAACAATAATGTGTTGATATATGAAAATCTTTTTAAAAAAAATCGTAAAAAAATATTAGGTAGACATATTTTTCATAAATTAGTAATAATTTATGAAAACTATGACCTGATATGTAAACAAATATTAGGTCTTCATAGTTTTCAAAAATTGTGACTAATTTATGAAATCTATGACTACCTAATACTTTTTTACGGTTTTTTAAAATAATGATTACGAATGAAAGGATTAAGATAGTAGTTTTGGCTATTTCAATAGCCATAGATAATATTCCAATTTTACAGGAGACAACATAAATTGATCATTAAACGTAATTTCAATGAATTTGGAAGCTTCTTTTAACATTTGTGTTACAATTTTGTTTAAATTTTTTCCTATTGAATTGTCGTATTAACAAAATATTGTATTGTTATTTACTGTGGTATAAATGTGTAAAGCAAAACTTGGATTTTTGGCGCTTATAACTTAAAAAAAAACGCGACGATATATGAAAATCGTAAAAAAATGTAAAAAAATATTAGGTCGTCATAGTTTTCATAAATTAATAATAATTTATGAAAACTATAACGTAATATGCAAAAAATATATTAGATCTTCATAGTTTTCAAAAATTATTACTAATTTATGAAAACTATGACGACCAAATAGTTTTTTACATATTTATACATTCAAATGCTTAGGCCGTCATAGTTTTCATAAATTAATAATAATTTATGAAAACCATGACGTAATATATAAAAAAATACATATTGTATTGTTATTTACTGTGGTATAAACGTGTAAAGCAAAAATTGGATTTTTGGCGCTTATACCTTAAAAAAAATAACGTGTCGATATATGAAAATCTTTAAAAAAAATCGTAAAAAAATGTTAGGTCGTCATAGCTTTCATAAATTAGTAATAATTTATGAAAACTATCACGTAATATGTAAAAAATATGATATCTTCATAGTTTATATGAGATCTTCATAGTTTTCATAAATTATTACTAATTTATGACGACCAAATATTTTTTTACATATTTATACATTCAAATGCTTTATTGTAAATGCTTCCTTGTAATTTGCTTGATTGAGACTACATGTTTGCAATAACTCTAAGCGACATTTGGTGTTAGGTTTCTTCAAATATCACAATAAGAACGGCGCTTTGGAGGTGATTGTCGTACGTTTTGTGAACTATATATAATGCAGACATTCTAAAATTAGCTGAAACTGGTTTACAAGACGAGAGCCTCCAGTAATCTCATCTAAAATAGCATAAGCAGGAATCGTCTCATTTCTAGCAAGGATATTTCTGAAGGATTAACATGAGGACATCGAAGTAACCGGTCTAATCGTGTTTACGCATATTTTAATTTTATCTACTCTAGTTTCCATACATTTCATTGAAAAATATTCATGTTTTCTTGTAACTTATTGTAATAAATTTATTTTCGATAGCAAAGTGCTGAGATAAAAAAAAAACGAATTGTAAATGTGCAACGTGTTTTGCATACGACAAGATTAAAGTTGGGCGATTTTTTGCCCGATCGAGGTTTTTTGCTATGTTCAACTGTTATGTAATGTACTACGTGGTGCCCATATTTTAATTGTAGACCTTGGCAAAATGGCAAACGCCTGTGTGTAATTTGTATTGTCGATGGCTTGGAACGGGCAAAAACCCAAACGTTTAAAGATAACTAGTCAGTATATCCCATGTAATATTAAAAAAAATATTATAACATGAATGTTATAAAAATAACACGACAAACTAATTCTTCAAGTTTCTTTTCCTTTGACTGAAGAATTTTTATTATAACAATCATTTAGATTTACCAAGCATAGGTGCTAAACAATCATTTAGAAAATCGATGATGTGGAGCTTGTGAAAGTATCGCAGAAAATTAAATACGAAACACCTTTTTCACAAAGACGTTTATTTTAAACTAAATAGACATTTCGGTCTTAATGCAACCATCTTCAGTATCTTCAGTATCTTCAGTATCTTCAGTATCTTCAGTATCTTCAGTAGAAGTAGTCAGTACTATTCTGCTACTGAAGATGGCCGTATTGTGTTTACGGAGCACCGTATGCTACCATCTTCAGTAGCAGAACAGTACTGACTACTACTACTGAAGATACTGAAGATGATTGCATTTCCACCGAAATGTACGTTTAGTTTAAAGTAAATGTCTTTGTGAAAAAGATGTTTTATTTTCAATCATTTAGGTTTTCAAAGCATAGTGCTGATTAGGGATTAACTGTATCCTAGAAATGTACATTTAGTTTAAAATAAATGTCTTTGTGAAAAAGGTGTTCCGCATTTTATTTTGAATAATTTAGATTTTCAAAGCATAGTGCTGTTAGGAATAAGTTATCCGATGGATGGACATAGCCATTAAAAGGCTAAAAATAACTTGCCCAATGCTTTTTTATTCGGAAACAAAAGAAATCAGTCAACAATCTCTTGGATTTTTGAAGCACGATGCTGGTTGAGGATAAGTTATCTCTTAGATAGGCACAACTACTAGGACGTTGAAAATTACTTGCCCAATGCGTCTCCTTGTGCATATTTTGAACATTAAGATAACTATTCATAACTTTATCAGTGCGTTCAATGTGTTCAAGATTAGCCTCTAAGAATCAACCTTGTTTTCTTACATACAAAGAAAAATGTAAATAATGTAAGCTTATCAATGATACACAGAATAAGCATGTAGACTATTGGAATATTGTTTGGAACATAAAAAAAATAATGAGTTTAACAAATTTGCTTAGAAATCAATTACTATTATTATTTTTTGGTTTAAGTTAAGATGTGTTAAGTCAATCTTAAGGTCCTGTGGAATTAATAATGCAAGCTTATCAATGGTACACAAAATAATCATATAGAACTCTATTGGAATATTGTTTGGAACATACAATTAAAAAAAAATCGAGTTTAACAAAATTTGCTTAGAAATCAATTACTATTACTATTTTTTTGTTTCAGTTAAGATGTGTTAAGTCAATCTTAAGGTCCTGTGGAATTAATGCCCAGTTGTACAATTTTGGATTATCTTTGATCGTGGTTCAGTTTCTAAGGATATTGTATTAACAACTGTATCCTAGGTAACTGAACCTTGGTCAAGGATGTACAATTATGGATTATCTTTGATCGTGGTTCAGTTTCTAAGGATATCATTGTATTAACAGCTGTATCCTAGGTAACTGAACCTTGGTCAAGGATGTACAGTTATGGATTATCTTTGATCGTGGCTCAGTTTCTAAGGATATCATTGTATTAACAACTGTATCCTAGGCAACTGAACCTTGGTCAATCATGATCCACGATCAACTGATACAATTGTTAATACAATGGTATCCTTAGAAACTGAACCACGATCAAGGATGATCCACGATCATACAACTGGGCCTAAGTTTTCTAGAAATTGTTTGCACTAACTTATTATTTGAATATCTTTTATACGGTGCGAGCAAAAAATATTATCAACAACGTTTGCTTCGCCTCTAAGCCCATACAATTTAGGCGGTAGAGCTTAAGCTCTACCAAGAGCAATGGTAGAGCAAAGTAGAGCTTAAGCTCTAAGGCATTAATGCCCTCTTTGATGAAAATAATTTTTGATCACCTGTATCCTGTATCCCAGGTAACTGAACTTTGGTCAAGGATGTACAATTGTGGATTATCTTTGATCGTAGTTCAGTTTCTAAGGATACCATTGTATTAACAATTATATTCTAGGTAACTGAACCTTGGTCAAGGATGTACAATTGTTTATTACCAAGAGCAATGGTAGAGCAAAGTAGAGCTTAAGCTCTAGGGCATTATTGCCCTTTTTGATGAAAATAATTTTTGATCGCCTGTATCCTGTATCCTAGGTAACTGAACCTTGGTCAAGGATGTACAATTGTGGTTTATCTTTGATCGTGGTTCAGTTTCTAAGGATATCATTGTATTAACAACTGTATCCTAGGTAACTGAACCTTGGTCAAGGATGATTTATACAATTGTGTATTATCTTTGATCGTGGTTCAGTTTCTAAGGATATCATTGTATTAACAACTGTATTCTAGGTAACTGAACCTTGATTAAAGATATACAATTGTAGATTATCTTTGATCGTGGTTCAGTCTCTAAGGATATCATTGTATTAACAACTACGTATATCCTAGGCAACTGAACCTTGGTCAATGATGATCCATGATCAACTGGGCCTAAGTTTTCTAGAAATCGTTGGCACTTTAGTTTTTACTAGAATATCTATTATACCGTGCGAGCAAAAACTATTATCATCAACGTTTGCTTCACATCTAAGGCCATACAGCTTAGGCGGTAGAGATTAAGCTCTACCAAGAGCAATGGTAGAGCAAAGTAGAGCTTAAGCTCTAGGGTATTAATGCCCTCTTTGAAGAAAATAATTTTTGCTCGCAGGGTACATCTACCATAAATTAGATAACATTTTAACGTTTCTAAGGATACCATTGTATTAACAATTGTATTATAGGTAACTGAACCTTGGTCAAGGATGTACAATTGTTTATTATCTTTGATCGTGGTTCAGATTCTAAGGATGTCATTATATTAACACCTGTATCCTAGGTAACTGAACCTTGGTCAAGGTTGATTTGTAAAATTGTGTATTATCTTTGATCGTGGTTCAGTTTCTAAGGATATCATTGTATTAACAACTGTATCCTAGGTAACTGAACCTTGGTCAAAGATGATTTGTACAATAGTGTATTGTCTTTGATCGTGGCTTAGTTTCTGAGGATATCATTGTATTAACAACTGTATCCTAGGTTACTGATCTTGGTCAAGGATGATTTGTACAATTGTGTATTATCTTTGATCGTGGTTCAGTTTCTAAGGATATCATTGTGTTAACAACTGTATCCTAGGTAACTGAACCTAGGTTAAGGATGTACGATTGTGGATTATCTTTGATTGTGATTTAGTTTCTAAGGATATCATTGTATTAACAATTGTGTCCTAGGTAACTGAATTTGATCAAGGATGATCCACTATCAATTGGGCGTAAGTTTTCTAGAAATCTTTTGCACTTTAGTTATTATTAGAAAATCTTTTGTACCGTGCGAACAAAAAATTTTGTCATCAACGTTTGCTTTGCATCTAAGCCCATACAGCGTAGGTGGTAGAGATTATGATCTACCAAGAGCAATGGTAGAGCTAAGTAGAGCTTAAGCTCTAGGGCATTAATGCCCTCTTTGATGAAAATAATTTTTGATCGCCTGTATCCTGTATCCTAGGTAACTGAACATTGGATAAGGATGTACAATTGAGGATTTTCTTTGATCGTGGTTCAGTTCCTAAGGATACCATTGTATTAACAATTGTATTCTAGGTAACTGAACCCTGGTCAAGGATGTACAATTGTGGATTATCTTTGATTGTGGTTCGGTTTCTAAGGATACCATTGTATCAACAATTGTATTCTAGGTAACTGAACCTTGGTCAAGGATGTACAATTGTGGATTATCTTTGATCGTGGTTCAGTTTCCAAGGATACCATTGTATTAACAATTGTATCCTATTTAACTGAACCTTGGTCAAGGATGTACAATTGTTTATTATCTTTGATCGTGGTTCAGTTTCTAAGGATAACATTGTATTAACAACTGTATCCTAGGCAACTGAACCTTGGTCAATGATGAGCCATGTCAAGTGGGCCTAAGTTTTCTAGAAATAGTTTTCACTTTAGTTATTACTAGAATATCTTTTATACCGTGCGAGCAAAATCTATTATCATCAACGTTTGATTCGCATCTAAGCCCAAACAGCTTAGGTGGTAGAGCTTAAGCTCTACCAAGAGGAATGGTAGAGCAAAGTTGAGCTCAAGCTCTACTTTGCTCTATACTCTATACTACGCTATACTACTCTGCTCTATACTACCATTACTAAGAGGAATGGTAGAGTAAAGTAGAGCTTAAGCCACAGCTTAAGCTTTTCTTTGATGAAAACAATTTTTGATCGCATGGTATGTACCATATGTTAGAAAATATTGATATAAACAACAAATTACTGCCGGTTATTTTTTTGAATAGTCTTTAAATTATACTTTTCGAGTTTTGACTAAACAAAGTTACTCTTTTAGAATAGAATATACATTAAAACAATATAAATTACTGGCCGAACTTGAAGGTGAATTGAACTTGAACCAAAATTCATGACCTTTAACATGTACCACAGCCGAAATGAAAAATATACCAAAAGTTCAAAAAACGGTAAAAAAAGGATATTTTTCGATTAGACGATATGACCAATATAGTAACAACAGTGCGAGCAAAAATTATTATCATCGAAGTTTGCTTTAGCTTTACTTTACCAAGAGCAATGGTAGAGCAAAGCAGAGTTTAAGCTCTAGGGCATTAATGCCCTCTTTGATGAAAATAATTTTTGCTCGCAGGGTATATCTACCACATATTAGATAACATTGATAAAACAAAAAAAATACTACCCGATATTTTTTTGAATATGTAGTTTATGAATAATACTTTTCGAGTTTTGACTAAACAAAATGACTCTTTTCGAACAGAGTATACATTAAAACAGTTTAAATTACTGGCCGAATTTTGACGTGAATTGAACTTGAACCAAAGTTTCATGACCTTTCACATGTACCATAGCCGAAATGAAATATATACTACCAGTTCAAAAAACGGCAAAGAAAAGATATTTTTCGATTAGACGATATGACCAATATAGTAACAATAGTGTTGTTAAATTGTACGAGGAAGTGGTTACTTCTTGGTGAAACATTTTGATTAGGTTAATAAAGAAAATACTTTGAAAAGTTTCACATGTTTTGTAGAATTGCTCTACAATTATTTCGGCACTGCTGCCATTCTTAATAGAGATAAAACTTCAGTTTTAACTCTCTATTCTCTATTTATCTCTATTATCTCTATTTAGTGTCAAAACAATTGTAGAGCAATTCTGTAAAACTTGTGAAACTTTACCAAGTGTTTTCTTTATTAACCTAATAGTGTTGTGTTATAACTGGCCGCATCTCATCATAGTCTGGTATTTCTGAATATCTGCAGACAAAAGTTTTGTTTTGAACCAATTATTGGTCGCAATTTTAAAGCTAACCCAATTACACTTTGATATTCAGATTTTGGAAATATAACACTCTCAGTTTTGCAAATTATTTTTATATCATTATATTTTACATGGAATATGTTTTGTTTCCAATGTTTTTGTTGTTGAACCAAAATTTCATGAACTTTAACATGTACCATAGCCGAAATGAAAAATATACTACCAGTTCAAAAAACGGTGAAAAAAGATATTTTTCGATTGGACGATATGACCAATATAGTAACAATGGTGTTGTGTTATGACTGGCCGTATCTCTTCATAGATAATATCTTGTATTTCTCAATATCTGCAGACAAAAGTTTTGTTTTGAACCAATTATTGGTCGCAATTTTAAAGCTAACACAATTACACTTTGCTATTTAGGTTTTGATAATTTAGCACTGTCAGATTTGTAAATGATTTTTATATCATTCTATTTTGCATGCGACATGTTTTGTTTCCAATGTTTTTGTTGTTGAACCAAAATTTCAAGACCTTTAACATGTACCATAGCCCGAAATGAAAAATATACCACCAGTTCAAAAAACAGTGAAAAAAAGATATTTTTCGATTGGACGATATGACCAATTTAGTAACAATGGTGTTGTGTTATGACTGGGCGTATCTCATCATAGATAATATCTTGTATTTCTGCAGACAAAAGTTTTGTTTTGAACCAATTATTGGTCGACTTTCAAAGCTAACACAATTACTCTTTGATATTATTTATTTTTGAGAGTTTAGCACTTTCAGGTTTGTAATAGTTATTTACCTAATAAGTTATGAAAAGTGCGACATTGTTTGACGAGTGAAATATTTGTCAAAATGAGCGAAGCGAGTTTTGCAAATTATAGGAGTCAAACAATATCGCATATTTCATAACGTATTACGAACAAACCTTTATTTAATTCCATCAGAATTATTTTATCTACTTTTTGAATAATTTCCTTACACTATATGACAAAATCAGATGGGCGTATGCCCATTGTTTTTACGGAAACATGATTGCACTGACATGAACAAATTTGTCAAGAAACGAAAATAATTCACATATTTATAATAATGCCAAAAAAATGTCCTCAAATAGAGATTTTGTACTATATCCCAAAATCAGATGGGCGTATGCCCATTGTTTTTACGGCAACATGATTGCACTGACATCAACAAATTTGTCAAGAATCGAATATAATTCACAATTTTATAATAATGCCAAAAAATTTCCTCAAATAGCGATTCAGAACTAACTTCTGATGTTGAAGACTCTGATAATGTTGCCATGGGTAGTTTACTACTAGAAAAATCCAGAAATAGATACGCTATAACCTACAAAATGTTTGAAGCTTAGAGGTAACTGGAGTTATGTAATGTCTTTACATAAATATTTTACATAACTGTCCACGTGACGGTTATGAAAAATTTGACATTTCACAACCACAGAAATTAATTGTAAAATTTAACTTTTCAAAACGGAATTAAATAAATGATTTTTTATTTTTAGAGAATATTTCTAATATCAAATAGATATTAGATCTAATCAATAATAGATTCTAATATCGTATTATCGTAATAATAGAATAATAGATTCTAATATCATTCTATTGTACATGGGACATGTTTTGTTTCCAACCTAACAACAATTATACATATTACAAGTAATTCGTATCTATTTATACAATCACCTAGAAAATTTATACAGATTGTCATATATAATGATATAATGGCCAATATAATTTGGTATCGTGTTATGGCTGGCCATTGAAACTTGCGTGGCATAATCTTTTCAGATGATGAATTACTCAATAAGTCTGGGAATTAATATTCGAGGACGCCCGGAAATCGTCACTTCCTCTTATGCATATAACTTGGTTGAGAAGGTCAGAAAAACCGATCCCAATTATAATTAATATGATATCTAATTAAGTTTCGCAGAAGTTTCTAGCTCATTCAGATGTTTGTCCAATTAATTTTTGTAGAATATTTGTACCAATCAATATTTATAACATGCGACTCAAAAAAATTTTCATCAAAGCATGCCATGAATAAAAAACGCATGTCTGAATATACTCTCTATTCACGATGTTTTTGCGTCAGGGAAGTCTATGAATATCTATACCATTTCAAGTTGAAATTGAGACCAATCAAGTTCAAATTGAGACCAATCAATTTCAAATTGAGACCAATCAATTTCAAATTGAGACCAATCAATTTCAAATTGAGGCCAATCAAGTTCAAATTGATACCAATCAATGTCAAATTGAGACCAATCAATTTCAGTTGAGAGTAAACAAATCAAATTTATTATGAAAACTTGATATTGTTTAGTGTCAACTTGATTTTGTTTAGTCTCAATTTGAAATTGATTTGTCTCAATTTGAAATTGATTGGTCTCAACTTGAAATTGATTGGTATCAATTTGAACTTGGTTGGCCTCAATTTGAAATTGATTAGTCTCAATTTGAACTTGATTAGTCTCAATTTGAACTTGATTGGTTTCAATTTGAACTTGAAAAGGTATAGTATTTTTGTTGATAGTGTTTCGGAAATAACTGAATTCCCCAATGGAACTTGTCAATTTTTTTTAGGTTAAGTTGCTTTTAATTTGACGTTAATTTTTTTAAATAACATTGTTGCCAGATGTTAAATTTAAATTATTAGAGATGAAAATGGAACGACAGAAAAGAATAAATCTGACAATGTAGACAATGTAGGAAGAAAATGTCTAATAGACATCAATACAAAAAAATAATTAACTTCTGTTGCATCATTCATCATTAGAAAACCCAGCAAAAAGGTGGTGAATGTATAATAAACTACTGAAATATTTTGCTATTCCCTGACATATCTGTCAGATTTGACAACTGTAAGCTAAGACATATATTTTATAGCTGTCCTTTTTTTTTCATGGCAACTTTGATGAAAGTTTTTTTGAATCACCCGTTATATTTTGCAATGTTATCCGTATAGATGTATATGAAATTTGAACTCAATCGTAGTGATAACGTGTGAGTTATTTAATGGTTATCAGCGTTATTCGGAAATGTCGTCAATGGGGAAAATGTGCCTTATCGTAGACCAAATAACTATTCAAGCAACGTGCGAAGTTTGGCCGATTTAGTTGTAAACTACAATGCTGTTATCTCCATGTTTTCTATAACGAGGAATTTGCATACAAACCTATATTTTTTAGGTACACGAAACGTTGTAACTGGAAGTTATATAACATTATTAACATATAAAATATAAAAAGTATGGAACAAAAAATTGAAAGACTTAACAGAACACATCTAAAAGAAACCGAAGATCTGGAAAGCTTTCAAACAGGTAATAGAAGATGCAACAATAGAAACCTGTGGAATAACAAAAACCAATAGAAACTCGAAGCGGACAAACTGCTGGACAGAAGAGGTACAAAAAGAAGTTAGAACTAAAAAGCAACTATGGAAAAATACATAGAAAAGAGAACAGCACAAGACTATGACAGATACAAAGAACAAAGAAATAGAGTCAAAAATATAATAAAAGAATCAAAAGAAACATCACGGTTAAAATTCAGACAAAAAATGGAAAAAATAGACATGAGAACCAGAAGCTATTAACAACATTATTAGAAGAAACAAGAAAGACAAAACGATAAAACTACACCTAATAAGGGATGAGAAGGGAAACATACTTACAAAGAAAGAAGAAATAGGAGAAATATGGAAACAATACTTTGAAGGTTTACTGGAAAAAGATGACAAAACAAAAGATAAACAGAATACAGAAAGAACAAAAGAAAACAACAATAAGAGAGACAAACAAGACAACGAGGAAGAACAAGAAATAGGTATAGACGAAGTTAGAACAGCTATAGGGAAACTAAAACTTGATAAAGCACCAGGAATAGACAAAATGAAAAATATAACCATTGAGAACGTGAATAAAGTTAAAAAAATAGGAAAATTCGCACTATCCTTGAAATTTTTGAAGTCACCTGACAATGTGACACTTCACGCAAATTCTTCAATTCTGATAACGAATTGGAAAAAATCTTGTATGATACATGTGAATAAAGCAATTTTATCCACTCCAAAATATTATTGCATTCGGATTCGCCTCTTGCGCTAAACTGTTTTTTTGTGGATAAAATTCGACTTTATTCACTTATACCATAAATAGCTATTTATGCCTTTAAATTTCTATTGACAGTTTTAGCAAATATGTCAAAGTATCGAAATATAAATCATTTGTTTTGATCAGGCAAGATTCCTGGCTGGTTCGATATTATTACCCATTTTAATTGATGTGGCAATTAAGTAGCATGGCAGCAAATTAGTATGATATCAACTTTCTTGTGTTCCTCGGGAGCTTGGCGACACCCCCCACCCCTCCTCGGCCCTCTTCAGCGCGCAGTTAATGACTCTAATTAAGCAAGACGGCGCCGTGGGTCGTTTAAGTGCTGTTAATAACAGCAATCATTCTGTTGCAGGATATCCTCACATTACGCAGACTTCGAAGGCGCCATTCTAGGTGATTATGGCGTCTGCCACAACGGAGAAGAGAATCACAGGTGAGCATGTGCAAGAATATATTTTCTAAGCAGAATCATTTAAATAATATTACGAATTATATTAAAAAGATAATATCAATTTTATAAAATAATCGAATCCTATAAATTTTCTGTAATTAATTTGTTATCATTCTTGTATCTTAATGTGCCATATATCTTCTGTTTTTTTTTTAGTTTTTGACTCTGTTTCAATTACATTTCAAACCCAGGGGTCAAAACTTATGAAACCGATAGTAGGTTACATCCAGAAATATTAACAGTGGTGTATTTTCTATGACACAGCAAATACACGTGTCCTTAAAGCCGCTCTGGCGCAATATGACTACGGCGATACACATCTGTATCTACAGATTTATCACTTTGGACAATTAACATTATAAAAATTCGTTTCTTTTACGCGTAACTATAAAAGCCTTGACCATTACTCTTTTAAATTACACTATTCTACGTCGCGAATTATATACGTTCGTGTTTTTTTTTTGAGGCGAGCAAATTACGATAATTTGTGACCACACCATACTCGCTCTCGGTAATTGCTTCACGATTTATGTAAATTTTGCAATTTTGCTTGGCGCCGTAATTACTGCATAGAAGCTTTAAACTAATTACATGTTTTCTTGTGCTCCGTAAACACAACGTGATATTTTTTGGCAGTACTCGAGTCTGACGTAGTAATTGTTGGGAGTACGTTTCATGGCCAGGGGATATATTTAGGTGCGTCTTAAGCGAGACGACTAATCCATTTATAAACACGTTTTTAAATATAGCACTTGCTCTGCCATACTTCATCTTTAGAATGGACGAGAAATTAAGTGAATGATTAAACTTGTTAATTGGAATTAGCTAACGGGGAATTATACCTTGCAAAATATATATATATATATATATATATATATATATATATATATATATATATGTATATATATATATATATATACATATATATATATATATATATATCATCAACGTTTGGTCATCTTCATCTTCATCATTCATCATTTTTCATTCGATTCTTCATATCATTCATTTTTGCTTTTATAGTTTCAGTAGTGCATATTTTGTTTTGTTTAGTTTCAATTTTTTTCTTATTTGTCACACTTTCAATTGTTTATGTAATGAAGCAAATACTAATAGGAAAAATAATGACTGTGTAATAATAACCACGTTAATAAAACTGCAATTTTTGCTTTCATAGCTTCAGTTGTATAGATTTTGTTTTGTGTAGTTGCAAATTTTTTCTTATTACTCACATTTTCAATTGTTTATGTAATAAAGCAAATACTTCCAAGAAAAATAAATACACGCTAATAAAACTGCAATTTTTGCTTTCATAGTTTCAGTTGTACAGATTTTGTTTTGTTTAGTTTCAAAATTTTTCTTATTAGTCACATTTTCAATTGTTTATGTAATGAAGCGAATACTAATAGGAAAAATAATGACTGTGTAATAATTACCACGTTAATAAAACTGCAAATTTTTGCTTCCATAGCTTCAGTTGTATAGATTTTGTTTTGTGTAGTTGCAACATTTTTCTTATTACTCACATTTTCAATTGTTTATGTAATGAAGCAAATACTTCCAAGAAAAATAAATACAGGCTAATAAAACAGCAATTTTTGCTTTCATACTTTCAGTTGTACAGATTTTGTTTTGTTTAGTTTCAAAATTTTTCTTATTAGTCATATTTTCAATTGTTTATGTAATGAAGCAAATACTAATAGGAAAAATAATGACTGTGTAATAATTACCACGTTAATAAAACTGCAATTTTTGCTTTCATAGCTTCAGTTGTACAGATTTTATTTTGTGTAGTTGCAAAATTTTTCTTATTACTCACATTTTCAATTGTTAATGTAATGAAGCAAATACTTATAAGAAAAATAAATACATGCTAATAAAACTGCAATTTTTGCTTTCATAGTTTCAGTTGTACAGATTTTGTTTTGTTTAGTTTCAATTTTTTTCTTATTAGTCACATTTTCAATTGTTTATGTAATGAAGCAAATACTAATAGGAAAAATAATGACTGTGTAATAATTACCACCTTAATAAAACTGCAATTTTTGCTTTCATAACTTCAATTGTATAGATTTTGTTTTGTTTTAATTTCAAATTTTTTCTTATTAGTCACATTTTCAATTGTTTATGTAATGAAGCAAATTCTTCCAAGAAAAATAAATACACGCTAATAAAACTGCAAATTTTGCTGTCATAGTTTCAGTTGTACAGAATTTGTTTTGTTTAGTTTCAAAATTTTTCTTATTAGTCACATTTTCAATTGTTTATGTAATGAAGCAAATACTAATAGGAAAAATAATGACTGTGTAATAATTACCACGTTAATAAAACTGCAATTTTTGCTTCCATAGCTTCAGTTGTATAGATTTTGTTTTGTGTAGTTGCAACATTTTTCTTATTACTCACATTTTCAATTGTTTATGCAATGAAGCAAATACTTCCAAGAAAAATAAATACACGCTAATAAAACTGCAATTTTTGCCTTCATAGTTTCAGTTGTACAGATTTTGATTTGTTTAGTATCAAAATTTTTCTTATTAGTTACATTTTCAATTGTTTATGTAATGAAGCAAATACTAATAGAAAAATTAATGACTGTGTAATTATTACCACGTTTATAAAACTGCATTTTTTGCTTTCATAGCTTCAGTTGTACATATTTTGTTTTGTTTAATTTCAAATTTTTTCTTATTAGTCACATTTTCAATTGTTTATGTAATGAAGCAAATTCTTCCAAGAAAAATAAATACACGCTAATAAAACTGCATTTTTTGCTTTCATAGTTTCAGTTGTACAGATTTTGTTTTGGTTTAGTTATAAAATTTTTCTTATTAGTCACATTTTCAATTGTTTATGTAATGAAGCAAATACTAATAGGAAAAATAATTACTGTGTAATAATTACCACGTTAATAAAACTGCAATTTTTGCTTCCATAGCTTCAGTTGTATAGATTTTGTTTTGTGTAGTTGCAACATTTTTCTTATTACTCACATTTTCAATTGTTTATGTAATGAAGCAAATACTTCCAAGAAAAATAAATACACGCTAATAAAACTGCAATTTTTGCTTTCATAGTTTCAGTTGTACAGATTTTGTTTTGTTTAGTTTCAAAATTTTTCTTATTTGTCACATTTTCAATTGTTTATGTAATGAAGCTAATACTAATAGGAAAAATAATGACTGAAATAATTACCACGTTAATAAAACTGCAATTTTTGCTTTCATAGCTTCAGTTGTACAGATATTTTGTTTAATTTAAAAAAAAAAATATTAGTCACATTTTTTATTGTTTGTGTATTTTCAATATATATTTCAGTATTTTTTATAAAGTTATTACTTTCAAAGTTTTAATTCTCCACAAATTCAAAGATTACTAAAATTTTCAGAAATTTTCAGTTTCCTCTGCCAATAATTCGAAAATTTTGTCAAACTTAATTATTACTTACGTTTTATATAAAATACAGTCAAATTGTTGATGATTGCTACCAAATTTTCACCTACTTGTACCAAAATTTCAATTTGTTCTGCTAAACCTTTAAAGATTTTCAATAATTACCATGAAAACTACAATTATTGCTGTAAAAGTTTGAAGGGTACCATTTTTTTTAGTATTATCTGTTATTTGTTACTTTCTGGTATTTTCTAGTACTTATTTATTTATTTTTCCCTACTAGTTTTGGTTTAATATTCAGCCATCATCAGGGGTTTTTGTAAATTAAATTATATTTTTCAGGAATTTTTTATATTTGACTTTTTGTTTCGTGTCAGTTTGAAGTTTTGAAAACAAAAACAAAAAATAAAACGTAAACAAATAACAAATAATAATCAAAATATCTGGTAAAATGGATAAAATATAAACATTTTTTTTTTAATTACTGTCACATTTTATTGGTTATTAAAGTTATTTGATTATATGTTTGAAGTTTTGAAAACAAAAACAACTAATAAAACTTTAACAAATAACAAATAATAATCAAAATATCTGGTAAAATGGATAAAATATTAACTTTTTTTTTTTAATTTCTGTCTCATTTTAATGGTAATTAAAGTTATTTGATTATATTAAAGTGCATTATTTTTCTTGAAGTTTCTGTCGAAATCTCGATTATTACTGTCACAATTCCTGTCAATTTTCAATTGTGTCTATACATTTTTGAAACATAATTGCAAATTTTTCTCTCAAAGTTTCAATTGTATCGATTATTTTTTTTTAGTTTAAAAATTTCAATTATTTTTATAATTTAATTCATAATTTCTGTAATTTTGTTAATTGTTTTTGCAAAAAATTTTAACATTACTGCCAAAGTTTCATTTCTCAAAAAAATTAAGGATTAATGCCAAATTTTAAATGATTACTATTTCATTTTCAGTTTACTCTAGCAAAATTTTGAACACTGAGGTCAAACTTTTTATTATTATTTTTCTTTTTCAGTATTTCTACGTACATATTAATGATTATCATTAAATTTTTGTTCTATTAACTTAAAATTTGCAAATTTGTGCCAATCATTTATTTGAGTAAAAATTTCCATTATTTGCGTTAGTTTTTTGTTTCTGCTGAATATTTCTGTCAACATCGTAATGATTACTGCAAAAGTTTTAATTACACCGAAATTTTGAAGATTTCTGCGGAAAGTATTAGTAATTTTGATATTTTTTCTGTTAAAATTATAAGGATATTTTAAAAATATCAATTGTAAGTGTCAAAATATCTCGATTATTACCGTCACAATTCCTGTCGATTTTCAATTGTTTCTATACATTTTTGAAACATTATTGCAAATTTTTCTCTTAAAGTTTCAATTGTATCGATTATTTTTATTTAGTTTAAATTTCAATAATTTTTGTAATTTCATTAATTATTTCTGTCATTTTGTTAAAGGTTTTTGCCAAAATTTTTAACAATACTGTCAAAGTTTCATTTCTCAAAAAAATTAAGGATTAATGCCAAATTTTTAATGATTACTATTTCATTTTCAGTTTACTCTAGCAAAATTTCGAACACTGAGGTCAAGCTTTTTGCTATAAATTTTTCTTTTTTAGTATTTCTACGTATATATTCATGATTATCATTAAATTTTTGTTCTCTTAACTTAAATTTTGCAAATTTGTGCCAAAACATCATTTATTTCAGTACAAATTTCCATTATTTGCGTTAGTTTTTTGTTTCTGCTGAATATTTCTGTCAACCTCGTAATGATTACTGCAAAAGTTTTAATTACACTAAAATTTTGATGATTTCTGAGGAAAATATTAGTAATTTTTATTTTGTTCTGTTAAAATTATAAGGATATTTTAAAAATACCAATTGTAAGTGTCAAAATTACAAGTATTACTCCCACAGTTTTCATACTACTGACATTTTTAGAGATTGTTATCAAAATGTCAGTTGTTACAGCCAAATTTTTAATTATCAGTAAATTTTGATGCCGAATTTTCAATTATCAGTAAAATTTCAGTTGTTATTGTCAAATTTTCAAAGATTTCTGGCAAATTTTTAATATTTAGTGTAACAATTTTATTGATTAGTGTCACAATTTCAATTACAACTATCAAATCTTCAATTGTTTCTATTAATTGATCTGAACTTCAATTATTTCTGTGAAATCTTTGCAAAATTTCGAATACTGAGGTAAAACTTTTTATTATTATTCTTCTTTTTTTAGTATTTCTACGTACATATTAATGATTATCATTAAATTTTTGTTCTCTTAACTTAAAGTCTGCAAATTTGTGCCAAAACATAATTTATTTCAGTAAAAATTTCCATTATTTGCGTTGGTTTTTTATTTCTGCTGAATATTTCTGTCAACATCGTAATGATTACTGCAAAAGTTTTAATTACACTGAAATTTTGATGATTTCTGCAGAAAATATTAGTAATTTTGATTTTTTTCTGTTAAAATTATAAGGATATTTTAAAAATACCAATTGTAAGTGTCAAAATTACAAGTATTACCCTCACAGTTTGTATACTACCGACATTTTTAGAGATTGTTAACAAAATGTCAGTAAAATGTCAGTTGTTTCAGCAAAATTTTTAATTATCAGTAAATTTTGATGTCAATTTTTCAGTTATCAGTAAAATTTCAGTTGTTATTGTCAAATTTTCAAAGATTTCTGTCAAATTTATAATATTTAGTGTAACAATTTTATTGATTAGTGTCACAATTTCAATTACTACCATCAAATCTTCAATTGTTTTTATTAATTGAACTGAACTTCAATTATTTCTGTGAAAACTTCAATTATTTCTGTTTTTTTTGTTTAAATGTTTCTTTCAAGGTAGTAATGATTGGGGTTGATTGCAAAAATATTATTTTATGTAAAAATGTTGTTATGAATGGAACATTTTCAATTAGTTATTCTCTTAAAAGTTCAAAAAAAGTTCATGATAATAATTGGATTTTGGATATTTTGAATTAGCGGTAGGGCTTAATGCCATTTTGGATGAAACTAATTTTTGCTCGCAAGGTACAAGAAAGCTGCATGTTTAATAGCTAGATATTCAGGAACGAATAGCTTTCTTTGCCACTAAAAAATTGTTGGTAGTTGATCAAGATTTTTGATCATCACAAACATGATTTTTGACCATTGAACTTTTATGTTCTAGATAAAATAACATGTCGCCAAATACTCAACTTCATGGTGATCCTGGGCTTCATGTTCAACTACATGCTGCGGGTGAACCTGACGATAGCCATCGTGGCGATGGTCGAAGACGAAGAGACCGACCCCACCCTGAACACCACGCAACCCATACCGTATGAGGCGCAAGGCACCAAGTTCCATTGGGACAAGTACGCGCAGAACAACATCTTGGGCAGCTTCTTCTGGGGCTACATCCTCACCGAGCTGCCAGGGGGGCGCCTGGCCGAAATCGTGGGGGCCAAGCGAGTCTTCGGGGGCGGCATGCTAGCCGCCAGCCTGATCACCCTGGTGACCCCCGGCGCCTGCCACCTGGGGTACATCCCCGTGATAATCCTGAGGGTGCTGCTCGGGTTCTTCCTGGGAGCCACGTGGCCGTCCATCCCCCCGATGGCCGCCAAGTGGATCCCCCCCATGGAGCGCTCCAAGTTCATCGCCAACATGATGGCCAGTTCTTTGGGAGCGGCCATCACCATGCCAGTGTCTGGTTTCCTGATAGACCAATGGGGTTGGGAGAGTGTCTTCTACATAACCGGAGGAATTGGCGTCATTTGGGCTATATTCTGGTTCACGCTGGTCTATGACTCGCCCGCCCAACATCCCAGGATCAGTGCCGAAGAGCAGCTGGACATCGAGACCAGGATCGCCCAGGAGTCTGGGAACAAGCTGGGCGGCAAGCCCAGCAAAGTGCCATGGGGTGCCATCTTCACCTCCATGCCAGTTTGGGCCATCGTGGTGACCCACGGGTGCTCAGTGTTCTGTTACTTTACCGTTGTCAACCAGCTTCCTACGTACATGAAGGAAGTGCTGCATTTCCATGTTAAGGAGAACGGGCTGTTGTCAAGCTTACCATACTTAGGTGAGTACATCCTTGCCAATTACATTTTTTTTGACATATCATCTTGAATCTTATCTACCACCTGATGTGCAGATATGTATGATGTACATACCTGCGAAAATACCACCTCGAAAATACCAAATTTTGGAAATAATAAGTTCATTGGTTCATAGGTACATAGCAATTTTTTGAAAGTTACCTAATAGGTACCTGATGTACATACCTGCGAAAATACCATCTCGAAAATATCTAATTTTGGAAATAAAAAGTTCATTGGTTCATAGGTACATACCAATTTTTTGAAAGTTATCTAATAGGTACCTGATCTACATACCTGGGAAAATACCATCTCGAAAATATCAAATTTTTTAAATAAAAAGTTCATTGGTTCATAGGTACATACCAATTTTTTGAAAGTTACCTAATAGGTACCTGATCTACATACCTGGGAATATACCATCTCGAAAATATCAAATTTTGCAAATAAAAAGTTCATTGGTCCATAGGTACATACAATTTTTTTGAAAGTTTCCCAATAGTATATCCAACAAAAAAACGCGGAATAGTACTCATTTCCCACGTATATGAAAGTTGCAGGAACATGCCGAAATCCGATTGCTGCAAATCATATGAATGGGAAATAAATATTCCGTGCGAGTTGTTCACTATACTTTTTCTACGACTACAGCATGTTCACTTTGGATTCAAGAATTTGAATGTGTCAAATAATTTATTAACGATTATGAACGTGAAATTACTAGAATTGTTGAGTCGAACCGGTACCAAACCAAAACCGAAATTATCCGGAATTCCAACCTAAATAGAAACCGGAACCGGAACGAAAAATTGGTAAAATTCAAAACCGAAATCGTAACCGGAACGAAATTTTTATAACGGTATATTACTTTTGAAACAAACTTAAATTTTTAATAAGGGTAGTTTATTTTTAATAACCTTTGATTGAAATCTGAAACGTATGTCGAATTCCAAAACGTTTTCCGGGTTTCGGAAATGCTTTTTGGAATAAACAAACGCATTTTTAATGCTGGTTTGTGTGCTTAAGCTAAATGTAATAGAATGAAATGAAATTAAAAACGTATGTCAAATTCATGCAATATGGATCGATGAGTCATTGTCAGGACTGGACGAGTATACCAAAAACTATATGCAGACGATAAAAAATAAATTTAGTTTTCCACATTTTATTAAATATTTTTGAACATTTTCTGTCGCATGTAAAATGCGAATGTAAAAAGAAAACAAATTTTGGTTTGGTTTTCCATGAATCTGAAATGTATCTAGAAGTATCTAGATACAGTTCAAATGTATCTGTATCTTTAGCTAGATACATTTTCAATTTTTTATCTAAATATGTATCTAGATACATTTTTTCTAAAGTATCTGTATCTGTATCTCGATACAAATGAAATGTATCTGTTACAACATTGGTTATTTCTGCAAGATATGGCCTAAGACCTAGTAGCTACTTGGGCCAATTATGCATATGGACGTTGGACGTAAGAGTTTTGGAAACGTTGATAATCATAATAATGAAATATATAAATCAATATTTTATAAAAAATATAGGAATTGGAAACGAAATATGGCCAATTTCTAGAATGTGCAAAAAACGTATAAAAAGGATTAGTTCAAATAATTCAAGCAAAATATCAAAATTGTCTGAAGGTTCTGAAATTTTGAATGTACAATCTCCAGGCCAAGCAAGTGACATATAAGAAAAATTAAAGCTGCACAAAACTTTTCAATCATAATCATATCAAAATATACAAAACACTAAATTGCCAAAAAGTTTTATGGAGATCAATGATCAAAGATCAAGGAGAGATATTATAAAAATATTAAAATAGTTAAAAATACCTGTATATTTAATCAAAATATCAAAAGTATCAGAAAGTTTATAACTGCTAATATAATAACAATTAAAATGTCCCTTATATTCCCTATGTTGTTTTGACCCCACATGTAATCCATGTTCAATAAATGAAGTTTGAAGTTTCAAGTTCGAATCAAACCGCAATAAAACGTTATCAAAAATGTGATAAAATTTAGTTATTTAAGTTTTCAAAACAATACATAATATCTATTAATAAAGTTTCAGAATATTCCTCAAATTTTCAGACGATTTCATTAAACCTATAACAAATCTGCAAAAGTTAATAGAAACAAACAATAAAAAAATGTGAAAGTCAAAATATTATTTTTTATTCCTTTAAGAGAGTACCGTATCTCCATCAATATAGTTCCAAAATAGTCAACAAATTTTCAGAAAATTACAACCGATCTGCAGTAGTTAATAAAAATTTGATTTATTTTTTAAACGATTTCCATTTCTTTACCAATATAGTTTCAGAATGTTCTTAAAATTCTATGAAGATTGCACGAAATTTACAACAATTCTGTAAAAGTAAATAAAAATATAACAATAAAAAAATGTAAAGTACTAAAATTTTTGGATAAATAGCTATATTCAGAAAATAAAAAAAAGGATTTCACCATATAAACATCGTGCATGATCTATCTCTATAAAGTTAGCTGACTTGGTACACATAAAAAGTAAACTATACTCTTTCAAGTTCAAATTGAGACCAATCAATTTCAAATTGAGGCCAATCAAGTTCAAATTGATACCAATCAATTCCAAATTAAGACCAATCAATTTCAAATTGAGGCCAATCAAGTTCAAATTGATACCAATCAATTCCAAATTGAGACCAATCAATTTCAAATTGAGGCCAATCAAGTTCAAATTGATACCAATCAATTCCATATTGAGACCAATCAATTTCAAATTGAGACTAAAAAAATCAAGTTGACACTAAACAATATCAATTTTATTTGTTTACTCTCAACTTGATATTGTTTAGTGTCAACTTGATTTTGTTTAGTCTCAATTTGAAATTGATTGGTATCAATTTGAACTTGATTGGCCTCAATTTGAAATAGATTACTTTACACTACTTTACGAAAATGTATTAGTTGGCTGACTTGGTACACATAAAAAGTAAACTAAACGAGAAATAGTTATTTATGATAAAAGTTCGTAAAGCACTACTTTACGAAAATGTATTAGTTGGCTGACTTGGTACACATAAAAAGTAAACTAAACGAGAAATAGTTATTTTTGATAAAAGTTCGTAAAGCACTACTTTACGAAAATGTATTAGTTGGCTGACTTGGTACACATAAAAAGTAAACTAAACGAGAAATAGTTATTTATGATAAAAGTTCGTAAAGCACTACTTTACGAAAATGTATTAGTTGGCTGACTTGGTACACATAAAAAGTAAACTAAACGAGAAATAGTTATTTATGATAAAAGTTCGTAAAGCACTACTTTACGAAAATGTATTAGTTGGCTGACTTGGTACACATAAAAAGTAAACTAAACGAGAAATAGTTATTTTTGATAAAAGTTCGTAAAGCACTACTTTACGAAAATGTATTAGTTGGCTGACTTGGTACACATAAAAAGTAAACTAAACGAGAAATAGTTATTTATGATAAAAGTTTGTAAAGCAGTACTTTACGAAAATGTATCATACAAAGTTTATTCTACGACAGCTATTATGAAAAACAGTAAACTACGTGAACAGTGCGTAAAGTACTTAGTTTACGCAACAGTGCGTAAAGTACTTAGTTTACGCAACAGTGCGTAAAGTACTTAGTTTACGCAACAGTGCGTAAAGTACTTAGTTTATGCAAAAGTGCGTAAAGTACTTAGTTTACGCAACAGTGCGTAAAGTACTTAGTTTACGCAACAGTGCGTAAAGTACTTAGTTTATGCAATAGTGCGTAAAGTACTTAGTTTACGCAACAGTGCGTAAAGTACTTAGTTTACGCAACAGTGCGTAAAGTACTCAGTTTACGCAATGTCGTAGAAAAAAATGGCTATGTTATGGTTGTTATTATATGGTTGTTATTATGGTTATTATTATAGTCAACATGTTTGACTATAATGTAGATTTATAATTTTTATTGGTTGCAGAATTAATTCGGTAACACTGTACAACGGTGATAACTTGTTTTCCAATTTTAATGAAGACATCTATTAAAATTAACGCATGTAACAGCAATAACAACAACAACAAATATCACTAATGTATGTAACAACAATAGCAACAACAACAAAATAGCACAGCCAACTTTGGCGAGAATTGATTGTGAACGGTGTTTACGCAATTCATGATGTCTCGTGACGAAATAGTCTATTATCACATGAAACTCTTTCGAAAGTTCTAAATTTTTGTAATGAAAACTTCACAATTTCATGGTGATCCTAACGGAAATAGTTCAACTTGTTATATTCATATAGTGTTTAAGAAGTTCTAATTTTTGTAAGGAATAATTATGAAACATTTCAAAATTTATTTTACTGCTACGTCTTAAGTTTGGAATTACCGAATCTTAAAATAGTATTATTATACAGGGTGTCTCAAAATTGACGCCCGTGCTTTTGCGATTGCATTCAGGGGGCTAAAACAAATTGAAAATTAAGAGCGGTTTATCCCTCGTTATAGAGTTATTGATAAAAATGTAAACAATAACTTTTTCGACCACTATTCAAAGCACGATTTTGATTTATTCATTTTGCCAAATCTAGAGACATAACTGTCAGATTTGACAATTAGTTTGACAGATGTGGACAATAAAATCGAATGGAATAATTTATTTACCTGCTATTATACTGATTACTATTATATTATTATTAGTATACAGATAATATCTTGTCTTTTAAATATTAACTGTTAATTGTTTTTTTTAATATTATTAGTTAGTACACGATTTTGATGTATTCATTTTGTCAAATCTAGAGACATAACTGTCAAATTTGACAATTTGTTTGACAGATGTGTTTGACAGTTTTTTTAATCAATATCTGTATAACGAGGTACAAATATCTTGTTTTATAATATTATTAGTTAGTACACGAATTTGTTTATTCATTTTGTCAAATCTAGAGACTTACCTGTCAAATTTGACAATTAGTTTGGCAGATGTGTTTTACAGTTTTTTTTATCAATAACTGTATAACGAGGTACAAATATCTTGTTTTATAATATTACTAGTTAGTACACGATTTTGATTTATTCATTTTGTCAAATCTAGAGACATACCTGTCAAATTCGACAATTAGTTTGGCAGATGTGTTTTACAGTTTTTTTATCAATAACTCTATATTAGGGACACATATCTTGTTTTATAATATTATTAGTTAGTACACGATTTTGATGTATTAATTTTGTCAAATCTAGAGACATACCTTTCAAATTTGACAATTAGTTTGACAGATGTGTTTTACATATTTTTTACCAATAACTCTATGACGAAGGACACATATCTTGTTTTTGACAAATATTATTACTTAGTACACGATTTTGATTTATTCATTTTGTCAAATCTAGAGGCATAACTGTCAGATTTGACAATTAGTTCGACATATGTGTTTTACATATTTTTAACCAATAACTCTATAACAAGGGACACATATCTTGTTTTTTACAAATATTATTAGTTAGTACACGTTTTTGATTTATTCATTTTGTCAAAACTACAGGCATAACTGTCAGATTTGTCGAGGGACAAACCGAAAGTTTCCACTCTTAATTTTCTATTTGTTTTTGGCCCCCTGAATGGAAACCCACAAGCACGGGCGTCAATAGTGAGACACCCTGTATATCGGGAATAGTTTAATTCATTTATTCCGAAAAATCTACCTTTGAAGGTCCACTTTTTGTGTGGAATATTTTTATTTGACATATTTGATTGACAATTAGTTCGACAGATGTGTTTTAAATTTTTTTATCAATAACTCTGTAACAGGGACAAATATCTTGTTTTATAAAATTATTAGTTAGTACACGATTTTGATTTATTCATTTTGTCAAATCTACAGACATAACTGTCAGATTTGACAATTAGTTTGACAGATGTGTTTTACAGTTTTTTTTTTATCAATAACTGTAGAACGAAGGACAAACGGAATATTTTCCACTCTTAATTTTCTATTTGTTTTGGCCCCCTGAATGGAAACCCACAAGCACGGGCGGCAATTTGAGACACCCTGTATATCGGGAATAGTTCAATTCCTTTGTTCCAAAAAATCTACTTTTTAAGGTCCACATTTTTGTGTGGAATGTTTTTATTACATTCTATTAGATTGTACTTATGACGAAAATAAAAATTTGGAATTTTGAAGTAGAAGTAACGTATTTAATCAAAATTATTATTTATATTATTATGTAATTAAGACACGTACCATTGTTTCAGATATTATGTTCTATACAGAGATGTATCTTGAGTATATTTAATACTATTTGTTGTAGTATTTGGTATCTTTAGTATTTTTGGTACCTTTGGCGTCTTTAGTGTCTTTGGTACCTTTAGTATCTAAAATCTATTGATTATTGCACCGATCGATATAGATTTTTTGTAGTATCAAAAACTGCGAAAGGTGATAATCAGAAAATACGTAAGATCACTAATCTTTACATAGATCTCTTCAATTGCTCTGAAGATTACTGAACATATCTTAATCTTTGATCAAACAGAGATGTATTCGAATTTGTTCTTCAAATGACCAATTTCAATCATAATTTAGGGCAAATAATTCTATCCACTTGATCTTTTTCCGGAAAAGACTAGTTCTTGAAATGACTAATTTCAATCATCATTTTGAGCAAATAATTCTATCAAGTTGAGCTTTTTTGCGGATAAGATTAATCATCTCTAAACATTTTATATACATTTTTATTGCCATTTGTTCTTCAACAGACCTCCAAGAGTGAAGGTGATATATTAGAATTTGTTCTTTAAATGACCAATTTCAATCATAATTTTGAGCAAATAATTCTATCCAGTTGAGCTTTTCAGGATAAGACTAGTTCTTGAAATGACTAATTTCAATTATCATTTTGAGCAAATAATTCTATCCAGTTGAGCTTTTTCCGGATAAGACTAATCATCTCTAAACATTTTATATAGATTTTTATAGCCATTTGTTCTTCAACAGACCTTCACGAGTGAAGATGATGTATTAGAATTTGTTCTTCAAATGACTAATTTCAATCATCATTTTGAGCAAATAATTCTATCCAGTTGAGCTTTTTCAGGATAAGACTAGTTCTTGAAATGACTAATTTCAATTATCATTTTGAGCAAATAATTCTAGCCAGTTGAGCTTTTTTCGGGATAAGACTAGTTCTTGAAATGACCAATTTCAATCATCATTTTGAGCAAATAATTCTATCAAGTTGAGCTTTTTTCCGGATAAGACTAATCATCTCTAAACATTTTATATAGATTTTTATTGCCATTTGTTCTTCAACAGACCTTCAAGAGTGAAGGTGGTGTATTAGAATTTGTTCTTAAAATGACCAATTTCAATCATAATTTTGAGCAAATAATTCTATCCAGTTGAGCCGGGATAAGACTAGTTCTTGAAATGACTAATTTCAATCATCATTTTGAGCAAATAATTCTATCCAGTAGAGATTTTTTCCGGATAAGACAAGTTCTTGAAATGACTAATTTCAATCATCATTTTGAGCAAATAATTCTATCCAGTTGAGCTTTTTTCCGGATTAATTAAGACTAATCATCTCTAAACATTTTATATACATTTTTATTGCCATTTGTTCTTCAACAGACCTTCAAGAGTTTTGTGAAGATGTCTATTCCAACCTATTAACATATTTAGTTGTATTACACACTTATGATGTTTTCTACAAAATGTTCATTATTATTTTAGATTTTAGATTACTTCCAAAACTACCAGAGAAAACATAATTTGTAGTGACATTAGAGCTGATCACTAATCATAAATGAACTAATCACTTTAGCAACATCTCAATTATATATGTTTCTGTTAATTACGTCTTTTGGGTTACTCAATCACTTTATGAGGATTTGAATGCCAATTTGGTTTGGACAGACAATTTCTGCAGTTTCGAAATTAGTAAAAAAAAAGTGAAATCACACAAGATGTCATATGATCAATTTATTCTGCTTTGGATAGTTCCAATTGATAATAGAAATCCATCATTTTGTCATATGGAAAATTTAATAAAATTTCACAACTGGAGCAAAGAAATGTACAGTTTTGGACGCTTTTGACTGAAAATTTGCAAAAATTTCAAAATTTTCATACCAAAGTTATCTAACCTGTCAAAGTTTTAAGTGCAATTGTCCAATTCGTAAGTTTGATAGTCGCAGATGAAAATTTTTACAAATTTGGGTAGTTCCAATAGATAATACATATCCATCATTTTGTCATTTGAAAAATTTAATATAATTTCACAACTGGAGCAAAGACATGTATAGTTTTGGGCGCTTTTGATTATAAATTTGCAAAATAAAATAAAAAAATTACACTAATGTTATCAAACCAGTCGAATTTTCAAGTACCAATTCGTATGTTTGGCACTCCCAGATGAATATTTTTACAGATTTGAATAGTTGCAATAGATAATACAAATCTATTATCTTGTAATATGAAAAATGTAATATAATTTGATAACTGGAGTAAATAAATTTACAGATTTGGACGCTATTGATTGAAAATCTACAGCATTATCGAAATTTTCACATCAAAGTTATCAAAACTGTTAAATTATCAACTGCAATCGTCCAATTCGTAAGTTTATTAGACGCAGATGAAAATTTTTATAAACTTGATTAGTTTCAATAGATAAAACCAATCCATAATTTTGTCATATGAAAAATTTCTACTATTCAGTGAGTACAATTTTGAGTGTACTTTATAAGATTACATTTTTGTTTTTTTTTAAATTTACAGGATAGGTATATAATTTAATATGTTTTTCTTGTAATCTTGTAATTTCCTGTTCTTGTAAGGCGGAAAGACCTAGGCCCAATAGCCTAATGAAGACTGTTATCTCTATCTTGTAATTAGGTTAGGCTAGGTTAGGTTAGTTTAGGTTAGGTAAGGTTAGGTTACGATAGGTTATATTAGGTTAGATTAGGTTAGGTTAGATTAGGTTAGTTTCTAGCTGCTGGATTTCTAATTACTATAATTAGTAATTAAATTCTTCCCAGTACGGTAAACACTGCAAGGGGCTTCACTTAGTTACTGTGCGAGTTTATGCAGGTCATAAGGTTGAGAACGAATAATACAATTGAAGTGCACTTATTAACCCCCGAGGTGCGTAAACCGGATTCTCGTAATTGAACCGATTACCATTGTCGTCATCTAAAGAGGAATATTCCGCTAGAAAGCAATTGATTGTTGACAAGAGAACAAATAGATTGGCTGCAGAGGTCAAAGACCTGATTAAAGATCGATATAAGTGTGTCTTATGTTATTGGTAGTTTGTAGTGTGTTGACAATAGGTTGTTGATTATTAACGGTTTTGTAATCATTTTATCGAGCAGCTCTTTGCTTTGGAATATTTCCACGCCATTATCGAAGATAGTTTACAACATTTCTGTATAATTTTTCTTCAATATCTTTGGCATAAAACATATATTGTATGATGTACAATGTTCGTTTTAAATCGTTTGAATTTTATGAAATACGTCTATAACATTGAAAGATTTTCGTAAGCGATATTATGGTATTTAAAAATGTATTATCAGACCATTATAGAAGCCATTACTGCTGTAGTACTAAGTAGTACTACTACTAGTACTAAGAAGTACTATACTGCTTTTATGGTGGTAGTAACAAAATTTTATTTTCCGCCTCTGCTGTTATATTTCATGTAATTATAATAAATTTCTATTAAAATACTCTTAATTTATATATATATATATAATAATGCTAAGCCATTTGTGAAATATTTAAAGTTCCATGTAAATACCTAAAAGGCTGATTCTTGCCACATATTGACCGAAAATAATTTCTTTGCAATTAATTTTTTTATTCCTCGTGATTTCTATAATATATTTAGAATGACGAAACAACGAAAGGTAATGCAAAAAACTATTTTTCGGCCTTCAGTAGTTTAAAAATAAGTTTTTCGTGCAGCTTTAAGCAGCTTATCGCACTGATATCTTAACGTTCGCTTCAATTATAATACCAGCTCTTATTTAATAATTTCAGTTTGCACTATCAGGCTATTTGTAAAGTTATTTCAATGCACCATCTGCACCATTTTAAAATAAATCGCGGCGCACTTATCGTTATGGTACCAAATTCATATCTCATATTTTTTGATTAATTGATGTACAAACACGAGCATCATCAAAACCGTCAATCAATTGCTGAGGATTGGAGATTAGAAAGTTATCGCGCTTTGATTTGTAAACAGCGGAAAGATTGGCTCGTGCAAAGAGCGGCTCAAGCTATGAATGCGATAAGATACAGTTACAATTGCTTCACTTTTGGCGACAGGAAAAAACTGGTGAACAAGCGACCTACGAACCAATTTATCAAAGAATGTATACGAGGTTTCAATTTATATTTTAATTGGGCCATTATCAAACAATTTTTTTCTTCAATAAACAAATTTGATGATCAAGCTGTACTTCATCATAAATTTTTATCGTACTAATTATATAATAATTGTAATTAATATGTACACACACATATATATATATATATATATATATATATATATATATATATATATATATATATTATCGTACTAATTATATAATAATTGTAATTAATATATAAGACTGCCTCATGCCTCCTTATCGACAATCTAAGAAGCAAGCAGTTCCGAGCTAATTATGTTTTTATGAATATTTTGATTACATGAAAATGACACTCGTACAGATCATTAGAGTGAAACCCACATTTGAAATTACTTAGTGAAACCCACATTCAAAATTGCTTGCTTTTTTGACCTTAGGCGTTATTGGCTTCTAGTGTCTTCAGAATCAAGTCTTCAACTCAAATTAATTCAAGTCTTCAGAATAGAATTGAATTCACCAGAAGTATGTAATGAATAATATTATCAGCTGGACGGTGACACAACACAACATAGTAAGTTTCCAGTATGTAATTAGAACGAGTAATCTATTTTTGTTGTTAAAATTCAATGTTGTTCGTTTAAGAAAAACGTTTGTGACTTTATACTTGGTACTGCTGTAGATAACGTTTAAATCGCAGAGAAAATTTATGTTGCAATTTGAGATTTTTTATTGTCTATCTACAAGGTACTTTTAAAAAAAGTTGTATGAAACTACGATTAGTATATTCTACTGATGTAGATAACGTTTAAATCGCATTGAAAATTGATGTTGCAATTTGAGATTTTTTATTGTCTATCTACATGGTACTTTTAAAAAAAGTTGTATGAAACTAGGATTAGTATATTCACAAAGAGACAGGCATATGTACAGGCGTGTAAGGAAATGAAATGGAACGAGAGGTTATAAAAGATATGATTAAAGTCTTGATTCTTGATTGGCGGGGCGAACTGAAACGGTCAGCGTCGCGTCGGCCATATTGTGACAAGTGTGCCAAATTTACAATTATATATAGTCATCACTATATTCACTACTCATTATTTTAATTGTAATATGAGAAATAACTCGAAAGTGTTATTGCACTTCTCACGGGGTGAACTGGAATTGTCAGCGTCGCGATGTAACTTGCACTTACACTTGGCGAATAAGATAGGTTCAAGTATTACATCAACTATAAAAAAAAACACTTATAAGCATGTAAGCAAAACCGATAAAAAAATAAATATTGGATGTAAACCAAAATTCAAAAATAATAAGTAGTAAACTAAAAAAAACTGTATGATATAATTTGTAGTTTCTTTAAACTACAAATTATAGTTACCATTAATTTGTATGTTATACGGATAAAACAGGTACAAGAATTACATCATCTATTAAAAAAAAAAAAAAAAAATAGTGTAAGCAGACTCATCAACCGACAATTTATTTAATCATGCATTTCATGATAGATAGATGGATATATAGATAGATAGATAGATAGATAGATAGATAGATATTTATTCATCAATTAGGCACATTACCAAAATACTAATAGTATAGTCATCTCGTGAAAAATTAGTCTTCATCGAGTGATATATTTTTTAAATATTATTTCTATCGTGAAAATTATTAAATTCCACCTTAATGCAAATCTTAAATTTTAAATTTCAAATCCCAAAGAATTTAGTAAGCATAGTTTTGGTTTTGAAGCCTGAAGCCTGAATTATTTTTTTGAAAAAAAAATTATGTAAAAATTTGCATAAATATCCAAAAATCCAAATCACTACGAAATGATACATCTAAATTTGTGATTTGTGATTATTGCAAAATATTCCACGAAGATTATTTTATTTTTGTCGATTAATGAAACTTTTAAAACGACCTAATTAATTAAATGTGTTGGCCTAAAAACATGTTTAAATTTAAAAAATGTCAGAAATTCTAATGTCATGAAATCACTGAAATTGCATGTCAAAATTTGAGATTTTTGAATATCTGTACAGATAACTTTTTGAAAAATTTATGGAATTGATAAAAAAATAAACATTGGATGTAAAGCAAAATTAAAAAATAATGTAAACTGAAAAACCCTATATAATATAATTTGTAGTTTCTTTAAATTACAAATTATAGTAACCATTAATTTGTATGTTATACGTACAACAAACATGCTTGAATATAAAGCATATACAGTTAAGCATATTAAGTTAAATATAAAACAATGTCTGAAATTCTAATGTCATTAAATCACAGTGAAATTTCATGTCACAATTTGAGTTTTACAGGCATTTGAACCATTTTATAACATTTTAAAATAACTTTAATGCTACTGGCGAAAAACAAAAAGAACATTTCCAGTTTTGTGCTCATTTAATTGAATTTAACCTTCTTGATAAAAAATGGTCAAAAAATAAAATTGGATGTAAAGTAAAATTCAAAAAACATGTAAACTAAAAAACAATGTAATATAACTTATAGTTTTTTCAAACTACAAATTATAGTCACCATTAATTTGCATGTTATATGTACAACAAATTTTTATTTAAATTTAAAAAAAATGTCAGAAATTCTAATGTCAGTAAATCACAGTGAAATTGAAGATGTGAGATTTTTGAATATCTCTACAAACTTTTTGAAAAATTTATGGAGTTGATAAAAAAAAAAATTGAATGTAAAGCAAAATTAAAAAAATAATGTAAACTGAAAAAGCCTATATAATATAATTTGTAGTTTCTTTAAATTACAAATTATAGTCACCATTAATTTGTATGTTATACGTATAACAAACACGCTTAAATTTAAAAAAAAATGTCAGAAATTCTAATGTCATTAAATCTCAGTGAAATTTCATGTCACAATTTGAGATTTTACATGCATTTAAACCATTTTATAACATTTCAAAATAACTTTAATGCCACTGGCGAAAAACATAAAGAACATTTCCAGTTTTGCGCGTATTCCATTGGATTTAATCTTCTTAATAAAAATTGATAAAACAATAAATATTGGATCTAAAGCAAAATTCGAAAATAATGTAAACTAAGAAAACTATATAATATAATTTGTAGTTTCTTTAAATTACAAATTATAGTAAAATTAATTTGTATGTTATATGTACAACAAACAAGCTTAAATTAAAAAAAAAATGTCAGAAATTCTAATGTCATTAAATCACAGTGAAACTTCATGTCACAATTTGAGATTTTTGATTGTCTGTACTGATAACTATTTGAAAAAATATGGAATCAATAAAAGAATAACTAATGGGTGCAACGCAAAATTCAAAAATAACGTAAACTAAAAAAAAAACTATATAATATAATTTGTAGTTTCATTAAACTACAAATTATAATCACCATTAATTTGTATGTTATACGTACAACAAACATACTTAAATTTAAAAAAAAAATGTCAGAAATTCTAATGTCATTAAATTACAGTGAAATAGTATGTCAAAATTTGAGATTTTTGAATATCTGTACAGATAACTTTTTAAAAAATTTATGGAATTGATAAAAAAAATCAAAAATGGATGTAAAGCAAAATCCAAAAATAATGTTAACTAAAAAAACTATATAATATAATTTGTAGTTTCTTTAAACTACAAATTATAGTCACCATTAATTTGTCTGTTATATGTACAACAAACATGCTTAAATTTAAAAAATGTCAGAAATTCTAATGTCATTAAATCACAGTAAAATTGCATGTCAAAATTTGAGATTTTTGAATATCTGTACAGATACCTTTTTGAAAAATTTATGGAATTAAAAAAAATTAAATAATGGATGTAAAGCAAAATACAGAAATAGTATAAACTAAAACAAACTATGTAATATAATTTGTAGTTTCTTTAAACTACAAAATATAATCACCATCAATTTGTATGTCATACATACAACAAATATGTTTCAATTTAGAAAAAAATGTCAGAAATTCTAATGTCATTAAATCACAGTGAAATTTCATGTCACAATTTGTAATTTTACATGTATTTGAACCATTTTATAACATTTCAAAATAACTTTAATGCTACGGGCGAAAACAAAAAGAACATTTCCAGTTTGGCGGTCATTTAAATGAATTTAATCTTCTTGATAAGAATTGATAAAAAAATAAACATTGGATGTAAAGCAAAATTCAAAAATAATGTAAACTAAGTCACAATTTGAGATTTTACATGCATTTGAACCATTTTATAATATTAAAACAACTCTTGCGCTCATTTAAATTAATATAATTTTCTTGATAAAAATTGGTAAAAACATATATATGGGGGGTAAAGCAAAATTCAAAATTAATGTAAACTAAAAAAACTATATAATATAATTTGTAGTTTCTTTAAACTACAAATTATAGTCACCATTAATTTGTCTGTTATATGTACAACAAACATGCTTAAATTTAAAAAATGTCAGAAATTCTAATGTCATTAAATCACAGTAAAATTGCATGTCAAAATTTGAGATTTTTGAATATCTGTACAGATACCTTTTTGAAAAATTTATGGAATTAAAAAAAATTAAATAATGGATGTAAAGCAAAATACAGAAATAGTATAAACTAAAACAAACTATGTAATATAATTTGTAGTTTCTTTAAACTACAAAATATAATCACCATCAATTTGTATGTCATACATACAACAAATATGTTTCAATTTAGAAAAAAATGTCAGAAATTCTAATGTCATTAAATCACAGTGAAATTTCATGTCACAATTTGTAATTTTACATGCATTTGAACCATTTTATAACATTTCAAAATAACTTTAATGCTACGGGCGAAAACAAAAAGAACATTTCCAGTTTGGCGGTCATTTAAATGAATTTAATCTTCTTGATAAGAATTGATAAAAAAATAAACATTGGATGTAAAGCAAAATTCAAAAATAATGTAAACTAAGTCACAATTTGAGATTTTACATGCATTTGAACCATTTTATAATATTAAAACAACTCTTGCGCTCATTTAAATTAATATAATTTTCTTGATAAAAATTGGTAAAAACATATATATGGGGGGTAAAGCAAAATTCAAAATTAATGTAAACTAAAAAAACTATCTAATATAATATGTAGTTTCTTTAAACTACAAATTATAGTCACCATTAATTAGTATGTTATACGAATAAGACAGTTACAAGTATTACATCAACTATTATAAAAAAAAATACTTGTAAGGATGTAAGCAGACTCATCAACTGACTTTTTTTTAATCATGAATTTCATGACAGATAGATAGATATTTATTCATCATTTAGGCCACATTACTAAAATACTAATAGTACAACAAAATCTTCAATTTCAAATACCAAAGAATTTAGTAAACACAGTTTTGGTTTTGAAACCTGAAACCAAAGCTTATATGTTTGCCAAAATTTTATGTAAAAATTTCCATAAATATCCAAAAATCCAAATCACTACGAAATGATACGTCTAAATTTGTGATTTGTGATTATTGCCAAATATTCCACGAAGATTAATTTATTTTTGTCGATTAATGAAACTTTTAAAACGACCTAATTAATTAAATGTGGTGGCCAAAAAACATGTTTAAATTTAAAAAAACATGTCAGAAATTCTAATGTCATTAAATTACAGTGAAATTTCATGTCACAATTTGAGATTTTACATGCATTTGAACCATTTTATAACATTTCAAAATAACATTAATACTACTGGCGAAAAACAAAAAGAACGTTTCCAGTTTTGCGGTCATTTAATTGAATTCAATATTCTTGCTAAAAATTGATAAAAAATTAATATTGGATGTCGAGCAAAATTCAAAAATAATGTAAACAAAAAAAAATATATAATTTATAGTTTCTTTAAACTACAAGTTATAGTCACCATTAATTTGTATGTTATACGTACAATAAACATGTTTACATTTACAAAAATGTCAAAAATTGTAATGTCATTAAATCACAGTGAAATCTCATGTCAAAATTTGAGATATTTGAATATCTGTACAGATAACTTTTTGAAAAATATATGGAATTGATAAAAAAAACTATTGGATGCAAAGCACAATTGAAAAATAATGTAAACTAAAAAAAACTATATAATATACTTTGTAGTTTCTTTAAATTACAAATTATAGTCACCATTAATTTGTATCTTATACGTACAACAAATATGTTTAACTTTAAAAAAATGGCAGAAATTCTAATGTCATTAAATCACAGTCAAATAGCATGACAAAATTTGAGATTTTTGAATATATGTATAGATAACTTTATGAAAAATTTGTGGAATTAATAAAAACATAAATATTGGATGTAAAGTAAAATTCAAAAATAATGTAAACTAAAAAAAATATGTAATATAATTTGTAGTTTCTTTAAATTACAAATTATAGTAATCATTCATTTGTATGTTATACGTACAACAAAAATGTTTATCTTAAAAAAAATGGCAGAAATTCTAATGTCATTAAATCACAGTGAAATTTCATGTCACAATTTGACATTTTAATTTAATTTAATCAAAATCTTCAATATTTAATTTCAAAGCCCAAAGAATTTAGTAATCATAGTTTTGGTTTTGAAGCCTGAACCCAAAACTTATTTTTTTGCCAAAATTTTATGTAAATATTTGCATAAATATCCAAAAATCTAAATCACTGCGAAATGATACATCTAAATTTGTGATTTGTGATTATTGCCAAATATGCCACGAAGATTAATTTATTTTTGTCCATTAATGAAACTTTTAAAATGATCTAATTAATTAAATGTGTTGGCCAAAAAACATGTTTAAATTTTAAAAAAGTCAGAAATTCTAATGTCATTAAATCACAGTGAAATTTCCTGACACAATTTGAGATTTTTGAATATCTGTATATATATCTGAATATATGTACTGATCATTTTTTGAAAAATTTGTGGTATTAATAAAAAAATAACTAATGGGTGTCACGCAAAATTCATTATTATCGATATATTTTGAAATATTGTTTTTATTGTGGAAATGATTAAATTCCACCTTAATAAAACTCTACAATTTTAAATTTCAAATCCCAAAGAATTTAGTAAGCATAGTTTTGAAGCCTGAAACTAAAACTATTTTTTTTTCCAAATTTTATGTAAAAATTTGCAAAAATATCCAAAATTCCAAATCACTATGAAATGATACATCTAAATTTGTGACTTGTGATTATTGACAAATATTCCACGGAGATTAATTTATTTTTGTCGATTAATGAAACTTTTAAAACGACATAATTAAATAAATGTGTTATCCAAAAAACATGTGTAAATTAAAAAAAATGTCAGAAATTCGAAAGTCATTAAATCACTGTGAAATTTCCTGACAATGAGATGAGATTCCTGACAAGACTGAATTTGAGATTTTTGAATGTCTGTACTGATAAATTTTTGAAAAAGTTGTGGAATTAATTAAAAAATTTACTAATGGGTGCACGCAAAATTCTAAAATAATGTGAACTAAAAAATACTATATAATATAATTTGTAGTTTCTTTAAACTACATATTATAATCAAAATTAATTTGTATGTATTAATCTGTATACTTACAACAAACATGTTTAAATTTAAAAAAATGTCAGAAATTCTAATGTCATTAAGTCACAGTGAAATTGCATGTCAAAATTTGAGATTTTTGAATATCATGAATTATGTATTTCATCAAAAACTAGTCTTCATTGAGTGATATATTTTTTAAATATGTTTTCTATTGCGAAAATGATTAAATTCCACCTAAAATGAAATCTTCAATTTTAAATTTCAAATCCCAAAACCAAAGAATTTGGCAAGCATACTTTTACAACCAATTCCATCAATTTCAATAAGTAAGAAAATTCTGTGTCAATGTTGGTATGTGATAGCAAACCGTAATTACTGATTATAAAACAATATATAATCTATGTTGTTTGGTGATTCGCAAAATTTAAGTGTGTTGCCGAAATCCGTAGTCCATTATAAATCGCATTAGGAGTTGTTTTCATCTCAATTATTTCTGGCAAACAAGCTTCTGCATTCCCATCACTGTAATTGCTCGAAAAATACGTGACATAACCATCGGCATCTGCGCTCCAGAGTGTCTTCAATCAATGGCTCTAGGAACGGGTTTGTGCGTTTTTTCTTCGCTTTCTGTTAGTCATGTATGGTAATTTCTTATGCAAATGCAGCCAGCCTCCGAGTGAGCATAATACTGGTTTTCAATTACGCCACAGAGAGCTGTGCACGGTAATTATAATTATGGCCGAGGATTTTTCACCGTTACAAACTTCCTTCGGACGAATTACAAAGAAATGACTGACACAAAATAAGGCTAATGATAGATTGGGGAAGAATGCAGTTTCAGAAAGGCGAGATGAAGAAATTTTCTTAGTAATAATCAGGGCGTGAAAGTTGATTAATGACATGTTTGCATATTGGTTACTGGCAGATAGCTTTGGCTAAACATCCAATAGATATTGGCATCCGATACCTATTGATAAATCTGAAAATAGTAAATGCTAAATAAGCATTATTATGTATAATGTAGTAATCTATTGATAAATCTGTAGTATTTAAGCTGCTCAAGCTTCTCGCTGCTCATTCTATGATGCCATGCGGGAATTCCAGCCCTGTATATTCTCTGAATTTCTTTTTTAATCAGGTTAACTAACAGAAATATTGTCTTTTGTTACAGGAAAGTACGCTATGGCTATTATAGCTAGCTACCTAGCCGACAGACTTCGAAGAACCGGCAAGCTCTCGACGACGGTCACGAGGAAGAGCTTCACGACCTTCGCGGTGCTGACCCCAGGCCTCCTCATGATAGTCCAGGCGCTCTTCGGCGACGACCCCACCATCTCCGTGGCCATCTTCACGTGCTCCCTGTTCTTCAACGGCGCCGTGACGGCCGGCTACCTGGCCAACGCCCTCGACATCGCGCCCAACTTCTCCGGCACCATCTTCGGCATAGCCAACACCCTGTCCTCGCTGGGCGGCTGGCTGTCCACCTTCATGGTCGCCGTCTTCACGCACGAGAACCACACGTTCGACCAGTGGAGGTACGTCTTCTGGATCCTGGTGGTGGCCTACGTGGTGGGCGCGCTGGTGTTCCTCCTCTTCGGCAGCGGCGAGCTGCAGCCGTGGAACAACGACCCGCTGGTGATGGACTCCAAGGAGCAGGAGATGCAGCCGCTGAAGAACGGCAAGGACAGAGAGGCCGCGGCGTAACGGCCTCGATGACTTGGGTGATAGCGTTCATCTCATCTCTTCAAATCTCACAGAAGTGTGCGAAGCACTCCGGAAGTCCAAGGAGAAGAGCCAGTACAAAAATTGAACCGCAAAGTCTCGAGGCGCGCCTTCCTCGTCTCGCAAACTAATTATTTATTGTGATTTCGTCCTGAATATTTTAAGCGGCGACCGGCTCTAATTTTATTTCGTATTTATAATTTACATACATATCATCCCGTTTACCGAACGTAAATGTATTTTTATATATCTAAAGAATGTTAGGTATTGATATTTGTAATTAATTATTTTTTAATAAATAAAGCGACGACAAAACGACTCACCTGTTTTATTGGTCCTTCGAACCAGGAAACTAGTTCGAACCAAATAATATTCTTCTTCTGCTTCTCCTTCAAGGCACATCCTCTTCACCCATAGGTCGCCCATCGCCATAGGTGGAGGAGTAGTACGGATTATTATTATTCACATCCGAAAAAAGACAACCACAAAACGAGGCAAGTATTTTATTGGTCCTTCGAACCAGGAAACTAGTTGGAACCAATTAATATTCTTCTTCTGCTTCTCCTTTAAGGCACATCCTCTTCACATCCAAAAAAAGACAACCACAAAACGAGGCAAGTATTTTATTGGTCCTTCGAACCAGGAAACTAGTTCGAACCAAATAATATTCTTCTTCAGCTTCTTCTTTAAGGCACATTCTCTTCACATCTAAAAAAAGCGACGACAAAATGAGTCACCTATTTTTTTGGTCCAGGAACCAGGAAACTATTCAAACCAAATAATATTCCTTTCCTGCTTCTTCTTTAAGGCACATCCTCTTCACATCTGAATAGTTTTGTAGTACCGATACATACTCTTAGATATCAAGGTCTAAGTCCTCTTTGACCTTCTATTCTCTAATGCAGTATTAGCTGTAGAAGATGATATTTTGCACATCGAGACCAAAATATCCAAATTTCCTATTCCTGTTACAGAACTGAAAGGTCCTCTTTGACCTTTTATTCTCCAATGTATTAGTTGTAGAAGATGATATTTTGCACTTCGTGACCAAAATATCCAAATTTCCTATACCTGTTATCAAAACTCTGAAAGATCCTCTTTGACCTTGTGTTCTCTAATGTAGTAGTAGTTGTAGAAGATGATAATTTGCACATCGTGACCAAAATGAGTCATTTATTTTTTTGGTCCTTCGAACCAGGAAGCTATTCAAACCAAATAATATACCTTTCCTGCTTCTTCTTTGCGGCACATCCTCTTCACATCTGAATAGTTTTGTAGTACCGGTACATACTCTTAGATATGAAGGTATGATGAAGGTAGATATGAAGGTCCTCTTTGACCTTTTATCCTCTAATGTATTATTAGTTGTAGAAGATGATGTTTTGCACATCGTGACCAAAATATTCCAATTTCCTATTCTTATTATCAGAACTCTGAAAGGTCCTTTTTGACCTTTTATTCTCTAATGTAGTATTAGTTGTAGAACATGATATTTTGCACATCGTGACCAAAATGAGTCATCTATTTTTGTGGTGCTACGAACCAGAAAACTATTCAAACCAAATAATATTCCTTTCCTGCTTCTTCTTTAAGGCACATCCTCTTCACATCTGAATAGTTTTGTTGTACCGATACATACTCTTAGATTTCGAGGTCCAGGTCCTCTTTGACCTTCCATTCTCTAATGTAGTATTAGTTGTAGAAAATGATATTTTGCACATCGTGACCAAAATATCCCAATTTCCTATTCCTGTTGTCAGACCTCTGAAAGGTCCTTTTTGACCTTTTATTCTCTAAAGCAGTATTAGTTGTAGAAGATGATATTTTGCTCATCGTGACCAAAATGAGTTATCTATTTTTATGGTCCTTCGAACCAGGAAACTATTCAAACCAAATAATATTTATTTTCTGCTTCTTCTTTAAAACACATCCTCTTCACATCTGAATAGTTTTGTAGTATCGGTACATACTCTTAGATTTCAAGGTCTAGGTCCTCTTTGGCCTTCCATTCTCCAATGTAATATTAGTTGTAGAAGATGATATTTGGCACAACGTGGCCAAAATGAGTCATCTATTTTTTTGGTCCTTCGAACCAGGAAACTTTTCAAACCAAATAATATTCCTTTTCTGCTTCTTCTTTAAGGCACATCTTCTTCACATCTGAATAGTTTTGCAGTACCGATTCCTGTTATCAGAACTCTAAAAGGTCCTCTTTGACTTTTTATACTTTAATGCAGTATTAGGTGTAGAAGATGATATTTTGCACATCGGGACCAAAATGAGTCATCTATTTTTTTGGTCCTTCGAACCAGGAAACTATTCAAACCAAATGATATTCCTCTTCTGCTTCTTCTTTAAGGCACATCCTCTTCACATCCTCTTCACATTTTGTAGTACTGGTACATACTATTAGATTTCAAGGTCTAGGTCCTCTTCACTCTTTTATTCTCCAATGTAGCATTAGTTGTAGAAGATGATATTTTGCACATCCCGACCAAATTATCCCAATTTCTTATTCCTATTATCAGACCTCTGAAAGATCCTTTTTAACCTTTTATTCTTTAATGCAGTATTAGTTGTAGAAGATGATATTTTGCACATCGTGACCAAAATGAGTCATCTATTTTTTTGGTCCTTCGAACCAGGAAACTAGTTTGAACCAAATAATAATCTTCTTCTGCTTCTTCTTTAAGGCACATTCTCTGAACATCTTATAAAGAGCGACGAAAAAATGAGTCACCTATATTTTAGGTCCAGGAACCAGAAAGCTATTCAAACCAAATAATATTGATTTTCTGCTTCTTCTTTAAGGCACATCCTCTTCACATCTGAATAGTTTTGTAGAACCGATACATACTCTTAGATTTCAAGGTCTAGGTCCTCTTTGACCTTTTATTCTCCAATGTAGTATTAGTTGTTGAAGATGATATTTTTCACATCGGAACCAAAATGAGTCATCTATTTTTTTGGTCCTTCGAACCAGGAAACTATTCAAACCAAATGATATTCCTCTTCTGCTTCTTCTTTAAGGCACATCCTCTTCACATCCTCTTCACATTTTGTAGTACTGGTACATACTATTAGATTTCAAGGTCTAGGTCCTCTTCACTCTTTTATTCTCCAATGTAACATTAGTTGTAGAAGATGATATTTTGCACATCCCGACCAAATTATCCCAATTTCTTATTCCTATTATCAGACCTCTGAAAGATCCTTTTTAACCTTTTATTCTTTAATGCAGTATTAGTTGTAGAAGATGATATTTTGCACATCGTGACCAAAATGAGTCATCTATTTTTTTGGTCCTTCGAACCAGGAAACTAGTTTGAACCAAATAATAATCTTCTTCTGCTTCTTCTTTAAGGCACATTCTCTTCACATCTTAAAAAGAGCGACGAAAAAACGAATCACCAATTTTTTTTGTCCAGGAACCAGAAAGCTATTCAAACCAAATAATAATCCTTTTCTGCTTCTTCTTTAAGGCACAACCTTTTCACATCCTCTTCACATTTTGTAGTACCGGTACATACTCTTAGATTTCAAGGTCTAGGTCCTCTTTGACCTTCCATTCTTCAATGGAAGACCTTCCATTCTTCAAATGTAGTATTAGTTGTAGAAAATTATGTTTTGCACATCGTGACCAAAATATCCCAATTGTCTATTCCTGTTATCAGACCTCTGAAAGGTCCCTTTTGACCTTTTATTCTCTAATGCAGTATTAATTGTCGAAGATGATATTTTGCACATCGTGACCAAAATGAGTCATCTATTTTTTTGGTCCTTCGAACCAGGTAACTATTTAAACCAAATAATATTCCTCTTCTGCTTCTTCTTTAACGCACATCCTCTTCACATCGGAATAGTTTTGTGATACCGAAGCATACTCTTAAATATCAAGGTCTAAGTCCTCTTTGACCTTCTATTGTCCAATGTAGTATTAGTTGTAGAAGATGATATTTTGCACATCGTAACCAAAATATCCCAATTTCCTATTCCTATTATCAGAACTCTGAAAGGTCCACTTTGACCTTTCATTCTCCAATGTAGTATTAGTTGTAGAAGATTTTGCACAGTTTGAACAAAATGAGTCATCTATTTTTTTGGTCCTTTGAACCAGGAAACTATTCAAACCAAATAATATTCCTCTTCTGCTTCTTCTTTAAGGCAGATTCTATTTACATCTGAATAGTTTTGTAGTACCGATAGATACTCTTAGATTTCAAGGTCTAGGTCCTCTTTGACCTTTTATCCTCCAATATGGTATTAGTTGTAGAAGATGATGTTTTGCACATTGTGACCAAAATATCCCAATTTCCTATTCCTATTTTAAGACCTCTGAAAGGTCCTTTTTGACCTTTTATTCTCCAATGTAGTATTAGTCGTAGAAAATGATATTTTACACATCGTGACCAAAATCAGTCATCTATTTTATTGGTCCTTCGAACCAGGTAACTATTCACACCAAATAATATTCCTCTTCTGCTTCTTCATTAAGGCACATTCTTTTTACATCTGAATAGTTTTGTAGTACCGATATATACTCGTAGATTTCAAGGTCCAGGTCCTCTTTGACCTTCCATTCTCCAATGTAGTATTAGTTGTAGAAGATGATATTTTGCACATTGTGACCAAAATATCCCAATTTCCTATTCCTGTTATCAGAACTCTAAAAGGTCCTATTTGACCTTTTATTCTCCAATGCAGTATTAGGTGTAGAAGATGATATGTTGCACATCGTGAGCAAAATTAATCATCAATTTTTTTGAACCAAGAAACTATTCAAAAGAAATAATATTCCTTTCCTGCTTCTTCTTGAAGGCACATCCTCTTCACATCTGAATAGTTTTGTAGTACCGATATATACTCTTAGATATCAAGGTCTAAGTCCCTTTTGAGCTTTTATCCTCAAATGTAGTATTAATTGTAGAAGATGATGTTTTGCACATCGTGACCAAAATATCCAAATTTCCTATTCCTGTTATCAGAACTCTGAAAGGTTCTCTTTGACCTTTCATTCTCCAATATGGTATTAGTTGTAGAAGATGATATTTTGCACATCGTGACCAAAATGAGTCATCTATTTTTTTGGTCCTTCGAACCAGGGAACTATTCAAACCAAATAATATTCCTTTCCTGCTTCTTCTTTAAGGCACCTCTCTTCACATCTGAATAGTTTTGTAGTGCCAATACATATTCTTAGATTTCAAGGTCTAGGTCCTCTTTGACCTTTTATCCTCCAATGTGGTATTAGTTGTAGAAGATGATGTTTTGCACATTGTGACCAAAAAATCCCAATTTCCTATTCCTTATAATGTAAAATTAACAACTGGCAATAATGTTATTAAAAAAAAAAAATTACCTCAAATTCAAAGCAACTTAACCTTAAAAAAATGACAAGTTTCATTGGGGAATTCAGTTATTTCTGAAATACTACCAACCAAATTACTAGATATTCACAGATTCCCCTGATGCAAAAACATCGTAAATGAAGAGTATTCAAACCCAGAAAAACAGATGAATGTTTCTCTAGATGTGTGCGATGCTTGACACAAAAATGAAGTTTAAGGAAGGTAGGTGAAAATTTTCAGTTCGATCTGTATCGGTATATTGAAGCATCAAGTTCAATGGCGCAAAGAATAGCTTACTATCTTTTTAGTTTCTGTGTTACATGCATTTGAATCATTTCACAACGTTTCAAAGTAACTTTAAATGCCACTGGCGAAAATAAAAATAAACATTTTTAATTTCACGCTTATTTAATTGATTTTTGTCTCACGCTAATCTCATCTTATTACTTCTTATTCTTCTCATCTTATCACGCTAATGGACACATAAAAGTGTATGGGATTCCCGACAAATAAAATTTTGAAAAAAATTCATCCGAACATAACCCCATAAACTTTTAGTGGTCCATTAATGTGAGACCCTGTATTTTGAAGAAAAAAAAAGTCATGAAGAAGAGTGACATTTTCTCATTTTTTTTTTGTAAAGTAAGCTAAATTGTAGAAAAAAGTTGTAGATTGGAATCGCTTGATTTTTCTGAAACTTGTAGGGTGCAGAAAAAAGCTGTTGGTCCTTGAAACCTGACACTCGCATGATAAAAAACTGACGATAATTTCAAATTTATCGGAGCCTCATTAAAATTAATTGCCAATGTAATTAGTAGTAAGGAGGACTGATAAGATAATTATTATCCTCATTCATTGGTGTTCTAGATTAGGTGGTCAATCGCAACGTTATATATAACTCTTCATTCAACGGCAAAAATGTTAAAACTTCCAATCAGTTCTATTAGAGAATTCTATTCGTACTGCGAGGATAAAAAATCCTCGGACAGGTCAATTTTTGTTACTTATTTCGCATTTACAGAAAATTATGGCGTCAGTAATTTTTTACTTATGGCGCTATTGAAATTATTTTGAAATGTAATTTGATTTTTTGTTCAGAACTGCTGTAGACTTTTTTGTAGAGCTCTTACTTCTTTTTACAGTCACCTAGATTTTTTTTTGCTAAAATACTTATCCTTTCCTCTAAAAAGAGGATTATTTAATAGAAATTCCATTTAAAAAAAATGTCAACGATGTCATAAGTCAAAAATTACGGACGTCATAACTTCTAAGTGGCTCAGAAAATGCGTAACTAATAACAACAATCAAGGAACCAAAAACAGGTCGTTCAATGATTTTTACGTTTTCAAACTATCTCGTCAGAAGCGCATTGATTCCATATTTAAAAAAGACCCTGTATCTAAATATATCTACTAGATATCTACTGAAATCTTCATCTAATTGATGAAAGAATTTCCAATTATTTTTTATTTTAAAAACTATGTTACGTTTTATATTTATTTGGAAGTTTATCCATGTTGTATGAATAATGATTCATTTTTAAATTCCTTGAAAAATTATTTATTTTCGTCGACGAATTAAATTTTTAGGCAAATGTTTCTGACTTCGTACATAGTACTGATGCAGAGAATGTTTTTAAATCATAGTGAAATTTTATGTTACAATTTGAGATTTTTGAACTTCTATATGTATATCTACGTGGAACTTTAAAAAAAGTGTATATTTTACTATAAAGAATCAAAAAAACAAAAAAAATTATGTAAATTATAAAAAGTTTTATGAAAGTACGATTGGTATCTCCATGTTTGAGGTTTTTTAAAAATGTGAAATGTGAATATTTCAAGAAAATGTATAATTTTTTGTTCCTCAAATAACTTCATGAAATTGATGAAATTTCTAGTGACTTATATAAGACTTATAGAGGGGTGGGGCAACTTGTGATGTGGGGGGGGGGGGCGTCCGCCTCCTCTAAAACAGCTTAGTTTAGCCCTTGATATAATGCATCACTGTCGTCTGCTAAAGACGTCAATGTCATCAACGAAATTCTGAAGGTTAAAACTGCTTGTTCTAAATAACCAATGACAAGGAGTATGAAGCTTCTGGTTTCATCTGCTATAGACGTCAATGTCATCAACGAAATTCTGAAGGTTAAAACTGCTTGTTCTAAATAACCAATGACAAGGAGTATGAGCTTCTGGTTTCATCTGCTACAGACGTTAATGTCATCCACGAAATTCTGAAAGTAGAAACACGTCCCAATATGACAGTCGTCATAGTTAAAGAAGGCGATTTTTTTAAATTTTCAGTATTATTTTCTACATTTGGGGGATTGTTTGATTTTAAATAAAGTTGTTAGATGTAATTTTAAATTATTTTTGCAAATAGTAAATAAATAAATATCAAAATAAGATTTAAAAATGTTGATTTTGCCAACACTCTGTATAAATAAATCAAAGGTTTAATAACTGAACTGGTAGTTTCAAAAGAAGCAGGAATTATAATTCCTATAACATTTTTACTTAAAAGTAAAAATTAAAAAAAAATCCCTTTTGTAAACTCAATCTGGGGACATACTGTATTCTAAAAAAAAATGAGGCAGATGGACCAAAGCATTATTTAATTACTTTGGGTTTTATTAGTCGTTTAGTTCAGTTTAGCGATTTCTATACTGAAAGTTAAATTTGATTACACATTTAAAATAGACAAATTATTTATTCTATTTTATTCTATATTGTTAGTAAACTATGCGTTATGTATTATATTTTTGTTTATGTATTTTTTTTAATCTGTGACATATTATATCGGCCTCAGGGCTGCTACATGAATAAACAAATTATTATTATTATAAAAGTAACATTTTTAGAATAAAATCTAGTTTTGGAAAGGTTTTGGAAAAGAGGCGAAAATAAATTAATTGAGAGAGACGAAGACATTATTAAATTATTTCGAGCTTTGTCAGTTTAGTTTGCGATTTCTAAACGGAAAGTTTAATTTTAGTATACGTCGAAAATGGCAATACAAAATAAAAGTAAAATTTTAAAAATAAAATCTAGATTTGGAAAAATTTGGGGAAAAAATTGGAAAAACTAGAAGTGGGCGTTTATAAGTCTACTGATATGTGTGTATTTTATCAATAATAAAAATAAGTCAAATGATTCAAAATTATTTAAATTAAAGAAAAAGAAAACCAGTAAGTTAGTAAACTATATGGTATGTATTATATTTTTTTATGTATTTTTTTAGTCTGTGAGATATCATATCGACCTCAGGGCTGCTACACGAATAAACAAATTATAATTATTATAAAAGTAACATTTTTAGAATAAAATCTAGTTTTGGAAAGGTTTTGCAAAAGAGGCAAAAAAAATTCATTGAGAGAGACGACGGCATTATTTAATTATTTCGAGCTTTGTCAGTTTAGTTTGTGATTTCTAAACTGAAAGTTAATTTTACTATACATCGAAAATGGCAGTAGAAAATAAAAGTTTCATTTTTAAAACAAAATCTAAATTTGGAAAAGTTTGGGGGAAAAAAATGAAAAAACTAGAAGTGGGCGTTTATTAATCTACTTATTTGTGTGTATTTTATCAATAATAAGTCAAATGATTGAAAATTATTTAAATTAAAGATAAAGAAAACTAACTGCCTTAATTGTATTGTATTTTATTTTTGATGTTATAAAAGGTTGTCGTTTTTTGGTTTCTGCCATATTCATTTGTAAATATTCGGTCAGTTTTAGAATTTTATAACATTAATTGACGACAATTGTCCAATTAATATATTGGTATTTATATTTCGAGCTTTGTCAGTTTAGTTGGTGATTTCCATACTGAAAGTTAAATTTTACTATACATCGAAAATGGCAATAGAAAATAAAAGCAACATTTTTAAAACAAAATCTATATTTGGAAAGATTCTGGGGAAAAAAATTGGAAAAACTAGAAGTGGGCGTTTATTACTCTACTGATATGTGTGTATTTTATCAATAATAAGTCAAATGATTCAAAATTATTTAAATTAAAGAAAAAGAAAACCAACTGCTATAATTGTATTGTATTTTATTTTTGATGTTATAAAAGGTTATCGTTTTTTGGTTTCTGCCATATTCAATTGTAAATATTCGGTCAGTTTTAGAATTTCGGAACAATAATTGACGAAAGTTGCCCAATTAAGGTATTTTTAGCATGTATTGGTCAGTTTTAGACTTTTGCAATATTCATTGACGAAAATTGCCCAATTAAGGTCTTTTTAGCATGTATTGGTCAGTTTTAGAATTTTGGAATATTAATTGTCGTTGTCGGAAAAATTGTAAATATTCGGTCAGTTTTAGAATTATGGAACATTAATTGACGAAAATTGCCCAATTAAGGTTTTGTTTAGCATGTAATGGTCAGTTTTAGAATTTTGGAATATTAATTGTCGTTGTCGGAAAATGTCGTTTTATGGTTTCCGCCATATTCAATTGTAAATATTTGGTCAGTTTTAGAACTTAGGAACATTAATTGACGAAAATTGCCCAATTAAGTTTTTTTAGCATGTATTGGTCAGTTTTAGAATTTTGGAATATTAATTGACGAAAATTGCCTAACAATTTTTCGGGCATTCACTCAGTAACCAGTATTAACCAGAAAATAATTAATTTTGGAATTTTATTGCATGGATTGGACAAAATTGATTGCAGAAAATTGAACGATTCTAAAATTTTAAAGCAATGGCCGAAGCAAATAAACTTGATCAAGTTTAGAATATTTGAGCAGTGAATATTAAACACCCTGCACAATAAATAGATTTTGAACATTAACAGTGTTATTAATAAAAATTTAACCCGCGGTTTAACCGTGGTTTAATCGTAGTAAACCTTGGTAACCCTTTGTAAAACACCGCTAAACCACCGCTAAACCAGGGTTTATATTTTATATACAATATTTTATATATTTTATATATATATATATATATATATATATATATATATATATATATATATATATATATATACTGTGTATCAGCCAAATGGAATAAATTCGATAATAAATAAATGGGGGCGTGTTCGAAAAAACGCTCGGACTCGTCGATTGTTATTTTTAGTTGCGCATTTTTTTCAACAAAAACTTTTTATAGAGGGTGTCATGTGACCGTGGCCAATACCAATTTTCTTATTTTAAATACGACACCTGGTATATTATTCAATTTTTGGATTCTTCAGAAAATTCTAGACATATTTCATGTACAATGTCCTATACTTATCTTCAACTATGGACATTGAACCATGGTTCAATGTCCGGAACTACCTCAACCGAATATTTCCAAATCGGTGGATAGGGAGGCGAGGATCGATGGAATGGCCAGCACGATCCCCTGATCTGACGTCATTAGACTTCTTCTTATGGGGATATGTCAAAAGTTTTGTATACAAAACTAAACCCCTCGACTTAGCTGACTTAAGAAGACGAATAATGCTTGCGATTAGATCGGTCACGCCTGAGATGTTGAGTAACGTTAGAAGAAATTTCTATTTAAGATTAGGATGTTGCCAAGACGTTCACGGCGAGCATTTTGAACATCTCCTCCATTGAAATTTATTGTTTTTTTTTTGTTTTTTTACATTATCAAGAAATAAACAGTATTACTTATTAGTTTTTGAGTGTGTTGTAACGAATTTCTGTAATCAAATAATTTTCTTTTTTCAATGTTAATTTTTGCAATAAATCTGAAAACACTTAATATTTCCGAAACAGTTGAAGATAGGTATAGGACATTGTACATGAAATATGTCTAGAATTTTCTGAAGAATCCAAAAATTGAATAATATGCCAGGTGTTGCATTTAAAATAAGAATGTTGGTATTGGTCACGGTCACATGACACACCCTGTATAAAAAGTTTTTGTTGAAAAAAATGCGCAACTAAAAATAACAATCGACGTGTCCGAGCGTTTTTTCGACACGCCCCCATTTATTTATTATCGAATTTATTCCATTTGGCTGATACACAGTGTATATATATATATATATATATATATATATATATATATATATATATATATATATATATATATATTATATTTATGAATAACGCTGTAAAATTACACGAAATGTGCAGTTTACTTTTTATTTAAAATTTTAAATATCTTCAAATATGTATCGGAAATGTATAATGCAAATAAAAAGTTTGATAAGAGTGATAAGCAACTTCCGGTGTTGTTTTTTTCCAAACCTCTTCGCATAAAATTTTAAATAATTATGTTGAGCAGTTTTTGACCTAATCACCAATATACATAAAAAACACGTGGTTAGGTAAGCTGACATTTTGCAAGTGTAATTGAAATGTACCTGTGGACACAATTTAACAAAATAGTGTTTACTATATCAGTACTTTTACACATGAAAAAAATTACAATAATATATAATTTTAGTTGATTCTGAGTGCAAAAATGGCTTGGTAATGACGATTACCACTATTTAGTGATGGAGCATGTGTAATTTCCCATAATTTGTATAATAATAATGATATTTTGTATATTATGTAGCGGTTTTTGCTAATAAATATTTTCTATTATTATATTATTATTATTAATTTACCGCTTCCTAGCGTAATATGTAAATCGGTATGTAGAAGTGCACAAACTAAAGTTGCAAAGTAACTTCAATGCTGACCAAAATTAGCAATCTAAAGCCTCGAACTTGAGTCGTATAAAATAGAAGAGTCTCGTTGGTTGGCAATGCAGGCGTGTTGCTTACGTCAGCCGTCAGCCTTTACCACAAACGCGTTATCTCTTGAATAAGGCATCGAGTTGCGATAAGTTGTTATCGTAGCGCTTTGTAAACTGCAAATCATCGCATATAATAAATTCCGTCCACTCATGCTAGTCGTATATTCGCAGTATATTATTATTAGGCGTTTATCTATTTTAAAGATAATTAAAAAAAAAACACATTGTTTTCAAATAAGGATTATCTGTAGTTTACGTATACGCCTTAATCTCTGTAACAATGAAATCAATAATTATTGGAAAACCGTCTGAGCTAAATGAATTGAATTGTTATCGGTCAACTAATACATGGATTAATAATGTAGGACATGGCCGAGATTAACCATTCATTCAATGGATTTTTTGGTGTGGTGACGTTAAAAATACTCAAATTATCTTAGAAAAAAATACTGACCAAACAAAATATATTAATCACGTGTTTAATTATTTTACAGCGTTGCCTAAGGAGTTTAGCCTGGATCTAATCTATAGTCCGTACTTGAGCTGCTTGAGTTCGATTTAAAAATAAGATCAAATGTTTTGTCCCGGATTTATGGTACACTCTGTATATTTTTTAATTTTTGGAATCTGCTTCATGTAGGCTTCACAAATCATCTTTATTTTCAGGAATCAGATGCAACGTTGCAAAGTTATTCACATTTTAATCAAATTTAACGAAAACTCATGGACATGAAAAAAAAATCAACAGAACCTTATTATAAAAGATCAATGAAAAAATCTGGGTACGCAAGTATCCAAGTAATGTGCCAAAACAAATACAATATTTGGTGTCACGTTGAATACACATGGTGCTCTGAAACAACGATCGAATTTTGCTATTTTCAAACGGCTGTGGCCAATAAACTTCCACTTCCTTCTGCATATTGTCCCTTCCACTGGTTCTTGGTTGGTTCTTTCCCATAGTTCCTTGTTTGTTATGTGGTTCGGCCAGTATATCCCAAAGATTTTTCGTAGGCACTTGTTGATAAATCTATCAACATCTCCAGCAGTCTATGGTTATTGCTGCATAAACTTTGAGATTAGGATTATTTTTAATCATAAACTAATTTTCGGTGACTTAGGTTTATTTGAATAAAAAAGATATACCTGCTTCTTAAACTTTATGAAATAATACTTTGAAAAAATGAAGCTGAACTTTAAAAAGTGCACTAGTAATTTAGAAAGTTTGACCAAATTGCACAACAAATTTACAAATTCAAATCGAAATCATTCTTTGCAATTCAAAATTGATAATAAAAATAATAATACATTGCAGAAAATTGAAAATATAAAAATTTCGATTAAATTATAGAATAAGCACATTCTAAATAAAATAAAGTAAAAAGTTAAATGCAAATATGACAATAAAAATAATATGCTCTACATCATTTTTTGGCAAATTTAATAAAATTGCTTACCAAATTCACAAATTCAAATCGAACTCAATAAATATAAAACTACTATTTCTGCTGTGCAAAATTGACTATAAAAATAATAATTCATACGATAACCATTGCAGACTTGTTCTGAAAATTTGATAAAACTCCTATAATTCTCAGAGATTCAATTAAACAGTCTCTCGTATTAAAAATTCACAATTAAAATTATAGAATTAATAAAAAATACAAATTTTTCTTTAAACTTGCTAACATTGCCGAAAATTCTCATAAATTAATATAAAAATTTATCTCTGAAATGCAACATAAAACAATATTTTCCAAATTTGCAAAATATCGTGCCACATTCAATATCTGAAACGCAATGTCAATATAAAATGCAGAAATTCGATGTTAAAGATTAAAAGATCGAATTTTATATGTGAAGACAAAACACAAACTTTTCGATTTAATTCTAGAATAATCACAAAAAATTAAATAAAAAATTCGAAATACAAATATGGCAATAAAAATATGCACTACGTAATTGTTTCGAAAATTTGATAAAATTCACAAACTGAAATCAAAATCAATCTCTACTATGCAAAATTGATAATAAATATAATAATTCATTGCAGAAAATTGAAAATATAAAAATTTCGATTAAATTGTAGAATAAGCACATACATTCTAAAAAAAAAAAAAAAGTAAAAAGTTAAATGCAAATATGACAATAAAAATAATATGCTCTACATAATTTTTTGGCAAATTTGATAAAATTGCTTACCAAATTCACAAATTCAAATCGAACTCAATAAATATAAAACTACTATTTCTGCTGTGCAAAATTGCCAATAAAAATAATAATCCATACGATAACCATTGCAGATTTGTTTTGAAAATTTGATAAAACTCCTATAATTTTCAGAGATTCAATTAAACAGTCTCGATTAAAAATTCACAATTAAAATTATAGAATTAATAAAAATTACAAATTTTTCTTTAAACTTGCTAACATTGCCGAAAATTCTCATAAATTAATATAAAAATTTATCTCTGAAATGCAACATAAAACAATATTTTCCAAATTTGCAAAATATCGTGCAACATTCAATATCTGAAACGCAATGTCAATATAAAATGCAGAAATTCGATGTTAAAGATTAAAAGATCGAATTTTATATGTGAAGACAATACACAAACTTTTCGATTTAATTCTAGAATAACCACAAAAAATTAAATAAAAAAATCGAAATGCACATATGGCAATAAAAATATGCACTACGTAATTGTTTCGGAAATTTGATAAAATTCACAAAATGAAATCAAAATCAATCTCTGCTATGCAAAATTGATAATAAATATAATAATACATTGCAGAAAATTGAAAATATAAAAATTTCGATTAAATTGTAGAATAATCACATTCTAAACAAAATAAAGTAAAAAGTTAAATACAAATATGACAATAAAAATAATATGCTCTACATATTTTTTGGCAAATTTGATAAAATTGCTTATCAAATTCACAAATTCAAATCGAACTCAAAAAATATAAAACTACTATTTCTGCTGTGCAAAATTGACAATAAAAATAATAATTCATACGATAACCATTGCAGATTTGTTTTGAAATTTTGATAAAACTCCTATAATTCTCAGAGATTCAATTAAACAGTCTCTCGAATTAAAAATTCACAATTAAAATTATAGAATTAATAAAAATTGCAAATTTTTCTTTAAACTTGCTAACATTGCCGAAAATTCTCATAAATTAATATAAAAATTTATCTCTGAAATTCAACATAAAAAAATATTTTTCAAATTTGCAAAATATCATGCAACATTCAATATCTGAAACGCAATGTCAATATAAAATGCAGAAATTCGATGTAAAAGATTAAAATATCGTATTTTTCATGTGAACACAAAATACTAACTCTTCGATTTAATTCTAGAATAATCACAAAAAATTCGAAATGCAAATATGGCAATAAAAATATGCACAACGATTGTTTATTATTTTCGAATCTTGCTATAAATAATACATACTGCATCTTCTATAGTTATGACGAAAAAGGTCAAATTTGAATTAACATTCTCGCCTTTCGGTAAACATTTTGTCTTCCTCGTTTGTATTGACTGGACGTAGTTAGGTCTGGTTTGTTTTGACTCTGGGGTTCACCAAAACTCATAAAAGCCCTAATCTAATCTGCGCGCGTTTTACGACTGGAGACGTCCCCCAATAAAATTCTAATTATCGGCTTGGAAATTAAATGGCGTGAAATTTTACGATCCGCTAATGGGCGCAATTAGCGCCCGCTGTACCCAAACAATTACACGGGCCAAATAAATAAATAAATAAATAACTGCAGGCTTTTACGACCTGGCAATTATCCCCTCTGGCACTTCGGTTATCAACAGTTTTCGCGAGAGGTTGCCTGGCAGCTGACCCACACTACAGATAAGTTCCTCTGACGCGGAAAAATACAGAGTTCATCGTATTTTTTTTTCACAATCGATAATTGACTTTGATTTATTACATTTTTGTCATAGAGAATTTAGAGGAGATTCGTGACCGACGAAAACGCCTGATTTTTCTTATCTTTACGTGCGCCAAGCAACAACCAATGACTCCTCAAATACTTACGAAAATTTCTGGACTGTGATCGCCATATCACCAATTAAGAGACAGACTTTTCAAAGTTAAGGATAAGTTATCTGCTGGAAATATACCACCCACGTGTAGATCAGAGACTCACCCAATGCGTTTCCGATCATTTTTAGGGCTTTAGACATTAGGCTTTTTAATACTAAGTTTATTTTTTTAATCAACTTAATTATCGATATTTACTCGAAGAATAAACAATTTATTGTACATGTTCTTTGCAATATATAAATGAAATGCTGCTTTATTAGCAACGACAGAATTATCATCTAAATTTCGATGAAAAACAAAAGCGACATGTTCATGGATAACATGGAATTTTCGCAGCCAATAAAAAAGGCGTGATTGGTGATTACGCCTTTCTTTTTGGTACTATACCTGAAACTAGAGCTGAAATTTAAATGATCACTCGGTATAATAGTGGATGGAAAATTGATTTAACTTTTGTCTCTATAATTTCACCATTTGTGCATTATAACACATGCGGAATATATAAATATCCCGCGAAGGCTTGAGGCAGTGAAACATCCTGAGGGATACGAAACTTATTGATACTGGAATGTAAATCTTTGCACAGTCGCTTGTCTACGCAGCTGGAATATTAATCAAGGCCGCTTCATTGCGTGCGTGGTTTGATTAGTAATTAATGTGTGTACAGTCAGAACATTATTTTTCAATAGACGCAAAGTAATTAGAAAGTTTTATAATGCGCGCACCATATTACATTGTGAATCATTAAATAACAAGATCATTGCACAGACAACAACCTCGTAATAACAAACACCAAATTCAAACAAAGAGATATACATAATTACACTAGAGGTTCAACAAATTCGCATTGAAAAATCACTAATAGACTACTACCTAATCAACAGAATGAAATGGCACCTAGTTAAGAACGTAAGAGTATCAAGACAAGCGGAAATTGCATTTTTACATTTTTTCATTCTACGAAATTTTTGATAATTAACTAAACATTTCTAAATTTTATCGATTTCGTAAGATGTTCTAATAATTTCTAAGATTTCTCAATAATTGTTGAGATTTTTACAGATTTCCCAATAATTTTCATGATTTCTGGAGATTTTTCAATAATTTTTAGATAAAAAAATGCAAGTTGGTTGACATTTTTTCAATAATTTCTAAGATTTCTCAATAATTTTTGAGAAAGTACAGTTGAGATTAGTACAGTTTTTCCAATAAATTTCTATAATTCCAGAGATTTTTCATTAAGTCCGAAGATTTCCCAATAATTTTCGAGATTTCTCGAGATACCTCAATGTTTCGAAAGATTTGGAGAGATTACACAATCATTTCAAGATCATATAAACTAGAAATTATTATTAAACATAATTTTTCAACCTCCAATTTTTTTGAAAATAAAACAAATATCAAGGCATTTCAAAATACTGTCAAAACCTCCATTTCGCTTACTCTTGTGCTTTCTGTATCCGGCAGTCCGCTGTATTTATAATTTTTTGTTCTGGACCTCCAGTTTGCTCACTCTTGTGACTTATGTATCCGGAAGTTCATTGTATTTACATTTTTTAGTTCTAGACCTCCATTTTGAGCACTCTTGTGACTTCTGTGTCCGGCAATCCATTGTATTTAAACATTTTAATTCAGGACGTCTTGAATCATTCCTGGTTTATATGATTTCGAAATTATTATGTAATCTCTCCAAATTTTAATAATCTCTGATATATCTCTATAAATCTCGAAAATGATTCGGAAATCTTGAGAATTAATCAAAAATCTCTGGAATTATAGAAATTTATTGGGAAAACTGTACTAATCTCAAAAACTATTGTGACCATTACATAGTAAGAATGGAAATTTTCTTCTTCTAGTGCATTCTCTTCACAGGAGGTTAGCTACCTTATGTTTGATTGTATTTGTTGCATTAGTATAGGAGCATCCCTGAGCAAAAATGGAAGTGAAGACAACAAATAAGAGAAAAATAGAAACAGTAGATAAAAGGAGAACAAAAACGAAACAGAAGATAAGAGCTTACAGACTGAAAGAAAGTGCATGCAGATAGAAATATCAAGAGGAGATGAGAAGGTTGGGTAAACAAGAAACACAATACAGAGCAGAGAACAAATAGTGTACTTTAAAAAAACAGCGTAATAAAAGCAGCAAAAATAAGTTGTGGAACGAAGAAAATAACAAATATGGTGGAGAGAAGAACAGAATGGTGGAACAAGGAGATCAGCAAGAAAATTAAATTAAAAAAAAAAGGCAGAAATACCTAAGAACGAAGCACAAAAGAGACTGCGAAAAATATCAACAACAACGAAAGGAAGTAATAAGGGAGGTCAAGAAAGCCAAAGATGAAACCTAGAAAAAAATCGGGGAAAAAATGAATGAAAATTATCGAGAGAACCAGAAGCTACTCTTTGGAACAATAAAGCAACAAAAACCAAATAGTACAACATGATGAGGGTAAAGGACAAAAAGCGAAACATGATTAGAGAAGAAACGAAAATGATGCAAAGATGGAAGGAATACTTTGAAGAATTGACAACTACTAAAGCAGAGGAGATAGAAGAATAAGTAAATTACGACGAAGAAGAAAGCGAAATGGAAGAGGTTGAAGAAATAGAAATAGGAGAGGTGATTGAAGCAATAAGGAAAATGAAAAAATGGAGGACGAAATAATACCGGAAATGATGAAGGGACTTTGATTATGAAAAATGAGTGGAAATGCAAAGATGGAAGGAATACTTTGAAGAATTGACAACTACTTGCGCAGAGGAGATAGAAAAAGAAGTAAAACACGACGAAGAAGAAAGCGAAATGGAAGAGTTTGAAGAAATAGAAATAGGAGAGGTGATTGAAGCAATAAGAAAAATGAAAAATGGTGGACGAAATAATACCGGAAATGATGAAGGGACTTGGATTATGAAAAATGATAGGAAATGCAAAAATGGAAGGAATACTTTGAAGAATTGACAACTACTAAAGCAGAGGAGATAGAAGAAGAAGGAAAACACGACGAAGAAGAAAGCGAAATGGAAGAGGTTGAAGAAATAGAAATGGGAGAGGTGATTGAAGCAATAAGAAAAATGAAAAATGGTGGACGAAATCCTACCGGAAATGATGAAGGGACTTGGATTATGAAAATGATTGGAAATGCAAAGATGGAAGGAATACCTTGAAGAATTGACAACTACTAAAGCAGAAGAGGTAGAAGAAGAAGCAAAACACGACGAAGAAGAAAGCGAAATGGAAGAGGTTGAAGAAATTGAAATAGGAGAGTTGATTGAAGCAATAAGAAAAATGAAAAATGGTGGACGAAATAATACCGGAAATGATGAAGGGACTTGGATGATAAAAAATGATTGGAAATGCAAAAATGGAAGGAATACTTTGAAGAATTGACAACTACTTGCGCAGAGGAGATAGAAAAAGAAGTAAAACACGACGAAGAAGAAAGCGAAATGGAAGAGTTTGAAGAAATAGAAATAGGAGAGGTGATTGAAGCAATAAGAAAAATGAAAAATGGTGGACGAAATAATACCGGAAATGATGAAGGGACTTGGATTATGAAAAATGATAGGAAATGCAAAGATGGAAGGAATACTTTGAAGAATTGACAACTACTAAAGCAGAGGAGATAAAAGAAGAAGGAAAACACGACGAAGAAGAAAGCGAAATGGAAGAGGTTGAAGAAATAGAAATAGGAGAGGTGATTGAAGCAATAAGAAAAATGAAAAATGGTGGACGAAATAATACCGGAAATGATGAAGGGACTTGGATTATGAAAAATGATTGGAAATGCAAAGGTGGAAGGAATACTTTGAAGAATTGACAACTACTATAGCAGAAGAGATAGAAGAAGAAGTAAATCACGATGAAGAAGAAAGCGAAATGGAAGAGGTTGAAGAAATATAAATAGGAGAGGTGATTGAAGCAATAAGGAAAATGAAAAAATGGCGGACGAAATAATACCGGAAATGATGAAGGGACTTGGATTATGAAAAATGATTGGAAATGCAAAGATGGAAGGAATACTTCGAAGAATTGACAACTACTAAAGCAGAAGAGGTAGAAGAAGAAATAAAACACGACGAAGAAGAAAGCGAAATGGAAGAGGTTGAAGAAATTGAAATAGGAGAGGTGATTGAAGCAATAAGAAAAATGAAAAATGGTGGACGAAATAACACCGGAAACGATGAAGGGACTTGGATTAGAAGGCATCGAAAAAGTAACAGAACTATTAAATGAAATAGTAAAAGAAGGAAAACTCTCGGTAGAATGGAACAGAGGAATCATCCTACCCATATATAAAATAGGAGACAAAAGGGTCTGCAATAACTACAGAGGTATCACACTAACAAGTGAACCTGGAAAATACTAGCCAGAACAATCGAAAATAGAATAAGAGAGACAGTAGATGGGACGATAGAAGACAACCAGTGTGGGTTCAGAAAAGGAAAAACCACATAAGATCTAATTTTCTCAATCAGATAAATCAGCGAAAAGCTAATTAAGAACAATAAAGACGTACACATATGTTTCGTAGACTTGAAGAAAGCTTTCGACAGGATACGAAGAGAAGATATATGGAAGGATATAAAAAAGAAAGGAGCATAACAGAAGATTATGGAAATCATAAAAGCAATGTACAAGAACGTGCTATATTAGTATTAGTATTATATTATATTTACAAGTATCAGCTAAATAAGAAGAACAAGAAGTGATGAGAAGGATAGTGATGATAAGGAAGTGATGATAAGTTGTGAACAAAAATATAGTGAGGACCAATAAGAAAGAATCAGAAGAAGTTGAAAAAAATGCTCTCTATATATAGAGAGCAATGGACGACTAGACAGGGAAATAGACGACAAAGTAAGAAAAACGGGAAAGATCTTCAATATAATGAAGAATGATTTTTTAATAAGAAAGAGGTACACAAAGGGAAACGTAATCAGAGATGAAACGAAAGTAAAGATTTAAGGAATACTAAGAAGAATTGAGAACTACTAAAGCAGAGGAGATAGAGGGACTCTACTGCCCAAATCATGCATAACGGAGAATTGACGGAACCAATAAACATAGATAGAGGAGTACGAGAGAGCTGTATTTTGTCGCCACTGATATTCCTAATATTGTTGGACTGGGCGATGAGGAGGACCACAAAAATGAAAACAGGAATTAAATGGAATGCTTTTGAACAACCGGAAGACCTAGATTTCGCAGATGACATATGTCTCATCTCCGAAAAAAGACAACACGTGCAAAAGAAAACGGAAAGAATAAGCAAGGAAGCAAGAAAGATCGAACGCGAGATAAATAAACAGAAAACAAAACTAATGAAAATAAACACTGAGAGAGAAATGGGAATTTATTTCGAAGAAGAAGAAATTGAAAACGTGGAAAGCTTTTGCTACTTGGGAAGCGTGATAGAAAAAAAATTTGAAAATAGAGGAAGAAATAAAGATGAGAATAAGCAAGGCACAAAACGCATTCTACGTGCTAAAAAATATCTGGAGGTCAAACGAAGTTTCAGTGGCAAAGTGCAGAATCTTCAACACAAATGTAAAAACTATATTGTTATACCCATCGGAGTCATGGAGAACTGAAAAGAAGAACATGAAAAACATTCCTCAGATGATTGCAATTATTTGTGAATATGTGTATTGATAGTGTGTGTACTCGTCGTAAAATATCAAATTTTCAAGTCTACTCTAATAGAAATATTAATAAGAAAACTGATTTGCTAAGTAATACTTTAAGGTAGTATATTTTGGAAACAAAAGCGGTCAGAAAAAAGAAATATTTACATTTTCATTTACCTTTGCCATTATAAGCATGCTCCTAGATTTGTGCCACGAAGTTGTGGAACACCTTGTATAATTAAAATTTAATATACTTCAATTATTATTAAAATTGCAGTTATATGCGAGCAATTAAAATCATATCATATAAGTTTCAGAATATAAAGACAATTTGATTTATTTTTGTCATGTAACTTCGATAACCCGTAAATTGATAGGCTACTATCTGACTCTTAATTTCGCATCTCATTATCTCGCTAGTTAATTAGTATTAGTATCAAATAATAACTCGCTGTATATTTTTAATTAAGATACCGTCGGTAGTCGTTAATTACACCCTGCCTAGCATTAATCACATGCATAGTTTGCATACGACATGTGAAGGCATTCATTATGAATATACATTATATTAATATTATATTTTAATATTATTATACGAATAAATAAAAAAATATTTGTATAATACAAATATAAATAAATAATAAAATTTAATATTATTTTACAAATGAATGAAATATACGTTTGTTGCATTTTTTGCATTTTGTTTTTGTTTTCATGGTATGAAAAAATATGAAAAAAATCTGTTCTGATCCCCCTGACAGTAATATGGGTACGCCACTGATTATAGATTACACCTGTTTATTCTCTTTTTAGATATTGGTGCGCTTGGAGCAACTTCGTCTTAAAAGTTTATAAAATATGCAGCAGATGGAGTCTTCTCACCTGCGCCAGGTGTTTTTATATAACACTATTGCCAATTTGCACTTTAGTAACGAATTCAATCTACAAGCTTTTTGGTTGTATTGGTATTAGATTGAATTGGTGTAGAGTTTTTTATAAAAATAAGTGACAAATAAGACACTTATTTGAAATTTGAAAAACAAATGCTATCGAAATGTCCTACTATATTAGACATTTCGATAGCATTTGTTATTGAGAGTTTTCAAATTTTAGCGAATGTGTTGTTTCAACACATTTAAATAATATGTCTAATCTTTCCCTTCAATTTAAATACATTTTTGGGAAAGTATTGATTATGCACAAGTACGAAATGCAAAAAAAAATGTGAAGATGAATCTTTTTGTTAGATTTTTACATAGTTTGTGCACTATTTACTTACAAAAACACTTTCTGAGTTGAAAATGGTTAGAAAAGTGATACCGGTAATTGTAAACTAAAATTTGAATCCAGTATTGCTATAAAAAATTATCGGAATCGGTCTTGCATAAAAAAAAAAAAAAGTTACACATTTTGCAAAAAGTGAAATATCACAAAAACCTGACATGCCAGAAATGTTTTATTGACGTTGATATCAAAAGGGACAAAAATTGTGTTGACCAGTGTAATTAAACAAAAAGATAATTAGGAAATACGTAAAATAATGGCTCGATAATAATAATAATAATAAATAAGATACAGTTATAATAACATGACTTATTCATACATAAAAATTAGGGTTTCACGTATAATAATTATTTGTTTAGGTTACTGAAATTGTCATGATGTAATGAACGGTTTCGTGTTTTTTTTCTATCATACTAGCTTTCATTATAATTAAATTCACACAATTCAATTCCGGTTGTTTAGTGCTATCCACTAATTAATTATACATTCAGTTAATGTGTAAGGAAAATAAAAAAAAAAAATACGCAAAAACTGGACACCTGTATCATTGTTTCTCTACTTGTTTTTTTTTTAAATTTATGATGCTGTATCACTTGTTCTTAATCACATTCAAATTTATTGGTAGTATATATGAAAACGATGTAAATGGCATACTGTAATATTACCAGTAATTACATCATAAACCTCATTTCATGCAAATTAACGTCTGCGACTTTTTTACGACACTAATGAACTCGGCGCAACTTTAAAACGAGATTATAAAGTGTGTCTACGAGATTAATACGATTACTACAGATTAATATTACTAATCATCAATGCATACTGATAACTGCATACAGAGTGTTCAAACGTGATGTGGTATTTCCATGCATTACTACAGATTAATATTACTAATCATCAATGCATACAAAGTGTTCAAACGAGATGTGGCATTTCCATGCATTACTACAGATTAATATTACTAATCATCAATGCATACAGAGTGTTCAAACAAGATGTGGCATTTCCATGCATTACTACAGATTAATATTACTAATCATCAATGCATACAGAGTGTTCAAACAAGATGTGGCATTTCCATGCATTACTACAGATTAATATTACTAATCATCAATGCATACAGAGTGTTCAAACAAGATGTGGCATTTCCATGCATTACTACAGATTAATATTACTAATCATCAATGCATACAGATAACTGCTTATATAATGTTCAAACGAGATGTGGCATTTTCATGCATTACTACAGATTAATATTACTAATCATCAATGCTTGCAGTGTGTTCAAACGAGATGTGGCATTTCCATGCATTACTACACATTAATATTACTAATTACCAATGCATACAGAGTGTTAAAACGAGATATGGCATTTTCATGCATTACTACAGATTAATATTACCAATTGACGCTCATATAAACCAGATGATTATACAAACAAGGATTATTGTAATGTGGGCTAAATGAAATAAAGTATCTATCTATCTACTAATCATCAATGCATACAGAGTGTTCAAACGAGATGTGGCATTTCCATGCATTACTACAGATTAATATTACTAATCATCAAAGCATACAGATAACTGCTTATAGAGTGTTCAAACGAGATGTGGCATTTCCATGTATTACTACAGATTACTATTACTAATCATCAATGCATACAGAGTGTTCAAACGAGATGTGGTATTTTCATGCATTACTACAGATTAATATTACCAATTGACGCTCATATCCACCAGATGATTATACAAACAAGTATTATTGTAATGTGGGCTAAATGAAATAAAGTATCTATCTATCTATCTATTTACTAATCATCAATGCATACAGAGTGTTCAAACGAGATGTGGCATTTCCATGCATTACTATAGAATAATATTACTAATTATCAATGCATACAGATAACTGCATACAGAGTGTTCAAACGAGATGTTGCATTTCCATACATAGCTACAGATTAATATTACTAATCATCAATGCATACAGAGTGTTCCAATGAGATGTGGCATTTTCATGCATTACTACAGATTAATATTACCAATTGACGCTCATATCCACCAGATGATTATACAAACAAGTATTATTGTAATGTGGGCTAAATGAAATAAAGTATCTATCTATCTATCTATCTACTAATCATCAATGCATACAGAGTGTTCAAACGAGATGTGGCATTTCCATGCATTACTACAGATTAATATTACTAATCATCAATGCATACTGATAACTGCATACAGAGTGTTCAAACGAGATGTGGCATTTCCATACATTGCTACAGATTAATATTACTAATCATCAATGCATACAGAGTGTTCCAATGAGATGTGGCATTTTCATGCATTACTACAGATTAATATTACCAATTGACGCTCATATCCACCAGATGATTATACAAACAAGTATTATTGTAATGTGGGCTAAATGAAATAAAGTATCTATCTATCTATCTATCTACTAATCATCAATGCATACAGAGTGTTCAAACGAGATGTGGCATTTCCATGCATTACTACAGATTAATATTACTAATCATCAATGCATACTGATAACTGCATACAGAGTGTTCAAACGAGATGTGGCATTTCCATACATTGCTACAGATTAATATTACTAATCATCAATGCATACAGAGTGTTCCAATGAGATGTGGCATTTTCATGCATTACTACAGATTAATATTACCAATTGACGCTCATATCCACCAGATGATTATACAAACAAGTATTATTGTAATGTGGGCTAAATGAAATAAAGTATCTATCTATCTATCTATCTACTAATCATCAATGCATACAGAGTGTTCAAACGAGATGTAGTATTTCCATGCATTACTATAGAATAATATTACTAATTATCAATGCATACTGATAACTGCATACAGAGTTTTCAAACGAGATGTGGCATTTCCATACATAGCTACAGATTAATATTACTAATCATCAATGCATACAGAGTGTTCCAATGAGATGTGGCATTTTCATGCATTACTACAGATTAATATTACCAATTGACGCTCATATCCACCAGATGATTATACAAACAAGTATTATTGTAATGTGGGCTAAATGAAATAAAGTATCTATCTATCTATCTATCTACTAATCATCAATGCATACAGAGTGTTCAAACGAGATGTGGCATTTCCATGCATTACTACAGATTAATATTACTAATCATCAATGCATACTGATAACTGCATACAGAGTGTTCAAACGAGATGTGGCATTTCCATACATTGCTACAGATTAATATTACTAATCATCAATGCATACAGAGTGTTCCAATGAGATGTGGCATTTTCATGCATTACTACAGATTAATATTACCAATTGACGCTCATATCCACCAGATGATTATACAAACAAGTATTATTGTAATGTGGGCTAAATGAAATAAAGTATCTATCTATCTATCTATCTACTAATCATCAATGCATACAGAGTGTTCAAACGAGATGTGGCATTTCCATGCATTACTACAGATTAATATTACTAATCATCAATGCATACTGATAACTGCATACAGAGTGTTCAAACGAGATGTGGCATTTCCATACATTGCTACAGATTAATATTACTAATCATCAATGCATACAGAGTGTTCCAATGAGATGTGGCATTTTCATGCATTACTACAGATTAATATTACCAATTGACGCTCATATCCACCAGATGATTATACAAACAAGTATTATTGTAATGTGGGCTAAATGAAATAAAGTATCTATCTATCTATCTATCTACTAATCATCAATGCATACAGAGTGTTCAAACGAGATGTAGTATTTCCATGCATTACTATAGAATAATATTACTAATTATCAATGCATACTGATAACTGCATACAGAGTTTTCAAACGAGATGTGGCATTTCCATACATAGCTACAGATTAATATTACTAATCATCAATGCATACAGAGTGTTCCAATGAGATGTGGCATTTTCATGCATTACTACAGATTAATATTACCAATTGACGCTCATATCCACCAGATGATTATACAAACAAGTATTATTGTAATGTGGGCTAAATGAAATAAAGTATCTATCTATCTATCTATCTACTAATCATCAATGCATACAGAGTGTTCAAACGAGATGTGGCATTTCCATGCATTACTACAGATTAATATTACTAATCATCAATGCATACTGATAACTGCATACAGAGTGTTCAAACGAGATGTGGCATTTCCATACATTGCTACAGATTAATATTACTAATCATCAATGCATACAGAGTGTTCAAATGAGATGTGGCATTTTCATGCATTACTACAGATTAATATTACCAATTGACGCTCATATCCACCAGATGATTATATAAACAAGTATTATTGTAATGTGGCCTAAATGAAATAAAGTATCTATCTATATATCTATCTACTAATCATCAATGCATACAGAGTGTTCAAACGAGATGTGGCACTTCCATACATTGCTACAGATTACTATTACTAATCATCAATGCATACAGATAACTGCATACAGAGTGTTCAAACAAGATTGACTGGCTAAAAAAGGCAAAAAAGCTCGACCCGGACATAAAATGATAATTGACTAAAAGTTGCAAATTTCTTGTGGTAAATAACAATGTTAAGGTACGCTTGTCGATGTTTTCATCGCACACGTGACATAAATCATCTATGAGACGAAAACGAATATATACTACCTAAAGGGACTACTGATGATGACTATACAGTCTGAAACTTCTACGTACCAATAATTACAAAAATTTATAGGGTGGTTCGTAAGTTATGATTAATTATAAAAATGGGCAATGTTGATGAAACACACAAAACTGTATACTGGTTACAAAGAACGATAGACCCATAAAAAATAGTTTATTTAGCCGCATCTACCATTACTGTATTAACATTTCCCAATGAATCACCCTGTATAACATTTATACTGGGGATGCGGTCTGGTACAAGACGAATTGGATTTTAATTATTATTATTATTAATATAAAAAATAAAACAAAATTTCGAGAAAAACCGAAAAACAGCTATCATAATAAAAGTTCTGACTAAAATAAAAAGTACTTAAGATTCATTTATTGGATCTCTCAGTAATTTTGAAAAAATGTGAATAAGTAATTTTCAACATTGTTAATACAACATTACCAGGACACGTAGGTAATCTGAAAGAGTTACGTGGGTCAGTGTGTGACCCACTGGTCATATGGTCATAGGGTCGCCATCGCTGGTTTATACCAAGATTAAGATGATGATATTTTCACCAACTTTATAAAATATTTATTGCAAATGATTAAATTGTACTTGAAAGTTACAAATGCTTATGAGAAAATGTAAAATTTTGATTGCAAATTTACCATGATTGCCATGAAGATTATCAACATTTTCTGCAAGAATTTTAAATTTTACTATAAATTGCAACATTTTTATTTGAAATGATGACATTTTCAGTGTAACTTACAAAATAAAAACAAATGACAAGGAAGTGGAGGATACCATCAAGGTTATATCAAAGAAAATGTCAGGAGCACCAGAAGGTATCCTCAAATTAATAATTCAAGTGGCTCCTACAACCCCTTGAGTTTATTATTATTTTATTACTAAGGCTTTAGACTCCCTTTTGGGATTTAGCCACTTCTAAGGAGTCTTCACAATCCAATTTCCCAGGTGGATTAGTCCTCATTTTACTCTTCATGTATGGCTAACGCTCTTTTAACTATTTCTCGCCATTCCTTTCTATCTTCTACTTTTTCCTTTCATCTCTCTATTTCCATTTCTTTGAGGTATTTTTCAACTTCATCGTACCAACCCAGTCCTGGTCTTCCTCTTCTCCGTTTACAGCTTGGTCTCCATTTCATGATAGCTCTGATTGCTCATATTTCCGATACATGCCCTATCCATCTTAATCTTTGGGCTGTTATATATCTTATTACTGTCTCTCCGCCTATCTTGTCTTCCAATTCCTTATTTGTCCTTCTTCGATATTCATTCTCATTTATTTGTATAGGTCCCAGTATTGTGACCCATTGTAGTCCCACCATGTAGTTATCTGTGTCTACTGATGCTCCTCGGTAAGTTCTCGCATGTTGTATTGCTGATTGTCGTCTACCTGTTATCATGACATGGCCAATTTGATTTCCTTTGACTTTTCCTGGGATTATCCACGTTACTTGTGATCATTTCTGTTTTTATATGTTGTACTAGTGATCACCATACCTTGGTGATGAGGAATTTGATTTTAATGATACATTATAATAATTATAACATTCAACGATTAATATTAACCCATAAGCACTTCTTGGCCATCAACAGTAACATATCCAATGCATGTAGCTCAATCCGCTGCAATTATCGTTAAATTCCAATGCAACACTGGAACCTTGATCTATTCCATCCGGCCTCACCTTCTCCAGCTCACAAATTACTAAATCTGGGACTAATTTAATTGCGCCCTCCTACTTTACCACCGAAGCCTGCGGACACCAATGGATGTGTAAACAAAGGTGACTAATATAAAAACTTCACGTGACAGGCTGGGTTTTTACGACAACAGCACAACTTCCAAGAACAGCGACCTCCAATCGAAAACTTAATGGCTTACAGAATTTTGCAACTCGCAATTAGCAGGCAGATGTAAATGTTAATGGCTTCTTCGAATATTCCTTGTAAATTCGCAGATATTAATAATAACGTTAATAAATTGCATGCGATTGTTTATTATGATTTATGAATTGTGTGTTGATTCAAGCAATTCATTTGTAATGGCGCATCATTTATTCGCATAATTCATAATTTCTGACGGTCAATAAAATATGAAAAACTTGTTTTATGGAGAAATTTTTATAATTAACGGGCAACACATTTTCTCGTTTCTTTTTCTTTTTCTCTGTTGTTTATGGTATACAGGGTGTCCTAAATATAGTAGGATAGCATGGGTATCATTGTTATTTTGAAAGCTAGAGATCTGGTTAAATGGGCAATGTCATACAGTTTTGAATACTGGTTCAGATTATGTTGAAAATTTTTCAAAAGTCCAAGCAGTTTAGAAATTATTCTAAATAAACTAAAAATTGCGATTTTCTAAAACGCTACGATATTTCCATAATTATTGAAGATGCGGAAATAAGTTTAAAATAAAAGTAACTTGGTTCGATCGCAGAAACTTAAGAATCAAGTCAAAACAAAAGTCAAGATGACGGTTTCCGAGATATAAATAGCAACTTTCTTATTTTAAACGGTCGCCATCTTTGATTTTTACACGGCTAAATTGACTTTTTTTTCTCTTTTCAACGATGTATAACAACCAATGTCAAAATAAAAAATATGGGATATATCAATTGTTCCCATTTTTATTTTATTCTATAAATTGTTTTTAAAACAAATGTAGGTCCGATTAATCAATAGTTTTGAATTTTGTTTTGGCTCTGGGCAATATTAGGACTGTTTGTAACAACACATAATACCTAATCTCCAGCTATTAATAGATACTGCAGACCTATTAATGATGCAACAATAACATGATTTGATAAAACACCTCAATACAATAAAAACAACAATTTGCATCATCTGTGCTCATTTAGTTACGTTTATTTATAAACATTTTTAATCAGTATATATCTTTTAGCAGGGAATTTAGGGCATTTATCAAGATTTGGTATCTAAAGATAACATTGATTAATCAAAATTCCAGATCGTCTGGATATTGCTGGTTCAATCTGTGAAATGTTATATTGATTGAACAACTTATGCCATTCACTAGATGACCACTGTGCAATTTATGCCATTCACTAGATGACCACTGTAAAATGTCATATTTCTGTGAGATTAAGAGAAGTTATTAGAAGTTATTAAGTCTCAATTAAAAAGTCATTAATTAAATATTCTTACTCTTTTGGCGTCAAATGCAGGATTTATTGAATACGTGCGTTTATTAAAGATTGGGTTACCAACCAGCTCCAATCATGATAATAATTTTCTTATCGGTCATCATTACTACTCATTTAGAGTGGGAAAGTTTGAATCTGCAAGTCATTACAGATTGTTTGTAAAACATCTCTAAGACAAGAGTGTAAAAAAATCCAATCTTAAAACATTACTCAGAAATAAATCTCCACACCTTCCAAAATGAAGTGATAAAGTTAAGTTAAAATAAGATAGGATTTTTTTGCACTCTCAGGTAAAAATATTCTTTACAAAATATTAGTTGTTACATGGGACATTTTTCGGCTTGTGTAACAACTAAAATCTTCTAAAGATTATTTATGTTTACCTGAGAGTGCAAAAATATCCCATCTTATAAAAGCATTACTCAGAAATGGATCTCCACAGCATCCAAATTGAAGTGATAAAGTTAAGTTAAAGTAAGATAGGATTTTTTGGCACTTTCAGGTAAAAATACATAATCTTAAGATGATTTTAGTTGTTACATGGGACATGTTTCGGCTTGTAACAACTAAAATCTTCTAAAGATTATTTATTTTTACCTGAGAGTGCAAAAATATTCAACCTTATAAAAATATTACGCAGAAATGGATGTCCACACCTTCCAAATTGAACTGATAAAGTTAAATTAAAGTAAGATGGGATTTTTTGGCACTTTCAGGCAAAAATAAATAATCTTAAGATGATTTTAGTTGTTGAATGGGACATGTTCGCTTGTAACAACTAAAATATTCTGAAGATTATTTATTTTTACCTGAGAGTGCAGAAAAATCCCATCTTATAAAAATATTACTCAGAAATGGATCTCCACACTTTCCAAATTGAACCGATAAAGTTAAGTTCAAGTAAAATGGGATTTTTTTCTACTCTCAGGTAAAAATAAATCATCTTTAGAAGATTTTAGTTGTTACATGGGACATTTTTCGGCTTGTAACAGCTAAAATCTTCTAAAGATTATTTATTTTTACCTGAGAGTGCAAAAAAATTCCATTTTATAAAAGCATTACTCAGAAATGGATCTCCACACCTTTCAAATGGAACTGATCAAGTTAAGTTAAAGTAAGATGGGATTTTTTTGCAGTCTTAAGTAAAATTAAATAATCTTTAGAAGATTTTAGTTGTTACATGGGACATGTTTCGGCTTGTAACAACTAAAATCTTCTAAAGATTATTTAGCAAAAAGTGCAAAAAAGTCCCATCATATAAATACATTACTCAAAATGAATCTCCACACCTTCCAAATTCAACTGACAAAGTTAGATAAAATTGTAAAAATAATGCAGCCATACAAAAAATTTGACAAGAATATTAAAAAAATAGTATGAAAATTGAAAAATCTTTACTGTATTTTGAAATCCGCGGGAAAATTAGTAATGCATGTAAAAATCTGTAGCATAATGACAAATTTAAGGTTGTTATGTTTAGTACTTACTGGTACTACATGACAAATGACAAAATAAGGAATCTATTGACAAAATAGTTAGTGAAGTGTCAAAATTAATGTTATTAGTACACAATTTGTACAAAATTCGACTGAGCTGACACATTTTAGTTGTATTGAAATCACTTCATGTGATTCATTTTATTTGCAGTCTTGGAGTTCTTGATATTCTAATGATAATTCAAGAAGGGATTTTTTAGGCACTTTCAGGTAAAAATAAATAATCTTAAGATGATTTTTGTTGTTACATAGAACATGTTTCGGCTTGTAACAACTAAAATATTCTAAAGATTATTCAGCAAAAATGAATCTCCACACTTTCCAAATTGAACTGATAAAGTTAGAAAAAATTGTAAAAATAATGCAGCCATATAAAAAATTTGACAAGAATATTCAAAAAATAGTATGAATATTGAAAAATCATTGCTGAATTTTGAAATCGGCGGGAAAATAAGTAATGGATTTAAACATCTGTAGCATTAACAAATTTAAGATTGTTATTTTTAGTACTTACTGGTATTAAGTGGAAAATGTCAAAATAAGTAATCTATTGACAAAATAGTAAGTGTGGTGACAAAATTAATGTTATTAGTACACAATTTGTACAAAATTCGACTGAGCTGACACATATTAGTTGTACTAAAATCACTTCATGTGATTGAATTTATTTGCAGTCTTGGTTTGCTTTATTTTCTAATGGTAATTTCTTAAGTTTACCCACTCCCGATTACAATGCCAGCGAGTAACCCCGTCCAGCAGTATTCGTTGTTACTCAGTCGTGTTTGACAGCGACAGGACCTGTCCATTCCTGCGACTGAAAGTGGGTAATATAAAGAGAAATTGATTAATTAATTAAGGGCAATCCACTCCCGATTACAATGCCAGCGAGTAACCTCGTCCAGCAGTGATCATTGTTACTCAGTTGTGTATGGCAGCGGGAGGACCCATCAGTTTTTACAACTGAGCGTGGGTGATATAAGGAGAAATTAATTAATGAATTAAGGGCAATCCACTCCCGATTACAATGCCAGCGAGTAACCTCGTCCAACAGTAATCGTTGTTACTCAGTTGTGTATGGCAGCGGGAGAACCCGTCAGTTTTTACAACTGAGAGTGGGTGATATAAGGAGAAATTGATTAATGAATTAAGGGCAATCCACTCCCGATTACAGTGCCAGCGAATAACCTCGTCCAACAGTAATCGTTGTTACTCAGTTGTGTATGGCAGCGGGAAGTCCCGGCCGTTTCTACGACTGAGTGTGGGTAATATAAAGAGAAATTGATTAATGAAATAAGGGTAATAGACTCTTGTTTACAATACCAGCGAGTAACCCTATCCAGTAGTAATCGTTGTTACTCAGTCGTGTATGACCTCTCATGTCCCTTACATGGTGACAAAATTAGCAGTATAACTACAAATTTTGTAACACATTAACGAAAATACGACATATATTTGGTAGTGGGTGGTTAAAATTGGCAGTTTACGGGCAATATTAGTATTTTACTAACAAATTCTGGAGTACAATGACAAAATTGCTGTTAAAACAATGGTTTATAATTGTAGGTATTATGCCAATATAACTACTATAACTATTCCACACTATAGTGTGGAAGGTTAAACTAAACTGGTCCTTTATCTTTCGCTTATCAGTAGGGATACATTTAACTCGATCATTTGCAGAAATATGGCAATTAATTGAATTTTGTACAAACATAATACAGGGTGATTTTTTGAAAAGTATCCACCGCGGATTTCTCAAAAAATAAAGGCAAAATAAAACATTTCCGAAACACGTCAATTTTTAATTTGACGTACTGTTGACATGTGTGTCAATTCCCCCCTCCTCTCCAATAAGCACCCCTCAAAATTTATAAATGTGATGACCTATTTTGTGACCCCTCATTTCAAAGGCCTTAATGTCTGTAATGCAGCTGTCTAAATTTAATATTTTTATACTTAAAAATTCACCCTGTATATTATTTTTATTAATAACTTGGATTTGGGCACTATAATTATTGCAGCTTACGCAATTTAAATTGGGACATAGTTTAAAAACAAAAATCGCCTCAATAAGTAGAAATTTAATCTGTAATCTGTAGAAATAAAGAAAGTTCATTGCCTATTCTTAAAATAAATGATCATAATATTATTAATAATAACATTTATGTCTGTAATACAGCTGTGCAAATTTTATAGTTTTTTACTCAAAAAATTACCCTGTATATTATTTTTATTAATAATTTGTATTTGAGCGCCATAATTATTGCAGCTTACCTAATTTAAATTGGGACATAGTAGACAAAAAAATTGCCAATCTCAATAGGTAGAAATTTAATCTGATAATCTGTAGAAATATAGAAAGTTCATTGAATATTTTTCGAACAAATAATCATATTATTATTAATAATAACATGGGTGAGTGCTGCTTATTTAAATCAAATGGTAATTACAATTATTGTTACCAGCGATTAAGTAATATTATTCCAGTACGGAAATTACATAGCCCCACGAAATATGCAAAATGATTGTAATTTATTATGCCGTAATTATCGAGTTGTTGTTCTGCGAAGGACCATGCAAAATACGTATAGCATTATATGCTATAAATTTTAATTAACATTATATAACCAGATTTTTTTTCAGTGAACCGCGCCAAGTTAACTGCAAAGTTACAAAACCCACTCAAAAAAGTAAAAAAAAAAATCGATTTGTTAGAATAAATAAAATGTCCCGCGCAAATGACTTTCTCAGTATAACTATTATTATAATAAAATATATAAACAATCTTTATTGGGCTGGGATTTAATTAAATACTCTGGGATTTAATTTTTACAGCATTTTTTATAGAAATTTATGACGTTGCAATTTATTCTTTTAATTAAATTTAGCGACGTTAAGTTTAAGTTTATTTTAATTAACTTAAACTATAGGAAACTATAAACTTTTACTATAGATTAAACTATAAACACATGAAAATATGGGAAACATTGACAGTAACAGTTGAAAAGATGAGAAAAATGGGTTACATTGAAAATAAGAGAATATTGACAGTTACAGATGAAAATATAACTAATTTTGACAGTTGTAAATGAAAATACCACCAAGTGTGTTTGTTTCAGAGAAGTACGGATTCAAAAATATGACAAGTTTTAAGAGTCACAGTTGAAAATATGACAAATTTTGGCAATTACACATGAAAATATGTGAATTATTGACAGTTACAGTTGAAAAGATGAGAAAAAATGAGTAACGTTGAAAATATGACAATTTTGACAGTTACAGATGAACATATAACTAAATTTGACTGTTGTAATTGAAAATACCGCCAATTGTTTGTTCCAGAGAATTACGGATTTGGAAAATATGACAAGTTTTAACAATTACAGTTGAAAATATGACAAATTTTGGCAATTACACATGAAAATATGTGAATTATTGACAGTTACAGTTGAAAAGACGAGAAAAAATGAGTAACGTTGAAAATATGTCAATTTTGACAGTTACAGATGAACATATAACTAAATTTGACAGTTGTAATTGAAAATATCGCCAATTGTTTGTTTCACAGAATTACGGATTTGGAAAATATGACAAGTTTTAACAATTACAGTTGAAAATTTGACAAATTTTAGCAATTACACATGAAAATATGAAAAATATTGACACTTACAGTTGAAAACATGAGAAAACATGAGTCACGTTGAAAATATTACTATTTTGATAGTTACAGATGAAAATATAACTAATATTGACAGTTGTAATTGAAAATATCACCAATTTGTTCCAGATAATTGCGGATTTAACAGCCCATTCGCTCGTGGGCTAATATCAGCAGCTCATATCAGTTTTTCACATAGTTTGCTAAAATTTCCTAGTATAACTCTACTAAAAATCTATACCATGAAAAGTATTTTAAAGTGCTCTTCAAGAATCATTAAAAAAATGTATAAATGTATAAAAATTGTATAAAATGTACAAATTAATGATATATTATTATTACGACGCTAGTTTGGCTGACAGGTTAGAACGCTTGCTTAGCATGCACGAAGACCTGGGTTCGAGCCCCAGTACAGGTAGTACATTTGTACTGAGAAACTAGTGCCATTCGCCGTTGGGACCTCATTAACGGCGCTCTAGAGATCGGGGGCGAATTTCTAGAGTAACAAGCCCTAACTCAATACACACATTTACACAAATCACACGGCAGAAGGACCCACGTCGGTCGATAGCCAGTTAGGGATAATGTCCCTAACAAATACAGTCACTACTACTATTATTATTACAAATAAATAAAGGTGTTCAAAAACTTTATTTTTGAAATTTAATTTTTGCAGCATTTTTTATAGAAATTTATACCCTTGCAATTTATTCCTTAAATTAAATTTAGCGACGTTAAATTTAAGTTCATTTTAATTAAATTAAACTATAGGGAACTATAAACTTAACTATAGAATAAACTATAAATTTAACTATAGAATAAACTATAAACTTAACTATAGGTTTACTAGAATTTCATGGTCTGTCCGGTTGTTTAAAGAGCGATATTGTTTATTAGTTATTTATGCACCAAGGGCGTTACTACTATGATTATGCCCGGAGATCGATGCAATCCAGCTCGAGGGTTTTAGCCCGAGAGATGGATATCGTTCTATAGGCGTAATTAGCTATTTATGCGTCAAGGGCGTTACTGCGATGATAATGCCCGGAGAACGGTGCAGTCCAGCTCGAGGGTTTTAGCCCGAGAGATGGATGGGCGTTTTTAGCTATTTATGCATCAAGGGCGTTACTACGACGATTACGCCTGGAGAACGATGAAATCCAGCTCGAGGGCTTTAGCCCGAGAGATGGTTATCGTTCGATGGGCATAATTAGCTATTTATAAATATAATTAGCTATCATTAACAGTGCTCTAAGTATAAAAAACATAATGTGGAATTACATTTTTGCAGCATTTTTTATAGAAATTTATAGTCTTGCAATTTATTCTTTAAATTAAATTTAGCGACGTTACCTTTAACTTTATTTAAATTTACTTAAATTAATGGGATATAAACATTCCTCTAGATTAAATTATAAACTTAACTATAGGTTTACTAGAATGTTATGGTCTGTCCGGTTATTTTAAGAGCGGTAATTAGTATTAGCTATTTATGCACCAAGGGCGTTACTACGATGATAACGCCCGGAGAACTATGAAATCCAGCTCGAGGGCTTTAGCCCGAGAGATGGATATCGTTCGATGGGCGTAATTAGCTATTTATGCACCAAGGGCGTTACTGTGATGATTAAGCCCGGAGAATTATAATATCCAGCTCGAGGGCTTTAGCCCGAGAGATGGATATCGTTCGATGGGCGTAATCATTATGTAAGAGATGCCTATTATATTTTAATTAAAGAAGACGTGAAATATAAAACCTTGTATGCACCAAGGGCGATACTATGATGATTATGCCCGGAGAATTATGAAATCCAGCTTGAGGGCTTTAGCCCGAGAGATGGATATCATTCGATGGGCGTCATTTAGTGACCCCGTGGTGCATACAAAATTTGATTTTTTACTTTTTCATTTTATAGTCTGGGTCAGACTATTTGACTATAGAATATTTCATAATCCAGCTTGAGGGCTTTATCCCGAGAGATGGATATCGTTCGATGGGCGCAATTAGCTAATTATTCACCAAGAGCGTTACTATGATGATTACGCCCGGAGAACGATGGATATTGTTCGATGGGCGTAATTAGCTAATTATGCCAAAGGCGTTACTATGATTATTACGCCCCTAGAATTATGAAATCCAGCTCGAGGGCTTTAGCCCGAGAGATAAACCAGCTCAATGGCTTTAGCCCTAGAGATTGATATCATTTGATGGGCGTAATTAGTTAATTATGCACCAAGGGCGTTAATATGATGTTTACGCCCGGAGAATTTTGAAATCCAGCTCGAGGGCTTTAGCCCGAGAGATGGATATCGTTCGATGGGCGTAATTAGCTATTTATGTACCAAGGGCGTTACGATGATGATTGCGCCCGGAGAATTATGAAATCCAGCTCGAGGGCTTTAGCCCGAGAGATGAATATCGTTCGATGGGCGTCATTTGGTGACCCCGTGGTGCATACAAAATTTGAATTTTCACTTTTTATTTTCATAGTCTGGATCAGACTATTTGACTATAGAATATTTCATAATCCAGCTCGAGGGCTTTAGCTCGAGATATTGATATCGTTCGATGGGGGTAATTAGCTATGTATGCACCAAGGGCGTTACTACGATGATTACGCCCGTAGAACGTTGAAATCCAGCTCGAGGGCTTTAGCCCGAGAGATGAATATCGTTCGATGGGTGTCATTTGTTGACCCCGTGGTGCCTTCAAGATTTTATTTTTCCCTTTTTCTTTTCATAGTCTGGAAAATACATTCTAGGGCGTAATGAATTTATTGCACCTCATTGTAACGCCGTGGTTGTTATGGACATGCATTCATGAAAATGCGCTCCAGGGCGTAATGAATTCATTACGCCCCGGTCGCGATGGACTTGTTTACATGAAAATACACATGAGGGCGTAATGAATTACTACGCCCTGGTTGTTATAGACATGTATTCATGAAAATACGCTCCAGGGCGTAATGAATTCATTACGCTCCGGTCGCTATGGACTTGTTTACATGAAAATACACATTAGGTTCTTATTACGCCCTGGTTGTTGTGGATATGTATACATAAAAATACGCTCCAGGGCGTAATGAATTCATTACTCACTTTACTTTAATCCTCTTTACTCCGATCGGAGCATAGGGCTTCTACAAGCTTCTTCCATCGTTCTCTATCTTTAGCTTTTCCTTTAACTTCGTTCCATGATAGGTTCCTGCCTTCTAATTCTTCTGTAGTACTCCTCTTCCACGTTTTTGCTAGTCTGCCCACTTTTCTTTTCCCTTGGTTGGTAGTCCAGGGTTTAGTGCGAATATTCCACCATCCTATAAACGTTATCTTTCTCGTGTCCATTGTCATTGCTTTGTTCGTCTTCGTTTCTTCTGTCCGACTTCCTACGCTTGTATAAGTTTCGTAGCATGCTCCATTTTTACGTTGCAGGGTTGCTAGCCCTGCGAACAACCCTCCTCCTTTCTCAGCCGGGCTTGGGACCGATCACAGCAGAGTTGAATGCATTCATTACGCCCTCTTATTACGCCCTGGTTTTTAAGGACATGTTTAGACAACTTGTATCCTATTAATTATCAGTCAATTATAGTACAGTGAAAAATACAAGTATATAAAGTAAGTAAGTAAGTAAGTAAGTAAGTAAGTAAGTAAGTAAGTAAGTAAGTAAGTAAGTAAATAAGTAAGTAAGTAAGTAAGTCAGTAAGTAAGTAAGTAAGTAAGTAAGTAAGTAAGTAAGTAAGTATTTTATAATAAGTTTATAAGTATAAGACCACGCAGATTGTTTCTAGTAATCATTCAATTATAGTACAGTGAAAAATACAAGTATATAAATACATTATAATAAGTTTATATGTATAAAACCACGCAGATTGTTTGTAGTACACAATTGAATGGGTCAGAAGATAAGGGGGTCAGGGGATTTGACGATAAGGGGGTCACTTTGTCTTAGATCTATTATTATTTTGAATTTAAGCTCTTCCTTTGGAGGAGAACTGAAGCAGATGATCCCATGTAGTGTTAAATTCAAGCCAAACACAGATCAAGTCAACATTTCCATATAAATTTGTGCTCAGTTATCCTTTAATTCGTTTATATCTCGTTCACGGACTGTTGGAAAATTTTATGAAATAAATAAATAAATAAATAAATAAAATATAGTGGTAGATTCCTCTGTAGCAATATTAATTACTTATAGCAGAAACAGGCCGTCGTTAAATAAACTAAATAATTGCAATATTATATTAACTATTATTACATAACAGTACTCTTCCACTGATATTGCAAATTGTGATAGATGCATATGATACAATTTTTTAATGGCACCAATGAATTATCATCATTTTTATTAGACGTCGAGTTAATTGTTGATTCCAATTTGCAAATTGTGACGGCCGGATTTGCGCCTCAGGTTTCCAAATTAATTCCAAACGATTCAAGGACTTTCCACAAATACAAATGTAGTTTCCTCTCTTTCTCGCTCACGTCGCAATAGCGCTGTCAGGACGAACTGTATGACATTATAATGGACTGCACTTGACTGCGTCGCAATACTCAATGTCAAATTTGTCGCACTTATTGTATTGGACACTCGAAACTGGTGTTCAAATTTTGGTGCCAGAAATGAAGGCAGTTAGTGTATAGAAACTCCGGTTTTCAAATTCATAGGGGGCATGCAATAGAACCCTGGGGAACACCATGCTGAATAAAATAATAGCAGCATGTTATACCAAGATACAAGTAAAATATTTTTCGAAATTTGCCACATGAAGCTCAACAGTCCCAGAACCAGTGCAATAAAATTTGGGCTATTACATGATCGCAAGTTTTATGTTTCATATGCTAGCGTTTTCATTTTACTGATAAAGTTGTAAATAGTTATCTAACGGTTTACGACGATACGCCCTCAAGAAGATTAGAATCGCATTGGCATGTTGTTTTTATCTGCTAGTAATTAAAACTGACAAACGTCCAAATGCAATTAAAATTTAAAATTAGAAGATAATATGACTTTGGTTTTGTATATCACTCGGATAAAACTAGCGATTATATCATTTGCTCTTTTGGGTGAATATTACAAAGGTACAATTAGTTGCTAATCACCGCACATTATGAGTTTTACTTAAATCCATAGTGGAGAGAATATTATAAAAATTAATAATGTATGCCTTACACCGAAAGGTAGAAACGCAAAGGAAAAAATAAATAATTCAAGTAATCTAATGATAATATGTGAAATAAAGTTATTGTAAAAATTGAAACGCACAAAATATTCTCATCATATTTTCGTTATCTTCCCCCTTGAAATTCGCGGTGTACCTCAATCGCTGTTTATCGCAATATTTACTTAATAATTGCTTAGAGATTACGCAGGGGAACTGCTGTGATTACAGTTCTATGCACACGATAATTAATTATTGTTATTATTTTATTAGCTTCATCTGATAACAACGTAATTGGAACTTTGCCCTAATTCCAGACTGTCCCGAATCCGTCTATGGGAAGATCAATGGGATTTGCGTCATCACACGAATGAGCATGTAAACAACACGGATTTGTACTTACCAGTCTTATACTTAGTACATAATTAATTTTTAATTGAGATGCTGTTGCGAGGTTTGCATATTTAGCGTTGATTGCTAGAACAGGCATTAGTATTACATGGTTCGAGAATGTATATTTTTATTTATTTATTGTCTTTAATCTCTTGTACCCTGATAGAGTGTCGAAATATGTAGTTTTCTGTACATTTTATCGTAAACAAAAAATTTAAAAAATATAAAATGTAAATCAAATTAAATTCTATATTAGCTCCTTCAATGCCATTTTGTTCTTCACTACTTTCCTTCCTTCTTGTACGCTAATATTGTTCCTCTTCAGTATTTCTTCAACTTTTCCTTCCAGGTTTTCTTCGGTCTTCTTCTTCTCATGTTGCCTGCTAGTCTTGTATTCCATATCTGTTTGGTTTCTGTTTCCTCTGCCATTCTTACAAGATGTCCATACCAGGCTAGCTGTTTTTTCTCGATGGTTTTCTCTGCACTTTTTATTTCTGGGCTGTTTCTTATCTGTTCATTTCTAACTCTGTCTAGTTTGGTCAAACCTTCCACTTTCTTTAGAAATCTCATATCCCTAGCTTGTATTCTACTTTAGCTTCTTTGGTCAAACACCCAAGATTCGTTCCTATATATTGGAGTAGGTCCATATGTATATTTTTAATGTTCCAAAATTGAACGACTTTCAAAAGTGTGGTTTTTGTTTAAATGAAGAGAAATGAAAAACAAAATATCTAGAAAACTTTTAAGATTACCTACTATGAATACTTAGCTCACAGAAAACGATATCTGCAAAAAATAATTGTCGAATACAATTATTACAGAGTTCAAGAACATTATTTCATGAAAATAATTCGATAAAAAAAATCGCAGATAAATTGATCTAAAATAAGTTATAAATTAAAAAGAAATTTGTCAACTGAAAACACAATCTTCTTTAAAGCAATTAATAGAAGAATAATGTTTAAGGAACATAATTGGAAAATTGTTTGCTAAACATGGTTTGTTTTTACTACAGACAACGCTAGGAAATACAAGATTATGAAAACTTAAGGTATTTTTTTCTATAATCTCACGAAATTTCACACACAAGAACATTGTTTCATGAAAAAAATCGACAAAATAAAACACAAATGACAAACCAACAAAATCGTTGATGAATTTATCTAAAATGAGTTATAAATTAAAAAAAAAAATCAACTGTAGGTACAATCTTCTTTAAAGCAATTACTAGAAAAATAATGTTTAAGAAACATAATTTGAAAATTATTTGCTAGCCTTGGTTGGTTTTCACTACAGACAACGATAGGAAATAGAGGAGTATGACACTTAAGCTATTGTTTTCTATAATCTCCCGACATTTCACATCAGATAAATTACTTATCATCAATACACATCATTTAAGATATTTCTCATATTTGGACAAAACTGCTTATTGATTGTCTTTTTTTCCGCTAAAATAAACACTTTGAAGTGTTTACTACACAAAACATGTTTTTGTGATTGAATAAAACTTGTAAACATGTGCACGCATTTATCTATTTCTCGCAATATATGCAACGAAAACATGTAACATAGTAATATTATAGCTGTTATAAGTTTCGATTCTTGTTAAATCTATTGTAAATCGCTATAACAATACAATTGTGCGAAAAATATATTGTTTCTGTGGTTTTTACTCCACATAGGGAAACTATGGTATTCGTAAGTTATTCCAGACTTCAAGAAATTTCAGTTTGAGGTCCTTCATTTTCATTACTTTTTCTTCATTTATCTTTCCATTCTTAACCTGTTTCATTCGTTCATATTAATATGAAGAGAAACATTTGATGTCCACTGCAGATTTGTCTTTTTTAATTTCTTTTTTATACCATTATTTGCTGTTTCGATAATTATTCTATTTTTCTCTGCGTTCTATAATTTTTTCTTCATTTATTTCTTCAGATCATTTTCCTATAAGTTTTACTATTTCATCTCTCCTCAATTTTTATCCCGTTTTCTCGGTATTTATCCTATTTTGCAGAATGTTTGCTCTTAGTTCCCTGTACTACATTTTCAAAGTTTCCTCCATAGCTAACCTATTTTCCCCATTTTCTATAATACTTCTTTCCTTCATGTATTTGGTATCCCAATTTCTTTTGATTTTTTCCCATTTATTAACCTGTCATCCTTAATTTTCTTTACTTTTTCTTCATTTATCCTTCCACTTTTAACGTGTTTCGTTAATTTTTTTCTCTATCTGTACTGTATTTATAGACGTTTTCTTCCATTATATTTTTCTACATGTATCCTTTCATAGTTATTATAGTATTCTTATAATTTTATGTTACAGTTTTATATTATCATTATACAGGGATGCGGTTTTTATAAAAGTATACATAGGCGACATAACCCGTATGTATACTTTTATAAAAACCTCCCTGTATATATTTGATTTTTCTACATCTAATCAACCATGTTATAGTTATCAAGTTTTCTTCTTTTTCACGATCTTTCATCGTAATTCCTCCATGTTAGTCAAATTTTGCTTCATATGTTCTTCTCCTTTCTCTTCCATGTCTCTTCTGAGTTCTCTGCATTTTTTCTCCGCTTCCTCCACAATTTACCTGTTTTCTCCCCATTTTCTGTGATTTGTCTCTTTTTTTCTCCATATGTATGCCGTACTCAATTTCTTCTGATTTGTCTCTATTCATTCCTCCTTTTTGAATCTATATCCATTAATTTTCTTCAATTCTTTTTCCATTTATTGCTCTATTATTAACTATTTTTCCTCCACTTTTCTTTCGTTTTGCTCCTAGTTGTCTCAATACTTTTCATATTGTTTACTATGCGTTTTAACTTACATTTCTTATTCTTCATTTTGTATTCTCTTCTATTTTCTTTGATTTGCCTCCTTTACGCAATACATTTTAATATGTTTTGCTGCAGTACAGGACTATCTATAATTCGATATCGTTATATTCCCATTTTCTCTTTATTTATAGCATTTTCTTCCATGTCTCTTCTGAGTTCGCTGCATTGTTTCTCCGTTTCCTCCACAGTTTACCTCCCCCTCCCCCCATTTTCTGTGGTTTGTCTCTTTTTTCTCCACATGTGTGTCGTACTCAATTTATTTTGATTTGTCCCCAATCATCCCTCCATTTAAAATCTGTCTTCATTGATGTTTCCTCAATTTTTTTTCCATTGGTTGGAAAAATATTATAAATAATATCATTACTCATCCATTATTAATATGCTTTCCTCCTCTTTTCTTTCATTCTTTTTCTTTTATCCATTTATCCGTCTATTACTTGATTTCGTTACACCTGTCCTTCCACAATTATCACGTTTTCCTGAATTTTTCTTGATTATTCTTTTTATTCCTTCAACTTTTATCAGTTTTTCTTCATATTCGCTCCATGCTCGTCTGTGATTTCCCATACTTATGTCCCCATTCATCCCTTCATTTTGAATCTGTCTTCATTGAACAATCATTCTTCAATTTTTTCCATTGTTTGGAAAATTAGAAAATTGATTCATTCCGTTTCTCCCCTTCATTTTTATTCGTCCTTAAAAGCAATATACGTTGTTTATTGGACAAGTCAGGTATAATATTATATAAAAATATACAAATATTCTTCTATTTTACTTGATTAGTGTTATATCCATATATTTTAATATATTTTGTAGAATTTTATGGATTATCCACAATTCCCATATATTTTTGTCCTGTTTTCCTCCTTATTTATAGTATTTTCGAGTGTTTACTTTGAGTTCCCTACATTTTTTCCAGGTTTCCTTCACAGTTGACCTCTTTACCCCATTTTCTCGGATTGGTATATTTTTCTTCCACCTTTATCTTTTTCTGTATTTTTTTTTCGTTTCTACATGCTTCTTTCCATTATTTACTTATTATCTTTATTGGTCCTTCCATTATTAACGTGTTTGTCTCCATTTTATATGATTTTTCTACATCTAACCTCCCTTTATCACCATGTTTTCCTCCCTATATTTGATTTTTTTTTCATATTCCCCATCTTTTGATAAGTTTTCTATATATTTGTCCTATTTGCCAAATTTTTGGCAAGTTTGTCTTTATTTTCTTTCGTTTCTCCATGCTTCTCTCCATTATTAACTTATTATCCCTCAATCTCCTTAATTTTTCTCCACTTATCTCCATTATTAACTAGTTTTCCTCGGTTTTCAGTTATCATCATGTATCCCTGCATTATTAACGTGTTTGTCTCCATTTTATATGATATTTCTACATCTAACCATCCTTTATTACCATGTTTTCCTCCCTATCCTTGATTTTTTTCATATTCCCCATGTTTTGTTAGGTTTTTTAATATTTGTCCTATTTACCAAATTTTTTGCAAGTTTCTCTTTATTTTCTGTTCTCTATGCTTCTCTCCATTATTAACTTATTGTCCCTCAGTCTCCTTAATTATTCTCCACTTATCTCCATTATTAACTAGTCTTCCTCCATTTTTAGTTATCATCATTTATCTCTTCATTATTAACGTGTTTGTCTCCCTTTTATATGATATTTCTACATCTAACTTTCCTTTATTACCATTGTTTCCTCCCTATCCTTGATTCTTTTATTTCATATTCCCCATGTTTTGTTAATTTTTCTTCATATTTGTCCTCTTTACCAAATTTTTGGTAATTTTTCTTTATTTTCTTTCGTTTCACCATGCTTTTCTCCATTATTAACTTATTGTCCTTCAGTGTCCTTAATTTTTCTCCACTTATCTTCATCATTAACCAGTTTTCCTCCATTTTCAGTTTTCTTCATTTATCCCTCTATTATTAACGTGTTTGTCTGCATTTTATATGATTTTTCTCCATTTAACCTTCCTTTATCACCGTGTTTTCCTCCATATCCTTGATTTTTTTCATATTCCAAATTTTTGTTAAGTTTTCTTGATATTTGTCCTATTTGCAAAATTTTTGTCAAGTTTTTCTTTCAGAGGTCAGTTAAACCTCTTTCCTCAATTTCTTTGATTGCTCTATTTTTCCTCCACATATAACTTTTTCTGTATTTTATTTCGTTTCTCCATTCCTCTCCCCATTATTAACTTATTGTCCTTCAGTCTCCTTACATTTTCTCCACTTATTTTTATTATTATCTAGTTTTCCTCCCTTTTCAGTTTTCTTCATTTATCTCTCCATTATTAACGCATTTGTCTCCATTTAATATGATTTTTCTACATCTAGCCTTCTTTATCACCATGTTTTCCTCGCTATCTTTTTCATACTCACCAAGTTTTCTTCATATTTATCCTATTTGCCGAATTTTGGTGAAGTTTTTCTTTATTTTTACAACGTATTCTTCTCATGTTTTATTTATATATTTTTTTAAGCCTTGATTGCTACGTGTTTCTTCCACTTCTCACCCTCTATATTATTGTCTTCTATTTTCGTTCATATTTAATATGTTTTTTCATATTCTTTGGTTTGTCTGCTCTTATACTCCATATTTATACTGTATTCTTCAATTCTCCTCCAATTTATTTTGGTTTTCAGTTGAAATTAACAAGATTATAGATTGCCCATGAATAAAGATATAACATCCATTTTGTGAAGGACTGGAAAGATAAACTTTCAAACTGCCTCTTAATTTTCTTCAGTATTGTCCTCAATGTTTATCCAATTTATCGTGTGTTTTTTTCCAAATTTTTGTCAAGTTTCTCTTTATTTTTACAACGGATTCTTCTCATGTTATAATTTTATGTTTTATGTTTTATTATTTTATTTTTTTCAGCCTTGATTGCTACGTGTTTCTTCCATTTCTCATGCTCTATATTATTGTCTTCTATTTTCCTTCATATTTATCATGTTTTTTTTATTTTCTTTGGTTTATCTGCTCTTAAACTCCATATTTCTACTGTTTTCCTCAATTCTCCTCCAATTTATTTTGGTTTTCAGTTTTAATTAACAGGATTATAAGTTATCCTTGAATAAAGATATGACATCCATTTTGTGAAGGACTGGAAAGCTTAACTTTCAAACTATCTCTTAATTTTCTTCAGTATTGCTCTCAATCTTGATCGAAGATTATCTTGTGTTTTTTTCCAAATTTGTATCAAGTTTTTCTTTATTTTTACAACGGATTCTTCTCATATTTTATTTTTTTGTCAGCCTTGATGGCTACGTGTTTCTTCCATTTCTCACCCTTTATTTTATTGTCTTAAATTTTCCTTCACACATATCACATTTTATTTTCATTTTCTTCGATTTGTCTGCTCTTATACTCTATATTTGTACTCTTTTCTTCAATTCGCTTCCAATTTATTTTGGTTTGCAGTTATAATTAACCAGTTTGGAGGTTGTCCATGAATAAACATGTGACATCCATTTTGAAAAGAACTGGGATGCTAAATTTTCAAACTGCCTATTAATTTTCTTCAGCATGGTTCTCAATGTTGATCCAAGTTTATCGTGTGTTTTTTTTCCAAATTGTTGTCAAGTTTTTCTTTATTTTTACAACGGATTCTTCTCATGTTTTATTTTTTTCAGCCTTGATTGCTACGTGTTTCTTTCATTTTCACCCTCCATTTCATTGTCTTCTATTTTCGTTCATATTTATCATGTTTTTTTAAATTTTGTTTGGTTTGTCTGCTTTTATACTCCATATTTGTACTCTTTTCTTCAATTCTCTTTGAATTTATTTTGGTTTTCAGTTATGATTAACCAGATTGGAGGCTGCCCATGAATAAAGATATATAACATCCATTTTGTGAAGAACTGGAATGCTAAATTTTTAAACTCCCTATTAATTTTCTTCAGTATTGTTCTCGATGTTGATCTATATTTGGTTTGTGTTTGTTTCAATTTTCTTCCTATTTTATCCATATGTTCCATTCGTATTTGTCTTTTTAGAAGTAAATCAAAAACCGGAAGAGATCTACTTTTATCATATTTGATCATTATCATTACAATTTCGAAAATATGTTTCTTCCAGTGCCCATCGATATTTGCCTTTTTAGGAGTAAATCGAAAACCGGAAAAGGAGATCTACTGTTATCATATTTAATCTTTTTCATTATAATTTCGAAAATATTCTTCTTCCAGTGTCTATCGATATTTGTTTTTTTAGAAGTAAATCGAAAACCAGAAGAGGCGATCTACTAATATCATATTTGAACTTTATCATTATAATTTCGAAAATATTCTTCTTCCAGTGTTCATCGATATTTGTCTTTTTAGAAGTAAATCGAAAACCGAAAGAGGAGATCTACTCTTATCATATTTGATATTTTTCATTATAATTTCGAATATATTCTTCTTCCAGTGTTCATATCAATATTTGTCTTTTAAGAAGTAAATCGAACACTGGAAGAAGAGATCTACTGTTATAATATTTTGGTTTTCTTTATAATTTTGAAAATATACTTCTTCTAGGGTTGCCATGCTTGGATCTGATGCATAAGGCGATTTCCCCTCATATGTCAGTGTATGTGTATGTATTGTTGTTACACTAACATATGGCACCTACAGTTTAACGTCGGTTGCGAACGACGAACATTGGGGAAACTATCAGGCAGATTACGAAAATATAACAGACATTTTCAAATCTTATAAAAGATTTATTTGGCAGCAAACTAAATTTCATGGCTATTTTGCCTTATGTCACAAGGACATTATAATTCATGAACATTGCCGAGAGGTTAGTACACGAAGCTATGGTGCCAATGGTCGCAGATTCAAATCATAAAGGCCCGAGTTTTTTACCATAAAGGCAAAATTTCCAATTGTGGTGGATAATCTAGGGCCGAAGAATTTGGAGAATCTTGATGTACAACATTAGCTAGCCACACATGAACGGATTTCTTGGCGGGCCAAACCCGTGCATCATATCTGGCATTCCTGTCATGCTAATTTGGGACAGATCGGTGTGACAGGGATGCCAAATGCGGACTGCGGGCCAAATCTGTTGAAAATCCCATACGTGTATGCCTGACTAATAGAAATATATAATATAAATGGATGTGGGAATGGGACATATCAATGAGTTCTGCAAATACTTTTCAAAATAGTAATTTCTTTGAGTACTAAAGTATCACTTCAAAGCCTCGACATCGGCGATTCCTTCGAGCAAACATCTTTAACTTTTCAAGTCCAAATTGAGACCAATCAAGTTCAAATTGAGACCAATCAATTTCAAATTGAGACCAATCAATTCCAAATTGAGACCAATCAAGTTCAAATTGAGACCAATCAAGTTCAAATTGAGACTAATCAATTTCAAATTGAGACCAATCAATGAGTTTTGCCAATACTTTTTTAAAGAGTAATTTTTTTGAGTACTAACGTATCAGTGTAAAGCCTCGACTTTGGCGATTCCTATAGCAAACATCTAAACCTTTTCAAGTTCAAATTGAGACCAATCAATTTCAAACTGAGACCAATCAATGAGTTTTGCCAATACTTTTTAAAATAGTAATTTCTTTGAGTACTAACGTATCACTTCAAAGCCTCGACCTCGGCGATTCCTATAGCAAACATCTAGAACAATTTCTATAATTATGCCCAGACATTTTCAACATTCTTCCGTCTGGTTGCGATAACACTGCGATCAGCCTTAAAACCCATTTAGAAAATTTGGGTCAATTGATACGAATCCCGACTTCTGAATTTCATAAACACACGAGGGGCATGAGCTTTAAAATTATGTAATCAGCAAGTTCAATGCCAAAGACTGAATGTATCTCTTGCAGAATTGCGCAGATTGTAGATAAACTGAAGTGCGTTATCTGAATTGCGTGTTGATTTTTACGCAAAAAAAACAACACTCATAAATTTCATCAAAATCGCAAATAGGTGATGCAATTATGTGATATAATTATTTATGTGTCCTCGATGGTTGAGTGCTTGGACGATATAGTGCAGGAAGAGTATTGTGGTTTTTGAGCCGGAAGGATGCAGTTACCATATGCTTTCAATCCAATGCAATACGGGTATAATAATAATAATAATAGTTATTTAAATAATATTTAGAATGTATTACTTTAATTGATGTTTTAATGATATTCTGTAGTAATAATATTTTGTATAATATTTTGTATATAACAGGGTTTTCCCGTAAATAAATAAATTTAAAAAAATAATAATAATAATAATAATAATAATTGTCATAATATAATAATAACAACAGTTTGTAGTGAATATATTCTGGATTAACATAATGAAATTGTAATAATCATAATAAACCCATAATAATCGACGATGGCCGAGAGGTTAGTGTACGAAGCTCTCGTGCCAATGGTGTCAGTTTCGAATCCCGTAAGTCCAAGATATAATGATCGTAGTTTCTAATCCAGTAGGTCCAAGATTTAATGATCGTAGTTTCTAATCCCGTAGGTCCAATATTTAATGATCGTAGTTTCTAATCCCATAGGTCCATGATTTAATGATTGCAGTTTCTAATCCCGTAGGTCCAAGATTAAATGATCGCAGTTTCTAATTCCGTAGGTCCAAGATTTACTGATCGTAGTTTCTAATCCCGTAGGTCCAAGATTTAATGGTCGTAGATTCGAATCTTGTCACCCAAGATATTTTCCAATAAAGCAAAAAAATTCCAATCGTGGTGGATGGCTGCTAATGCATCAGTATTTAGTTATAGCAGTAGAAATTTTACTATTTTATCACCTGTGGCGTTAATGCTTATCACTTTTTTGTGAAAATTCTGACCCAATGACTTAATTCATTTTGATTGATTAAAAAAATTGCACATGCAAATTTGCTATTAGCATTGTCTTGTTGTGTGCCATATAAATTGCTGTATTTACGAGGACAATGCCATCAGCCGAATTAATAATACACCTTTACAGTTATTGAATTTTACGAGCCCATCACGTGAGTAATAATATGCTAATGACTGCTTTTACAGCCTTCACTTCATCGATTTTATAGGCTCTGGCTATATTGATACACTGATGCAGATGCAAATTAAGAAATTATTATGTTTTGAATTCAGTATTTTTTTTTAATAAGAAAAAATGCTTATAATAAGTTGTTTGTGTGATGACAGCTTTTACAGCCTTCACTTAATCGATTTTATAGGTTCTTGCTTTATTGATACGTTGAGCAGATGAAAATAAATAAATTATTACATTTTCAATTCAGCAATTTTTATTAATTATAAAAAAAAATGCATACAATAAGTTACTTGTGTGACCGCTTTTACAGCCTTCACTTAATCGATTTTGTAGTTGTAAGTTGTAACACCCGAAAATGGCAGTTAGAACTCATTGGAAACAAACAACTTTTCTTTGTTAAATTTTTTGAATTGGAGCCCAAGTTCATAGTTATTGGCGTTCTTTTGTTTTTCGAAAAATCGTCATTACTCCCTTATTTTAAGAAATATTTAAAAAATACAAAAACGTTCAGCATGCGCTATCGGTTCTCTAAAACATTTGTATTTACAATTATTTTCTATTTTATCAAATAACAAAATGGCGACCGAAGAAAAATTTCGAAACAAGATATTTTGAAAATCACTTGAATGATTTTTGAAAATAAAACATTTATAAAATCCTTAAACTATATTATAACATTTGTCTGAAACATTTTTTTTTATCTGTCCAAAAAAGTTATTATTCAAATTGAATTACAAGATAAATTTAACAAACTGCAAAAATCATTTAAAACAAAGTAGGCCAACCTTAAGTTAGGCCATTAAACAAGTTGAGGCACGTGTTTTCTAGTTTGTACGTTCAAATTTAAATACTTTTTGATCTTGTTCTTCAGAAATTTCTACTTCATATTGAAAAGTTTCTTTCACGTTTATCATTTGTGTGCGTATTTTGCATAATTTGTGTATAAAAATGCATAATTATCAAAACAGACAAAAGTTACAAGATAGTTCAAGAATTATATAAATGTTTTATTTTCAAAAATCGATCGATTGGTTTTCAAAATATCTTGCTTAGACATTTTTTATCGGTCGCCATTTTGTTATTTGATAAAATAGAAAATAATTGTAAATAGAAATGTTTTAGAGAACCGAAAGCGCATGTCAAACGTTTTTGTATTTTTTAAATATTCCTTAAAATAAGGGAGTAATGACGATTTTTCGAAAAACAAAAGAACGCCAATAAATATGAACTTGGGCTCCAATTCAAAAATTTTAACTAAGAAAAGTTGTTTATTTCAATGAGTTCTAACTGTCATTTTCGGGTGTTACAACTTAGTATTAACATCCTGTATATATATGACGCATAATGATGTCTGTTGTTTAGGTTTATTTATAAATATTGAATTCTGTTTTGTTATTTGTTTTATACAAAGTTAGATCTAAGAAATTAATACCGTTATTTTGTTCTATTTCTAAAGTAAAATTGATGTTTTTGTGCAATGTGTTTTGCGTAATTAAGTAAATCTGTGATTGTGTGTTTGTTATTATATGTCCATATTATTAATATGTAATCAAGATAACTTCTCTACGATCTAGATCTTTCCAAAGAGTTATGTATTCATCGAAAGGGTTTGTGTTATTAATAATTCTAAATAAAGTTTTCTAAATTGTCAAGAAAGATGTTTGCTAATATTGCACTAAGTGGTGAGCCTATTGATAGTCCATCGTTCATTGTATAATAGTAGTATTTGTTATTGAAAAATTTTTTGTTTGTTCTAGTGTTAATTAAATTTAATTGAACATGTCTGTACTTTCTGTTTGATTTAGTATGGATATATGGATATATATATGTAATATGGATATAGAATTTTTTAAATTATATTGTGTGTATATGTAAGCGTTTCATTAATTGGTTTATATGTGTATAAATTTGTGATGTCGAATGAGCCTAAGGTGTATTTTGTTGGTAATTTTGTGTTGTTTATGTGCTGAATAAGCTTGTTTCTTTTATTTATTGTGTTATTGTTGGTTTGTAATTTATAGTGTTCTTAATTATATTATTTAAAATTTTTGCTAATTTACGTGTTGGAGAATTGATAGAGAATATAATAGGTCTAATTGGGTTGTAGTTTTTAAGTAATTTAGGTTGACCGTAAAATTTAGTTGTAATAGGATGAATTCCTATTACACATTCAAATGCCTATTTGAATGCACTTTGGATGAATGCATTTCGGGTTGGATGTAACCCTAACAAAAATTAGATTCCGTTGTGAAACCGCATCTAGGCTCAAAGAACAATTCCATGGCTTTGTCCTAACCTAACTTAACCTAACCTAACCTAACCTAATCTATATTTAAAAGTAATTAAATACAAAAAGGTGTTAATAAAGATTCGTGATGGTCTGGTAAGGCATGGCTGAAATTATTGGTAGACACAAATGCTAATAATATCACGCGTTGAGCCATCCTTCCTTTAGAAGGTCCTTTAATATATGTTATCACTGCATATAAATTCATTAGCATTTGTGTCTACCAATGTATTTCAACGCCACTTTGTGGATATGCACGAATCACATAAATTAATTCACACAGTAAATAGTTCAAATTGTGCAGAGAAGGTACTTTAACATATTGGCATAGATTAAAGTATCTTCTCTGCACAATTTGAAGTATTTACTGTGTGAATTAATTTATGTGATTCGTGCATATTCACAAAGTGGCGTTGAAATACATTGGTAGACACAAATGCTAATGAATTTCTATGCAGTGATGACATGTACTAAAAGACTTTCCCTGCATAATTTGAAGATTTTGGTACATGAAATCGCTAATATCACTTTGTAATTCCAACAGTAGTATTAATAATTAACACTTAGCTCAGTTTTCAAGGTTAAATAAATCATTCAAAATCAAAATATAAATAAAGATTCAATAATTATTAAATTAAATGTTTTCCAAATTTTGAATGATTAAATGTTTGTACAACACCTGGGTTCGAACCGTTACAGTTTTACACTTGTGGTTCACTGAGACACGGCAAATTACTCCCCAAACTTTCGGGAAAACACAAAATTAATAAGCTACCAATTATTGTTTCTGGTAGTGGTACTGCCCGGTTCCTTGCTGTGGCAAATCTATCATCTGAAACTGAGGAAGTCTAATACTATTCTGCGCATGAAGCTCTTGGGAATTGGAATCTAACACAAAATGTTCAGGTTAAGTGCTTTGGCACAACTAGCTCAAACACTGGTGTATGATCTGGAGCCTATTTACTTCTGGAAAAAAAGCTTGGAAAAGAAGTACTGCACATTGCCTGTCGTCATCACATAGTATAAATAATTATAGCTAAAGTATTTCAAGTAAGCCTTGAAAAGTCTTCTGGGCCAGAACTTACTATGTTCAAAAGATTGCCTGTCGTCATCACATAATATAGATAATTATAGTTAAAGTACAAAAAAGGTGACAGAAAAGAATGTGGTAACTATAGAGGCATCAATCTAATAAGTGCTGGAATGAAAATATTAGAGAAGATTATAGAAAACAAAATAAGGACAACAGTAGAAACGACATTACACGAGGCACAAAGTGGTTTTCGGAAAGGGAGGAGTATACAAGACCACTTATTCACAATCAAACAGATCATAGAGAAGAAACAAAAACAAAATAAAAAGGTATACATGGGCTTCATAGACATAAAAAAAGCATTTGATACGGTCAACAGAAAGAAACTCTGGAAAATATTGGAAGAAAGAGGTTTGAGCGCGAAAATCATAAACATTATCAAAATGATATACGAAAACAATAACAATATAATAGTATACAACAACAACGAATCAAAGTGCTTCAAGACCAAAGACGGGCTGAGACAAGGAGGAAGCCTAAGTCCGATTGTATGTATCATCTACATGGACGAGATAACAAGAAAATGCCAAACAGGAACAAGAGAAATGGAAATAGGATACAGAAGAATGAGAAACATCAGTGTGAAACAAGGAGCGTTCGCAGACGACGTTGTATTACTGGCGAATGAAGAAACAAAATTACAAAAGAACATAGAGATATGGGAAGAGATACTTAAAAAGTACCAAATGGAAATAAATACGGATAAAACTAAAGTAATGGTAGTGGGAGGTATGGAAGCGATGAACATCAAATTAAAAGACACCAAAATTGAACAAGTGGAGGAAATTAAATACTTGGGGGTAGTATTCAACAGTAACGGGGAACAAGTGAGTGAGATTGACATGAGGATTAAGAAGGCTACAAGTACTTACCATGAACTGAACAAAACCATCCTACGCAGAAAAGAAATATCGACCAAAACAAAAACTAAGTTATACAAGACACTACTAAGACCAGTATTAACATTTGGATGTGAGACGTGAAATCTGAAAAAGAGGAAGAAGGAAAGAATACAAGCTGTGGAAATGAAATACCCGAGAAGAACAAAAGGGGTAACAAAATTCGACAAGATCAGAAGCTCAGTAATAAGAAATGAATTAGAAATAGAATCGACCCTGAAATTTATTGAAAAGAGACAGTTAGGATGCTAGGAGAACATGACAAACGACCGAAAGAAATGGAACAAATTTATAGAAAACTAATGGAAAGAAGAAAATGAGAAATGTAAACAAAAACACCTACACTAATTGGTAGAAGATGTAATGATAAATATAATATATATATATATATATATATATATATATATATATATATATATATATATATATATATATATATATATATATATATATTTAAAGTATTCCAAGTAAGCCTTGAAAAGTCTTCAGGGACAGATTATGTTCAAAAGATTCAAAGCACAATAACAATTCCTGCCCCACGGAAACTTCGAAGTTGCCATCGGAGACTCAATAGTTGATTTCAAACGTAAAGGATATGTTGATATTTGCAAATGAACATCTGCTTTGGTACAGCACTCAACCATTCAATCTGCAATTTCAAATTCTGCAGTTCGAAAATTCATGAAGCATCCGTGGTATTTAAGCAAAACCTCATTGGGTTGGTCCAAATGGACAAGGTTGATGATAGCATCATTAAAAGATAATGAACCTTCCACCTATTTAGTGAGAAGAATTACGGTGAATCTAGAAACATTTGCTGATGGAAATGTTTGAAACTTTCGTCACCAAACGATCTATTTAGTTGTTCAAAAAAATTGAGCTGCCCCAATGCTTTCTTGAAACGAATCCAGAAATATGATGTGAAAATGAAGACTTCCAATGAGATTAAAAATTGTTGAATGCTCTGATTCAAGAGTACCAATTTACAAAAACAAAAATAGTTCCCCAATGCTTTCTTGAAACGAATCTAGAAATATGATGCAAAAATGAAGATTTCCAATGAGATTAAAAAATGTTGAATGCTCTGATTCAAGAGTACAATGGACTCATAACGCGAGCAGAGCCACAACTTCAACGAATACATTTCGAATAAAAAATGAAAAATTCTATCTTCATAAACAAAATATGAAATCTCGCAGAAGCTAATTTTCAAATTTCTTATCAATATAAAATATTTTTTTACCGGATGCAACAAATTTTTGGAGTGACACTGAAGAAATTTTATTTTGAGGTCCAATAAAAAACACCCTAATGTTTTCATTCAATTTTCCTTATCAGAATTCTGCATTCCATGTTCTTTCTTGGGCTTTTTCTTGTATTCATGCAATTTTTTTCCAAATTTCCAATTTCTTTTAGTGGGTGATGTGAATCTTACAAAATAATGATACTATGTCATCAAACTGTCGCGTCGTTGGTATGAAGTTATTGTTCTATGCTAAAGCCTGCCCAAGAACATCTGAGAATATTGACCTTGGAAGGAAATATTGTATCTAATAAGGTTTATGCAGTAGATCAAAAAGTGAAATGTTTAAATCGTTAGCACAAGACTTTATTTGGCTGGTTCCTTTCCTTTTCTATTTCTACAAGAAAACTGACTGCAAGTAATCCATCATCTCAGTTTATTGATGAAGTAACGAGGCTAAATTGGGAGCCTTCTGTATGGCAACAGATTTGCTCGTTAATCTCCACTGATTGCACAAAACGCGAACATCAAGTCTTGGGGGTCAAGCCGTGGATCAACGCCAGAAGCACAGAAACAGGACCACTCGGCCAAAGGAATCCTTATGAGTGCAACGGAATCGATTGACAGTGCGTCGAGATATTTATAGAATTGTTAGCAGCTGTCAGGAGCAAACTGTAACTGTTAACACTGAGAGGTTTTGTAAGGGACTATAATATTTATAGCAATGAAAATAATCGAAGTAAAGGAGAATATACTAAAACAGAAAATTATTCTCCCAGAATTCAAATGAATTTTAAACTGTAAGAGTTATATCAACAATGTATGCAATACTAATATATTATGAAACAAGTGCATAAGATAGCCTTTAAAGCACGCTCGCCGAGTTTAACAGTACGAGTTCTTTTTACGGCCCTTTAATGGTGCTTTTTATGGCGCATTAAAGGCCCTTATGCACGTTTATCACAGTTTGTCTTCCACAATGTGGAAATAAGAGAAAATTCGAAACATTTGAATTAATTTTCACATTTAATTATATATGCTGTGTGATTCTCGAATTTTTTGAACGAGTAATAAGAGAAACGTTAACATAAGTGTACTTTGTTTACAATTTTATAGAGGTTAATAAATTTCAATTCCCTAATTTGTCACTTTCGCTTATTCTGAGGATAACATATTAAAAGACACATTTAGTTATACATGCTGTGTTATTCTAAGATTATATGAATGACTAATAAGAGAAATATGTACATAAATGTTCTTTAGTTACATTTTATAAATTTCGACCCTATAATTTTTCAATCTCGCTTATTCTGAGCATAAGATGTTAAAAGACACATTTAGTTATTCATGCTGTGTGATTCTGGGATTTTTTGAACGAGTAATAAGAAAAATCTTCACATAAGTGTACTTTGTTTACAATTTTATAGAGGTTCATAAATTTCGATTTCCTAATTTTTCACTCTCGCTTATTCTGAGGATAAGATGTTAAAAGACACATTTAGTTATACATGCTGTGCGATTCTAAGATTATTTGAATGCCTAATAACAGAAATATGTACATAAATGTACAATATTTACATTTTATGAATTTCGACCCCCTAGTTTTTCAATCTCGCTTATTCTGAGGATAAGATGTTAAAAGACACATTTAGTTATACATGCTGTGTGGTTCTAAGATTTTTTGAATGAGTAATAAGAGAAATTTTCACATACGTATACTTTGTTTACAATTTTATAGAGGTTAATAAATTTCGATTCCCTAATTTTTCAGTCTCGCTTATTCTGAGGATAATATGTTAAAAGACACATTTAGTTATACATGCTGTGTGATTCTGGGTTTTTTTTATTGAGTAATAAGAGAAATTTTCACATACGTATACTTTGTTTACTATTTTATAGAGGTTAATACATTTCGATTTCCTAATTTTTCACTCTCGCTTATTCTGAGCATAAGATGTTAAAAGACACATTTAGTTATTCATGCTGTGTGATTCTGGGATTTTCTGAATGAGTAATAACAGAAATTTTCACATAAGTATACTTTGTTTACAAATTTATAGAGGTTAATAAATTTCGATTCCCTAATTTTTCACTCTCGCTTATTCTGAGGATAAGATGTTAAAAGACACATTTAATTATACATGCTGTGTGATTCTAAGACTATATGAATGACTAATAAGAGAAATATGTACATAAATGTACTTTATTTACATTTTATAAATTTCGACCCCCAAATTTTTCAATCTCGCTTATTCTGAGCATAAGATGTTAAAAGACACATTTAGTTATTCATGCTGTGTGATTCTGGGATTTTTTGAACGAGTAATAACAGAAATTTTCACATAAGTGTACTTTGTTTACAATTTTATAGAGGTTAATAAATTTCGATTCCCTAATTTTTCACTCTCGCTTATTCTGAGGATAATATGTTAAAAGACACATTTAGTTATACATGCTGTGTGATTCTAAGATTATATGAATGACTAATAAGAGAAATATGTACATAAATGTACATTATTTACATTTTATAAATTTAACCTCCTAATTTTTCAATCTTGCTTATTCTGAGGATAAGGTCTTAAAAGACACATTTATTTATATATGCTGTGTGATTCTGGAATTTTTTGAAGGAGTAATAAGAGAAATTTTCATATAAGTGTACTTTGTTTACAATTTTATAGAGATTAATCAATTTCGATTCCCTAATTTTTCAATCTCGCTTATTCTGAGGATAAAATGTTAAAAGACACATTTAGTTATACATGCTGTGTGATTCTAAGATTATTTGAATTACTAATAAGAGAAATATGTACATAAATGTACATTATTTACATTTTATAAATTTCGACCCCCTAATTTTTCAATCTCGCTTATTCTGAGCATAAGATGTTAAAAGACACATTTAGTTATTCATGCTGTGTGATTCTGGGATTTTTTGAATGAGTAATAAGAGAAATTTTCACATAAGTATACTTTGTTTACAATTTTATAGAGGTTAATAAATTTCGATTCCCTAATTTTTCACTCTCGCTTATTCTGAGGATAAGATGTTAAAAGACACATTTAGTGGTATATGCTGTGTGATTTTAAGATTATTTGAATGACCAATAAGAGAAATATGTACATAAATGTACATTATTTACATTTTATAAATTTCGACCCCCTAATTTTTCAATCTCGCTTATTCTGAGCATAAGATGTTAAAAGACACATTTAGTTATTCATGCTGTGTGATTCTGGGATTTTTTGAATGAGTAATAAGAGAAATTTTCACATAAGTATACTTTGTTTACAATTTTATAGAGGTTAATAAATTTCGATTCCCTAATTTTTCACTCTCGCTTATTCTGAGGATAAGATGTCATAAGACACATTTATTTATACATCCTTTGTGATTCTAAGATTATATGAATGCCTAATAAGAGAAATATGTACATAAATGTACATTATTTACATTTTATAAATTTCGACCCCCTTATTGTTCAATCTCGTTTATTCTGAGGATAAGATGTTAAAAGACACATTTAATTATATATGCTGTGTGCTTCTGGAATTTTTTGAAGGAGTAATAAGAGAAATTTTCACATAAGTGTACTTTATTTACAATTTTATAGAGGTTAATAAATTTCGATTCCCTAATTTTTCAATCTCGCTTATTCTGAGGATAAGATGTTAAAAGATACATTTAATTATACATTCTGTGTGATTCTGGCATTTTTTGAATGAGTAATAAGAGAAATTTTAACATAAGTATACTTTGTTTACAATTTGATAGAGGTTAATAAATTTCGATTCCCTAATTTTTCACTCTCGCTTATTCTGAGGATAAGATGTTAAAAGACACATTTAGTTATACATACTGTGTGATTCTAAGATTATATGAATGCCTAATAAGAGAAATATGTACATAAATGTACATTATTTACATTTTATAAATTTCAAACCCCTAATTTTTCAATCTCGCTTATTCTGAGGATAAGATGTTAAAAGATAGATTTAGTTAAACTTGCTGTGTGATTCTGGAATTTTTTGAACGAGTAATAAGAGAAATTTTCACATAAGTGTACTTTGTTTACAATTTTATAGAGGTTAATAAATTTAGATTCCCTAATTTTTTAACCTGGCTTATTCAGAGGATAAGATGTTAAAAGACACATTTAGTTATACATGCTGTGTGATTCTAGGATTATTTGAATGACTAATAAGAGAAATATCTACATAAATGTACTTTATTTACATTTTATAAATTTCGACCCCCTAATTTTTCAATCTTTCTTATTCTAAGGATAAACTGCTAAAAGACACATTTAATTATATATGCTGTGTGATTCTGGAATTTTTTAAACGTGTAATAAGAGAAATTCTCACATAAGTGTACTTTGTTTACAATTTTATAGAGGTTAATAAATGTCGATTACCTAATTTTTCACTCTCGCTTATTCTGAGGATAATATGTTAAAAGACACATTTAGTTATACATTCTGTGTGATTCTAAGATTATATGAATGACTAATAAGAGACATATGTACATAAATGTATATTATTTGCATATTATAAATTTCGACCCCCTAATTTTCCAATCTTGCTTATTCTGAGGATAAGATGTTAAAAGACACATTTATGTTATACATACTCTGTGATTCTACGATTATATGAATGCCTAATATGAGAAATATGTACATAAATGTACATTATTTACATTTTATAAATTTCGAGCCCCTAATTTTTCAATTTTGCTTATTCTGAGGATAAGATGTTAAAAGACACATTTAATTATACATGCTGTGTGATTCTGAGATTTTTTGAACGAGTAATAAGATAAATTTACACATAAGTATACTTTGTTTACAATTTTATAGAGGTTAATAAATTTCGATTCCCTAATTTTTTACTTTCACTTATTCTGAGGATATGATGTTAAAAGACACGTTTAGTTGTATATGCTGTGTGATTCTAAGATTATTTGAATTACAAATATGAGAAATATGTACATAAATGAACACTATTTACATTTTATAAATTTCGACCCCCTAATTTTTCAATCTAACTTATTCTGAGGATAAGATGTTAAAAGACACATTTAATTATATATGCTGTGTAATTCTGGAATTTTTTAAACGAGTGATAAGAGAAATGTTCACATAAGTGTACATTGGTTACAATTTTATAGAGGTTAATAAATTTCAATTCCCTAATTTTTCACTCTCGCTTATTCTGAGGATAAGATGTTAAAAGACACATTTAGTTATACATGTTGTGCAATTCTAAGATTATATGAATGACTAATAAGAGAAATATGTACATAAATGTACATTATTTACATTTTATAAATTTCGACCCCCTAATTTTTCAATCTTGCTTATTCTGAGCATAAGATGTTAAAAGACACATTTAGTTATTCATGCTGTGTGATTCTGGGATTTTTTGAATAAGTAATAAGAGAAATTTTCACATAAGTATACTTTGTTTACAATTTTATAGAGGTTAATAAATTTCGATTCCCTAATTTTTCACTGTCGCTTATTCTGAGGATAAGATGTTAAAAGACACATTTAGTTATACATACTGTGTGATTCTAAGATTGTATGAATGCCCAATAAGAGAAATATGTACATAAATGTACATTATTAGCATTTTATAAATTTCGACCCCCCAATTTTTCAATCTCGCTTATTCTGAGAATAAGATGTTAAAAGACACATTTAGTTATATATGCTGTGTGATTCTGGAATTTTTTGAACGAGTAATAAGAGAAATTTTCACATAAGTATACTTTGTTTACAATTTTATAGAGGTTAATAAATTTCGATTCCCTAATTTGTCACTCTCTCTTATTCTGAAGATAAGATGTTAAAAGACACATTAAGTTATACATGCTGTGTGATTCTAAGAATATTTGAATGACCAATAAGAAAAATATGTACATAAATATACATTATTTACATTTTATAAATTTCGACCCCCAATTTTTCAATCTTGCTTATTCTGAGGATAAGATGTTAATAGACACATTTAATTATATATGCTGTGTGATTCTGGAATTTTTTGAACGAGTAATAAGAGAAATTTTCACATAAGTGTACTTTGTTTACAATTTTATAGAGGTTAATAAATTTCGATTCCCTAATTTTTCCACTCTCGCTTATTCTGAGGATAAGATGTTAAAAGACACATTAAGTTATACATGCTGTGCGATTCTAAGATTATTTGAATGTGTAATAAGAGAAATTTTCACATAAGTATACTTTGTTTACTATTTTATAGAGGTTAATAAATTTCGACCCCCAATTTTTCAATCTTGCTTATTCTGAGGATAAGATGTTAATAAACACATTTAATTATATATGCTGTGTGATTCTGGAATTTTTTGAACGAGTAATAAGAGAAATTTTCACATAAGTGTACTTTGTTTACAATTTTATAGAGGTTAATAAATTTCGATTCCCTAATTTTTCCACTCTCGCTTATTCTGAGGATAAGATGTTAAAAGACACATTAAGTTATACATGCTGTGCGATTCTAAGATTATTTGAATGTGTAATAAGAGAAATTTTCACATAAGTATACTTTGTTTACTATTTTATAGAGGTTAATAAATTTCGACCCCCAATTTTTCAATCTTGCTTATTCTGAGGATAAGATGTTAAAAGACACATTTAGTTATACATGCTGTGTGATTCTAAGATTATATGAATGACTAATAAGAGAAATATGTACATAAATGTACTTTATTTACATTTTATAAATTACGACCCCCTAATTTTTCAATATCGCTTATTCAGAGGATAAGATGTTAAAAGACACATTTAGTTATACATGCTGTGTGATTCTAAGAATATTTGAATGACTAATAAGAGAAATATGTACATAACTGTACATTATTAACACTTTATAAATTTCGACCCCCTAATTTTTCAATCTCGCTTATTCTAAGGATAAGATGTTAAAATGCACATTCAGTTATACATGCTGTGTGATTCTAAGATTATTTGAATGGGCGATAAGAGAAATATGTACATAAATGTACATTATTTACATTTTATAAATTTCGACCCCCTAATTTTTCAATCTCGCTTATTCTGAGGATAAGATGTTAAAAGATACATTTACTTATTCATGCTGTGTGATTCAGGGATTTTATGAATAAGTAATAAGAGAAATTTTCACATAAGTGTACTTTGTTTACAATTCTATAGAGGTTAATAAATTTCGATTCCCTAATTTGTCACTCTAGTTTATTCTGAGGATAAGATGTTAAAAGACACATTTAGTTATACATGCTGTGTGATTCTAAGACTATATGAATGACTAATAAGAGAAATATGTACATAAATGTACTTTATTTACATTTTATAAATTTCGACCCCCAAATTTTTCAATCTCGCTTATTCTGAGCATAAGATGTTAAAAGACACATTTAGTTATTCATGCTGTGTGATTCTGGGATTTTTTGAATAAGTAATAAGAGAAATTTTCACATAAGTATACTTTGTTTACAATTTTATAGAGGTTAATAAATTTCGATTCCCTAATTTTTCACTCTCGCTTATTCTGAGGATAAGATGTTAAAAGACACATTTAATTATACATGCTGTGTGATTCTAAGACTATATGAATGACTAATAAGAGAAATATGTACATAAATGTACTTTATTTACATTTTATAAATTTCGACCCCCAAATTTTTCAATCTCGCTTATTCTGAGCATAAGATGTTAAAATACACATTTAGTTATTCATGCTGTGTGATTCTGGGATTTTTTGAATGAGTAATAACAGAAATTTTCACATAAGTATTCTTTGTTTACAATTTTATAGAGGTTAATAAATTTCGATTCCCTAATTTTTCACTCTCGCTTATTCTGAGGATAAGATGTTAAAAGACACGTTTAGTTATACATGCTGTGTGATTCTAGGATTATTGGAATGACTAATAAGAGAAATATCTACATAAATGTACATTATTTACATTTTATAAATTTCGACCCCCTAATTTTTCAATCTTTCTTATTCTGAGGATAAAATGTTAAAAGACACATTTAGTTATACATGCTGTGTGATTCTGGGAATTTTTGAACGAGCAATAAGAGAAATTTTCACATAAGCGTACTGTGTTTACAATTTTATAGAGGTTAATAAATTTCGATTCCCTAATTTTTCACTCTCGCATATTCTGAGGATAAGATGTTAAAAGACCCATTTAGTTATACATGTGTGATTCTAAGATTATATGAATGACTAATAAGAGAAATATGTACATAAATGTACATTATTTACATTTTATAAATTTCGACCCCCTCATTTTTCAATCTCGCTTATTTTGAGGATAAGATGTTAAAAGACACATTTAGTTATACATGCTGTGTGATTCTGGGATTTTTTGAACGAGTAATAAGAAAAAATTTCACATAAGTGTACTTTGTTTACAATTTTATAAATTCAAAAAACACAAAAACACCTTTAGAAAAATATACAAAAACTTTAAAAAACATACTATGAATGTATGGAATACATTTCATGCACGAATTTCAAATATATAGGCATATGTTTACGTTGTGCTGTCAGCAAATGTTTGCCTCCTTTAATTGCATCAATGAATCATGTCTAAAGTAGCTATTGCTTATGCAATAACAAATTGGGTACCTAGATTACTTTTAAATACTTCTACACCTTCTGGAAAGAATGATCTACACTATCTATTGAAAGATAGTGTAAAATTAGGACACTCAAGTCATATTTGCAAAGTTCAAAAATACTTTGAAAGATTAGTGAATTAAGACAGCCAAGTTGCACTTGCATATCAATAACACTTCAAAGATACATGATTTGTTCTAACCAACTCTATGTCTTTTACCGTTTACGAGATCCCCATGGTGAGCATGATAATTGGGACACCCTGTATTGCCAGTTACATCCCCAGATTATGTACTTTGTAATCTTCCAAGATAACTTTTCGCATGTTTAATTAGCGTGTGTTTTTACAACCACTAATTTCAGGAACTATGAAGTGATAAGTGTAACGATCATTCATGCATTACTTACTGGAATTCTTATCGCACGCTTCCTGTAATTTAAATTAAATAGAAATCTAACGAGCACTGAGGTATAATGTATTCATGTTGTACTACATTATGATACTTGTATTTGTATGTAGAAAGTATTTCCATTTGGAAATTATATTTGGAAGTATGAGTAAAAATTTAAAAAAAAATCGAAAGATGGATCTCAGCTTTTCGCATTTATAATAACAATTATAAGTAAAGATTATATAAAATTGGGGCACTCAAGTTTGCAAATCAATTAGACTTTGGAGAACGCTTTGAAAGATTGTGTAAAATTAGGACACTCAAGTCATATTTGCGAATCACTAAAAATTGAAAAATACTTCGAATTAATAATAACAGATTAGATGAATCATATTTAAACATCTTTAAATTGGTATAAATAAAGCACATGGAAAAGTTTCATGAAATTTGTGAAACTCAACCAAGTGCTTTATTTATACTAAAATAATAATAACAATTATAATTGAAGCAATTGAACCCAACGTAACCTAATCTAACCAAGTGCTTTATTTATACTGAAATAATAATAACAATTATAATTTAAGACAGAAAGTTTCAAAAATATCAAAATTTCTAAAATTCATCATCAACATAATTCGTTTGTTTTATAATTTTATACTTTCATTATTTGCAACGTTTAGTTTTAATAATAATTGAAGCAATTGAACCTAACCTAACCTAACCTAACCTAATCTAACCAAGTGCTTTATTTATACTGAAATAATAATAAAAATTATAATTTTGTACAGAAAGTTTCAAAAATGTCAAAATTCCTAAAATTCTTCATCAACATAATACATTTGTTTTATAATTTTATACTTTTATTATTTGCAACGTTTAGTTTTCCTCATACAGTCAAGGTAGATAGCTACATAACAACGAAGAATACAATTATTATAGTATTACTGCAATACAGTTACCTATATTAATGATTGTTTGCTAGTAACGTAAATTGCGAAATCACTTCAATTGCGAGTAGTACAATAAAAACAACTATTTACATCATCTGCACTCATTTAATTGCGATTATTTATAAATATCTGCAATTAGTAGATATCTATCTATTTCTTGAGTGGTGATTTGAGAAAACGATTATTGCTTATCTGAAGATAAAATTGATTGATAAGAAGTCTCTTGAAATCTTTTGAAGCACAATATTTTAATTGTTTTATCGCTAATTGCACGATTAACGTCGGCTATCATATAAAGTAAGTGGCTTTTACCTTTCCCATATATATATATATATTTTTTAAATTAAGGTTGTTATATTATTTATTTTTTATTTTCATGTTGTTACATTATAACAAAATTAATTAGAAACTATCTCAACTCCAATCATAGAATGCTCACATTTAGTTATCAACAGTAGCATTTCAACAATAAATGTGTTATTCAGTGTTAACAGTTATTATTGTTATTCAGTGTTATTCAGTGTTGAAATTTTGTCTTATTATGTAGCGTTTTTTGCTAATAAATATTCTTTATTATTATTATTATTAACCTCGACACCCAATGGGTAAAAGAGGGATGGATTATGTATGTATGTATGTATTATTATTATTATTAACCATTCAGTGTAAATATGGATTACCACGTAGTAAAGGTCCCAATTATCATGATGATTAAAGCAGCATTTGGATTTCAGAGATTTTGTAGAAAATTAATTAAAAATTGACGTTGTTCCATCTTTAGATTGATTTTATATTGTTTAAAGAACAATCATTTATGACGTCTATTTGGGATAAAATAGAATCAGTACAGATTATTTTTATTAGTTGATAAAAGATAATTGAATCCATAAAAAATATTGAAGTTTATTAACACCATTAAAACAACAATTAAACATTAAATTTAATGTAAATAAACATATGTACGTAATGAAAATATAGTTGCAATTATGTTTAAGGTCTTATCCATAAAATACCAGTTATGTATTTAAGGTTGTTATATTATTTTGTTTATAAAAGTACTTACTGGTAAATAATTACTATTAAAATGTGTGAAATTCTTGTTGAAAAGCTTAAGAATTGATTTTACTTTCTATTACCAAAATTAATACCACCAAAAAATATAATTTCACACATTTTAATTCATCTCCTCGCTAACAAATAAAATAAAATAAATATCATTATTTACCAGTAAGTACTTTCAGGAATATAATAATATAACAACCTATAATTACAATTATTATTGAATAATTATATATTGTTATATGTACAACATATAACAATAAATATAAATAAATAAACTGTATAAACTGTATAACTGTAAATGAATAAACTGTTATATGTTTCTTCATCTGTAACCTCCTCTTTGGTTCGTTAATTAGGAAAACTCCAAGAAATTTGAGAAAAATATTAGAAGACCACAAAAAAGGAAGATAATGGGCAGACATATAAAAAAATACGAAGAAAAACACAAGAAAAGAAAACACCGCAAAAGGACGATAGTGGGTGTACATATCCAAGAAAGTAAAGAAAAAACAGAATATGGATAAAAATTAGACAAAAATTAAATTAAGGCAAACTTTGAAACTTGAAACTTATGACAAACAAAGAAACACGAGAAAAGAAAAAACCGCAAAAGGACGTTAGTGGGTGTACATATCCAAGAAAGTAAAGAAAAAACAGAATATGGATAAAAATTAGACAAAAATTAAATGAACACATGACCAACTTTGAAACTTATCACAAATATTGAGAAAAACAGCACAAAATAGAAGAAAATACGATCAAATTGAAATGATCAAAGAAGTAGTACCAAGAAATATAAGGCAAATGAAGGATAATAAAATGGACGATCCAAATATTTTAAAGAAAATATGGGAAAACAGGATAGTGTTGGAAGAAATGGAACAAAAATGTAAGGAACCTAGAAAAAATAGAATAATATATCAGATATTCGGAAAATGGGAAAACAGGGAAAATGCTGTAATACAGTCAAACATATTTAAAAATGTGGCTAAAAACAGATAAATCTAAGAAAATAGAGGTGAATAAAAATAGAGGGCGAGAAGTGCATGGTAAACAAGGTAAACATGGTTAAAAAGGACTGCAAATAGGACAAATATGAAGAAAACATGAGAAGAACACGGAGAAAAATAAAGAAAAACTTGACAAACATTTGTTGAATATAAAAAATAATCAAGAAAAAGGAGGAAAACGTGGTAACAATGGAAGATTAGATGTAGAAAAATCAATTAATAGAAAAAAATACAGGTTAATAATTGAGGGGTAAATGGCGAAAACTGAGATGATGAGATGATGAGAGAAAACAAAATGGAACAAAATACGATCAAATTTAATTGATCAAAGAAAATAAGAAGAAGTATAAGGCAGATGAAGAATAACAAAATGGACGAATCAAAATATTTAAAGAAAATATGGGAAAACAGGATATATGGGAAGGAAGAAACTGGAACAAAAATGTAAGGAACCTAGAGAAAAAAGAAGAATATATCAGATATTCGGAAAATACTGAAAATACAGTCAAACATATTTAAAAATGTGGCTGAAAGGAGAGAAATCAAACAAAATGGAAATGAATAAATATGGAGGGCGAGAAGTACATGGTAAACAAGGTAAACATGGCAAACAAGGCTGCAAATAGCACAAATATGAAAAAAAATATGAGAAGAACACGGAGAATAAAAGGTAAACTTGACAAAAATTTGTGAATATGAAGAATATTCAAGAAAAGGGAGGAAAATGTGGGACAAAGGACAAAGGAAATGTGGTACATTTTAGATGTAGAAAAATCAATCAACATAAAAAAAAAACAGGTTAATAATGGAGGGATAAATGGAGAAAACTGAAAATGGAGGAAAACTGGTTAATAATGGAGATAAAGGTGAAAAATTAACGACATTGAAGGAATATTATCCCTAATAATAGAGATAAACAAAAGGAGAAAACTGAAAATGGAGGAAAACTGGTTATTAATGGAGATAAAGGTGAAAAAATAACGAAAATTAAGGAATATTATCCCTAATAATAGAGATAAACAAAAGGATATAAAAAACTGGATAAATGTGGAGGAAAAAGAGACGAATCAGAGACAATGGGGAAAAGAGTGAAGGAAACCTTGAAAAAATGTGGAAAACTGTGGGAAAATGTGAAAAACAGTCGAATATACTATAAACAACGAGAAAACAGAAGAAATCTAGGGGAATTGTAGATAATCCTGAAATTCAGCAAAACATTCAAAAATGTGGGTCTAAAGAGACAAATTAAAGAAAATAGAAGAATATAAAAATGGAGGGTCAGAAATGGAATATGAAGAAAAATCTGATAAAAATTGAGGGAATATAAAGAATAATGAAGAAAAGGGAGAAAATTATAGTAATAATGAAAGGATAGACACAGCAAAATCAAATTATGGAGAGATGAATAGAGAAAAATCAAAGAAAGAAAGAAAATAAGTGAAGGTAGATTGAAAATAGAGGGATGAATGCAGACAAATCAATGGAAATGGAGAACAGCACAAATATAGAGGGAACAAATGACAAATCACAGAAAATGAGGAAAACTGGTCAACTGTGGAGGAATACTGTGGAGAAATATGAAGAAAAATCTGACAAAAATTAAGAGAATAGAAAGAATAAACAAGAAAAATGGGAAACACATGTTAATAATGGAAGGATAGATGCAGCAAAATGAAATAATGGAGGGATAAATAAAGAAAAATCAAGAAAGAAAGAAAATGGACGAAAAATAGTTTAATAATGGGGAAATAAATGGAAAATATTAAAGAAAATGAGTGAAGGCAGATTGTAAATGGAGGGATGAATGGAGACAAATCAAAGAAAGCAAGAAAATGGAGGAAAAACAGGTTAATAATGGGGAAATAAGTGAAACATATTAAAGAAAATGAGCGCATGAAGATTGAAAATGTAAGCATGAAAGGATTCAAATCAAAGAAAATTGAGAACAGCACGAATATAGAGGGAAAAAATGACAAATCATAGAAAATGGGGAAAGCTGCTCAACTGTGGAGAATTTCTGTGGACAAATATGAAGAAAAATCTGATAAAAATTGAGGGAATAGAAAGAATAATCAAGAAAAATGAGGAAAACATGTTAATAAGGGAACGATAGATGTAGCAAAATGTAATAATGGAGGGATAAATAGTGAAAAATTCAAGAAAGAAAGAAAATATAGGAAAAACAGGATAATAATGGGGAAATAAATGGAAAATATTAAAGAAAAAGAGTGAAGGCACATTGAAAATGGAGGGATGAATGAAGAAAAATCAAAGAGAGCAAGAAAATTGATGAAAAACAGGTTAATAATGGGGAAATAAATGGAAAATATTAAAGAAAATGAGTGATGGCAGATTGAAAATGTAAAGATGAATGGAATCAAATCAAAGAAAATTGAGAACAGCATAAATATAGAGGCAAACAGTAACAAATCAAAGAAAATGAGGAAAACTGGTCAACTGTGGTGGAATACTGTGGACAAATGTGAAGAAAAATCTGGAGAAAATGTAGAACAGCGTAAATATAGAGGGAAAAAGTGATAAATTACAGAAAATGAGGAAAACTGTGGAGGAAAACGGTGGACAAATATCAAGAAAAGTCTGATAAAAATTAAGTTAATTCGAAGAATAATCAAGAAAAAAGAGAACAACATGATAATAATGGAAAGATAGATGTAGCAATATCAAATAATGGAGGGATAAATAGAGAAAATGGAAGAAAGAAAGAAAATGGATAAAAAACAGGTTAATAATGGAGAAATACATGGAAAATATTAAAGAAAATGAGTGAAGGCTGATTGAAAATGAAGGGATGAATATAGACAAATCAAAGGAAATGTAGAACAGTACAAATATTGAGGGAAAACATGACAAATCACAGAAAATGAGGAAAACTGGTCAACTGTGGAGGAATACTGTGGAGAAATATGAAGAAAAATCTGACAAAAATTAAGGGAATAGAAAGAATAATCAAGAAAAAGGAGAAAAAACATGTTAATAATGCAAGGATATATGCAGCAAAATGAAATATTGGAGGGATAAATAGTGAAAAATTCAACAAAGAAAGAAAATGGAGAAAAAACAGGATAATAATGGGCAAATAAATGGAAAATATTAACGAAAATGAGTGAAGACACATTGAAAAAGGAGGGATGGATGGAAACATATCAAAGAAAATTGAGAACAGCATAAATATAGAGGCAAAAAGTGACCAATCACAGAAAATGGGGAAAACTATGGAGGAAAACTGTGGACAAATATGAAGAAAAATCTTATAAAAATTAAAGGGATACGAAGAAAAATCTGATCAAAATTAAAGCGATACGAAGAATAATCAAGAAAAAAGAGGACAAAATGATAATAATAGAAGGATAGATGTAGCAAAATCAAATAATGGAGGGATAAATAAAGAAAAATCAAAAAAAGATAAAAAAATGGAAGGAAAACAGGTTATTAATGGGGAAATACATAGAAAATATGAAAGAAAATGAGTAAAGGCAGATTGGAAATGGAGGGATGAGTGGAGACAAATCAAAGAAAATTGAAAACAGCATGAATATACAGGGAAAAAGTGACAAATTACAGAAACTGAGGAAAACTGTAGAGGAAAACTGTGGATATAAGTGAAGAAAAATCTAATATAAATTAAGGGAATACGAAGAATAATTAAGAAAAAAGAGGACAACATGATAATAATGCAAGGATAGATGTAGCAAAATCAAATAATGGAGGGATAAATAGAGAAAAATCGAAGAAAGAAAGAAAATGGAGAAAAACCAGGTTAATAATAGGGAAATAAGTGGAAAATATTAAAGAAAATGAGTGAAGGCAGATTGAAACTGGAGGGATGAATGGAGACAAATCAAAGAAAATGGAGAACAGCATAAATATAGAGGCAAAAGAGTGACAAATCAAAGAAAATGAGGAAAACTGGTCAACTGTGGAGGAATGCTGTAGACCAATATGAAGAAAAATCTGATAAAATTAAGGGAATACGAAGAATAATCAAGAAAAAATAGGATAACATAATAATAATCTAAGGACAGACGTAGTTAAATCAAATAATGGAAGGATAAATAAAGAAAAATCAAGAAAGAAAGCAAATGGACGAAAAATAGTTTAATAATGGGGAAACATATGGAAAATATTAAAGAAAACATATGGAAAATATTAAAGAAAATGAGTGACTGCAAATTGAAAATGGAGGGATGAATGGAGACAAATCAAAGAAAGCAAGAAAATGGAGGAAGTACAGGTTAATAATGGGGAAATAAATGGAAAATAATAAAGAAAATGAGTGAAGGCAGATTGAAAATGCAGGGATGTATGTATGGAGACAAATTTAAAAAAATTGAGAACAGCATAAATATAAAGGGAAAAGTGACAAATCAAAGTAAATGAGGAAAACTGGTCAACTGTGGAGGAATGCTGTGAACAAAAATTAAGAAAAATCTGAAGAAAATGGAGAACAGCATAAATATAGAGGCAAAAAGGACAAATCACAAAAAATGGATAAAACTGGTCAACTGTAATCCTTGAAATGTATGAAATCCTTAAATATCTAATAAAATTATAATATTTTTGGTGAAATCTGTAATAACACTCATAAAATTTTTGAATTCTTCAGAAATCTTTAAAAAAAATCCAGCGAAATTGTAATCATTTTTTGTAAAATCTTTAAAAATAGTTATAAATCTTTAAAATATTTGAAAGGTTTGTAGATCCATCCACATTTTATGATTTTTGAGGAGTGTAGTTTGGGAGACACCACTATCAGATTTACTGCACTTTAGAAGATTGGTGGATTAAAAATATCTCTGAAATCTTTAAAAATAATCATAAATCATTAATAATGGTTACGATTATTTACAATTTTATATGAAGTCCTTAATACTCTAATCAAATTATAATATATTTTTGTGAACTCTCTAATAATACTCATATTTATAATTTTTGTGAAATCTAAAAAAAATAATCTAACGAAATTGTAATAATTTGTTGTAAAATCTTTGAAAATAGTTATAAATCTTCAAAGGAAAAATGTTTGCAGAGCAAACATCGACTAAAATGATAAAATACTCTCAACCTTATTAATGACATCTGTAAGATATCTAATGATATTGGACTCATACAAAGGGAAAAAATCTTAAAAACAAATACCATATCGCGTTGAGAAGTGCCAAAATAGTTGATTTGTTGATAATTAATATATAATTACCCTATCTACGTGGCAGTACATAAGTAGTAGTTTAAACGCTTAAATAATTGTAATATCGCCACAAACTCGTAAATGTATGTTTAAATATCACTTCCCTAATACGTATGCATGTTTAATCGCCTAAATGGCGCCAATAAATGCATTAAAATCAATAATATTTACAATTATTTTACGTAGGGCGACACCTAGCGGCAACTCATTGAACTCATTATTTTTATAATTGTTTAATTCTAATTGTTTTAATTATGCATCCAAACAGAATTATCTTCAAATAATGTTTTGCACATGCAGTTTGTACATTTTATGTATCAAAACTTGTTTAACCTACTTATAGCCATTTAAAGAATTTTAAATTTCACAGCATAATCCAGGAAACTTTAGACTATATGAAAATGCAATCATCGAAAAATACCCCATCTCAAGTTTTCTATATAAAAAATCCAAGATGCAATATCAAATAAAATGCATTTTGCGTATCTTCTGATTTGAAATTGTCCTTTACTCGGTCCTTGAAGTCCAAGAACAGTCCTTTACTAGCTTGTAATTTTTTTAATTTTGCACAGTAATTAAGTAGACTTGAGACTATCAAAATGCACAAATTGAAATATACTCTATCTCTGGTTTTCCCGCAATATCAATCTAAAGTTACTAAACATCGGAAAGTATTAAAGTGCGTTGATTTTATCCCGATAATCTGAAGTTAGTAAACATTGGAAAGTATTAAAGTGCGCTGCTTTTATCCTGACAATCTAAAGTTAGTAAACATCGGAAAGTATTAAAGTGCGTTGCTTTTACCCCTAACAATTTAAGCAAGGATTTTATCCAAACATCAATCTTTCCAATATTCTTGAGCCGTTTTTGACTTTACAAAAAACTTACGCAAAAATTGAAGGGAACCTATATATAAAATCTTGAAGTATTGAAAACAGGATGCAATCTCTGAAAAAAAACAAACACAAACACAAATAAAATGGAAGCAAAATTAATCAAAATGATGAATATCGTAAATAAAAGGAGAATAAAAAAACGTGAAAGCAGGATAAAAATGGAAAAAAAAAAACGTTAGTGAAAACCATGAAAACAGAGTTAAACATGGTCGAAACAGGAAAAATTAATGAAAAAGGAACAGTGCGGGAAATCGATATTCAACAACGAACAAAGGCAATTAAAGTAAAACTGGTAGAAATTAAATTGTGACATATTTAATAATATATTTCTCAAATTTTAACATTTTAGATTTTGTACAGTACAGAGTTTTAAGTGATCAACAGTACATTAGTGTTTCTTCCTAGTAAAATATTTATAAATCACTCTCTAAATAGGCAAAGCTTATTTTTTTTCTCTCGGTGCTGCGGGGGCCTGGACAAGGGCGGCCCGCCCCTTCCAAATACAGGGTGAGTTCGTTTATTGTCTCTTTGTACATTTTACATGTGCCTGGACGACAGTGCGTCCCCTTCAGACATACATCGTGGGTGTGTGTGCCTGGGCGGGCAGCGAAGGCCGCCGCCCCCGCGCACCTCGTCTCGTTCTAAGGCAGAAGTCTTTAGAAAACAAAGCAAGTAAAAACAAATGAAAACAAGTTACTAAATCACAACTTCTAGAGATATCACTATATGTTTTCTTGTAAATGAAGTAATACAATTTTTGATTGACACAAGTTTTTTTTTTTAGTTTTTAAACAATCGATAAAACTTACTCGTCGCATTATAACTACACCTTGGATGGATATTTTTTTCTTAAGAATCGAAGGAAGGTGTTTTGAAATGAAGTATTGCTGCAGTATTGATTCGGGTCTCCCAGTCGTCATGGTTTGTATCGGATGTATTGTAATCATTGAACCACCGGTGCCAGTGTATTGAAACTCATACGACACTAGAAATTATCGAATGTAGAGTGTATCTACATGAAAACACCGTTGGACCTATAAAATAATATCTTATCTACGGGTCTCCCGTCTATCATGAGGAATGGTATGTTCACTGAGCTAGATGACAACCTATGCAACTGACTAGGGAATTTTACATTTGTACTCGAAATACCTAAAGTCTGAATGAAAACAGTGGGGAATTCTCCTATCTAAAAACCTCTCATGTGACACTGAACAATATTAATATTTTTAATCCGGCTTGCGTTAAAAATCTTAATATTCCTGTTGTATAATTATGAACAGCAAAGGTGGTGTGAATTGATTAGACTAAAATTGTGGAATATATTCTTAGTAAACAAGCCAATTTTGCAACCACTATGCACCACTCGTGTCAACCTCACCGGTCTTGCGGGATCCGGTGACCTCTTAAAATTTTACTTTGCTACAAAAAAACAAACATTACCACCACAACGACCTCAGTTGCCGAGGCTCACCTGATACTGTTCTTCCGTGTCTATGGTACCCACAACTGCCACTATCTGATACTGTCTCGCCTTCATCGACGCCTCGCTCTTCCTCAGCAGGCGCAAGGCCCCCGCCGCAGAGCTCGTGTCCCCAAATTGTGCCATCTGCTGCGGCGAATGGCTCGGATCTAATACTAGTAAAATTAACGTACCGTCCTTCTGCACCTCGATACCCATTATCGTACGACTGTGTCCTAAAATTCATTAATAAAATTTTGTGAATGCAATCAAATGCATTCATGCATTTAAATTATGGTGATTGCATGAAGTAATAATGTATTACCTTGATGCTGCAAATACAGTGGAGCGACAAACTCCCCATTCGGGTTATTCTCAAAATACTTCAGCACCCAGTGGAACAGCTCCGGGTGGCTACCGCCAGGCCCCGTCGGCCTGTGAAAGTCCACCAGCTGGCACCGGATCCGGAGGAACGACAGCAGCGTCACCACCTCCGTCGCCCCGATCCACTTCCTCGTATTCACTAACTTACTCCCTAATTGTTCTGAACCCTGCAACACGGGCGTCAGCAAAAGCTACCGCCAAGACAGAGGCATGCGACGAACCTGTATGTCGAAACCCTGAGACCAAGCTTGCTCGATCAAGCTCTGTATACGTGATATGCTTGGAACGGAACTGCGCGGCGGCTTCTGGTCCTTCCAGATCTTGTACAGCCGCTCGTTGTACCCGGTGTGCGTCAGCAGGCTGGACATCAGCATCTGGGTGTTGCGGTAGCCACAACCCCAGCCGCGGTCCCCGTACGAGGACGCGTAGTGGTCCACGCACGAGCACGTCACCGTCTTCACCACGTTCGGCGCGTTGAAGCTCATCGCCTTCACTCTCGGTACCTAAAAAGTTACGGAATAAAACTAACGTTTTAAACCAATTGAAATAGATATCACATAAAAATCAGACTTGAAACGGAACACAACAAACAAATGAAAAATGATATATTTATTTGCCAGTTTTGACAAATTGTAAATAAGTCATGGGAAAAAAAATGCCAGTCGGTAAAACTATAATCAATAGTATAGTCAACCAGAAACTGTCAATATAATTGACAATATTTGCAGTAAATGTCTTTAGGTCTTTATAAGACAGTTATGCCTCTTACGATTGTTCTGGTGACTGAGCTGCCGTCGTCCACACCACAACTCTCGGCCGCCCTCAGGTCCAGCGTGCGCTCGTAGTAGTCGGCGACGCTCATCTCCCCCGCGTACACGGCCCTCTGCATGTTCGTCACACTCTGCTCCCGGAAGTTGCCCTGGTCGTCCATGCCATACTGCGCCCGTAGCAGCTCGAACTCACGCTCCTCGCGCTTCCTCAGCGCCTCCCTGTCCACCGGCGCCGGCGAGGTGGCCGGGAAGTGGGACTCGACGTGCCTCGAAATAGCCTCGCTCTAAAATATCAACCGCCAAACTTCAAAATCGCACACACAAAGACGAATTAAATATTAATTAAACAATTAATTAAGTAGTTGTAGTAATAGACATGGAGATAATATGGTTAATTAAATTATAAAGGTATTATTATTAGCTATTAGCTTATTAGCTAGATTAGGTAGAATTATTTTATTTTATCTTAATATTTATTTTATTTCGCCTATTTTTATTAGAAAATTCTTTTTTCTTGATTATTCTTCGTATTCCCTTAACTTTTATCAGATTTTTCTTCATATATGTCCACAGTTTTCCACCACAGTTTTCCTCATTTTCTGTATTTTCGTTTTTTCACTTTTTCTCTCTATATATATGCTTTTCTTATTTTTCTTTAATTTGTCTCCATTCATCCCTTCATTTTCAGATTTATTAGAAACCAAAACTAGTTCTAAAAACCATCATCAGAGGCAAGATATATGTATTTTAATATGTTTATATCTTGATCTTATTTTTACGATAAATATTTGTAATCAATTTGAATTTTGAAATTTGAAAGATTTTTTCTAAACAAATTTCAAATTTCAAAATTTAAATTGATTACAAATATATATAGTAAAAATAAGATCAAGGTATAAACATATTAAAGTACATGTATATTATTTGTTTCTGTCCGAAGCGAAATAAAGATTTACTAATATTAAAGTACATATATCATGCCTCTGATGATGTTTTTTTAGAAACCGAAACTAGTCAGGCAAAATAAAATAAACAATAAAATAAAATAAAAATAATTCTACCAGTAAGTACCTAATAATAATACCTTAAATACCTAACAGGTAATAACATGGATAAAACCTTAAACTTAAATTATAAAGTTTGCAAATAAGTACATCTGGTATTGGTAAGAAATTTTAAGAAACAATTAAGGATAAATGTGATTTAAAAGTCAATTACCAATAAATTGTAAGAAACAATTAAGGATAAATGTGATTTAAAAGTCAATTACCAATAAATTATAAGAAACAATTAAGTATAAATGAGATTTAAAAGTCATCAATAATTTTATATGACGTTTAGAAATCAAAAGAGCACTCTAAAACAATAGAAAAAGCAAAAAGTATGGAATGAATTGTAACTATTTCGGGACTACTAATAAAACAAGCCGTGCCGACTTAGCACGTGCCGTGCCGTGCCGACTTACATTATCATCAAGAGTCAAGCCGCACACCGGACACGAGTACGTAGATGATGAAGCCGGCGAGAGCACGTCCCGGTGCTCGATGTTCACATGCAGCTCCAGGTCCGGGGCGGAGTTGAACGATTTTGCACATAACGGACAGGGGAATACCTCCCCGGTGCAGCCACCAACTGATGGAGACGTCAAATCAAAGTGCTGCCTGTAAATGAAGCGTGCCACACATCAGTTCGGTGCAATATTTTGTCGAACATAAAGACGACAGAGAAAGCAAACATTTTCGAGGAGTCCATTGCGCGCCACTGAATAACCATCGAACATTTGCCTTGATCACAATGAAGTGTTTCATCACCTGTTTATGTGCTCTTCCAGGTCATTAGGACTGAGGCTCGTGTAGTTGCACATGGGACATTGCAGCGTCGGCGCGGCGTTCTTCAGCTTCAGGTTGAGGCTGGAGCGCAGCGGCGAGCCTTGGCCGTGAGCGGAGTTCTTCGGGCTGAGCTCCCCGCCACCGTTCACTAAACTATGCTGGAAACGACAGACAAAGCAATCAAGAAAACGCACAAGAAAGAGGGGCGACACTTGAAGCGATGGTTAAGATTTCCAAGAGACAGAAGCCGAGGACAGTAAGATAGTCGTTAGACACAAAGCAAGCACAGTATCGAAAGTCTTAGCCATCACCAGACGAATCAGAGCCAAAAATAAACAATTCGTGTGCATTTTTGGAGTCCGCAACGATTCGTGTGTGAAATTTATTTGTGCGAGTAAATTATTCCCCCACAGATGGAAATTTTTACTCGCACAAATAAATTTCACATTTGAATAATCATTGCGGACTCCAAAAATGCACATGAATTGTTTATATTTGGCTCTGATTTAGCCAAAAATAAACAATTCGTGTGAATTTTTGGAGTTCGCAATAATTATTCGTATGTGAAATTTATTTGTGCGAGTAAAATATTCCTCCACAGACGTTTTCTATATAAACTGGTCCGCCCAAATCCCTTCCCTGGCGCCATTGAAATACGTCCGGCACTGGAATTGTCTGTTTTTAACTTTGAATACGGATGCAGTGTAGTTACGAAGCAAACGCACCTTTGGTGTTAAATTAATGTTATTGATATTGTGAGATATCGAGGAACCATTACTGTTAGAACTACATCTACCGTTTGATAATGTGGGCAGGTTCCAGTCCCTGCTGCACTCCCCGTTCACACCGTTGAACTCGCTGGAAAAAGCAAGGGAAGCGTTAGAAAGCAGAAACGACGCACATCGAAAGGAGTACAGAGCACAATGTGCGGTTTACATAAATACATTCATTCTATTAATAAGTTCTCATCAAACTGCATTTAAAGGAAATTTGGAGTCATTTACGTAAAATGTCAAATTTGATGTCGGCAGATTACTAATCACAATTTGAAGTTTGAAGATATTAACTTGTCTATATTGACGTTTTGGTGGTAACATTGTCCGGCTGTCATTGATTATAACCACAAATTTAAAATAACAACCTTATTTTCCTCGTCTATTTATTTACCATGCGTGACAACTGTCACCCTAGCACAGCCGTCTTTGGCAGGAATTGATTGTGAGCGCTGTTTAGTTACAAATATTTCTCCATTAGGGGCTGAAGTTATATGAAAAGCGTCAGCCGTATCAAATGCCTTAAGTACAATGGCCTGTGTGAACTGCTTTCAGTGAACAGGTATAATTGTGGTAGCCGCATCAAATGCCTTAAGTAAATTGGCCTGTGTCAACCGCTTTCAGTGAACAGGTACAATTGTGGTATTCTTAACTGAAACAGACTTTTGAAAATATGATTTGCAGGGTTAGGCTGATGTCATCGACTCTTGACATTATGAGCGCACCATTTCACTTCCATATTGCCGCTGTACAGGAATGGGCCCCGAATATGTAAACCATGGATTGGCTTAACTTTCTAATCCAGCCAGCAAGGAAGCGAAATGACTACGAACTCACATTTAGTAGGTACAAAATTTTAGAACTATTAGGACCTATTAGTAGTAAAGATCTCAACCATCTTAATGATATTAGGACCTCCACTCCCGTTTTTGATATTTTGATTATTGCCACTTAAAGGGGGCCTTCCTCTGTGGCATGGATAAAGGGCCACTGATATGACATCTCGGCAAAATAAAACCATGATTGTGGTGAAAAGGACCTCGGCGAAAATAATGAAATAGTTGCCGTACATCTGTTTTTCGCATATAGTTAAAAAATAAAGATTTTTAAACCTAAAAAAAAAAAAATAATTTAAAGAAACAGGTAAAAATCTTTTTCAAGCTAAATATATTAATTTATCATAACGAAATTGAGGTAAAGTCCCACGAACTCAAATTCATAAAAAAGATATTAACCCACAAGTACTGGTGGAAAATCGTATAATTCTTCCTTAATATTATCAATGTATCAATATCATATCATGATGATGATCACATCATCAATATCATCATATGTATCAATGACAAGATTTCTCTGCAATAGACTGAAATGAGGGGTTTATTTTAAAAAGTGCACGTCCAAAAATCAGTTTTCTTGGAAATTAAAAAAAAGTTACAGTGGAAGTCATACTGAAAGTACTGGGAAAAAAAAATTCTGTTGTATTTATTTCAACTAATTTAAAAATAAAAATGATTTTATATAAGAACTGTGCATCAAGAGAAAAAACGGGGGAAAAGTTGGAATGTAACAGGCGTGTAATAGGCATATGAAAAAAAAATATTTTGCCTGTTACAAGCGACTTGTATTGTTTTTTTGAGAAAACGGGTTTGTTTTCTTTACTGTTAATAACTCAATTTGTGCAATTTTGGACTTGTGTTGTTTTTAAAATAAACGCCTCAATTGATTATGCCCAGGGTTAAAACATATTATCGAATTGAATATCGAGCAGTAAATGAGAAAATGATGGGATTTTGCATCGATTCACAATGGTCAAAATCGCAAAGGCAGATTGGATGTTGCTTAAGCAGCTCTTCATATAGATTCAGACTTGCTCCACATTAGTTAATTACCGTTTTCACTGCTTAGATTAATTTCGTAGCAACATAAAATTTGGCCCCACATTATCACTTCATAATCACTAAGTTATTAAGATTTGACGCTAATGAGGTGAGCACCGTGGAGGATTAGCATACAATACTGAATATGCAAGAGGCCGATGAACCGGTGTCCCCGTTAATCTGTTACCTTGGACTGGTGTCGTCGATGAACGACATGTTGAGCTCCGACTCGGGTGTAAGGAAGTCCAGGTGCGCCTGGTTCACGTGCAGCAGCAGCTCGGACGGCGAGACGGAGCCCAGCTGGCAGAACGGGCAGACGGCGTGGCCGTCAACGTGCGCCGTGTGTGTGTGCACACGGAACTCGTCCTCGCTGAGGCTGTCCAGGCCGCAGATCTCGCAGCAGTAGCTGACGTCCGGTATGTTGCTGGCCATCGTGCTGAAAAAGACGGTGGGTAAGTCGGCGCTAGGCGCGACTGTGCTGTACGTTACCAGGTTAGTGTGTTGCGGGCGGCCGCGTTCACCTGCAACAATGCTGATTACTGTGGGGGCCCCCTTTGTCCGGGTATAGGTTAGGTCGGGGGGCGATGCATAGCTCGAGCGCGGCGGTAAACGCAACAACAAATGCGGCAGCTCGATACTGATGAATGATTAATTTGGTTTTTGTGAGCATTGGTCTACATACCTAAAACTATTGGGGGGAACTAATAATATCCTATAAAGTTCATTCAATCATACAGTATTTTGACATTTCTGACCTAATTTAAGCAACACCTTAAACAGGATTGCATTGTGGGTTGCCTGAATTCACTTCCGCGTTGAGTTCCGGTACCGCATTCCACGTGTGCCATGTTGCCGCATCCCACCAAATTACCTAAAATTAAGGATACCGCCATCTAACAAATTAAATTATACAATAAAACCATACATTACTAATCACACTTAAAACTACTAACAAATTCAAACAAATTTATGTATTAGTTTTATATGACTATTGATTTTCAATTGACTAAATAAAACGTTTAAATTTGTGCGTAATAAACGTGGCAACGTCGTTAAATGACAACATCTCTGGCAGATTGACATCTGTTGACAAATTTTCGACAGTAATAACAACCAAAATTGAAAATGAGCGGATTTAATAGCCAACGATGGAGACAGGAGTGCCCCCCGATGGAGGACACGAAATGAGCGCCAGGGGCCGCGGCCGCACGTCCCGGTCCGATACATGACTGTACTCAGTAAATTACCAGGTCACCTCCAACCGACCATGTATCTGGACGGTGTCTTCCTGCCTTCAAGCTTCTTCTTCGCCCCCATCTTCGGCACGATCCTCTTCTGCGTCGTCTCCTACTACGTGGTGAAATGGTGCCAGGCGGAGGCCAAGATTGTGCCAATTCGGGACGTCTCCAAGAACCACAGTTGGGTGCCGATCAAGTTCTCGTCAAAGGTGTGAAACTTGAATAAATCAATACGGCAGCCGAAGACGTGCAAGGCTTGATGACTGCACAGCACGGGCATTTATTGGCGCTTCCTCGTAGTAATTTTCGATTGTGTTCTAGCCTTGGTACTGCTCCATATGCGAGTCTCTGTTGTTGAACGGCATTGGCGCCTATTGCGATTGCTGCGGGGTGTGCGCAGACCCCGACTGCATGAAGCAGGCCAATAAAACGTTGATCTGCAAGGTGATTACAAGCAAAAGCGAAGTCCTGCTGCATCACTGGGTTAAAGGTGTGCCTTTATATAAATTATGAATATTGGATTGATGATGCTGATACATGATGAAACACATGTTAATATATGTTAATATGTAAATATATAAATAAAACACAATTGGTGTGAGTTTCACAAAATATTTAATGTACAACCATTAAATATTTTGTGAAACACCAATTGTGTTTTATATTTAAATTATGAAATTATGACTATTGACTATGACAATAGTCATAATTTCATTATACTTTACTATTCAATACCTAGTAGTAATACCTTACTATTCAAAATTATGAATAGTAAGGTAATTTGATTAACTTGAATTTGATTGTACGTTTATTAAGCCCGCGCACACATTCATTCAAGTGTACCGTCACTGTGTAGGTGAATACGTAATAAATTTTTGCTCTACTTGCTGTACTTTTATCAGGAAACTTACCGCTTGGAGCGACTTGTTCTCTATGCGATGAAGACTGCTCTATGGAGCCTGGGCTGGTGGACTTCCAGTGCTGTTGGTGCCAAAAAACCGTACACACGGATTGTATGAAGAACGTCGAGAAGGTATTTATTTTCATTAACCCTTTGCGGTCCTGTGTCTGGGCAGCCCCGACATTGAAAATTGGTAGTTCCAGTCCTATGTCGGGTCAGCCCCGACATGACTTTGTTTCATTTTTGAAAAATAAATAGAACCTGGGGTATATGTTTGTGGAAATTAAATAGGACCGCAAAGGGTTAATCTGATTTGATATATTCATCAATTCATCAATTTCTTTGACCGTGTAAAGCAGGCATTAGTTAACTACAGGTGATTCTTACACCTTCAACTGAATTCCATCGGCATAAAGTAATCTAATAAACCCAAATAGTCTTATTCATTTTGGTTTCAAATTCGTTTAGAGTTTTGATTCTCATTCGTTTCTTTCAACTGTTTGCTGTACATATTTGTTTATGACTTGAATATTCGTTTAGAGTTTCGATTCTCATTCGTTTCTTTCAACTGTTTGCTGTACATATTCGTTTATGACTTGAATATTCGTTTAGAGTTTCGATTCTCATTCGTTTCTTTCAACTGTTTGCTGTACATATTCGTTTATGACTTGAATATGTCATAATGATTTGTTTTGAGTTTCGCTTCGGATTCGTATTTGATTTGAAATAACTCGGCTGTACTTTTCAGGAATGTGATTTTGGACCGTACAAGTCGATGATTGTGCCGCCGTGGTGCGTGCAAACGGCACGGATGAAGAGCAGCATCCACAGGCACTTGCTGTTGCGAGGAGTCAAGGATCCCGGCTGGGCCGATTGGTCTCCGCTGATTGTGGTTGGTAAGTGTGATTGCAGTGATGACGATCAAATTGTCGGGTGCCTTACTGCCGATTTTCATTGCAGCGAACAGGAAGTCCGGCAGCAACGATGGGAACACAATTTTATCGGAGTTCCGGAAACTTTTGAATCCCGCGCAGGTGATAGACTTAGCCGAGAGACCGCCGGCGGCCGCTTTACAGTGGAGCGTACTGGTGGCTCCGAAGCCGATACGTTTACTTGTAGCTGGAGGTGACGGAACGGTTTCCTGGATGCTAACCACATCGTACAAAATGGATTTGGAAGTACGAAGTTTGATTAACTTCGCTCTTAATTAATAGACACACTTATGTTGAGAACTGCAATCAAAGTTTTCACTCAGCTTCCGAGGAGCAGAGATGTATTTTACAAATCATTTCAATGATTAGTTTTTGAAAACGGTAACGCAACAAAAGATTTGCGTAATTTCATAACATTACTGGTAGTATGAAGATACTGCAGTTTTTGTTGATAAGAAATTCAATGTTTTCACTCAGTTTCCGAGGAGCAGAGATGTGTTTTTCAAATCATTTCAATGATTAGTTTTTGAAAACGGTATAGCAACAAAAGATTTGCATAATTTCATAACATTATTGGTAGTATGAAGATGCTGCAGTTTTTGTTGATAAGAAATTCAATGTTTTCGGTTTGCATGCGATAATTGCTTATTTAGTGCACAATTATAAATAATATATAAGGTATTATTATTTTGTACTTACTGGTAGAGTTATTTTTATTTTATTTTATTATTTATTTATTTTATTTTGCCTGACTAGTTTCATTTTTTTAACAAACTATCATCAGAGGCGTGATATTTGTATTTTGCTGTGTATATATCTTGATATTATTTCATCTTTCAAAATTCAAACCAAATTCCAAATATTTAAGATGAAATAAAATCAAGATGTATACATTGCAAAATACAAATATCATGTCTCTGATGATAGTTTGTCAAAAAACTGAAACTGTGTATATATCTTGATTTAATTTCATCTTTCAAAATTCAAATAAAATTCCAAATATTTACGATGAAATAAAATCAAGATATATACACAGCAAAATACAAATATTATGCCTCTGCTGATAGTTTGTTAAAAAACTGAAACTAATTAGGCAAAATAAAATAAATAAATAATAAAATATAATAAAAATAACTCTACCAGTAAGTACAGAATAATAATACCTTAAATAAATAACTGGTAATATGGATAAAACCTTACACTTATAAATAATATATTATTATTTCAGCCGGCACCAGCTGTAGCAATTCTACCGCTAGGAACGGGCAATGATCTTTCGAGAGTGCTCGGTTGGGGCAAGGAAAACCCGACGGAGTTCGACACAGTGGAGATTATGAGAAAGATACAGGAAGCTAGAGTGTCCGAAATCGATAGGTATTGTATAATTCAAGCACCTAAATAAAACCAAGGATTTGGACTGTTTTTCGTAGTAAGCTTAAACTTGAAACGTTCGGCTACAGAGAAGATTCGTTAATCAGAAGTATTCAGGTTAAAATGAAGAACATTAGTTATTGCGATTCAAGAGTACTCGTATAAATTCTAGGTTATGTTGGTTTGTTATGCAACGACATGACGTTGAAGCGATCCATTGGAAGTTAGGTTCACAGAAGTTATTTTAAGTTAATTATTTCATTATTACAAAGTTATTTTATGTATCGGATTGATGAGGCTGATACATGATAATAAAAATATTTATTTGGTGCTAAGTTTTACAGGAGTCAAAATAGAAATATGATCTATAAGATACAAATACAACACTTAAACTAAGACACATTAAAAATTGGGTGAACACATAAAAACAACTATATAAATAATACGCACTCAGACATATTAAATATGTATGATGAAACTTCATGTTAATATATAAATGAAACACAATTGGTGTGAGTTTCACAAAATGTTTAATGTTGTACTACGAAACAATTGTCGTAGTACTAAACATTTTGTGAAACTCACACGAATTGTGTTTTATTTATATATTATTTTATGTGTTGATATTTTAATTGCTATCGATGCGATCGTCTGAAGTCTTCCTTCTTCCAGATGGAAAGTCGATATTACACCATCACGAAACTTGGGCATTCTACTGCCAGCAAAGTCGCATTTTATGTACAACTATTTCAGTATAGGCGTTGACGCTCAAGTGGCCCTCGATTTCCACAGGGCTCGGGACAGTAGGTTTTACCTGTTCAGCAACAGAATTTTTAACAAGGTAAAATGAATATTCGCAACAACTTATTTCCAAGATAAGTTTAAACCGTTAACTTGTTTTTTCAGATTTTATACTTAATATTCGGTACGAACCAGGTGGTCTGGGCGGACTGCAGGAACATCGAGAAGCAGATCGACGTTTACTTGGACGGGAAGAAGGTTGATCTCCCGGAGCTGGAGTCCGTGGTCGTTCTGAACATACAGTCGTGGGGCGCCGGCGTGGACCTGTGGAGTGAGTGATTTCCGGCGTTGCGGTCGCGGTTTTATGGCACTCACTTGCTTCAGGTATGAGCGGGGAGACCTCGGCGCAGTCCTATAAGGACGGCACGCTCGAGGTGCTCGGCATCTACTCCTCCTTTCACATCGCGCAGCTGCAGGTTGGCTTGTCGACGCCGCACCGCATAGGACAAGCAAAATCCGTAGAGGTAAAACGAAGCGTCAAAAAACCTAAACTCCAGACTGTTGCACAGTTGACCACTTGACTCGATACAAATATTTCCGTGATGTATAAATACCGTTCAAAACCAAACATACCAATTCAAGGTTACTTGTGCCTCCCGGAAGATGAAACTTTAAATGGCCTTGAAGCCATCATGCGGTAATTTATTATAAAACATGACCTATAAAAGTGTTTGTCTATACCTTTTCAAGTTCAAATTGAAACCAATCAATTTCAAATTGAGGCCAATCAAGTTCAAATTGATACCAATCAATTTCAAATTGAGACCAATCAATTTCAAATTGAGACTAAACAAAATCAAGTTATCACTAAACAATATCAAGTTGTTATAATAAATTCTATTTCTTTACTCTCAACTTGATATTGTTTAGTGTCAACTTGATTTTGTTTAGTCTCAATTTGAAATTGATTGGTCTCAATTTGAACTTGAAAAGGTATAGAAAATCATTTCTCCAACTTATTTAATCGTGGAGCCCCTATAAAGTTGAGCCCTGGGGCTCTGCGGAGCACAGTATTAGAAATGCCGGTCTAGATTATTCTAATCATGTAATATTTAGCCACAAAAAGCACATCTTTAGGGCAAGCAGATGATAAAATTATTGCTTGAAATCTTTTAGTCTTCACATCTTTTATCCATCACGGTAACATGTAATTTTCATTGGTTTAAAAAGTTTAAGAAACATAATTTGAAAGCTTTTCTTTGTAGATCCGCTTGAAGGCTCCGTTTCCGGTGCAGGTTGACGGGGAGCCGTGGGAGCAGCACCCGGCGAACATCCGAATCTCCCTAGTGGACCAAGCCACTGTTCTAGTCAATAAAAGGAAAAATAATATCAACTTGTCGACCTCTCCAATGAAGTTTACCTCTTAAACGGGGGCGCCCCATTTAAATGTAACTCTCCTGGTAATATAGCTATATTTTACGCTCAGGTTTAGTAAATACTTGCGTTTTTATGTGCGCTCCCGATTAGGGTAGTGCGATTTTAATATTCCAATTTTAACGATTCCTCACTAGTATTAAAGCACACTTGCAATTTACGGTGGTTGTTTTAGCTTTAATTTACGTCTTTATGTTACCGTTAGTACAAATCTGTTTGGGGGAGAATCTTTTTGCAGAGTTATAGCGGCTCGGTGATTCGGTGCATAACGGAAAGTCATTACAGGCAATTTTCATCAGTGACTAGTTATGTAATTAAGTAATTAATTTAATGATAAAATGTGTCTGGGTGCTATTGGTGTTTTGTTTATTTTAGACATCGACTCGGACAATTGGCACTATCATGGTCAATTTCTTAGAGTTATTTAATGTTATATTGGGAGGGAAATTGGACAATTTTAATAATGTTCTGATAAGAGTTTTAATACTGCTGTGAGCGAGTAAAAAAAGAACATTCCGTTTTATGGTATAGTCAATCCAACAAGAGCTGACAATGACTGCTTTCTTTAACAAAGAATCGTTTTTTATTCTCGTTCGCATACTTATGGTAAATGTAATAGAGTGAAATGAAATATGAAACGTATGTCGAATTCCGACAATTTGGAGGGATGAGTCATTGTTAATTCTATCCGGGACTACTATACTCTATAAATGTCCTTCTGAATGGCCGAGTAAATGTAATAGAGTGAAATGAAATATGAAATGTATCTCGAATTCCGACAATATGGAGCGATGAGTCATTGTCAATTCTCACCGGATACTATACTCTATAAATGTCCTTCTGCACTGAATGGCCGAGTTTAACAATAATATGCAAATATTTTATAAATCGCTTTCGTATTATCCATTGATTCTGTACTAAAACGTGATAGTTTCCCTGCGCACTCAAACTACTCACCTCGTGAGTAGCGAGACTCGCAGCTGAATGACATTTGCAGTGGGTGTGGTGCGGAGTGTGCAACGTCTCTTGTCTTTTTAAATGTTTATATGTATTTATTAAATTTTATTGAATATTTTAAAATGTATCTATATATGAATGTTGTGATGAATATAATTATGAGAATATACTTATGTAAGATTTATTTATCTCTTTTATTTATGTCGGAATGTGAAAGGTGTACTATGAAGATTTATTGAGGAGCAAAATGTATGTATGCTGAAGCAAATATATGCCAACAAGTAGCTCAGGTAAGTTCTCTATTACAAGTATTTCGAGAAATAACCAGAAGTGGTCTCAAAATGAATAAATGCAATGCAATAAAGATTATTTAATTATGTAGATTAGGCAGGTTATGTAGGTAGATTATGTAGATTAGATTATTCTATAGTCAGCATGAGTTCGACTCAAGTTGTATATTTAGTTGCGTACTTTCTATTGTTGTTTATGCAATAAACGCAACCAAATATACGCAAATATACGACTTGAGTCGAACTCATGCTAGGGCCCGTGTCTACAGTCCATACTTGAGCATGAGTTTTACTTAAGTCGTATATTTGGTTGAGAATTTTCTATAAACGTTTATACACTAAACGCAACCAAATATACTACTTGAACATGGGTTGGCCTCAAATCGTATTTTTGAGTATATTTGGTTGCGTTTGGTGCATAAACGTTTATAGAGAATATGCAACCAAATATACGATTTTAGTCGAACTCGTGCTGAAGTACTGAGTATGAGATCGACTAAAGTCGGATTTTCAGGTATATTTGGTTGCGTTCGGTGCATAAATGTTTATAGAGAATATGCAACCAAATATACGATTTTAGTCGAACTCATGCTCAAGTACTGAGCATGAGATCGACTCAAGTCGTATATTTTTGTATATTTGGTTACGTTTGGTGCATAAATGTTTATATAAAATTCGTAGAAATTCATAAAATACAGGCCTTAGTGCTTATGCAACTCAAATTATACAAAATTGTAAATTGGGATGCCGGTCCAAAAAGTATGCCGCACCATGTTTGATGGGTTGTCTAGGTAACACACCTATAACACCTTAAATGGGTTGTGGGTTGTCTACTTATCTACTTAACATACCTATAACACCTTACATGTGATAAATAACAATTACTATGGAATACTACTATTAAAAAATGACATAATTAGTCATTAAACATGCTGATCGTTCACGTGGTATAGTTGTTTCCTACGATTATTCAATTTTATATCATAGGTATAAATAAGGTGACCAGATCCTAACGATAGAAGAGCGGGACAACGGGTCGGGGGGTAATTTTATTAGAATTATAATATTTTCATTATGGTGGATGCGCCTGGTAGCAAATTTTCATTATGGTGGATGCGCCATTCATTATAATGTAGCAATTGCGTGTAATTAGTTGCGTAAAACTGTAATAGATATAATCATCAAATTTTTATTATGGTGGATGCGCCAGATTGAAATTTTCATTATGGTGGATGCGTAATAAGTGAAATATATACATAAGTGTTCTTTGTTTACAAAATGATCAGAGGTTATTAAATTTCGACCCCCAAATTTTGTAATCTCGCTTATTCTGAGTATAAGATGTTAAAAGACACATTTAGGTATACATGCTGTGTGATTCTGACATCATTTCAATAACTAATAAGAGAAATATGTACAAAAATATACTTTTTTCATATTTTATAGATTTCAACCCCCTAATTTTTCAATCTCGCTTATTCTGAGGATAAGATAGTAAAAGACACATTTAGTGTTTAGAAATTTTAGATGCGCCGGGTAGCAAATTTTCATTATGGTGGATGCGCCGGGTAGAATATTTTCATTATGGTGGATGCGCCGGGTAGCAAATTTTCATTATGGTGGACGCGCCGGGTAGCAAATTTTCATTATGGTGTATGCGCCGGGTAGAATATTTTCATTATGGTGGCTGCGCCGGGTAGAATATTTTCAATATGGTGGATGCGCCGGGTACAAAATTTTCATTATGGTGGATGCGCCGGGTAGAATATTTTCATTATGGTGGATGCGCCGGGTAGCAAATTTTCATTATGGTGGATGCGCCGGGTAGCAAATTTTTATTATGGTGGATGCGCCGGGTAGAATATTTTCATTATGGTGGATGCGCCGGGTAGAAAATTTTCATTATGGTGGATGCGCCGGGTAGCAAATTTTCATTATGGTGGATGCGCCGGGTAGCAAATTTTCATAATGGTGGATGCGCCGGGTAGCAAATTTTCATTATGGTGGATGCGCCATTCATTATAATGTAGCAATTGCGTGTAATTAGTTGCGTAAAACTGTAATAGATATAATCATCAAATTTTTATTATGGTGGATGCACCAGATTGAAATTTTCATTATGGTGGATGCGTAATAAGTGAAATATATACATAAGTGTTCTTTGTTTACAAAATGATCAGAGGTTATTAAATTTCGACCCCCAAATTTTGTAATCTCGCTTATTCTGAGTATAAGATGTTAAAAGACACATTTAGGTATACATAAGGTGACGAGATCCTAACGATAGAAAAGCGGGACAACGGGTCGGGGGGTTGATTTTTAAACTAATTAACAAAGAACGCAAAATATACAGGGTGTCTCATAAAAAACGCCGTTGGCCAATAACTCCATAACTCCCTAACTATTTATTGCCCGATTTCAATAATACAAAAACAAAATTAAATGTCTCCACATGTTCTACAAAGTGGCCCTAATTTTCTTTTTTTTTGCAGAATCAACTTCCATTTCAGCGATAGTCTGTAGATTTTGCAAAAAAAAAAATAGGGCCCCTTTGTAGACATGTTAAACCATTTAGTTTTGTTTTCATTTTATTGAAATCGGCCTATAAATAAGAAGTATAAATATATAAATATATATATATATATATATATATATATATATAAATAAAGAAGTATATAAAGAAGTATAAATAAGAAGAAAAAAAACACAATCTTTCAAAAGTCGGGACTTTTTTCAAACGTCGCGGGACGCGGGACAAATTTATAAAAATCGGGACTGTCCCGCCAAAATCGGGACGTCTGGTCACCTTAGGTATAAAGTTCAACAGTAGTTGCGCTAGTGTCGCCAAAAAAGCCAGTCTATGCAGCTAACTGAATGTCTGGCATGGTCACATAACACTAGTACAAAAAAATTGACATTGCTATATAAAATTGCTATTGTAACCTATTTCTTGTACTAGATTTATGTGAACATGACTGCAAATAGGTTTCAAACTATCTGTTCAAAAGCTTACACGTACACTTAGTTGTATACAGGGTTGGAATTCCCGCATTGCATCATAGCTCGAAATTAATGAGTGTGAGAGAAATGGAAGATACGAAATAACATTGCTGCTCACTCTTTCTAGTGGAAGACGAGTAGCGTTTCTCTTTCTCTCTTTCTCTATTTGTGCTTCTCTTATTATCTCGTATATTGTCAATGCTGCCAAGCGAAAATTCCAGCCCTGTATAGTGTGTTGAATTTTCAGTATCTTGCTTATAACTGCGAAACCGTCAAAGATTCGAAAAAAAGTATAATAAGAAACTTGTCATACAAAATGGAGCAAAAATGTATATTTCATATACTACATATGAAGAAGGAAGCAAGAGATGGAAGAAATACCAAGGACAACTAAAGACCTATCAAGAAATATGAACAAAGGTTTCAAGAAATCACAAGAACAAACTGAGAATATGAATACATAAGAATAGAAAATAAAACTAGAATTAAAACAGATAAAAGAAGAATTGGAAATGAAAGTAGAAGAATGGAATAAAGAATTGAAATAAATCACATCACATCACATCAGTATTTGCATCATAAGATGCAAATACTGGAAAGAAGAACAGATATACAAGAGCAAGAAAAGAGAAGAAATAACATTATCATGAACAATTCAAGTATAGAAGGAAACGAAACCAAAGAAAAAGTAAAGGATGTTATAAAAGCAGATCTACATATAAACACTGAAATAATAGAAGCATACGTGGTTAAAAAAAAACAGCGTATTAGTGAAAATTGAAAACTGGCAAGTAGAAATGAAGTTATGACAAACAAAATCAAGATAAAGGAAGAATAGAAGAAATAATAGAAATATATCAATGATAAAATGCAAATACTGGTAAGAAGAACAGATAAACAAGAAAAAGAAAAGAGAAGAAATGACATAATCACGCAGAAATCAAGTATAGAAGGAAACGAAACCAAAGAATATGTAAAGGATTTTATAAAAGCAGATCTACAGATAAACACTGAAAAAATAGAAGCATACGCGGTTAAAAAAAACAACAGCATATTAGTGAAAATAGTAAACTGGCAAGTAAAAATGAAGTTATGAAAAACAAAATCAAGATAAAGGAATAATAGAAGAAATAATAGAAATAAATCACTGATAATATTCAAATACATGTAAGAAGACTAGATAAACAAGAAAAAGAAAAGAGAAGAAATAACATAATCGTGGAGAACTCAAGTATAGAAGGAAACGAAATCAAAGAAAACGTAAAGGATTTTATAAAAGCCGATCTACAGATAAACACTGAAATAATAGAAGCATACGTGGTTAAAAAAAAACAGCGTATTAGTGAAAATAGAAAACTGGCAAGTATAAATGAAGTTATGAAAAACCAAATCAAGATAAAGGAAGAATAGAAGAAATCATAGAAATAAATCACTGATAAAATGCAAATACTGGTAAGAAGAACTGATAAACAAGAAAAAGAAAAGAGAAGAAATGACATAATCACGCAGAAATCAAGTATAGAAGGAAACGAAACCAAAGAAAATGTAAAGGATTTTATAAAAGCAGATCTACAGATAAACACTGAAAAAATAGAAGCATACGCGGTTAAAAAAAAACAACAGCATATTAGTGAAAATAGTAAACTGCCAAGTAAAAATGAAGTTATGAAAAACAAAATCAAGATAAAGGAATAATAGAAGAAATAATAGAAATAAATCACTGATAATATTCAAATACATGTAAGAAGACTAGATAAACAAGAAAAAGAAAAGAGAAGAAATAACATAATCGTGGAGAACTCAAGTATAGAAGGAAACGAAATCAAAGAAAACGTAAATGATTTTATAAAAGCAGATCTACAGATAAACACTGAAATAATAGAAGCATACGTGGTTAAAAAAAACAGCGTATTAGTGAAAATAGAAAACTGGCAAGTATAAATGAAGTTATGAAAAACCAAATCAAGATAAAGGAAGAATAGAAGAAATCATAGAAATAAATCACTGATAAAATGCAAATACTGGTAAGAAGAACTGATAAACAAGGAAAAGAAAAGAGAAGAAATAACATAATCATGAACGACTCAAGTATAGAAGGAAACGAAACCAGAGAAAAAGTAAAGGATTTTATAAAAGCAGATCTACATATAAACATTGAAATAATAGAAGCATACGTGGTTAAAAAAAACAGCGTATTAGTGAAAATAGAAAACTGGCAAGTAAAAATGAAGTTCTGAAAAAAAAAATCAGCAATCGCAATAATTTGTGTTTCATAGCCTACATATGAGGAAGGAAGCAAGAGAAGGAAGAAGTACCTAAATACCTAGGACAATTAAAGACCTAACAAGAAATATGAACAAAGGTTTTCAAGAAATCACAAGAACAAACTGAGAATATGAATTCGGAAGTAGAGAAAATAAAACCTGAATTAAAACAGATGAAAGAATAATTGAAAATGGAAGAAAGAATAGAAATAAATCACTGATAAGATGCAAATACTGGAAAGAAGAACAGATAAACAAGAACAAGAAAAGGGAAGAAATAACATAATCATGAACAGTTCAAGTATAGAAGGAAACGAAACCAAAGAAAAGTAAAGGATTTTATAAAAGCAGATCTACGATAAACACTGAAATAATAGAAGCATACGTGGTTAAAAAAAACAGCGTATTAGTGAAAATAGAAAACTGGCAAGTAAAAATGAAGTTATGAAAAACCAAATCAAGATAAAGGAAGAATAGAAGAAATAATAGAAATAAATCACTGATAAAATGCAAATACTGGTAAGAAGAACAGATAAACAAGAACAAGAAAAGAGAAGAAATAACATAATCATGAACAACTCAAGTATAGAAGGAAACGCAACCAAAGAAAAGTAAAGGATTTTATAAAAGCAGATCTACATTTAAACACTGAAATAATAGAAGCATACGTGGTTACAAAAAACAAACAGCATATTAGTGAAAATAGAAAACTGGCAAGTAAAAATGACGTTATGAAAAACAAAATCAAGATAAAGGAAGAATAGAAGAAATAATCGAAACAAATCACTGATAATATGCAAATACAGGTAAGAAGACCAGATAAAACAAGAAACAGAAAAGAGAAGAAATAACATAATCATGAAGAACTCAAGTATAGAAGGAAACGAAACCAGAGAAAAAGTAAAGGATTTTATAAAAGCAGATCTACAGATAAACACTGAAACAATAGAAGCATACGTGGATACAAAAAAACAGCATATTAGTGGAAATAGGAAACTGGCAAGTTAAAATAAAGTTATGAAAAACAAAATCGTGATGAAAGAAGGAGAAATATACACGTTTATTGAAGATGGTATGACAATACAGGAACGCGAAATATACAAAAAACTAAAGAACTAAGGTAATTAAAGGAAACATACAAGAAGGACACAAAGTCAAGGTAGGCTATCACAAGATAATCGACGATCGAATAAATGACGAAGAAGTAGGTACGGATGGTAAGAAATTCAGAACCTCAAGAATGAAAAAAAAAACTTGAGAATTCAAAAAAGGAACACAGATAAACAGAGAAGAAAACAAAAACACAGATAAACAGAGGACAAAAAAACGAGGACATGAGAAAGAAAAAAAAAGAATAAAATCAAGTACATGGAATATAATAACGATGCTTAAAGCTGAAAAAATTGAAGAAATATGAAAACAACGAGAATAGCATGGAATAAACATAGCTGTACTACAACAAACCAGATGGAAGGAACATGGGCAAATTAACAAGGACTAATACACATTATGTTACTCAGGCAAAAGAAACAAGGGAGAAATAGAGTCGCTTTCATAGTAGCAAAGAAACAGTAGCAAAGAAACTGAAGGAGTTTATTCCAATTAATTGAAGAATGGCAAATATCGTTGGTATACAAGAGAAAGTGGCCAAGTCCAAAATTAAAAGATTTTAACATCAATGTATCTAAAACATACTAATATTTTCATGAGATATTTAAGTAGTTAGGCAACAAGAGTTCCACTTCACCCCCAGCAGAGATATCGATTACATTAATTCGCGCTATTGTCCGGCGGCCCCTATTGTTGTAATTGATGTTTAAATCCGCGAATTAATGTAATCGAAATCTCTGCTTGGGGTGAAGTGGAACTCTTGTTGCTTAACTACTTATTTACTAAATCCATTTTCTAAAAAAATCGTACTTCTTTCTGTAAAATCATTATTGGCCATGCACATTTTCTTAATGAAATGTACAGGAGAAATGTACAGGAGAACAAAATTATCTTGAAATGATGAATAATGGACTTGGGCAATTTCTCCTGTATACCAACGATATAAGACTCCAAGCGAAACCACATTGCATAACAATATTGGATGTATATGTCCCTACGAAAGCAGTGGAAGAAAACATAACAGACGAATTTTACAAATTATTATTAACGAGTTACAACAAATTGCCCAAACAGGATACAATAATATCGGTGGGAGGTCTGAACGCAAAACTTGGAATTTAATTTTAATTTTATTATTTACTTATTTTATTTGAAGTATTAAAACAGACATATGTAACTTTTAAATATCCAAATTCAAATTAATAACAAATATTTATCATAAAAATAAGATCAGGATATACAATATGTCCTCGGATTGAGTTTACAAGAGGGATATTATTTTTAAATTTACTTTTAACTAAAAATGTTATAGGAATTATAATTTCTGCTTTGTCTGAAACTACCAGTTGAGTTATTGAAACTTTGATTTATTTATACAGGGTGTTGGCAAAATCAAATTTTTATATCTTATTTTGACACTTATTTATTTACTATTTGCCAAAAGAATTTAAAATTAGATTTAACAGCATCAACGAAAAATAAAATCATTGGAACAATCCCCCAAATGCAGAAAATGATACTGAAAATTTAAAAAAGTCGCCTACGAGAGGCATTTGCATCAATAACTATTGAAGAAATTTAACACAGTCTTCAGGAGTTCTATACCAAGCTTGAACTGTGTGAAGAAAATTGTGGGGGATTGTTTAAATAATGTAATTTTTCACAAATATTTTACATAAAGTGTCAAAATTATATTTATTTAGCCAACACCTTGTATAAATAAATCAATGTTTAAATAAGTGAAATGGTAGTTTCAGACCAAGCAGGAATTCCTATAACATTTTTACTTAAAAGTATAAATTAAAAAAAATCCCACTTGTAAACTCAATCTGGGGTACTGTATAAATATTAAAATACATATCATGCCTCTGACGAAAGTTTAAAAGAATTAAAAGAGTTAAACAAAGGAGAAAAAGTAAAAGGAGAGATAGAAGAGTTCCTAACAAGAGAACTAAAATAGAAATAACAATAAAAAGCGCATACAAAATGAACAAATACCTAAATCAGGACAAGGTACTAGCAGAAGTGGAAACGTGGGAGATGAAAAAACAAATCATGAAAGCCAAGAGCAGTATAAAGCATACTAGAATATACATAGAAAATTTTTTAACGTTCGAAGAAAGCGTTGGAATGCAAAGATAAATTAGAAACATAGCGATGGAAGAAAAAGACAAAGGAAATGAAGTAAGAATGGGCTACAGAGAAATACTTACTTAAGTCACTTGAGTCTAAAACTATAAAATGTGAGAATCTGCAATTTTTTAAGTTTTATATTCTGCTGTTACCTTTCCTACTCAGTCATTTAATAAGTTAAGAATTTGGAAGTTCTGCTACAGGACCCTTTACTAAGCTACTACTACTAAGCCTGAGATTCGTTACAATTTAGGAAACCATCAAAATAAAACTTAACCAAAAATAGCCAAAAATTGACTTAGTGTGTTTCACTTACAAGCCGACGATATAGAAAAGAACACAAAACCAGAACAAAATAGCAATAACAAAATAAAAAGAAAAAGAACGGAGTAATGGGAAAAAGACAAAAAAACCGAAAAAACAAAAGAAAAAATAACAATAGGGACATGGAACATTAAGAATATATGGGAAAAGAAGCAGAACTGGTGGATGAGATGAGACATAAACATAAAATAGAAATACTAGGAATTACCGAAACAAAAAAAGAAAGGACACAGAATAGAAAATATACATGGAAGATTGTATATTTTGAAAATATGAAAAAGAGATTAACGTCTATTAACTTCACACTAAAATTAATTAACTAAATTAATAAAGATACACATTCTATAATGCTACAAATGAGCAGTGTTGTAATGTATCTAGATACATGTATGTAGATACAGTATCTAGATACATTTCAAGTATCTAGATACATTCTTGCTTGAGCACCTAAAGTTGTATCCCATTACATTTTTCTGTATCTGTATCTGTATACAGTATCTGTATGTGTATTTGTATCTAGATACAAAAAATAATGTATCTGTTACAACACTGCATTTCACGTTAATTGCATACAATTAGCTATTGATTCATTATTGAGAGCATTATTTTTTTTTAATGCTTTTACCTTGGCGCGTCGATTAGTTTTTTCGTATTTAATTAAGATTGAGTCAGAAATTTGCTATTTATTTCGTTGTGTATTATTCTTGTATCTATTATGTATAGTAGCCCGTCGAAAGTTGACAATGATGCATGCTTTTTCGAATAAACAATGCTGGTTCGTGTGCTTAAGCTAAATGTAATAGAATGAAATGAAATTAGAAACGTATGTCGAATTCATTCAATATGGATGATGAGTCATTGTCAGGACGGGACGAGTATACCAATAACTATAGGCAGACGATAAAAAATAAATTTAGTTTTGCACATTTTATTAAATATTTATGAACATTTTCTGTTGCATGTAAAATGCGTATGTAAAAAGACAATAATTTTGGATTTGGTTTTCCATGTATCTGAAATGTATCTAGAAGTATGTAGATACTTTGCAAATGTATCTGTAACTGTAGCTAGATAAATTTTCAAATTTGTATCTAGATATGTATCTAGATGTTAGTTGTCTGAATTGTGATAAGCAAAGCTGACTTATCGTAGCCACATGAAAAATGTCATTACAAGCACAGTTATACAACACAGAGAAGAATATTTTTCAATGGTCTTAGGTGCCCTCAATACAGATGTCCCTGATGAAATCTGGAGATTGAAAACGTAAACGAAAACAATACATACTTTCCCCGCATTGGGAGAAAGTAAAAATTATGCTGATTTTATACGATTGCGTTCAATAAACTGGGTTCCCTTTTCCCATGTTCACTGTAATACATACAGGTGCACGTTATGATAATTCAGTTTATACCAGAATTATTCAGTATTTCTCCCCTTTTATTAAAATACATTTGTTGCATAATTTAATAAACAGAGTCCGCGTGAATAATGATTTTTTTCAATAAGGAAATTGATGTGTTGCACAATGGAATGAGATTATATCGAATCGAGTGCGTGCTAAATTCGACTCAATTTGTTTATATCGCTCATACATTAAAATGTATAATAAAATATATAATAAAAAAAAGTGTAGTAAAATACAGGGTTGAATGTATTAGTTTGGAACACCATTTTACTATTTATTCAACAAAATCTTCATGTGTAAAATTAAAGAAGTGCCATTTAAATTACACACGCGATAATTTAAAAACCAATTTTCCAATTATCTAAACTGTAATTTATATATATTTCAATTTAAACTGCAATATTTTTAATTATAAATAGGCTTCCTATGCTGTAAATCGGACATGTTGTAAAGAATGTTCATATTAATTTTTTATTTGTTTCATTGGAACACGCAGTTTTCTATACACATGTTAAAAGGTTTGTTTTATATGAAACTCAATTAAAATGCAAGATATTTTGGTGAAACTTGTAAAAAATCTGCACTGAATTTATGCTAGCCCTCATTATTTTATACTTTAATTAAAATTGTACTTAGTTTTAAGCGAGATGAATAAATTTCGAACATTCGATTGATATTCAATTGAATTAGAATGAAACACTGTTTTCCACAGTCGAATTTAAATTATATTTTTTTTTTTTACAAATAACGCATTATTTATAGAAAAAAACGATTTTAATAACGAATGTTTTTAAGACGTCTGACTTAATATTAAGTTTCATTTTTAATAATCTTGCATTAAATAGCACTTTATTTAAATGAAACTTTATTAAAATTGTACTTCGTTTTTACCACACTTGAAATGAAACTATATTTTCTTTTTTAAACTGAATTTATTAGCGTTCAATTTCAACGATAGGTTTATTAAAATGAGATATGCTTTAAAATTATACATTAATTAAAATTGAACATTCATTCACAACACACACGCATTCAAATGCAATATCGATTATTTATGCAACATATTGAAATTCCTACTAAACGTACTAAATCAAAATATTCATATTCCATAGAAATAGAATGTCATTTTAATTTAACTTCGAAGAAATGGCCATTTACTTCGTATGTATATACGAGTAATGTATTGTTTTCATGAAAATTTTCAAATTCACAGATTTCCACGCATATGTTCAGGAATAGACATGTTTATTCCCACATTCTATTAGGACATTCGTCCGCAACTCACCGCACTTCAGTGTTTGCCAATTTATGGGACTTATCCTGGCACCAGCACCACTATTTACACTCATGCACATGCATACATGTCGCAACAGATAAAAACATGTATGGGCTTGTATTTCAGTAGGTAAGCGCCTTCGTGTCCATGCGAGCCTCGCATCAATCACCATTTGTATATTCCGCCCTTTTTAAAGGTCAAATATTTTCTTTGGAAGATCGCCTGCCCCGCATTAATCATCGGAAAAGCCATTTATCCACCACCCCCCTAAACCACCCCATGAAACCGTGTGCACCCGATACTCGGAATCGCCCTTTCGACGTCTTCAGCCCCAATCTTAATTTCCATTTCCGGCAGGAAACTGACCGCCCACGCACAGCTACATAGCGTGAAATCATCGAATCCACTTAAAATATCGGAAGGATAAATAATTATGGTTTGTGCTCACATAACATTCGGCAGCTATTATAAACTGCTCTCAATAATTATCAAAATAAATAAATGTGTTCTGGCAAACATTATATCTGACCCCAATAACACAGGTCAACACAATTTTTGTCCCTTAGACGTAACTAGATAATTCCGATAGTTTTTTTTTTGCTGATTTCTGAAAATTCAACAAAATAATTCTAGGTCATGTTTTTGTGATATAGCTATTTTTGAAAAATGTGTAATTTTTTCGGGGTGCATGACCGATTAGATTGATTTTTTTATGGCAATTTATTTATTTCATTTATTACTTTGACTAGCTACCTTTCAGTGTAAGACATACATTATTATTTTTTATAATTACCTCTCCACGTCCTCTTATCTTTTGTTAATTCCTTTATTTCTTCCCTTGTGTTCCCTTTTCTTATTGCGTCTTGTTTTATTGCGCTGTTCCACTCTTTTCTCGGTCTTCCTCTTCGTTGTTTTCCCGTTGCTTTTCTTTCGCATATTTTCTTAGTGTTTCTTTCTTCTCTCATTCGTCTCATGTATACCCATACCCATGCCATTTGGCCTTCTGTTATTTTTTCCTGTATTGGTTTTATTTTTAAGTTATTCCTGTGCGTCTCGTTCCTTATCCTGTCTCTTCTTGATTTGTTTTCTATTTTTGTTACGAATCTCATCTCCATGAAATTTATTCTTTTTATTTGTTTTCCAGTCATCATCCATGTTTCGCTGCTGTAAGTTAACGTTGGTCTAATTACATTTTGACTATATCTGTTTTTGTGTCTCTTGATAGCTCCTTGCTAAAAAAGGTGTGTTTAACATGTTATATATGTAGTTTTGTCGTTTTTCCAATTTTATCTTCTATTTCATTATCTAATTTACCTTTGCTCTGTATGAGTGTTCCTAAATATCTGTATTCTTCTACTTGTTCGATTTTTTTCCTTGTATTTTTATTTCGTGTTTCTTTTTCTCTATGGCAATTATCATGTTTTTTGTCTTTTCGTAATTTATTTTTATATTTATTTTCTTAATCTCTTTCTCAATTATTTCCATGTTGTGTTGCAGTTCTACCTCTGTTTCTGCAATTATTGCCATGTCATCCGCGAATAGTAGTTCTGCTATTTTTGTTATCTCCATTATCCAGTATCCAATTTTTACCACTTTCATTTTTTGCTTTGCTTTCTTCATCGCCTTATCCAATACAATTATGAAAAGCAAAGCACTTAGCACGCATCCTTGTTTTACTTCTTTCTTCGTTTCGAATTCTTTTGATTCCTCATTGTTTGTTCTCACAAAATTTCGGTTTTCTTTGTACATGTATTTTATTACATTTATTATTTCCTCCTCTATTCCTCTTTCTGCTAGTTCGTTCCATATGTCCTCTCTCCTTATCATGTCGAATGCTGTTTCGAGATCTACGAAGCTTATGTGCAGTTCTCTGTTCTTCTTAATAAGTTTCTCGCTTAGTTGTCTAAGTATGAAGATTTGGTCTTGCGGACTTCTCCCTCTTCTGAATGGGCACTGGATGTCCTCTATTGTTGTTTCTAGTTTGTTTCGCATCCTTTTTTCTAGTACCCTGGTCATTATCTTACTTCGTATACTTGTTTGTGTGATTCTTCTGTAAGTTTCGCATATTCTTGTATCCCTTTTCAGATGTATTGGTAGAATTAATGCTTTATTCCATTCTCTGGGTGTTTCTCCGCTGCTTATTATGTTATTTATTAGTTTCGTTATTTGTGCTATTTCCTATTTTCCCATGTGCACCATCTCCGGGGTTATATCGTCTGTTCCTAGTGCTTTCCCGTGTTTTTAGTTTTTTTTATTGCTTCTTGTACTTCTTCTTTTTAATTTGTTCAATTTTTTTCTTTTGCTTTTCTTGCGACTTTTCCCCCAATTCTTGTGTTACGTTATCATCTTCATCCTGTTCGGTTAATTCTTTGAAATATTGTCTCCATCTTTCCATTATCTCCATTATCATTCATGATAATTGTTCCATTTTTATCATATAAGTTCATCATGTTGTGTTCTTTGTTTTGTTTTAGTTGCTTTAGTGTTCCGTAGAATAGTTTTTGGTTTTCCCGAAAATTCTCATTCATTCTTTCACCAAATTTCGTCCATGACTTTTGTTTTGCTTCTTTTATTACTGAAGTCGTTTTGTTTGTCTTATCTTTGTATTTTTCATAATCTTCTTTTTTTTTGTAGGTATCTTTTCCATTTCTCTGTTTTGTCTTTTATCTCCTTTTTGACTTCCGCTATCCAACAGTTTGTCTTTTTCATTTCCCTGTTTCCAATTTTTGTTGTTCCACAGGTCTCCTTTGCCGCTTCTAATATATTTCTTTTGAATGTTTCCCATTTTCCTTCTATGTTTAGCTTCATTTCGCTCTCTCTGAATTTATTTTATAGTATATCTTTGTATTTCTCTTGTGTTTGTGTTTCTCTCAAACTGTAGGCTTTTATCTTTTCTTTAACTTTTATCCTCTTCTTGTCTGTTTTTTTGTATTTTCTTCCTACTCATGTCCATTATTAGTAGGTGGTGGTCACTTCCTATTCACGCTTGCCTTGTAACTCTTATATTTATTATTTTGTTCCGGCTGTTTCTATTAATTAGGTGGTAGTCTATTAACGATCTTTCGTTTCTGCTTACCTGTTCCCTTGTATACTTGTTTTTGTGTTAAAATTTTGTATTTGTTATTACTAGGTTGTTTTCAAAGCATAATTGTATTATTCTTTCTCCATTTTTTCTTTTAATTTTTCCATTATCTTTTATATTCCGTTATTTTGGCATGCTACTCTTCCGTTTAGATCTCCCATTATCATTATGTGTTCTTTTGCTTCATCTACTTCCCTTTGTATGTTTCCAAAGAATGTGTCTTTCACTTCTTTCTTTGCGTCTTCGTTCGATCCGTATGCTAGTATCCGTGTCCATGTTTCATCCTCGACCAGTTTCGAGTTATATGGTCGTTATTCTTTCGTTTATATGTTCTTCTTTTATTACATCTTTTATCCTTTCCGCTGTTATTATAATTCCTACACCTCCTTTTGCTCGTTTATTTTCATCTATTCCTGACCATATCAACCAGTATCTTATAACAAGTTCATTAACTAGTTAAATATAATTGAGTCTCATAATTTGCAATAATTGATTTATATTAGGGAGATATTGTTTAAATTTATTTTATAGGGAAATCATAATATTGTCTGACTGCCACTATGTGTTAGGTGTTAGTTCATTTAGCGTTATCCAGGGTGCACCACGAGGAGGCGAACTAACTTTACACCCCTATTATTTATTATTACTTCCAATGCATAAGTATTTGAAGTAATAGATAGCTAATTTTTTTAATTGGGATAGACATGTGCCTCTAAGGTTAATTGCAGCAACTCGAAAAATTTCGATTTTTACGAAAAAATTACGTTTTTTTGAAACATAAGTTCTCCTTCATGAGGCCCCTCTGGACAAATGTGATCGCCTACGGGGGCCCACTATGTCTCATTATGCTTGTGTTTGGAGGGGCTATGGCTCAAATTCAATACATTTTCTTAAACAAATTTCAAAACTAGTTCACAATCAATTATAGAAATAAGATATCAAAAATAATGATAATTAATTTACTAGCGATGAAATTTTGTTATTATTTCTATTTATATAGTTAAAAAAAAAACTTACATTTTCGTTCTAAAAATGAAATAAATTTATTTTTATATTTTTATAGAAGTTCTGCGATGCGAGAAAATCGCCCATTAGTGAGCAGTGGCACCGTAAGCAGATGGAAACTCATATTAAATTACCACAAAACTATAGGCAGAAACGTATACGCTTATAAGCCATAAAACCCATAAAGCAAAAACCCATAAAGCCATAAGCCATAAGCCATAGAGCCATAAAAGCATGCAGATATTAATCGAAAAGTTGAGTATCAATACATAAGCGTTGAGTGAAGAAATTTAAGATTAAACTCCTTCACTCAACGACATAAGGTAGTGTCACTTTTGGTGGAGGAGCCGGGATTTGGGGGTAAGCCCGGAAAATTATGGACATTGAGCATTATCTCAACTTTTGATAATTGTTGTGATGTTGATGTCATTTAAAAGAATAAAGCTTTCAGATTATGATGTGTGTGATTATATTTAGTGGAGTCGGCTGTATCTTAACAATAAAGCTGCAAAGTGGAACTTTTGAAAAACTCAGCGTTTGCTATTAAAAATGCGCAAAATTCCCTAGACCATAACTACTACTCCTAATAGGTTCCATGTAATACACTGGATTATATTTTCTACAGCACTGACATGTGAGCTTAAAATTCTAAAATTTCTGAAACATAAATCACTACATTTTGAACCGTAATCTCGTTTTCGAGAAACACTATTGACAATAACAGAGTTCCCACTAATACAAATGTATTTTTAAGAGAAATTGCGATGTTAGGGGTCTAAAAAATAGACAACAATTTGCAGCGAGGTTAGGGTTCAATATGTAATGAATTTCGTAGTAACTTTTGTTTTGCCAACATAAAGCAACTATAAATATACAGGGATGTTTAGTATTGGGGATCTCGGATACTAGCGGAGATAGAGGGACGATTCAATCGATTAAATTAAGAATTGCAGTTTTCCAAGCTCAATTTCATGAGGTTTTTGTTTTTTGGAAAAATTGCATAGCTAACTAGATATCTCGAAAACATATATTTTTTTGTAATTTTGTTCGTTGCCTATGGCTTTGTTATTATTAACTTTAGATAAAATGTGTAAAGGAAAAAGTTATAGGTAATTATGTGCTTAATAATACAGTCACCCCGATGGCACGGCACACGCTGGATCAGCTGTAATTATAAAAAGCTCCATAAAACAATATGAACTAGTAAAACACAGCAAAAACTACATTCAAGCAACTAGCATTGTAGTTGAGGACTGGAGAGGCCCGATCACTATCTCAGCGATATACTATCCCCCAAATAAGAGAAACCAAGAAATCATCAAACAACAACACTTCTCACAATACTTTGGCAAGCCGATTTATAGCACCCGATTTATAGCAGTGGGAGATTACAATGCCAAACACTTATCATGGGGATCTAGATTGACCATTGAGAGCTTTACAAGGCAATGGAAGCACATAACCTATGCCATCTCTCAACGGGCGAGCCAACCTATTGGCCAACAGATAGCAAATTAGCTGATACCATTGATATCTGTGTGGCAAGGGGTATATCTAACAACTATCTAAAAATTGAATCATGCTTAGACCTATCCTCTGACCACTCACCTATCATCATTAACCTAAACTCACAAATTCAAAAAAATCAATTGGTACCAACTCTAACAAATACAAGAACTTCGGGAGTATATTCGAGAACGCGTCAATGAGAGACTATCACTACAGTTAAGGCTAAAAAATGAAGATGATGTAAATGAATCAGTTGAGCGCCTCATCTGCTCGATACAGACGGCTGCCTGGAACACCACTCCTACACTCCCATCTACCGAAAAGACTGCAAACTGCCCAGGAATTGTTAAGAGGATGAATGCTTCAAAGTGAAGCCTCAGAAATAAATGGAAAAAAACTCGTGACCCAAAGGACAAAAATCGATTTAATAGAGCGGCAAGATAGATGAAAGAGCTTCTACAAAACCTGAAAAAATCAGTCACTTCAAGATTATTTTGGAAACCTTTCCGCTACAGAGACTACCGACTACTCCCTCTGCAAGGCCACTCAATATATTAAGCAGCCTCAACAATCGATACCACCGATTCGCAAAGAAAATGGCACCTGGGCAAGAATCTGTAAGACGAAAGCACAAGTATTTGCCAAGCACATGTATTTGCCAAGTACTTAGAAGAGGTATTCCAACCTTTCCCCACAGAAATCGGCGAGGAGGAGGAAAACGAAATAAACCAATTTCTAAACTCACCATATCAAATCTCACTCCCAATAAAACCGATTACAGTCAATGAAACCATAAACTACATCCTCCACAATGTTGACCCCAAGAAATCCCCAGGCTACGACCTCATCACAGGCAAAGCACTGAGGCAACTACTCTTGAAACCTGTAAATATCATCACCTACATCTTTAACGCCATGTTGCGTTTGGGCTATTTCCCGTGCCAATGGAAAGTTGCTCAAATAATACTCATTACAAAGCCAGGGAAACCTCCAGACGAAGCTGCCTCATACAGACCTATTAGTCTCCTTCCTTTGCTCTCAAAAGTATTTGAGAAACTACTGCTTGTAAGATTGCAACCTATTTTATTGGGAAATTGTTTAATCCTCGACCACCATTTCGGTTTCCGATAACAACGCGCCACTGTAGAACAAGTAAATCGTGTAGTCGACAAAATAAATCAAGCCCTCGAAGAAAAGCTGCCTTCCTCGACATCACCCAAACCTTCGATAAAGTATAGCATGTTGGTCTTTGCTACAAACTTGAAAATAATCTTTCCCATAGCTACTACTAGATACTTATATCGTACCTAACCGATAGATTTTACCAAGTAAAACATCAACAGGAACATACTTCTTTATTTCCCATAATGTCTGGTGTCCCTCAGGGAAGCGTACTTGGGCCGATACTTTATCTACTGTTTACTGCGGATCTCCCAACAACAAGGCAAGTTACAGTTGCTACATTTGCAGACGACACTGCAGTCTTAGCACTCACCCCAAGCCACAGACTGCCTCGCAGATGCTGCAATCAAACCTAGATCAGATCCAGAACTGGCTCAAGAGATGGCGAATCAAGGCCAATGAAACCAAATCCACGTATGTTACTTTTACCATGCGCAGTAGGGTGGTCCTTATTTTTTAAATTTCGAAAAATAAATACCCCAGGCGCGGATTTTGTTCCTTTTGTTGCCAAAAGGCTGCATAATTGTTTTTAGTGTGATCGGACAATATTTAGGGGTGTCGCATCGCAATTGAATTTTTCGTATGTTAATATTGCAACTAACAGATTATGAGATTAATAATTGCTTCTGAAGAGTTCTATAAAAGCCATATGTTTCATAAATTGGTAGAAAAGTAGATTCCGAAACTATTCTTGTGCAGACATCACATGTACGAACTTGTCCTAGGCGCCGCTTTTGAATCTACTATTGGGTCATGTACAGTCCCTGCAAAATTTCGAGATGCTTAGTAAAATCTTATTACAAATTAATATGTTCCTGACTCAGCTGATAAAATTGTTGAAAGAGCTGTGGCTGGCGATAAATATATCATTTTAGCTTATGTCAAAGAATAGTTGCAGCTCAAACACTACAGAGAAGACTACCGCGAATTGCTGGAACTTATACCTGTGTTTCTTGGTGCCATTCAGTATGAAGAGTACCACTTTCGTATTCCGGGCGCACTTCATCATACAAGATGGATGAGCAAAGCCCTTTATTTTCTGAAAATCTTCATGTTACGAAAGCAGTTTATTCTGTCATAAAGTGAACTAGTTGGCATCAGAAACATGTGCATCTTTATTGTAAAGCTTTATGTCAAGGCATAGTTTTCCACATGCCTCGCAATCTCTGCCCCGAACAATGATTTGAATTTTTTTAAGTCCTTAATGGATTACGCCTATGTCAACCGCACCATATGATGCCACAAAGGAGAAGTTTGCTGGTCACTTATGGTATCTTAATGAAGAGCTTGTGGCCACATCTTTTTTTGACGGCTCGTTTCTGCAGAAGTCAAACGAAAAATGGTACGAGTCTTTAAACAGATTCTCACCGTGTCAGGCAATTTGGGCGCCAAACATTTACAAGATTCCTACAGTAGGCGAGCCACTGTTGACTTAAAATGCCGAATTTACACAAAACTACGGTAAGAGAAGGATTTATCTAATTTTATCACAGCCACTTAGTAGTCAGAATGTAGTCAGAATGTAGTATTAGTAGTCAGAAGTAAGATGCCCCTTACTTCTTCACCCGGTATGGGCTCTCAACAGCTTTCATGGATTTTGAACCAAGGCACTGGTCTGATCAAGATGATTTCATGTATGCCCACAACACTGTCAGTAAACTAAGCAGTAACTCGTAAATGACTTGGCTGAGCGCAGTGTTGCGTTAATGACGCAATATAATAAGTGCATAACAAAAAGAGAAGATATGAAGCAGGATCTTCTGCTTGTAATTCAGGATCATCGACACCTAATTCCAGATATGAAGGAAACCACACTTGTAGCTGCCCAAATTCCAGAACATGGAGCTTGATATGTGAAAATCATAATGCGATTTGAAAAATTTACAGTTATTTATGTTTACTAGATATAATAAAAAGACGAAAGTGAAATGTATATTTTCGAAGTGAACACATTTTTGTTAAATTTTATCCTCGATGCGATACCCCTATATATTATTTAATCAAGTTGAAATTTTACTCGTGTATTTTACACATGCCCACCGGTATCATTAAATAATCGTGTGCTTCCCCAATCTGAAATTGCCAAGTACCTCGGACTACACCTTGATCGTCGCCTAACGTGGACCAAGCATATCTGGACAAAACGGAAACAATTAGGTCTGAAATTTTCTAATCTGTACTGGCTAATGGGTAGAAACTCTCGACTAACCATTGAAAGTAAGCTGCTGATGTATAAAGCCATTCTCAAGCCCTTATGGACTTATGGGATTCAACTATGGGGCTCCGCCAGCAATTCAAATATAGAAATTATGCAGAGCTTTCAGTCAAACACGCTAAGAATAATGGCCAACGCTCCCTGGTACATCACCTATGAAACCATCCATCGAGACCTCCACATGAACTACGTGAAGGAAGAGATTCGAAACTGCAGCACTAAATACTGGGATAGACTAGTGAATCACCCGAACGTCTTGGCAAGTAAGCTCCTCGACAGAACCAGTCAAGAGACTCAAAAGATTTAAGCCTATGGACCTTCTTCATCGCTTCTAAGTGCAGTTTTCAATTCTCATACCAGTGTATTAGATTAAACTATCAATATGTAAGCAAATAGGTAATTCTTCAGGGTGTCTGCCATTGGGCAGATTTTCCTTCATGTTAGTAGCCGCCATAATTTTTTCTTATTGTACAAGGTACAGATTGTAAAAGTAACAAAGGTTGTAAATAAAAAAAAAAAACAAAAGATTGTCCATATACAAACACAATATCTGATAATTCTTGATTAGAAAAATTTGGCATTTTGAAATAAACTTCACTTGACAGTTATAGTGACAGTACCTGAGAACGACTCGTTTAGTCAAAATAAAGGGGCAAAGAATATGAAAAAAACATACAAATTTTGAAAAAAGACATAAAGAAAAAATGTTTTATATAACGAGTTCTACCAATTTTTAAAATTAACACACGTATTTCTGTTACACCCTGTATATAAACAATTCACGACTATAGCTTAGTTCAGTTTAACTATATATATAGGGGCGAAAATTCATCTTCGTACCTCAGGTGAAAATACCTTTAGGCCCATCTCTGCTGAAAAGGTTCAGAACTAATTAATTAAGCAGTGACACTTATGGTGGAGGCGCCGGGCCAACGTCGTATCACGCATTAAATTATAACTTATTGCGTACCTACTTACTACAAACGTTACAACTATTGATCCTTTTGTGTTATTTGAACAAATTACTTTTATGTAAGTATTTTGTAAGCCTTTAGTTTTCGCAGTTTGCAGGTAGATTTGGCGATTACATGCGAGCTTTGTTAAATTAATGAAGTTATGGGGTTTCTTAGATATTGCTGTGATGTGTCATTACGGATGACGGCGGTGTAATTGGACGCCCATCCGTGGCACCGTCCACGACGTCTGGCGCCCCCAATTCCCGCACGGACGTCGCGCTCCCATAAATATTTATAAATTCGAGTGTGAAATTAAAAAAATTCCGTTCCGGCCCCCCCGTGCGGGGTTGGGGGGGCGCCGTGGGGGGCGCCTGCGCCGGCGCCGGGGCCGGAATCAAATAACGCGTACCGAAAGGGGCGGCGTCGTGGCTGCGTCACTTTTCCGACGACGCCGACGCCGACGTCAGTCGAATCCGTGCCACCGAGTAGGTCGCAACATAAACCGGTGCACAGCGCGAGCGCACCCACACATCTACACATACGGATGTACGTGCACCACGCACACACGCCGACACACGCGAACGACCAGAGGGAGGCGTAGAGCGAAAGAACGAGAGAGAAAGAGAGAGAGGGCGAGAAAGGGGGCAGCAGGATGACACCCGCACCGCACTGACCCGAGCGTCGCGCCCCCCACGAAACCGGAAAATTAACAACAACCGAAAAGTAACGCAACAAGAACCGGTGGTAAACTATGTTAGTCGGTTCGTGTGTTGTGCCCGTGCTGACCGCCGCGAATACGCGCCCCAGGATACAACAATAATAACAACAATAACTATATAAAGATGGGTGTTTTTCCAGCGGCGATTGAGGACGCCTAGAACCAAGGTAACACACCAAACACACACAAAAAAAATAAGCGCCCCTTTCGTATTGTGTTTTACATTTCGTTTATGTGCATATCGATTATTCGGGGCCGAGCGTGTATGTGTGTGTACGTGCATGTGTGTGAGTGCGGAAAACGTAATGAAAATGTGTGCGCCCTAAATGCGCCGCAGTTGCGGGCCCTTTTAATATATATTAATGACGTTTAGGTCTCGAGGAACGCCTCGCGCCAGAAGGGCCTAATGAAATTCCGATCCGCTGCACACACAACCCTTATACGGATACACCACCGGCGTATACACCGCCGTGTGCACACACAAAGAGGGCAGACACTCGAACGATCTGAATTACAGATCGTTGGGGGCGCGCGGGGGGCCCAACCCCCCACCCCCCTTAAAACACGGTCAATTATAACCATATTGATTATTTCGCGCGCCTCCTCAGGTCCGCGGGGGTGTCGCCCCCCGCGCGATCCTCCGCGCCACCCTTCCCGGCGCCCCCCTTTTAAGGTCGCGCAATCAAGTACTTGTTGCCAGCGAGACTTCTTTTTTCCCTTACGTAACCGGAAAATGCGACCGAGGGGGGCGTAACGGGCTTTCCATTTTCCACCCTCGCGCCGGTGTGTGCGTGGGCGTCCGTGTGGAGGTGTGCGGGCCGGCGTCGTGCCGGATTAAGGGGGGACTACCGGGGGTTTACCTCGAGGATTCGTGGATCCAGTGATCTGGTTAATTTCGAAATAAACGCCGTTCTATCCCCCCCGCCACCCACGCACCCACCCCAACCGGACGCCCTGATGATTCTCTCTCTTCATGACGTAACGTGGGCGATTAGGGAAGGTCGATGGAATCGCAAAGTTTTCATTCATGTCTGTCGGACGTGTAATTAGACGTGTGGGGATTGCGAAATCGATGATGAATCTCCTCCCCATTCAAGTGATGAATAACTTCTGACATACCAACAAGGCTTATGATGACTTATGCAATCACATTATTTTGGGGCTACGCTGCGGGTATACAACCCTTGCATGAAGTACACAAAGGAACAACAATTTGGATAGAATTATTACAAATGTTATATCGTCAAATTCCTGCAAAAACTCACTATCTGACATTTTGGATTAACCCCTTCAAAGCTGAATTTTATTGAATAGTTAAAAAAATATTTTTTTACTTTAATACATTATTAGGGACCTTTATAAAGTAAAAAAAAAAGTATTTTTTTTTCATTTTTTTGCTTTTATATATTCAAAAATAATTATGTACATGTACATAATAAAAATAACAACAATTCCGATAGAATTATTTCAGATGTTTTATCATCAAATTCCTGTAAAAACTATTATCTGACATTTTGGGTTAACCCCTTCAAAGCTGAATTTTATTGAATAGTTAAAAAAATATTTTTTTACTTTAATACATTATTAGGGACCTTTATAAAGTAAAAAAAGTATTTGTTTATTTTTGTTTGCTTTTATATATTCAAAAATAATCATGTACATATACATAATAATAATAACAACAATTCCGATAGAATTATTACAAATGTTATATCGTCAAATTCCTGCAAAAACTCACTGGCTGACATTTTGGGTTAACCCATTCAAACCTGAATTTTATGGAATAGTTAAAATATTTTTTTTAACTTTAATACATTATTAGGGAGTTTTATAAAGTAAAAAAAGTATTTGTTTCATTATTTTGGCTTTTATATATTCAAAAATAATTATGTACATGTACATAATAATAACAACAATTCTGATAGAATTATTACAAATGTTATATCGTCAAATTCCTGCAAAAACTCACTAACTGACATATTGGGTTAAATGTAACTATTATTATTATTTTCCTAACCTTTTTTATTTTATATATTCAAAAATAATTATGTACATGTACATAATAAAAATAACAACAATTCCGATAGAATTATTACAAATGTTATATCGTTAAATTCCTGCAAAAACTCACTAGCTGACATTTTGGGTGAACCCATTCAAACCTGAATTTTATGGAATAGTTAAATATTTTTTTTTTACTTTAATACATTTATAGGGACCTTTATAAAGTAAAAAAAGTATTTGTTTAATTTTTTTGCATTTATATATTCAAAAATTAACATGTACATGTACATATTAATAATAACAACAATTCCGATAGAATTATTACAAATGTTATATCGTCAAACTCCTGCAAAAACTCACTATCTGACATTTTGGGTTAACCCCTTCAAAGCTGAATTTTATTGAATAGTTAAATAACATATTTTTTTACCTTAATACATTATTAGGGACCTTAATAAAGTAAAATAAGTATTTGTTTAATTGTTTTGCTTTTATATATTCAAAAATAATTATGTACATGTATATAATAATAATAACAACAATTCCGATAAAATTATTACAAATGTTATATCGCCAAATTCCTTCAAAAACTCACTAACTGACATATTGGGTTAAATGTAACTATTATTATTATTTTCGTAACCTTTTTTATTTTATATATTCAAAAATAATTATGTACATGTACATAATAAAAATAACAACAATTCCGATAGAATTATTACAAATGTTATATCGTTAAATTCCTGTAAAAACTCACTAGCTGACATTTTGGGTGAACCCATTCAAAGCTGAATTTTATTGAATAGTTAAATAAAAGATTTTTTTACTTTAATACATTGTTAGGGACCTTTATAAATTAAAAAAGTATTTGTTTAATTTTTTTGCTTTTATATATTCAAAAATAATTATGTGCATGTACATAATAATAATAACAACAATTCCGATAGAATTATTACAAATGTTATATCGTCAAATTCCTGCAAAAACTCACTAACTGACATATTGGGTTAAATGTAACTATTATTATTATTTTCGTAACATTTTTTATATTATATATTAAAAAAAAATTATGTACATGTACATAATAATAATAACAACAATTCCTATAGAATTATTACAAATGTTATATCGTCAAATTCCTGCAAATACTCACTAACTGACATATTGGGTTAAATGTAACTATTATTATTAATTTCGTAACCTTTTTTATTTTATATATTCAAAAATAATTATGTTAACCTAACAATTCCGATAGAATTATTACAAATGTTATATCGTCAAATTCCGGCAAAAACTCAATAACTGACATATTGGGTTAAATATAAATATTATTATTATTTTCGTAACCTTCGTAACCTCTGAAGATGGCTTAAAGTTTAAACAAAGCCGAAACTAGTTAGGTAAAACTACTTATTTTAATGAATAAAGGAGAAAACCAAAGACTAATTGATATTTTATACAAATGCCAGTAAGTGCTCCAAAACCCTACTACATATAATAATAATTATTATTATTATCATTTAAATTCAGTGCTGTAACAGATATTTTTTTTAGTATCTAGATACAGATACAGATACTTTAGAAAAAATGTATCAAGATCATAGGCGTGCACACGGGAAGGGCCGGAGGGACCATGCCCTTACCCAAGGATGGTCCTTATTAACGAGCAAAATCTATGTTTTTAAAATTTTATAACTCCAACCCGCGGATATTTTTCATTTTGATGTGCAAAATACACGAGCAAAATTTCAACTTGATTGAATAATATTCAGGGGTGTCGCATCGAGGGTAAAATTTAAAAACAATGTGTTCACTTCGAAAATATACATTTTACTTTCGTGTCTTTCTATTATATCTAGTAAACATAAGTAAATGTAAATTTTTCAAATTGCATTCTCATTTCGCTTGCATTTCAAGCTCCATGTTTTGGAATTTGGGCAGCTAGTGTGGTGTTGATGGTTGAAATGGGTAGTTTTCGCTCTTTTGAATGCCATTAAAATCCAATATTGGGCCATAAGAACATCAAAAGTTTACTATGAAAATTTGGGCATCTAGTTGGCGCAAAAAATGTTTAGTACCGTCATCAGAAAGCTCACGTCGAAAAATGTAAGAGTGCCAAGTTTTGTAAAATTTCCTTCAAAAGTAAAAACGTTATAAGAAGAAAATGTAAGTTCACTTTTTCAGTTTTTCAGCGTTATTTTAGGAACTGTGCAAGATATCCCGGATTTCGTTTCAGTATATTGAAGGGCACAAAAATTAGAAACTTTTATCCCATTTGACCAACTCTGTATGTACTTTCGTTTAATAGATCCCAATGGTGGGCGTCGTAAAAGTGACCACCCTGTATATTTTTAATTAAAGATTTGCATGCTGAAGCCGAAACTCCCAAGCCGAAACTAGCTCATAAAAACATAGGTTTTATTTACCCTACACCTGAGACTGCATAAATACTTCTCCATTAACCAAAAACTCAGGATGGATCCACACACATTCAATAACTTACCCCATTAAAAACACGTTTGAATTGATAGCAAACTTAAACAACACTAAATTAACTTCTACAAACACAACAACCACAGACATAACAGACAAATTTCACATATGCTCATTCGACGTCACAAACTTATACACCAGCATCCCAACAGACGAAACTGTAAACTACATCGCACAGACACTTAAACAGACAAAACCAGACAATGAAATTGCACACATCAAATTATTACTAGAACTGACAACGAATCAAAATTACTGCAACTTCAACGGCACCACATATAACATGATAGACGGACTACCAATGGGCTCACCTATATCAGGCACACTCGCTAATATATTCTTAAATAAACAAGAAACAATAATATTCAACAACACCTCAATGAATTCTAAAATACATTCTGGAATAGATATGTCGACGATATCATATGCATCATAAAGGGCACCGAAGCAACCATATCATACATACACAATTACATCAACGACCTACACCCTAAAATCAAATTCACAGTAGAAACAACAAACAACAACAGCCTAAATTTCTTAGACATAAACGTAACACTAAACTGAGACAATACATTTCAGTACGACATATATAGATAACCCACACAGACAGACAATATCATACAATACTCATCATTCCATCACCATACACACAAATTAGCAACATTTCACCATCACATCCATATCCTCTACAACATCCCTCTAAATCAACAAAACTTCAACAAAGGGAAAAACATCATATTAAATCTAGCTTCAAACAATGATTTCCCCATACAAACTATCAACAAATTAATAAACCGTAAAAGACAGCACATTTTAAACAAACTGATAAACGATAATGACAATATTAATACCACAGAGAATCCATCAGATAAATTATATAGTATACTAACATACCAAGGCACCTGCCTTCGGCCAATTATAAAAACACTACAATCACTCAATATCACCCCCGCTTTTAAAAACCAGAACACCATTGGTAACACATTAATTTTCAATTCAGACAAGAAATTAGATCCTCTGGAAAAAAATGGACTTTACACTATTACCTGCAATGATTGCAATGCCATATATGTAGGCAAAACAAACCGTAAATTACGCATCAGAGCGAAAGAACACATAAAAACGTAACAACATCAAATTTCGGAAAACACCTATAGGACAACAATCACACCTGCAACATTGAAACTAACACTAAACTCATTAAACAATTAGAAAAGGGATTAAAACTTACACTATATGAGGCTTTAGAAATAGAGAAAACTATAAAACAACCAGACGTAACAAACATTAATGGCCAGAATAATTTAAATTTCGCGCCATTATACAAGTTCCTAAAGCTACCAAAATAAATCAACAAAATGTAAGTACAGACCACATGAACCCCAAAGTACATTAACTTTCATATCACAAAATAGCGAAGCACCATGAACACACACCGCTTTAAAAAGTACAACTAATAATACCCAGAAGTCAACACATTTTCATTGCACATAACACAATAGCAATAAACTTAATACTCTGGGCAACATGTGAACATGTGGTATGTAGACAAGTTGAGAAGTTGATTACAAACACTCGATCACATTCTAAACTAAAAAAAAAAAAATCACACAGGTAGACCAAACGGCCATTTAATTTCAACATTCGTCCTCATGATCACCTTTTCAAAATTTTCAATTTATCAATATTAACCGTCAGACAGCAATCAAAATATTACTATTATTAGTTAAAAAAAAATTCAAGTCATAAGATTAAAAACGTTAAATTAGACAAATGTCGCCAAACACTAAAAAACAATCACAATAATTTCATATCATACAATTCATCCTCACATGTCTGCAAACGAAAACGTACCACAATATCACCACCAGATTTAAAAAAAAAATTGACTGTAAGTTTGAAAAACAAACAAACTGTCATGTAACTGAATTATAACTATATATTTTTAATTAAAGATTTGAATCCTGAAGCCGGCTCCCAAGCCGAAACTAGTTAATAAAAACATAGGTTTTAATTACCCTACACCTGAGAGTACATAAATACTTCTCCTTTGTAACTATTATTATTATTATTAAGTTTAGGTTTTATCCATATTACCAGTTAATTTATTGAAGGTATTAGTTTGTACTTACTAGTATGATATTTTTTATTTTATTTTATTAATTATTTATTTTTATTTAATGTTATTATTTATTTATTTTTGCCTTACTAGTTTCGGTTTCTTCAGTAAACCATCATCAGAGGCTTGATGATGGTTTCACACATTTTAATTTATATTAACACTAACAAACTAACTAATACTAAATAATTTGCACATGCTACGACAGTGAACACATAACAAATATTATTATAATTTATATTTAAATATGTTTTATAACAAACTTAGCGCTAATTTATATTTAACATAATTATTATATTCTTTGCAGACTTATCAAGCCTCTGATGATGGTTAACTAAAGAAACCGAAACTAGTAAGGCAAAAATAAAAATAAATCAATAAAATAAATAAATAAAAAATATCTTACCTGTAAGTACAGACTAATACCTTCAATTATTATTATTATTATCATTTAATTCCAGTGTTGTAACAGGTACATATTTTCGGTATCTACGAAATACCGATCTCGTACCGAATCTCGTAGACACTGATACAGGTACTTTAGAAAATATGTATCTAGATACATATCTAGATACAAATTTAAAAATTATCTTGCTACAGATACAGATACATTTGAAAAGTATCTAGATAATTTTAGATACAAAATCAAAATATATCGTCAAATTACTGCAAAAAGTCACTAACTGACATTTTGGGGTAAATGAACCTATTTTTATTATTATTATTATCATTTAAATCCAGTGTTGTAATAGATACATTTTATTTGTATCTAGATACAGATACAGATACTATAGAAAAAATGTATCTGGCTACAGATATATATATATATATATATATATATATATATATATATATATATATATATATGTATATATATATACATTTGAAAACTATCCAGATATTTCTAGATACAAAATCAAAATATATCGTCAAATTCCTGCAAAAAGTCACTAACTGACATTTTAGGTTAAACGAAACTCTAATTATTATCATTATTATCATTTAAATCCAGTGCTGTAACAGATACATTTTTTTGTATCTAGATACAGATACAGATACCTTGGAAAATTTGTATCTAGATACATATCTAGATACAAATTTTAAAATATAACTAGCTACAGATACATGGAGAACCAAACAAAAAAATGTTTTCTCTATACATACACATTTTATGTGGGGAATAAAATGCTCACAAATATTTAATAAAATGTGCAAAACTAAATTATTTTTTTATCGTCTGCTTATAGTTATTGGTGTACTTCTCCCGTGCTGACAATGACTCATCGATCCATATTGCATGAATTCGACATACGTTTCTAATTTCATTTCATTCTATTACATTTAGCTTAAGCACACGAACCAGCATTAAAAACGCAATTGTTTATTCAAAAAAGCATGCGTTATTGTCAGGTTTCGACGGGCTACTATACGTAATAGATACAAGAATAATACACAATGAAATAGCAAATTACTGACTCAAACTTAAATTAAATACGAGAAAATTAATCGAAGCCCCAAGGTAAAAATAAAAATAAATGCTCTCATTAATGAATCAATAGCGAATTGTATGTAATTAACATGAAATGCAGTGTTGAACCAGATACATTATTTTTGTATCTAGATACAATACAGATACTTCAGAAAACTGTATCTAGATAAAACTTTAGGTACTCAAGCAATAATGTATCTAGATATGTATCTGGAGATACTTGAAATGTATCTAGATACTATATCTAGATACATGTATCTAGATACATTACAACACTTTTCGTATGTAGAGATATTATGATTTGAATTTCTTTGAGAGCTCACAAAAATAAGCCAACACAACATTTCTGAATTTGAGTTGATTTCTTGTACTAATTGCCAATTACCAAATCTTTGAATGATTTTTATCCTGTTATATATTTGTCTTTCGATATTTCTGGTATCAAATTTTCAGTCATCACCTATGCAGCTTTTATAAAATTACTATGTGTTACATCCACATTCTCATCTCTTACTCTTTCCATTTTTATTGATAATCTGAGTCATATAGAATCAAAACTCACAATATCCAAATACCGAAATATTGGGAGTTAACCAAAAACCGCTCTACTTAACATCCTAGTTCCCGGAATTTTGCAATTGATTTTTTTACATTCTGTTAGCTCTACAAAAAAATGAGTTGTAAAATAAAATAAATGCTTTTTTATATAGCATTTTAATAATAAAAGCAGTTCAAATTTGGGTAATATAAATTTTGAAACCAATATGTGGATGATGTTTTTTATCTGATTTTGATAATTAGTCTTGATTCCATAATAGATATACAATTAATATAATATCTAATTATATATGCATTAAAATTTATTTTATTAAAGCAAAACAGACAAAACCATTAAAACTAGGCACAAAAAAAGGTTATAAACAATAACCTTCGGGTGAGGTTGACAGCCATAAGATGGCTAGTGATTGGCTAAAAATCAGTTCGTTCTAGATACAAAATCAAAATATTTCGTCAAATTTCTGCAAGTCACTAACTGACATTTTGGGTTAAATGTAACTAGTATCATTATTATCATTTAAATCCAGTGATAAACAGAAACAAAACAGATACATTTTTTTGTATTTAAATACAGATACAGATACTTTGGAAAAAATGTATCTAGATACATATCTAGATACAAATTTGAAAATGTATCTAGCTACAGATACAAGTACATTTGAAAAGTATCTAGATACTTATATATACAAAATCAAAATATATCGTCAAATTCTTGCAAAAAGTCATTAACTGATATTTTGGGTTAAATTTAACTATTATTATTATTATCACAATTATCATTTAAATCCAGTGTTGTAACAGATAATTTTTTTTTTGTATCTAGATACAGATACAGATACATTAGAAAAAAATGTATCTAGATACATGGAGGGTGGCCCACCTATCCTCGCTCGGACCATTGATGCTAGACTAATGAAAATTTAGGAAAACATCTGACTGGAAGTTATTGGACACTTGATGTGCTACCTTTTAAAATTATTTTTGACTATACAGAGTGTATCATAAATCCGGGACACAAAATTTGGTCTCTTTTTTAAATGGACCACCCTATATATTATTTCAGTTTTAGAATCTGATTTATGTGAGCTTCACAAATCATTTTTATTCTTGGAATCAGATGCAACGTTGTCAAGTTATTCCACATTTTAATAAAATTTAACGAAAAATCATGGACGTGGAAAAAAAATCATCAAAACCTTATTATAAGAGACCAATGAAAGAATCTGCATATGCAAGTACCTAAGCAATGTGTCAAAACATACACAATATATTGAGTCACGTAGAATACACAGAGTGTTCTGAAACAACGATACAATTTAGCTATTTTTAAATGGCTACAACATATTTGTTTTAAATAGAACATCCTGTATATAACATCATATTCTGAGTGCTCATCTAATGAGCTATTTATTGGTAGCACATGGACTATAATCTAGTAATAAAATAATCAAAATAATCAAGAATGTTCAATTATACTTGTAAAATATTCATCGAAATACCAAAGTTATATCTTAGTAATTAAGTAATTAGTAATTATCAAAGCAATTTAGGGTGGTACGTTATCTGTTGTAAATATTTGCAGTTTCTTGACAAAGTCTATTATGAAGAGTTTCTTTATGAGAAATGTAAAATAAAAAACGTTTCCCATTTGCATACTTTCTTGGCACATACACTATGTCAAAATATAAATCACAACCAGCTTAATTACATCTTAAGCGGTCAACACTTTCGCAAACGCCAGTAATCCAATCTGCTAATTATTGGCCCATCAACACGTCGCTGATAGCGTTATCACGTGATATGTAAATTAATCGTCTTATCCGGTGTGCAATTACTGAATTGAGGCGTAATTAAAAGTACATTAAAATCGGGGCGATGATTAACATCAAATATTCATTTGTGTACCTAACTGGCGGTCGCTAATGGCCTCCCCGGATGTGTGAGTGTGCACAAACAGAAAGGTATAAAAACAACAATGCGACGACGAGCGTGTCGATGGCATTTTCAGCGGTGGAAGACTGAAAAAAAAAACATCCCAGGAAAGAAAGAACAGTTGGCTGAAAAATGGTAGCTCCAAGCATAGAACGTCAAAATGTGATTTACGATGTGGATTCGAGATACATCCAATGTATACGATATTTATGTGTTTATTACTGAAAAAGTAGGTACGCTGTGAGATACAAGCCATATTTTCTTATAAATTATTAATTACTGCAAAAAGCACTTTTTATAAGGATTTGTATTATTAAACATTGCATATTATCAACGTAGAATTTGTAATATCATAATTGATGATAAAAATTGAGCCAGAAACAATGCAATATCCTAATCAGTAATCACACTACTAAAGGCCTCATAATTTCAGATTACCCATGGTCATTTGGAGTAGATATTCATACTAATAACAACATTCAAATGCAGGTGTGGGTTTCATTTACAATCATTTTTCGTGACAATTATTTCCCTTTAGATGCCCATTAGATGGGCACTCAGAATATCATGCTATATACATGGTGTTCGATTTGAAAAAAAAAAGAGTTTTAGTCATTTGCAAATAGCAAAATTGTATCGTTGTTTCAGAACACCCTGTTTATTATACGTTACTCAATATATTGTGTATGTTTTGGCACATTGCTCAAGTACTTGCAGATGCAGATTCTTTCATTGGTCTTTTATAATAAGGTTTTGTTGAATTTTTTTCCACGTCCATGATTTTTCGTTAAAGTCTATTAAAATGTGAATAACTTGGCAACGCTGCATCTGATCTCAAAAAATAAAAATTATTTGTGAAGCCCACATAAAGCAGATTCTAAAAATGAAATAATATACAGGGTGATCAGTTTAAAAAAGAGACCAAATTTTGTGTCCCGGATTTATGGTACACTCTGTATACTCGAAAGTAATTTTAACAGGTAATACATCAAGTGCCCAATAACTTTCAATCAGATGTTTTCCTAAATTTTCATTAGTATAGCAGCAATGGTCTGAGCGAGGATAGGTGGGCCACCCTGTATATAGCTAAACAGAGAGACATAAGTCAGAAAACCACTTTTTCTAAGATAATTCTTATACGAAAACTCTATTTTTTTCATTACATCTTTATTGCTTGTTCTTCATTGTTGTTATGATTTATTTTTATATTTAAATGTTTATTTCCTGTTCTTCATTGTTATGATTTTTTTTTCTATTTGAGTTTTTCTCATCACATCTTTATCCAGAGTCCTAATTAATTGGTTATAACTGGATCCTGTGAATAATTGACGGGGTATAAGCAGGGTATAAGTACTGTATCAACCATATACAACCTTATTAACCATATGGTTATAAACCATAAACATTCTTTCAGTTCCACATTTCTACTGGTCAACAGAATTTGATATACAGGATGTACATAAAGTATGAAATAAATTCATTATTTCGGAAATTAAAAATATTTTGAAAAAATCCTCGGACCGTGAATTTCTAATTTAAAAAATACACATTTTGTTATTAATCTAATTATCTTGTAATCATTTGTTTTTGAGTTATAACGTCATCGACTTGTTTTTAAATGACAACCCTAATATTATTATTTGATAGACTCTTTTTTTCTGGATATGAAAGTGATTTTTATTCTGGATATGAATAACAATAAGAAGAATATTAAAAAGAGATAAATAGCGCTTTGCCATTTTACTATTAATCATTACGATTAATATTGTGTGACAATATAAAAAATCAGTGATTTTTAATACTGTCAATCATAAATGTTTCAATGTACAAAAATAGTAATGTTTTTTTTTAATATAAAATTGGAAGCCACATTGATTTTTAATCTTGAGAGTGACTAGGATGACTTACAATATATTTTGATTATTGATCATGAGATTTTATTAAGAAACTTAATCTTGATAATTTCAATAAAGTATTGTTGTGTCTTCACTATAAATCAACTATCAAGATAAAAAAAAAATTCAAGTCAATTTTCAAGATTTCACGTAGGTAGTCATGATAATTCAATGTGTGAATTGATTATTATAATAAATTACAAATTGATAATTACTATGATTAACAGTGTTGTAACAGATATATATTTTTTTGTATCTAGATACAGATACTTTAGAAAAAATGTATTTAGATACATATCTAGATACAAATTTGAAAATGTATCTAGCTATAGATACAGATACATTAGAAAAGTATCTAGGTACTTCTAGATACATTTCAGATACATGGAAAACCGAACCAAATATTGTTTTCTTTTTACATACGAAGTTTTCATGCAAAAAAATGCCCATAAATATTTAATAAAATGTGAAAAACAAAATTAATGTTTTATCGTCTGCTTATAGATATTGGTATAGTCGTCCCGTCCTGACAATGACTCATCGATCCATATTGCATGAGTTCGACATACGTTTCCAATTTCATTTCATTCTATTACATTTAGCTTAAGCACACGAACCAGCATTAAAAACGCGACTGTTTATTCGAAAAAGCATGCGTCATTTTCAGCTTTCCACGGGTTACTATACGTAATAGATACAAGAATAATACACAATAAAATTGCAAATTACTGGCTCAAACTTAAATTAAATACGAGAAAATTAATCAAAGCCCCAAGGTAAAAATTAAAAAAAATAATAATAATGCTCTCAATAATGAATCAATAGCTAATTGTATGTAATTAAAGTGAAATGCAGTGTTGTAACAGATTCATTTTTATTTGTATCTAGAAGTAAATTCAGATACTTCAGAAAAAAATTGTCTTGAAATTTTACTCCACTTAAAAAAATTTGAACTAAGAAAAGTTGTTTGTTTCAATGAGTTCTAAGTACCATTTTCGGGTATTACAACTTAGTATTAACACCCTGTATACAGATATCTACAGAACAAGTAAAAAAAAAATCTATCTATCATAACTATCAGTTATGAAGTTGGACAGTGTGATGCTTGTCAATTTTTATATTGAAAAATTTGAGAATTTCAATATCATAAGTCACGTTTTGCAAATTTTCAATTTTAACATTAACAACAGCAATGATTTTCAATTTCAATATTGGCAGATTATGATTTTCAATCGTTATATCGACTGTCCCGATAATATAATGATAATGAATAATTACAAAATAATTTATAAATTGTAATCATTCACTGTTCCATAAACAATAAAACGTCGACTTTGTACTCAAAACAGTAATGAAAGTAGTACTTTGCAGGCCTAGTACTATAAAATCTTTACGGTATTAGTAGCGTAAAGTAACATCACGAGGTAAACACAATGGTTCTAATCATACTGCGTCATATTTAATGTATTTAACAATTATGGAACGTACAAAATACTTCTGAAGGAACTGAAGAGATAGCTATTGTATTCAGAAACATATTAGAATGCGAAATTTTTGTAGAAATTTGGTTTTCCAACTTATATCTGTCTGTCCAACTATCTATCGGCCTCTCTTATCTGCTCATCCAACTGTCTATCCGTCCGTTTGTGTTTTCATCGGTTTTTGCCCGCTCTTCAGTTCAGTCTGTTTATCGACTTTGTGTTTAAGCTTTTATGAAAAAATTGAAGATCCCAATAAATTTTGGCTAAAATTCTCCAACCGAAAATCGTACTTTATTGGATAGATTTTTTGAATTTTTGCAAATTTTGTTATGAAAAATATGATAGTAACCAATTATCTACACCTCAAATGGATCAGCATAATAATTATTATAATTATTACTCATTAATACTAAGAAAATCTTGTCCTACAATGATTAATGTTTCAATTTAGTTTATATATTTCCTATTGTGTTTTCGTCTCATTTAATTTTGATATTTTTATGCATCAAGAATGTTATTTTCTTTAATCAAGTTGAGTTTCTCGAAATTTAAAATTAATCTATGTTATATATTGGCACTTGTTACATATGTATTGAAGGAACTTCTGTAACGGTCCAAAAATAGCGTTGGCAGAAAGCGGCATTTTAATAATTAACGGACGTATGGACCTGCACGGTAGGCAACCATGCTTGCATTTTTTTGTTGTGGTGACGCGTCTCCCCGGTGAGCGATTTTTAAATTCACCGGCGGAAGCGCCGCCACGAGGAGAACTAAATTGACTCGTGCCCAAGATAGATCGTGCCAGAAGAACCGTTGCAGATAAGGTATTTCACCATCCGTTTTACGGGAATAATCAACGGTTCTCAGCTAACCACCCTTGAGGGGGATTGAGGCATCGACTAGAGGGCAGAGAACACGCTCATAACACCGGAGCGTTTAGCCACGGGCTAGGCAGCTCGGCCGGAACATTCCTGGCTGGAGGCCGCGAGCGAGCACCAGGTCTACGACGCAAGCCGTCGTCCTTCCGGAGCTGTAGCAGTCACCAGCGACGACCACCAGAAAACACAGGCCAGATAAACCCAGATATAAATTCCAGATAATATAATTCTTTTTGTGTGCTCGATTGAGCCATTTTTGCTGATTATTGTTTTGTGTGTAAATTGCGTCGACGTGTTTCGTATCGTACGTGTTTTGCGCTAGTGTACGAGAAAGGTCGCTCCCTCTGCCCTTTCAATCGCGCGATTAGGAGCTTATGTTATTCGGCCGAATAGGGTAAACCCTGCGCGAAAGGGTGGCGCTCGGAGGTATTTTTTTTCAGGAGCGCAGGACACGGTGTCCGTCTTGATTTGTGTGAATAAACGCCGACGTTTTACCATACCAAACTCACACCTGTTATTTTTTGCTCCCCCCACGTTTTCTCTTTACAGTTTTCTATATTCATTTCAGTTACAGTTTTCTTTCTCATTTATCTCATTTACAGTTTTCTCTTCTCACTGCGAGATCTAAATCTGGTGGTGTTGACGCCAAACGGTCAGCGTTGTGACAGTTCGTGATTTCTGAACTTCGCTGACTGTCTGCCGTCCACCCACACAGGTAGGGTGGAGCCTCCCTTGCGACGAAGTAGCAACGAGGTAAAATTACGTGGAGCCTTTTTTTAACCCCCCCACTCTCTGACACCGAGAGCCTGGCCCTCGTCACTACTTCAAAGGGACCCTCCACTCGCTCCACGGCCTAACGCGCCGACTGCCCTTCAGGTACGTCACACTTCTCGGCACAATTTTAAGATATTTTGGTTTATCACCGGCCTTACAGATCACACTGTATGTTCTCTATCGCGCTTATATTTTTTGCATCTGGGCTTTGCTTTATAGTTTATATATATCTTTAGATTAAACACAACTACATTCCCTACAATATTTTTGGATTTGTACAATCATCCAATACTTTCGACTATGATTTTGATCAACTTTTTTCAATCATAGACCTACTATAGTTTTTAATTATAACGCATTTATTTTTGATCGCATAAGGCTGCGGACTTAAGTAAAACTATTTATATTAATTTATAATAAATTTATAATTATATAATTTACAATTATTTATAATTGTAATAATTCACTGTTCCATAAACAGTAAAACGTCGACATTATACTCAAAACAGTAAAGAAAGTAGTACTTTGCTGGCCTAGTACTATAAAATCTTTACAGTATTAGTAGCGTAAAGTAACATCACGAGGTAGACTAAATTTTTCTAACAATAAAGTCTTAAGTAACTAAAGCAGGTAGTTAAGTCTTGAGTACTATAAAGTCTTTACGGTATTAGTACCGTAATGAAACAACACGAGGTAAAGTCAATGTTTCTAATCATACTGCGTCATATTTAATATATTTAACAATTATGAAACGTAAGGGGGAAAGACCCCATGGGGTCCATAGCCCAATTAAGATTGTTTATATATATATATGTATATATATATATATATATATATGAAACGTACAAAATACTTCCAAATAAACGTCAAAGTAAGTATTGCAATCAGGAACATTTTCGAAATCGATATTTGTGATGTTTCATCATCTGTATCTGTATCTGAAAATTAGTTATAAAATTTATTTCTGCCAACCAACGAACAAAACATGCCGGAAATAAGAATAAATACATACAAGCAAAGTAGTAAACTTTTATTCGTGAGCAATAATAGGGTTGCCTCCCGATGTTAGTGCATTAATCTATAATCAAACACTAATTGATTGAGATCGACCTGAGACACGTTACCGCATTCCTGAATAAAATGTTGTGGGCTCGTCCGGGATTTGAACCAGGGACCTCTCGCACCCTAAGCGAAAATCATACCCCTAGACCAACGAGCCGATGTATCATAAAAAAATATTTATAATAGAATTATAGAATTTTGACATTTACAAACTACTATTCACAACCTATTCATTGCAACCCCTTATGTTTTATACAGCTTTCAAATATCTTCAAAATTTAGTATTTTATTATTGTTTAAATCCGCTAGAAAATATCAATTTCGATAACAATAATATATTTCTGTTGAAGTATCTTAACTTTTTATTTTGGAATGTTTGACCTCAAAATTTACAGAAAAGTATCTGAAAATACCGAAAGTGGATCAAATATAAGTTCACGTGAGTACGTACACATGTGGTAGTATTAAGTTAGAATCACGTTAATATTTAATTTTTAATGATAATTGCATTGAAAACGATTAGAATTGAAGGGGTAAAAAAAGGGTATACCCTTATACTTAAGGGTATACCATTACTAAGTTGCAATACCCGAAAATGGTAGTTAGAACTCATTGAAACAAACTATTGTGCAAAAAATCAAAAAATTGTGCCGAGAAGTTCCTTCAATACATATGTAACATATGCCAATATGTAACATAGATTAATTTTAAATTTCGAGAAACTCAACTTGATTAAAGAAAATAACATTCTTGATGCATAAAAATATCAAAATTAAATGAGACGAAAACACAATAGGAAAAATATAAACTAAATTGAAACATTAATCATTGTAGGACAAGATTTTCTTAGTATTAATGAGTAATAATTATAATAATTATTATGCTGATTCATTTGAGGTGTAGGTACTTGGTTACTATCATATTTTTCATAACAAAATTTGCAAAAATTCAAAAAATCTATTCAATAAAGTACGATTTTCGGTTGGAGAATTTCAGCCAAAATTTATTGGGATCTTCAAATTTTTCATAAAAGCTTAAACACAAAGTCGATAAACAGACTGAACTGAAGAGCGGGCAAAAACCGATGAAAACACAAACGGACGGATAGACAGTCGGATGAGCAGATAAGAGAGACCGATAGATAGTTGGACAGACAGATATAATTTGGAAAACCAAATTTTTACAAAAATTTCGCATTCTAATATGTTTCTGATTACAATAACTATCTTTTCAGTTCCTTGAGAAGGATTTTGTATGTTCCATAATTGTTAAATACATTAAATATGACGCAGTATGATTGGAACCATTGAGTTTACCTCGTGATGTTACTTTACGCTACTAATACCGTAAAATTTTTACAGTACTAGGCCTGCAAAGTACTACTTTCATTACTGTTTTGAGTACAAAGTCGACGTTTTATTGTTTATGGAACAGTGACTGATTACAATTTATAAATTATTTTGTAATTATTCATTATCATTATATTATCGGGACAGTCAATATAACGATTGAAAATCATAATCTGCCAATATTGAAATTGAAAATCATTGCTGTTGTTAATGTTGAAATTGAAAATTTGCAAAACGTGAATTATCATATTGAAATTCTCAAATTTATCAATATAAAAATTGACCAGCATCACACTGTCCATTTATAACTGATAGTTATAATAGATAGATTTTTTTATACTTGATCTGTAGATATCTGTATACAGGGTGTTAATACTAAGTTGTAATACCCGAAAATGGCAGTTAGAACTCATTGAAACAAACAACTTTTCTTAGTTCAATTTTTTTTAAATGGAGTAAAATTTCTAGATAAATTTTTTCTGAAGTATCTGAATTTACATCTAGATAAAAAAAAATGTATGTGTTACAACACTGCATTTTACGTTAATTACATACAATTAGCTATTGATTCATTATTGAGAGCATTATTATTATTTTTTTACTTTTTACCTTGGGGCTTCGATTAATTTTCTCGTATTAAATTTAAGTTTGAGCCAGTAATATGCAATTTTATTGTGTATTATTCTTGTATCTATTACGTATAGTAACCAGTGGAAAGCTGACAATGACGCATGCTTTTTCGAATAAACAATCGCGTTTTTAATGCTGGTTCGTGTGCTTAAGCTAAATGTAATAGAATGAATTGAAATTAGAAACGTATGTCGAATTCATGCAATATGGATCGATGAGTCATTGTCAGTACGGGACGACTATACCAATATCTATAAGCAGACGATAAAACATTAATTTTGTTTTTCACATTTTATTAAATATTTATGAGCATTTTTTTGCATGAAAAATGTGTATGTAAAAAGAAAACAATGTTTTGTTCGGTTTTCCATGTATCTGAAATGTATCTAGAAGTACCTAGATACTTTTCTAATGTATCTGTATTTATAGCTAGATACATTTTCAAATTTGTATCTAGATATGTATCTAGATATATTTTTTCTAAAGTATCTGTATCTAGATAAAAAAAATGTATCTGTTACAACAGTGTTAATCATAGTAATTATCAATTTGTAATTTATTATAATAATCAATTCACACATTGAATTATCATCACTACCAACGTGAAATCTTGAAAATTGACTTGAAAAAAAAATGAAATCTTGATAGTTGATTAATAGTGAAGACACAACAATATTTTATTGAGATTATTAAGATTCACTTTCTTAATAAAATCACTTCATCAATAATCAAAGTATATTGTAAGTCATCCTAGTCACTCTTAAGATTAAAAATCAATGTGGCTTCATTTTATTTTATTTTATATTAAAAAAAACATTACTATTTTTGTACATTGAAACATTTATGATTGACAGTATTAAAAATCACTGATTTTTTATATTGTCACACAATATTAATCGTAATGATTAATAGTAAAATGGAAAAGAGCTAATTATCTCTTTTTAATATTCTTCTTATTGTTATTATGTATGTTCTTATCATTATTGGTAATAACTAATTATAGTGCTAATGAAGCGCTAATTATCTCCCGGTGTTGGCACCGACAAACAAAATAATTAGGTGTGATCAATTGAGATTTTCAATATTCCTCTTATTGTTATTATGCATGTTCTTATTATTATTGTTAATAACTCTTCAGCGATACTTTTGGTTTGAAAACCCACAAAAAGTCAAAAGTTTGTGTCTTAAACTAAAACTGCTGAATGATCTTCACTCTTCAGGAAGAATGGAGTCGACAACTATGCAATAAAAGCCAGAGCCTGAACTCATCAAGCTGTACTGTTTTGTGGAGGATTTGAATCAAAGCTTGCCTCCAGCTGGAGGGTGTGTCGGTCTTTTTAAAATTGAAATTTAGAGCTCGTTGTGGAATTAATCGTCGCCACAGGTGCGGAAAGGCGTTGGTTAATTGGATTTTTCACGGTTCGCCACGCGGAAAGTTCAAACCAAAAACGAACGAAATGTTCACTTTGTACTCGCATGTTCATAAATTAAAAGGCGACAAAATCGCAATTAAACGTTTCCGTTATAAATTGCATTTTTTTTTTACAGACTATGCATTATGCCAATCGAAATATCGACGCATTATTGTTTAAAAGGGCAAAGCGATGATACAAAAAAAATGCAGGTGACAACATAAATCAACAACTTGAAACCTTCAAATATTTAGGTACAATAATACATAATAAAGGAACCATGGAAAACGAAATAAATAACAGAATCATGGCCGCAAATAAAACCTACTATGCAAAGAACAAGTACATTCTAAACAATACAAGAATCTCCAAAAACACGAAAATGACACTCTTCAAGACAATTTATAGACCAATACTCTTATATGGAAGCGAAACCTGGACAACAAATGAAATGACAATGAACAAAATACAAGCAACCGGAATGAGATTCTTAAGAAAAGTTGAAGGAGTCACGAGATTAGACAGAGTAAGAAACGAGCAGATCAGGGAAAACCTACAAATACAAAGTGTGCAAAAATTAATACAGAAACGACAACAAGGATGGTTCGGGCACCTGATAAGAATGCCAGAAGATAGACAAACAAAAATAGTATGGACATCAAAAGACGATAAGAAAAAGAAGGAAAGAGGAAGACCAAGGAAAAGATGACAAAACAACATAGAAGAGATCGTTAGAAGAAACGATCTTGATCAACAAGAAACAAGGAAAAAGGCTATAAATAGAAAGGAATGGAAAAACTTCGTAGACAACAGAATTTAGTGGTGTCATGAATATCGATACATGAAAGGGTATAGGAGATGTAAATTGATTATATGTATATATATATATATATATATATATATATATATATATATATATATATATATATATATATATATATTGTGATGGTATTTGTATTATTTATTTAGATTAATTAGAATTGATTTATTATTATTATTAGATAGGTATTAGATAGAATTATAATCTTAAGGGCACAAGCTAACAAAAATTATTGTAAATATTGTAAATGTGAATATGAACAAGTATGCACAAATATACAAAGCAATCCACGGATGGAGGTTGTTGATCGGTTACCACGGGTGACAGGTGACTTCGTGCATAGACGCTTGGGGAATTGAATAATGGAAAGTCGAAGATAATCAACAAGGAGATTGATGAGTGGGAGAGACGCGTGTGGATCGCGGGTGGAGATGTTGCGATACTAATACGAATACATTACAAAATATTAACGGGGTTTCAACGATTGGACATAGGATTGGAAGAAGACAGTCAACCAGGAGAGGAGTTCAACAAGATAGGAGCCGTGAAGGAGATATTCAAAAATCAGGACTTCAAGCCGCTCAACTTCGCACACAAAAGTAGCTGTTTACTTTTGTGGGAATCAACAACGGATCAGAAGGGAAAGCAGGGACAAGAGGACAACGTAATCAAGGAACCACAAGAAGAAAACTGCAAGTAGAAAGTTTGCGTAAAGTGCAAGAGTCATATTATCACATAAGTTGGCTTGTGTATATAGGATTTATTTTGTTAATGTTGGCCATAGTTTATTATTTATTTAATAATTTTGTTTTCTATTGTTTTTGATTTGTTTGTTTAGTTCAGTTTATATTAGACGTTTTAATATTTGGTTATTTTCAATTCATTAAAGTATTTGAACAAAACTCTATTTAGTTATGATTGAACCTACTATTGAACCTGAGATAAGAGAAAGAACAAAAAGTTACAAAACAAGTAAATGCTTAAATGTTCAACACTAATAAAATAGGCAGAGTAAACAAAAACGTAACATTTGTAGTCCCGAAAGTGGGGCAATACAAAAGCGTAACATTTGGCAGCCAAAGTGGGGCAATATACAAAAACGTAACATTTTTAGTCCCGAACGTAGGGCAATAAAAACGTAACAATATATATATATATATATATATATATATATATATATATATATATATATATATATATATATTTCAAGTTAGGTCTTCAACCTTGTCTAACATTACATTACAATATACATTACATTACATATTATATTATATTACCTTACATACATGTGATTTATGAGTGATTGTTTTGGTAAGAGACTGTTATGAGAATAAAATAAAAAGTGCGGAACGCCTTTATTATCAATTTTACAAAGAAAAAGTTTGAATTGTAATTGTTACCCAAAACGTACCAATGGTAGTTGTTGACCAAAAAGTGGTTGCCACATCTATTTACTATATTATTAATCCTTCGGCATGCCTCTAAATTACTCATAATAAATCTAGTTTTTCTAACATCCCAGTTACCAAACTTTGTACTATTTATTATTAACCTCAACAATTCTATCTGCCTAACCAATCCCGGACTCTGAACGGAGAAACTCCGCGCCCATGAATTACAGATGTGAGACAATGGGGCCCCCAAATGGGGCCCGTGATCGAAGCTGAATAATACAGCCCCCCTTTTTGTCCCGCAAGTTTGCAGAACCGTAATAAGCCGCGACGCCCCCGATCATGCGGCGACATCTGTCTCGCCCCCCCCATTGGAATCTACATTTAATTACACCCCCCCCCCTTCGACCGATATTCAAATTAATATTTAAATTGGGCCATGGAAATGTGGAGGCCGATTTCCTCTCAAAGTACTGATTCAAATGAGGGGGGGGGATTACAGAATCGGAAGTTTTTATCGTGGATTGCTCGTTGGGATGCTGCAGTGCAGATGGTCTTTCGATAACACATTTCATTGAATGTGGAATGTTGAATGGAACAGATAAAAAAAAATTGGTTTGAACTTTCTGCCTCAATCGGGATGTTTCCATAACCGATACGCTTACAATTGAAATGTATTAAAAGTGGATTATTTTATCGTTCTGTTGAGTACAATTTGAGGCTTCATTTTGTATAATTGAGGGGGTCGGCTGCATAAAGCTGAAATATTTCTGAATGGTCTTGAGACCCAAGTAGTTATTTTATTTTTTTATTGTTTCTTTTGTAATTATTTTATCATTGCGATTAATTTAATTTATGAAATTTATAACTTTCGGTCTGGCAAGTCTTGTTCACTTTTAACTGCTCTTGAAACTGAAATACTCTTAAGAGTAGCTACAGTAAAACTTAGAACTAAAATACGACATAAGACATAAATAATAAAATTGTCGAGTGAATAATAAAATTTGCGAAGGTAGCAACTTTAACAGTCCTAAGACTATTTCAGTTTTTAATACTCTTGGAACTAAAACATTTTTAAAAGTAGGGAGGTCAAAAATAAGAATCTGAAATACTCCTGAATGGTCTTAGGTAATCAAATTGTTGGTTCTTGGAAAGTGAAACTAATAAATTTCGTACCAAATTTAAATTCTCTTAAAATTGAAATACTCTAAAGAGTAGGCATTCTGAAAACTATACACTGAAATATACTCGAGAGTGAAATTATTGAGTGATTGATTAAAGTTGTGATATTTATAACATTCGGTCTGACATGTTAAGACATGTTCATTCTTATCAACATTTGTGAAATTTATTACTTTCCGTCTGGCAAGTCTTACGTCATGTTCACTTTTAACTGCTCTTGAAACTGAAATACTCTTACGAGTAGCAAAAGTAAAACCTAAGAACTAAAATACGCCATGAGACAAAACACTAAAATTGTTGAGAGAATAATCAAATTTGCAAAATTTGCAACCTTAACAGTGTTAGATAATTTCAGTTTTAAATACTCTTGGAACTAAAACAGTTATAAGAGTAGGGCGACAGAAAATTAAAATCTGAAATACTCCTGAATGGTCGTAGGTAATGAAATTGTTGATTCTTGGCAATTCAAATTGCGAAACTTATAACTTTCGTCCAATTTTAAATTCTCTTAAATTTGAAATATTCTAAAGAGTAGGTATACTGAAAACTATACACTGAAATATACTCGAGAGTGAAATTATTGAGCGATTGATTAATCTTGTGAAATATATAACTTTCGGTCTGCCAAATCATAACACATGTTTACCCTCTTAATTGCTCTTGAAACTGAAATACTTTTAAGAGTAGATAGAGTAAAAAGTATGTACTGAAATACTCCTGAATGGTCTTAGGTAATGAAATTGTTGATTCTTGATAATTAAAATTGCACAACTTATAATTATCGTCAAATTTTAAATTCTACTAAAATTGAAATACACTAATGAGTAGGCAGATTGGAAACTATAAATTGAAATATACCCAATATTGAAATTAATGAGCAATTAATTTAATACTCTTGGAACTAAAACACTTTTAAGAGTAGGGAGGCCGAAAATTGAAATCTGAAATACTCCTAAATGGTCCCAGGTAATGTAATTGTTGACTCTTGATAATTAAAATTGTACAACTTAAAATTATCGTCCAATTTTAAATTCTCTTAAAATTGAAATAAACTAAAGAGTAGGCAGACTGGAAACTATACACTGAAATACACCCGAGATTGAAATTAATGAGCGATTGATTTAATACTCTTGGAATTAAAACATTTTTTAGAGTAGGGAGGCCGAAAATTAAAATCTGAAGTACTCCTGAATGGTCGTAGGTAATGAAATTGTTGATTTTTGGTAATTCAAATTGTGAAACTTATAATTTTCGTTCCAAATTTAAATTCTCCTAAAATTGAAATACTCTATAGAGTAGGCTGACTAAAAACTAAAAACTGAAATATACTCGAGAGTTAAATTATTGACTGATTGATTCCATTTGTCATATTTATAACGTTCAGTCTGACATGTTAGAACATGTTCATTCTTAACTGCATTTGTTAAATTTATAACTTTCGGTCTGGCAAGTCTTACGTCATATCCACTCTTAACGGCTCTTGAAACTGAAATACTCTTAAAACTAGCTAGAGTAAAAACTAAGCACTGAAATACGACATGAGACAAAACAATAAAATTGTTGAGTAAATAATTAAATTTGCGAAGTTTGTAACCCTAATAGTCTTAAGACTATCTCAATTTTAAATACTCTTGGAACTAAAACACTTTTAAGAGTAGGGAGGCCAAAAATTTGATCTAAAATACTCCTGAATGGTCTCAGGTAATGAAATTGTTGATTCTTAGTAATTCAAATTGCATAACTTATAATTATCGTCCAATTTAAAATTCTCTTAAAATTGAAACATTCTAAAGAGTAGGCATACTGTAAACTATACACTGAAATATACTTGAGAGTAAAATAATTGAGTGATTGATTATATTTGTGAAATATATAACTCTCGGCCTGCCAAATCATTAGACATGTTTACACTCTTAACTGCTCTTTAAACTGAAATATTTATAAGAGTAGATAGAGTAAAATGTATGAACTAAAAGCCTCATGAATGGTCTTAGGTAATGAAATTGTTGATTCTTGGTAATTAAAATTGCACAACTTATAAGTTTCATTCCTAATTAAAATTCTCTTAAAATTCAAATACTCTAAAGAGGAGGCACACTGAAAACTATACATTGAAATACACCCGAGATTGAAATTAATGAGCGATTAATTTAATACTCTTGGAATTAAAACACTTTTAAGAGTAGGAAGACAGAAAATTAAAATCTGAAATACTCCTGAATGGTCGTAGGTAATGAAATTGTTGATTCTTGGTAATTCAAATATTGAGAAATTTATAATTTTCGTTCCAATTTTAAATTGTCTTAAAATTGAAATACTCTTAAGAGTCGGCAGACTGAAAACTATAAACTGAAATATACCTGAGAGGGAATCATTGAGCGATTAATTAAATTTGTGATAATTATAACATTCGGTCTGACATGTTAAGACATATTCATTCTTAACTGCATTTGTTATAACTTTCGAACTGGCAAGTCTTACATCATTCTCACTCTTAACTGCTCTTGAAACTGAAATACTCTTAAGAGCAGCTAGAGTAAAAACTAAACTAAGAACGAAAATACGCCATGAGACAAAATAATAAAATTGTTGAGTGAATAATTGACTTTGCGAAGTTTGTAACCGTAACAATCATCAGACTATTTCAGTTTAAATACTCTTGGAAGTAAAACACATTTAAAAGTAGAGAGGTCAAAAATTATAATGTGAAATACTCCTGAATGGTCTTAGGTAATGAATTTGTTGATTCTTGGTAATTCAAATTGAGAAACTTATAATTTTCGTACCAAATTTAAATTCTCTTAAAATTGAAATACTCTACAGAGTAGGCAGACTGAAAACTATACAGTGAAATATACCCGAGAGTAAAATTAATGAGTGATTGATTAAATTTGTGAAATATATACTTTCGGCCTGCCAATTCATAACACATGTTTACACTCTTAACTGCTCTTGAAACTGAAATACTTTTAAGAGTAGATAGAGTAAAAAGTATTACCTGAAATACGCATGAAACAGAACTATAAAATTGTTGAGTAAATAATTAAATTTGCGAAGTTTGTAACCCTAATAGTCTTAAGACTATCTCAATTTTAAATACTCTTGGAACTAAAACACTTTTAAGAGTAGGGAGGCAAAAAATTTGATCTAAAATACTCCTGAATGGTCTCAGGTAATGAAATTGTTGATTCTTAGTAATTCAAATTGCATAACTTATAATTATCGTCCAATTTAAAATTCTCTTAAAATTGAAACATTCTAAAGAGTAGGCATACTGTAAACTATACACTGAAATATACTTGAGAGTAAAATAATTGAGTGATTGATTATATTTGTGAAATATATAACTCTCGGCCTGCCAAATCATTAGACATGTTTACACTCTTAACTGCTCTTTAAACTGAAATATTTATAAGAGTAGATAGAGTAAAATGTATGAACTAAAAGCCTCATGAATGGTCTTAGGTAATGAAATTGTTGATTCTTGGTAATTAAAATTGCACAACTTATAAGTTTCATTCCTAATTAAAATTCTCTTAAAATTCAAATACTCTAAAGAGGAGGCAGACTGAAAACTATACATTGAAATACACCCGAGATTGAAATTAATGAGCGATTAATTTAATACTCTTGGAATTAAAACACTTTTAAGAGTAGGAAGACAGAAAATTAAAATCTGAAATACTCCTGAATGGTCGTAGGTAATGAAATTGTTGATTCTTGGTAATTCAAATATTGAGAAATTTATAATTTTCGTTCCAATTTTAAATTGTCTTAAAATTGAAATACTCTTAAGAGTCGGCAGACTGAAAACTATAAACTGAAATATACCTGAGAGGGAATCATTGAGCGATTAATTAAATTTGTGATAATTATAACATTCGGTCTGACATGTTAAGACATATTCATTCTTAACTGCATTTGTTATAACTTTCGAACTGGCAAGTCTTACATCATGCTCACTCTTAACTGCTCTTGAAACTGAAATACTCTTAAGAGCAGCTAGAGTAAAAACTAAACTAAGAACGAAAATACGCCATGAGACAAAATAATAAAATTGTTGAGTGAATAATTGACTTTGCGAAGTTTGTAACCGTAACAATCATCAGACTATTTCAGTTTTAAATACTCTTGGAAGTAAAACACATTTAAAAGTAGAGAGGTCAAAAATTATAATGTGAAATACTCCTGAATGGTCTTAGGTAATGAATTTGTTGATTCTTGGTAATTCAAATTGAGAAACTTATAATTTTCGTACCAAATTTAAATTCTCTTAAAATTGAAATACTCTACAGAGTAGGCAGACTGAAAACTATACAGTGAAATATACCCGAGAGTAAAATTAATGAGTGATTGATTAAATTTGTGAAATATATACTTTCGGCCTGCCAATTCATAACACATGTTTACACTCTTAACTGCTCTTGAAACTGAAATACTTTTAAGAGTAGATAGAGTAAAAAGTATTACCTGAAATACGCATGAAACAGAACTATAGAATTGTTGAGTGACTAATTAAATTTACGAAGTTTGTAACCTTAATAGTCTTAAGACTATTTCAGTTTTAAATCTTCAATGAAAATCTGAAATACTCCTGAATGGTTTTTGGTAATGAAATTGTTAATTCTTGGTAATTAAAACTGCACAACTTATGTAATTCTAAATTAATTAAATTAAAATTGAAATACTCTAAAGAGTAGGCAGACTGGAAAGTATACATTGAAATACAGCCGAGATTGAAATTAATGAGGGATTGATTTAATACTCTTGGAATTAAAACACTTTTAAGAGTAGGGAGGCCTAAAATTAGAATCTGAAGTACTCCTGAAAGGTCTAAGTTAATGAAATTGTTGATTCTTGATAATTAAAATTGTGAAACTTTCATTTTTTTCCAAATTTAAATTCTCTTAGAATTAAAATACTCTAAAGAGTAGGCAGACTGAAAACTATAAACTGAAATATACCTGAGAGTGGAATTATTAAGCGATTGATTAAATTTGTGATATTTATAACATTCTGTCTGACATGTTAAGACACGTTCACATCATGTTCACTCTTAACTACTCTTGACACTAAAATACTCTTAACAGTAGCTAGAGTAAAAAAAAAGAACTAGAATATAACAAAATGACAAAATTATAAAATTGTTGAATGAATAATTAAATTTGCGAAGATTGCAACCTTAACAGTCTTAAGACTACTTCAGTTTTGAATACTCTTAGAACTAAAATACTTTTAAGAGTAGGGAGGCCGAAAATTAGATTCTGCAATACTCATGAATGGTTCTAGGTAATGAAATTGTTGATTCTTGGTAATTCAAAATGCGAAACTTATCATTTTCGTTCCAATTTTGAATTCGCTTAAAATTAAAATACTCTAAAGAGTAGGCAGACTGAAAACTATAAACTGAAATATACATGACAGTGAAATTATTTAGCGATTGATTAAAGTTGTGATATTTATAACATTCGGTCTGACATGTTAAGACGTGTTCATTCTTGACTGCACTTGTGAAATATATAACTTTCGGTCTGGCAAGTCTTACGTCATGCTCACTCTTAACTGCTCTGAAACTAAAATACTCTTAAGAGTAGCTAGAGCAAAAACTAAGAACTGAAATACGTTATATAAAACAAAAAAAATTAAGTGACTAATTAAATTTGCGAAGATTGTAACCTTAATAGTCTTAACACTATTTCAGTTTTAAATACTCTTGGGACTAAAACACTTTTAAGAGTAGGGAGGCCGAAAATTAGAATCTGAAATAGTCCTGAATGGTCTTAGGTAATAAAATTGTTGATTCTTTGTTGACTCTTGCTTAAATACTCATAAGAGTAACTAGAGTAAAAGCAATTTGTTGAGTGACTATCTTAAAATGCTAGGTTAGTCTTAAGATTATATCGGTATTAAATACCCTTGGAACTAAGGAAATTTATAACTTATGGTCTGACATCTTCGGTCTTATTTACCGGTCACATTTAACCGCTCTTGAAACTGAAATACTTTTAAGAATGGTCAGAGTAAAAACTAAGAACTGAAATACATCATGAAACAAAATAATACAGTTGTTGAGCGACTAACTAAAATTGCGAAGTTTGTAACTATAATAGTCTTAAAACTATTTCAGTTTTATATACTCGTGGAACTAAAACAGTTGTAAGAGTAGGGCGACAGAAAATTGAAATCTGAAGTACTCCTGATTGGTCTTAGTGAATGAAATTGTTGATTCTTGATAATTAAAATTGTGATACTTATAATTTTTGTTCCAATTTTAACTACTCTTAAAATTGAAAGACTATAAAGAGTAGGCAGACTGAAAACTATAGACTGAAATATACCCGAGAGTGAAATTATTGAGCGATTGATGAAATCTGTGATATTTATAACATTCTGTCTGACATGTTAAGACATATTCATTCTTAACTGCATTTGTTATTACTTTTGGTCTGGCAAGTCTTACGCCATGCTCACTTTTAACTGCTCTTGAAACTGAAATACTTTTTAGAGTAGCTAGAGTAAAAAATAAGAACTAAAATACGCCATAAGACAAAATAATAAAATTGTTGAGTGTCTAATTAAATTTGCGAAGTTTGTAACCTTAAAAGTGTTAAGATTATTTCAGTTTAAAATACTCTTGGAACTAAAACATTCTAAAGAGTAGGGAGGCCGAAAATTAGTATCTAAAATATTCCTGAATGGTCTTAAGTAATGAAATTGTTGATTCTTGGTAATTAAAATTGCGAAACTTATAATTTTCTTTGAAAACATGTTTGTCACGTGTTCTGAACATCTGTATAGGGCGATTTGTAACTAATGTAATCTTATACTCAAAGATAATTTTCTCGCCGCACGCTAACCATTGAGGAGGGTATTAATTTACGTTATCGATGACGTAATTGTCAATTTAAATATTGCATTCAGTATCTACTTGTCGCAATATCTTGTAATTATTATGAAAGGCTTGGTTTTAATTACCACGTTACTAATTAGAGTGAACGCCCAAGTTATTAATTTATACGTTGAGCGTCACGAGGATCGATGCTCCTCGCGGATTATCAATTAATAATAAAAATTCGATTTTACGCTTTCCGTGTGTCTCGTCTTGAACAAAAAAAAAACACCCATAGAACAGCGTGAAATAAAATTTGTAACGTTCAATCTAACGCGCCGTTTCCGCCCAACCACCTGATCTTTCCTCTCTCCTCCACCGTCTCCCTCCCACTTCCGGCGGTGGAAACTGGAAACAATTTCTGTCCGTGCCGTGGATAGATAAAATTCCGATATTATTCAGGCCTCGGATGGGGTTTAATGGCCGCCCGTGGCAACTTCGGGGCGTCCCGACGCCGCGTAGGACGGGGCGAAGAGGAAGAGAAAGAGGATGGAGGAGTCGAAGGAAAGGCAAAAAAGGTGCCGTTATCTCACACCGCTGTAAAGGGGTGCAGGGGGGTTTCGGGGGTTGTTGCACGCACGGGGGAGTCGGACCCATTAAATTGCCCGAAAATTGGAGAGCTTTTACTGCTTGGACTCCTCGTTCCGGATGGAAATGCTGAACTGCGGCGGGGACTCATGATGCTGGTAATCAGGGACTTCGAGGACAGGAGGAAATTCGAGGCAACTGATATTTTTGCTCTTGCTTCCCATACTTTCTTGACTGGTCTTTTTTTCCTAACCTTTGTAGATGACCCCACCAGCTCATTTGTCTTCTCTCAATAAAAGTTTCCAAAGATTCTAAATGCAGTTCTTCCCTGATGTCAGTATTTCTTATCTTATCCGTTTTTGTTACTCCCCTTGCTCTTCTTAAAAACTACATTTCCATTGCCTGTAGTTTGCTTTCTCATTTCTTGATAGTACACAGGTTTCACAACCGAACGTTAAGATAGCTCTGTATATAGCTTTAAATGCGCCAATTTTAGTTCTTCTTGACACTTCCTTCTTACTTATTAGTATTTTGTTCATTGCATGATATACTTTGTGTGTTTTCTCGATTCTACTGTTTATTTCCTTTTCCTGGTTATCGTCTCTTTCAATTTCTAATCCTAGATATTTGTAAGCATCTACTTGTTTCATTTTTATATCATCGGTCGTTATATCCATTGTTGATTGTTCCCCTATCATTAGTACTTTTGTCTTGTTTTTGTTTAGCCTCATTTCATAGCCCTTTAGAGTTTCGCTCCATATACAATTCCACCTGTGGAGGTCCAATTCCACCAAATTTTATTAGAAAATTATGAAATTGATAAAGTTATCAACAAAGAAAATAACATAACATGCCTAAACGATCCAACGCAATTAACTTTTAAACCTCTATAAATATTTCTAAACAACTTCTTCTTTAGGTGCCGTCTCCTCTTGGAAGGTTGGCAATCATTAGGGTGATTTTTATTTTTGAAACAGTAGATCTAAATAGTTGGTTGCTACTACAGCTAAACCACTCCCTAAGGTCTTTCAGCCATGAGTTTTGTCTCCTTCCTATGGATCTCTTTCCTCTGATCTGTCCCTGCATAATTAGTTGTAGGATTTGATATTTTTCCCATATACACTGCAACAGTGCGTCGGGCTTTCCTGGCGCGTTTCCCGTGAAAGATAGAAAAATTGTTTCGTACAAAAAGTTATTAAATTGTATTGTATTGTATAAAAACAAACATTTTTTTTAATGGAACACCCTGTATTTATTCAAGGTTTCTGATGATATTTTTCAACCTCTACATTGTTGTCTATTTAGTTTTGGATTATGTTACAGTGTTGCCAATTTACAATTGGCAATATTACTTTATGTCAATCCTTTTCATTATCCAGGCTTCTATCCCGTAGTATAGTACTGATAGATTTGGTACTCTGAACAATGGATTGTAACGGTCCAGAAATGTCTTTGGCAGAAACTGCATTTTAATAATTAATTGGCGTATAGACCTGCACTGTAGACGACCGTACTCGCACCTTTTTTTGTTGTGGTGACGCGTTTCCCATGTGTGCGATTTTTAAATTCGCCGGCGAGACGCCGCCATAGAGGCAGAATTCAGCTACCTTGCGTACAGTACGGAAGTGCCAGAAGAACCGTTGAAATAGGTGTACCACCATCCGGTTTCCGGGATAATCAACGGGGACTCAGTTAACCACCCTTGAGGGGATTGAGGCACCAGGTACAGGGCAAGGAACTATCCATACGCTCATAACATCTGAGTAAGTAATTAAGCCCGATATTTTTTTCCTTTTCGTGAAGCCACGTGTCCGGCCATTGTTACTAAGGCCATGTGCTTTGCAGGCGTTTTGTTACGGGGTAAGGGCTAAGTAGCTCAGCCAACCAGTTCTTGGCTGGAGGCCGCGATCAGCCTGCTCTGAGGCCGGAATCGAGTGATCGGCGTCCACGACGCAAACCGCCGCCATTCAGGAGCTGAACCCAGCCGCCAGCGAAGACATACCAGGAACACAGGCCAGATACAGATATAGATATTGATACCTATTTTTTTGTGTTCTCAATTGAGCCAGACCTTTATGGTTGATTGTTGGTCTCAATTGAATTGAATTCCATATTGACATATCGTTTATTTCTGTTGTGTAAGAGTTGCGTTACGTGTTTCGTGCCGTACGTGTTTTGCGCTTTTGCGCGATCAGGAGCTCGCAATATTCGGCCGAATAGGGTGAACCCTGCGTGAAAGGGTTGCGTACGGAGGTATTTATTTCAGGAGCGTAGACACGGTGTCCGTCGTTTGAGTGAATAAACGCCGATATTTTACACTACAAAATTCACACCTGTTATTTTTTGTTCCCCCCACGTTTTCTCGATCGGGCATTTATTTCAGTTTCAGTTTTTGATTCTCACTGCGAGATTTAAATCTGGTGGTGTTGGCGCCAAATGGTCAGCGTTGTGACAGTTCGTGATTTCTGAACTTCGCTGACTGTCTGCCGTCCACCCACGCAGGTAGGGTGGAGCCACCCTTTGCGACGAAGTAGCGACGAGGTTAAAATTACGTGGAGCCTTTTTTAACCCCCCCACTCTCTGACACCGAGAGCCTGGCCCTCGTCACTGCTTCGAAGGGACCCTCCACTCGCTCCACGGCCTAACGCGCTGATTGCCCTTCAGGTACGTCACAGGATCAAAGGAATATATTTATGGTTTGTAACGGTACAATACCGGGGTATCATTATAAATTGTAATTAATTTATAAACGTAGAGTGGCTCGTAATCTAAGTGGCTGTACTTCACCTGTGTTTGATTCATGGAATCGTTATAGTGACAAGATCGATGGTTCGTTGTTCAAGTATTGTGTCTGTTATGGGGAAAATATCAAATTATACGCATACACAAATATCATCATACAGTAATTTATACATTCAGTAATTCATATGGTTTTACATTTTAATTTAGCAAGTAAGGTTTGGTTCATTTGGTTATGGTAAATAATACGCTTTACATTTATGTGGTGACTAAGGGTTTATTTAATAAGTAATAACACACAAATAATGAAGAATGGCGATTTATTCTCAATTAAAGTTTTGAAATGAGTAATGATTTTTACGTGGTTTCTGATTATTTCATTTGGTTATGGTAAAATAATACGCTTTACATTTATGTGGTGACTAAGGGTTTATTTAATAAGTAATAACACACAAATAAGGAAGAATGACGATTTATTTTGAATTAAAGTTTTGAAATGAATTTAATGATTTTTACGTGGTTTCTGATTATATTTCGTGGTATTCTGACGTGAATTAATGTTATAATTCAAATTCTACTGGTTACTAGTACATGCGATCTGTCCCTGCTAATAACGGTGTTTTGGTTATGTCATTCATTCCCCATGCGTTCGTTCATCCATGTTTTTGTCTTTTATGTACTTGATTTAATTTATCCTCAGATAAAGGTTAGCAGTGCATTTCCCAGCAAATAACATGCCAGTACCAAGGGTGACGATTTACCCTTAATAACAGTTTCGCAATGCATTTACCAAGCAATAACACCCAAATAATTATATTGCAAATTTCGATCGGTGATTTGTGCACGATGGTCAGTTGTGTCTGGCTAAAGTACATATATCTGATCTCATAGCGAGTCTCATACCCTAACCCTACTAGTCTGACGTGTATGAGACATAAGCCCTTTTGTTGGTGATTAACTCTTTTTATTGTTTATATTATCTTTTCTTTTGCTTTGATTTGGTCTCAGATGCATCTTTTTGACTCTTTTTATTTTTATTTTCTTTTGTTTTTGTTTTGATTTGGTCTGAGATGCATCTAATTGTGAGGTAAATTACGATCGGTGATTTGTGCACGATGGTCAGTTGTGTCTGGCTAAAGTACATATATCTGATCTCATAGCGAGTCTCATACCCTAACCCTACTAGTCTGACGTGTATGAAACATAAGCCCCTCGTTTGTTTTTAACTCTTTTTATTTTTATTTAATTAATATATTTTTTTTATGTCTTCTTTTGTTTTTAATATTTTCATTTATTTTTAGTTTGTTTATACTTTGTTTTTGTGATAATTGAATTCACTTAGCGGATGTGATTCTGCATGATTTTGACTTTGATTCATTCACGGATTTATATCCCTTCTTTACGCATGCTCATGCATGAATTCCCTTGATTCGCATTAATTCTTAATTGCCGTTGTGTTTCGTATTTATTAACTTTATTTCTCATCCGATCATGACTTATGACTTGGACTCATTCAATGATTTATCTATAATATTCACATGCTCGTGCTGCCGGAAAATACTGACTCGCATTCATCCATTTCTCACTCGCTCAAGAATTCAAATATGCAAATACTGACCACATGCATTATCGATGCTAAGGGCTGTTTTATTTCACCGGCATGCAATTACAACTTATTAGTTTGATCACTCACTCGGCTGATTGATTAGTGATATTAACTACGTAACGTTAATGACAAGGGTTTAGTGATTTGGTATGACATGATGATATTTGCTGATTTTTGTAATAATTATTGACCTTCACGGATACCGGTTTTTATTTCCCGTTGCGACCACTACCTGGGAAATCCCTTGAGTTTATATCTGTTTAAATACCTTCCTGAACTAAGCTCTTTCCCGAATCCCTTGCTAATAAAATATAAATAATAATTAAAACGCATGATACTCGAGTTTTGGTGGTGGTTTATGTGGAGTAGCAATACTTATCATACGTGACAATATTACGAAGAGAACCATACACGTTGTGGGGTGTGATTAGTTAATATGTTCGACCCGAACACATCAAGGGGTTAGAGCGATATTTGTAGTCTGCTTCAAGCGCGCAAATCTGTTTCAAAGTGCGTCGCGAAACCCACAGATCGCTCTAATTACGAAGAGAAACATACATGTTATCGTATGAGATTGATCAATGTGTTCGATCCGCACATACCAACGGGTAAGAGCGATTTTGTTGTAAGGCGTGTGATTGGTTAATATGTTCGACCCGAACACATCAAGGGGTTAGAGCGATATTTGTAGTCTGCTTCAAGCGCGAAAATCTGTTTCAAAGTGCGTCGCGAAACCCACAGATCGCTCTAATTACGAAGAGAAACATACATGTTATCGTATGAGATTGATGAATGTGTTCGATCCGCACATACCAACGGGTAAGAGCGATTTTTGTAGTCTTCTTCAAGCGCGCCCTTGTATTTCAAAGTGCGGCGCGAAACCCACGGATTGCTCTAATTACGAAAAGGATTACACACCTTTGCGCCATTTTGGGGGTTTTGTTCTTTCGTAATTTTGTGACATGATATTTTCTGGCGGATTGCCGAATTAATTTACTTGACACGCGTACTGACTTGTCTGCTAAATATTTCGCAGTGCCCTTCGAAATTGGCAGTTTGATTCGCGTTACTCGATCATCAATTGCGTCAGTACTCACTCATTAACCGTTTCTCTCTCTTGCCGACTGGATAGTTGTACTGATGTCGTAGTAGCTCGTGCCCTTGGTGTTGATTTGAATTACTCCGCGATCTCCCCGAAAATATCTAACTGGTTCAATACTGCCCTAATTGAATTATCAATTTCCCTGACTGTTTATACTAATTGCGCCCCCGTTTACACTCTCGCGATTTGTCTCGTGCCCTCGGCCGTCGAGCACTAAGTGACCTCCCCCCCTGCTTTCGCATATTCTTATATGTTTTACCTCCCCCTTTTCCCCGAGCCCAAATACTGCCGTCCCCGGCCTTCTACGGTGGTCTAGCCCTCCTGGGCAAGTCTTTTTCGATGCCTGCGCAATAATTTCTCCCATATGTTTAAGCCACTCGATATTTTGCTGGCGGCTTGTGTTCGCTACCGATACAAATCATGTCCCCTCGTGGTGTGAGTTATCCAGCCCAAATGGGCTCTGTTCTAAGAATTTCGGTACGCGTGCATGTAGCTCGCGCTGTTTTTATGGTACTTAAGTTAATGAATGTATGGGCCGTAATATTATACTTTCGGTTTTGGGACCCCCCCGGCATTGGTCAATGTCGGCCAGTGGCACATCCCCTGTCTGGTTTCGAGTAATTTATATTTCCATGAACTGTTGATACTTCCGCCCGACTAGTAAACTGTTGTTACCCTTAAGTTAATGGCTTTTATTGTCCCCATTGTTGATAGAATTCTCCCGGACTGGTTCAGGGGGCTGCGGTCCCCCACGAGTCTGTTTACGTAGTTTTACGCCGGAATGCGATACTTATTTAATTATTAATACGAACGATTTTTCAGCAAATAACACCTGTCTTATCTACTCGTTGTTTAGCTAAATAAAACATGGTTTGTCGTGGGTCATTTCAGGTTTATAGTTTTATGTCTTTATGGCGCTGAACAGCTCCCGCGGTTTCGTGAAGCATTGTCATTAGTCCAATTCCGTCAGTGGAGGGGATTTCGGTTTTATGTGAAAAGTGACACCTTATCTGGCATGGACTATAACCTCAAACCCAAATCCTTCCTACTGTAACAAAATGCTGCTGTAGAACCCTTGACCAGCAATCTGTACATCTCTATTGTATATTTAGCAGTGACTGTTAGTGCCATTGCTTAAGTTGCCACTTTTGCTTCAGCATTTGTATAATCAACCTGATGGCTGTAGAAGAGTCAACTCTAACATGGATAAATCACTACCATAGACACCAATTTATTGAGGGTTTATTCTGTCAAACTGACGTCTATGAAAGTGACGTCTATCAAACTGACGTCTGTCAAACTGGCGTGTGTCAAACTGACATCTGTCAAACTGACGTCTGGGAAATTGACGTATGTTATATGTTATATCATTCTGACGTCTGTCAAACTGATGTATGTGAAATTGACGTTTATCGAACCTTTGTATTATAAATTTACGTAATAAGATAGAACCTTTGTTCTTGTTCTTCTTCTTCTTCTTTTCCTACATCATGTGCCTATACGTCATCGAATTTTGAAGATCCGCTTTCCTACTATCACCTTGTTTGCTGCTGTACGAAATAGTTCGGTTGTAGTACTTTCAATGCACTATCTCTGGTTTTTGAGTTGATAATCAGTAAGAACTAATCAGTAGTCAGTAAGAAAAATTGCTGAGGTTCTTCTAAATTCAATATTTCAGAAACACGTGACTGTCAGTGCCATTGCTTAAGTTGCCAGTTTTGCTTCGGCATTTGTGTAATTAACTTGATGGCTGTAAAGGAAATGAATCAACTCTAACATGGATAAATCAGTACCATAGACACCAATTTATGCAGGCTGTAAATTTTAAGTCTTGAATTAAAATTTTATCACCGAAGCAAATTATTGGTATTGAATCAATAATACCATACAATGGCCAAAATTTTATTACATTCAGTTTAACAGATAATTTAACAATTTTTGTATTATATTACCATGTATATATTTTTGCATAAATGACGAATCGTTGATTTTCCATTCTTGTTTCACGGAAGTATGGTGTAAATTATATAGAAATCTAGAATCTATTTTACAGCATTTTTTGTATGAAAATGAAAGAGTGATTCGAAAACTTCCATATAGTTTGTACAATTAATTGTACTTCTGTCAAACTGGCGTCTGTCAAATTGATGTCTGTTAAATTGATGTTTGTCATATCAAAGTGACGTCTGTAAAACTGACGCCTGTCAAACTGATGTACCTCAAACTGACGTCTCTCAAACTGACGTGTATCAAACTGACGTCTATCAAACTGACGTGTGTCAAACTGACATCTGTCAAACTGACGTCTGGGAAATTGACGTTTGTTATATCAAAGTGACGTCTGTCAAAGTGACGTGTGTCAAACTGATGTCTGTGAAATTGATGTTTGTCATATCAAAGTGACGTCTGTAAAACTGACGTCTGTCAAACTGATGTATGTCAAGCATTTTTTGTATGAAGATGAAAGAGTGATTCGAAAACTAACAATTAATTGTACGTCTGTCAAACTGAGGAGTGTCAAACTGACGTCTGTCAAACTGATGTCTGTGAAATTGATGTTTGTCAGATCAAAGTGACGTCTGTAAAACTGACGTCTGTCAAACTGATGTATGTCAAACTGACGTCTGTAAAACTGACGTCTGTTAAACTGACGTGTGTCAAACTGACGTGTCAAACTGACGTGTGTCAAACTGACATCTGTCATACTGACGTCTATCAAACTGACGTCTATCAAACTGACGTCTGTCAAACTGACGTGTGTCAAACTGACGTCTGGGAAATTGACGTTTGTTATATAGAACTGACCGTCTGTCAAAGTGACGTATGTCAAACTGACGTCTGTCAAACTGACATCTGCCAAACTGATGTATGTGAAATTGACGTTTATCGAACCTTTATTTATTATTGTAAATTTACGTAATAAGATATAACCTTTGTTCTTGTTCTTTTTCTTCTTCTTTTTCAACATCATATGCCTATACGCCATCGAATTTCTGAGATCCGTTTTCCTACTCTCACCTTCGGTTGAAAATTCATGAAAATAAAAGAGTGATTCGAAAACTTCCATATAGCTTGTACAATTAATTGTACTTCTGTCAAACTGACGTATATCAAACTGGCGTCTGTCAAACTGATGTCTGTGAAATTGATGTTTGTCATATCAAACTGACGTCTGTAAAACAGACGCCTGTCAAACTGATGTATGTCAAACTGAGGTCAGTCAAACTGACGTCTATCATACTGACGTCCGTCAAGCTGATGTGTGTCAAACTGACGTCTGGGAAATTGACGTTTGTTATATCAAACTGACGTCTGTCAAAGTGACGTATGTCAAACAGGCGTCTGTCAAACTGATGTCTGTGAAATTGATGTTTGTCATATCAAAGTGACGTCTGTAAAACTGACATCTATGGCGTCTGGGAAATTGACATCTGTAAAACTGACGTCTATCAAACTGACGTATATCCAACTACCGTCTGTCAAAGTGACGTATGTCAAACTGATGTATGTGAAATTGACGTTAATCGAACCTTTGTATTGTAAATTTACGTAATAAGATAGAACCTTTGTTCTTGTTCTTCTTCTTCTTATTTTTCTATATTATGTGCCTATACGTCATCGAATTTTGAAGATCAGCTTTCCTACTCTCACCTTTTTTGCTGCTGTATAAAATAGTTCGGTTGTAGTAGTTTCAATGCACTATCTCAGGTTTTTGAATTATTAATCAGTAAGAACTAATCAGTAATTAGTAAGAAAAAATACAGAGGTTCTTCTAAATTCAATATTCCAGAGACATGTTGCTATTTCGGTTGAAACACATTTTTTTTTTTATTCAAGATCTATTCTTGCCCAAGTTGTTTGTAATATTTATTTGTCAAGTAGGGCACCTGAGTATTAGGGCGCCAAATTATATAATTGAAAAATTTGCACGCCCTTATAACAGTTGCACTGACAGTGTTGCGGAAGAGTTCTTCTAATGAGTATTTCAGTACTTGTTTTTTGGTATCGCTGCTCTTAGTAATTGTTTAGTTTCAAACCGAATAAAAATTTCTGTTATGTTTGTCATATTGTTTAAAAATTGTTTTGAGACCACATGTAATGAAACTATGAAATTTCACAAATTTAATGAATCACTTAATAATTCAACCATATATATACGTTCACATAATATACGACTTGAGTCAAACTCAAGCTCAAGAACGGACTATAGATACAGGCCTAAGTTTCTCTCAAAGAACGAGTTCAAGAGAGTATAATCGATTTCTCATATCTCTTAGAGCTGTCGACTTCTTCTATACTAACATCAATATTTGCTCACCCTATATAGATTACGTTTTAGTATGTTATGCCTGGCACTCCATCGGTATTGTTAACAATTTATACAAGTGTGTGATTTCACATGCGAATAACATATTTATGTGCGCCAGGCTCGGCTCGCAAAATTATACGTTTCTAATAAAATGGAAGTAAAACTTGAAATTTTATTCACTGAATCGAGATTTCATGATTATAGACTGCAAAGGTCACCCGTCGCTTCTATTTAAAATCAGCATTGATGGGCCTGGGTAGTTAAACTGGGAAGTCGCTCGTTATTTATCCCGGAACGCGTGTTTATTTATCCTACGGAAATATAAAACCGACTCCACGCATTTAAATCCCGGTAATACTATTTGCTCTTAAAATCCAGTTTATTTACTCTACTCCGCGAATTGCAGTTAACCTTCGATATTAAAAATACCCGACAACGCGATTTACATCATTTGGTACTAATATTTTTTATGCAACTTGCCAAATGATAAACCAATACCAAAATAATTGAATGATGTTTTTCAAAAGAACCAGTTAACGTTTCAAAAATCAGTTTTCAAAAGAGTTGAAAAAATGTGGCTGATCTTTCCCACACTGATAAAGTCAAAGTTATTTGGTGGTTTAAAATATACAAAAGAAGAGAAAACACTTTTGAATAGATCATTTGAAACCTCTTTGTAGCAAAGTTTGTATAAAAAGGTAACCTTTACTCAACTTTAGCAGATCATTCTGATCCATCCTCTGATCTAAAGTCTAGTGATCTAAGTTAAAAATCGTTATTTCATGGTTTATGATATCCATAAGATCTTTTTTTTAACAGGTAGTAAAACTTCTTCATCGGTATGTCACGACTTACACTCAACTTGGACATATTATTACTCTACTTGGGCAGTTTATTCTATCCACTGAAAAAGTTATAAATAGTTATTTGATTGCTTAAGATATCCTCAAGAAGATTATAACCACTAGATAACTTTGACTTTATGCTCTGGATGCTCTAGAAGAAAAGCTGTGCTAAATGTCAGTGTGATTGATTTTTTAGTGTTGGTTTATCATTTGGCAAGTTTCGCGTTGTCTGGAATTTTCCGGAGTAAAGTATACCTGTACTTAACTTTGTCAAATATTATCATCCATTAATAAAGTTATTAATAGTTATCCAATGGTTTAAAATATCCTTAAGAAGATTATAAGCTTTTGAACAGATAGTTTGAAACCTATTTGCAGTCATGCCCACATAAATTTAGTACAAGAATTTAGGTAACAATAGCAATTTTATATAGCAATGTCAATATGTTTGTACTTGATTTAAGTGAGCATGACTGTACATCTATCGGTGGGTAATCTATGTCGAACTTTGATAAGACTGGGCTATATGCCAAACAGATTTAGGCCTCAATCACAATACGAGCGATAAGCGGTGTACGGCGAGCGGCGAATATTAATGTCTAGAAGCGGCGGTAAGCGGCAAGCGGCAAACGTCAAGCGTCAAGTTTTTCCAACATGCTGCATTCAAATCGTGAACAAAACGCTTGTTTTGTCGCTCTACCGCTCGCAACGAGTGGATGCAACATCCGCTCACCGCTCGTATCGTAGCCACGGCCTCACGGTAATTAGCTCATATACAACGAGCGGCTAAAGTGTGGAACAGATAAATTAAAATCAAGTTCACAATTAATTAAAAGTCCTCGGATTTTAATTTATAAAAATGCACATTTTAATAAAAAAATCATTTACCAATGTTTTTACCAAATTTATTTACCAATTCTGCTTGGAGTTTCATCAAGTGTCTCATCAATAAAAATAAAATCATTCTTCGATGGCAATTGTTATTTCTATATTTTGATAGTTCCTTTAATTGTCAAAATGACAGCTGAAACATTTTCACACCTTACATAAGAACATTTTTGAGCAAACGATGATGACAACTTTAAATTAGTAACGAAGGGAATACAAAATTGTTGCTTAGCAAATTATATTATTATGTCTATTTTGATAGCTTCCTCAATTGTCAAAATAACAGTATACATATTATGACGAAATTACACATTTTTATATCATATTCATTTTTCAAAAAACATTTCTATTGAGTAATTACCTATTTATCTAAATGGAAATTGTTATTTGTTTATGTTGATAGTTCCTTTAACTGTCAAAATGACAGCTGAAACATTTTGACACTTTACATAAGAACATTTTTGAGCAAACGATGATGACAACTTTATATTAGTAACGACGAGAATAAAAAATTGTTGCTGAGCAAATTAAATTATTATGTCTATTATAATAGTTTCCTTAATTGTCAAAATGACAGTATAAATATTATGACGAAATATACACATTTTTATATCAAATTCATTTTTCGCAAAACATTTCGATCGAGTTTAGACCTGTTTATCTAAATGGCAATTGTTATTTCTTTATGTTGATAGTTTCTTTAACTGTCAAAATGACAGCTGAAACATTTTGACACTTTACATAAGAACATTTTTGGACAAACAAAGATGATAAATTTATATTAGTAACGAAGGGAATAAAAAATTGTTGCTAAGCAAATTAAATTATTATGTCTATTATGAGAGTTTCTTCAATTGTCAAAATAACAGTATAAATATTATGACATTGTATTATGACGAAATATACACATTTTTATATCATTATCATTTTGCGAAAAACATTTCTATTGAGTAATTACCTATTTATCTAAATGGCAATTGTCATTTCTTTATGTTGATAGTTCCTTTAATTGTCAAAATGACAACTGAAATATTTTGACACTTTACATAAGAACATTTTTGAGCAAACGATGATGACAACTTTATATTATTAACGAAGGGAATACAAAATTGTTGCTAAGCAAATTAAATTATTATGTCTATTATGATAGTTTCCTCAATTGTCAAAATGACAGTATAAATATTATGACGTTGCATTATGACGAAATATACACATTTTTATATCAAATTCATTTTTCGAAAAACATTTCTATTGAGTAATTACCAATTTATCTAAATGGCAATTGTTATTTCTTTATTTTGATAGTTCCTCTAACTGTCAAAATGACAGCAGAACTATTTTGACACTTTACATAAGAACATTTTGGGACAAACAAAGATGACAAATTTATATTAGTAACAAAAGGAATACAAAATTGTTGCTAAGCAAATAAAATCATTATGTCTATTTAGATAGCTTCCTCAATTGTCAAAATAACAGTATAAATATTATAACATTGTATTATGACGAAATATACACATTTTTATATCATATTAATTTTACGAAAAACATTTTTATTGAGTAATTACCTATTTATCTAAATGGCAATTGTTATTTCTTTGTGTTGATACTTCCTTTAACTGTCAAAATGGCAGCTGAACTATTTTGACACTTTACATAAGAAAATTTTTGGCAAACGATGATGACAAATTTATATTAGTAACGAAGGGAATATAAAATTATTGCTAAGCAAATTAAATTATTATGTCAATTTTGATAGCTTCCTCAATTGTCAAAATAACAGTATACATATTATGACATTGTATTATGACGAATAATACACATTTTTATATCATACTCATTTTTCCAAAAACATTTCTATCGAGTAATGACCTATTTATCTAACTGGAAATTGTTATTTCTTTATTTTGATAGTTCCTCTAACTGTTAAAATGACATCTGGAACATTTTGAAACTTTACATTAGAACATTTATGGACAAACGATGATGACAAATTTGTATTAATAAGGAAGGGAATAAAAAATTGTTGCTAAGCAAATTAAATTATTATGTCTATTTTGATAGCTTCCTCAATTGTCAAAATAACAGTATAAATATTATGACATTGTATTATGACGAAATATACACATTTTTATATCATATTCATTTTTCGAAAAACATTTCTATTTAGTAATGACCTATTTATCTCAATGGCAGTTGGTATTTTTTTATGTTGATAGTTCCTCTAATTGTCAAAATGACAGCTGAAACATTTTGACACTTTACATAAGACCATTTTTGAGCAAACGATGATGACAACTTTATATTAGTAACGAAGAGAATAAAAAAATGTTGCTGAGCAAATTAAATTATTTATGTCTATTATAATAGTTTCCTTAATTGTCAAAATAACAGTATAGATATTATGACATTGTATTATGACGAAATATACTCATTTTTATATCATATTCATTTTTCCAAAAACATTTCTGTTAAGTAACTACCTATTTATCTAAATGGCAATTGTTATTTCTTTATGTTGAGAGTTCCTCTAATTGTCAAAATGACAACTGCAACTTTTTGACACTTTACATAAGAAAATTTTTGAGCAAACGATGATGACAAATTTATATTAGTACGAAGGGAATAAAAAAATGTTGCTAAGCAAATTAAATTATTATGTCTACTATGAGAGTTTCCTCAATTGTCAAAATGACAGTATAAATATTATGACGAAATATACACATTTATATATCAAATTAATTTTTTGCAAAACATTTCTATTGAACAATTACCTATTTATCTAAATGGCAATTGTTATTTCTTTGTGTTGATAGTTCCTTTAACTGTCAAAATGACAGCTGAAACATTTTGAAACTTTACATAAGAACATTTTTGAGCAAACGATGCTGACAAATTTATATTAGTAACGAAGGGAATAAAAAAATGTTGCTGAGCAAATAAAATTATTATGTCTATTTGGATAGCTTCCTCAATTTTCAAAATAACATTATATACATTATGACATTGTATTATGACGAAATATACACATTTTTATATCATATTCAATTTTCCAAAAACATTTATATTGAGTAATTACCTATTTATCTAAAAGGCAATTGTTATTTCTTTATGTTGATAGTTTCTTTAACTGTCAAAATGACATCAGAGACATTTTGACACTTTACATAAGAACATTTTTGAGCAAACGATGATGACAACTTTATATTAGTAACGAAGGGAATAACACATTTTTGCTAAGCAAATTAAATTATTATGTCTTGCTTGTTGCTAAGCAAATTAATTTATTATGTCTATTATGAGAGTTTCTTCAATTGTCAAAATGACAGTATGAATATTATGACATAGTATTATGGCGAAATATACACATTTTTATATCATATTCATTTTTCGAAAAACATTTCTATTGAGTAATTACCTATATATATAAATGGCAATTGTTTTTTCTTTGTGTTGAGAGTTTCTTTAACTGTCAAAATGACAGCTGAAACATTTAGACACTTTACATAACAACATTTTTGAGCAAACGATGATGACAACTTTATATTATTAACGAAGGGAATACAAAATTGTTGCTAAGCAAATTAAATTATTATGTCTATTTTTATAGCTTCCTCAATTGTCAAAATAACAGTATACATATTATGACGTTGTATTATGACGAAATATACACATTTTTATATCATATTCATTTTTCAAAAAACATTTCCATCGAGTAATTACCTATTTATCTAAATGGCAATTGTTATTTATTCATGTTGATAGTTCCTTTAACTGTCAAAATGACAGCTGAAACATTTTGACACTTTATATAAGAACATTTTTGAACAAACGATGATGACAAATTTATATTAGTAACAAAAGGAATACAAAATTGTTGCTAAGCAAATAAAATCATTATGTCTATTTAGATAGCTTCCTCAATTGTCAAAATAACAGTATAAATATTATAACATTGTATTATGACGAAATATACACATTTTTATATCATATTAATTTTACGAAAAACATTTTTATTGAGTAATTACCTATTTATCTAAATGGCAATTGTTATTTCTTTGTGTTGATACTTCCTTTAACTGTCAAAATGACAGCTGAACTATTTTGACACTTTACATAAGAAAATTTTTAGCAAACGATGATGAAAAATTTATATTAGTAACGAAGGGAATAAAAAATTGTTGCTAAGCAAATTAAATTATTATGTCAATTATGAGTTACCTCAATTGTCGAAATGACAGAATAAATATTATGACATTGTGTATTAGAAAATTTAAAACAAAATGGAAAACTAAAAACCAAGGTTTTATTATTAACTAAATACTGTACAGATAAGAAAATAAATTTAGTAAATAAACGTAAATAAAATGTAAAATGAAAGTAATTGCTGGAACTGCCCTCCATTATTATCAGCACATTGTTTTTCGAAAAACCTGTATCGCCTTGTATTGTAAGCGACAATACAAAAATCACCAAAGGACAAATTTTATAGAAATTTTGTAATCTTCATGACTTGTTTACACCTTGATAATTTATTTGAAAAAGAACAATGATTGAAAACCTACACAACCTGCATAATTTTCTGCTGAAATTTTTGATAAAATCGCAATTTTTATAGAAATTTTATAATCTTTATGATTTGTTTATACCTTGATAATTTATATGAAAAAAGAACAATGATTGAAAACTTACACAACCTGCATAATTGTGTGCTGAAATTTTGATAATTACGCAAATTTTATAGACATTTTATAATCTTTATGATTTGTTTACATCTTGATAATTTATTTGAAAAAAGAACAATGATTGAAAACCAACACAACCTGCATAATTTTCTGCTGAAATTTTTGATAAAATCGCAATTTTTATAGAAATGTTATAATCTTTATAATTTGTTTACACCTTGATAATTGATTTGAAAAATGAACAATATTTACAGGTCCGTTTCTCGAAATAATGTCCTCACCGAATTGTTCACCAAATTGATTTTGATTTTCATATTATATTTCGACAATTTGCAAGTGTTGCGCTGATATTAAACTTTCCATGGTAATTTGCCAGACTATACTGAATAATTTTGACAGTGAAAGCCCTCTAACTGACAGTTCGTTTGACAGCAACCGAGATTGGAAGTTCGGACATACTAAAAAAATCCCCCTTTATATCGAAAAAATAAAAATTGAATGCAAGTTCTTATGTTATCTACATATAATTTAGAATTGCAAGAAATTGATAAAATAAACAAAACTTTGCTATAATTAAAGCTTGAGAATTATCTAATAATTCCTTGCCTCAAATGAGAGACACCATAAAGGAAAATGTTGTTGAAAGAGTGAAAATTTGGCTTCGGAAATGGAAATGTCTGCTGATTTTAGAAACAAACGACGTAATATTATTAAATTAGATGATCAATCATCAGTTCCTTATAATGTTAAATATCTATTTACTGTAGAAATGGAAGGACTAGCAGATTTTTTAATATCACCACTTAGATGCAGATACGAAAAACTATTTGGAATTTCGTCTTTGAATTTATCACTTAGATAAACATACGAAAAACTATATGGAATTTCGTCTTTGAATTTACCACTTAGATGAAGATACGAAAAACGATATGGAATTTCGTCTTTGAAATTACCACTAAGATGAAGATACGAAAAATATGGAATTTGGTCTTTGAATTTACCATTTAGATGTAGATTCGAAAAACTATATGGAATTTCCTCATTTAATTTACCACTTAGATGAAGATACGAAAAATTATTGTCTTAAGGAACGACTTGTCTAATTTGCAAAACTCGCTTCGCTCGTTTTGGCAAATATTACACTCGTCGAACAATATTGCACTTTTCATAACTGGTTACGTAAATAACTATTTAATAACGATGCACGAATATAGTTTAGTTTAGTTCAAAAATATACATTTCATCCTTCAGCCTCAGGTGAAAATACCTCTAGGCCCAGCTCTGCTTACGATATTACTATTAATCTTAGCTAAATTTCTAACCAAAATCTAGTAAATAATTTCCAATTTCCACAACGCAGTGTCATTGAAATCGCAGCAAAGTTTATACAACATAGGTGTCTATTTATATAAACTGCGTTTGATTTCCGGTTCAATTCGCCTTTGGATGTAAGCCTGGCTAACGTCAAACGTTCAACTCTAGAGATTGTTTAAGTTCATAATGAGATTGGCAAAGTGCTGCCGTTACCAATCACTCCGCACCTTCACAAGTTGTATATTTGCTAAAGCTTACTAACCCTTCAGCCTCTTAGAACTAAATACGTTTACAAAGTTTAAAACCGGCAATGAAAATATACCTAATCACAAACATGAGTAATTCGGAGAGAGCGAAATGAAGCTAAACATAGACAATTATCGGCTTAACTATTCTGTTTGTTTCTAAACTATCTTCCGTTTCTTCCGCATTGAGACGTGAGCTTTACCGGGAACGAATGTACACTGGGCGTCTGGTGTTATCGGTCATATTTATAAACACCGACAGTCACTTTTCTATTATTGATGTTTCGTTTGTTGTTCTTCAGAACTTGAAAATTTACAGCGTCGTCCGATAATTCATAATCGTTGCCATGGTGATCATTCAATAATGAATTATTTATAATTTACTTTTTCAAATTCTCGCAAATCCAAATATCCAATCAAAATTTAATGTCATATTTATTATCCTGGTAATTTTCGGCTTCTAATGAAATGTTGTACGTCCTTCTACGTCATATTTGAAGTTTTCATTGTAATTACGAATTTTAGTTAACTCATTACATTATGAATTGTACCCAAATGAATCACAATATTAACTAAAAAGCACTATCTAATTAATTATCTAACTCGATAACTATCTAACTCAGTAGTTCTCAAAGTGGGGCGCACGCCCCACCGGTGGGGCGCGTAGGTTTTTCAGGTGGGTCATGAGAATTTAAGGTGGTCTTATGATATTTGAAGTTGGATTTTAATATCGAATTAATATTTGCTGCAGCACTTAATTAAAAATATATTAAATTATAATATATTAAAATTTATATACACATATGTATATAATATACATATATCATAGCGTTTTACTTAAGCGTTATTGTACTATAATATTGATCGAAAAAAATGCGTTAACAAACATTTTTGTTTTTCCACGTATTTAATCGAATCGACAAAATCATGTGTCGCGACGTCGTGGCTCGATGACTGTTGGTACACGAGTCATATTTTCAACTACTGTTCGTCTAGTATTCATTGTCAGTACTTGCATTTACGTCTTTTTCAAGTGTTTTTCGTGTCGAGTAGGTGTATATAAATCAGTTCATTGTTCTTTTTCGATGTTGTAAGAGAGTTTTTCAATTTGCTAGTTATTAAAGGTAAGTTGCATTTTTTATCAAAAAATAATTTAAAAATACTAAATACAACATAATTGTAGCTAATTTTGGCTCAATATAAAAATGGCTAGCGCCAAGAAGATAAAGACTCGCCAATACAAAGAAGAATTTTTAAATTTTGGTTGCATAACCGCCATAAATGTCCTAGCCATCTTAGTCTTTGAGCTTTCACTACCCCCACAATTTCGGCATCTCCATACAGTTCTCTTATTTCCTGGTTTGTTAAATGTATTGTCCGTCAAAATGTTATAGGAATTATAATTCCTGCTTGGTCTGAAACTACCAGTTCAGTTATTGAACCTTTGATTTATTTATACAGGGTGTTTGCAAAATCAAAATTTTTAGGTTATTTTGACACTTATTTATTTAGTATTTGTAAAAAGAAAGTAAAATTACATCTAACAATATTATAGAAAAAAATTAATCATTCAAACAATCCCCCAAATACAGAAAATAACACAGAAATTTAAAAAAATCGCCTCCGAGAGGCATTTGCATCGATAACTATTAAAGAAATACAAAACAGGATACAGAAGCTAGTAGTGAAAAAAACAAATGGCTTGGTGAACATTTCCAGAAAATTTTATTGAAGTGTTCACATTTTCATAGTACATATTTGAAATATTCATACATATCCATATCCCAATGAATTCCCCAAGTTTGCTAGGAAATTTCATAAAAAATCCTAAATATGTAGGATATCAATGAATATACAAGAAAAACGAAAATTGTGGTTATTGAATTTTCGTAAATATTTGGGAAGACCACAGAAAGTGCCTAAATGTACTAAACATGTGCTAAAATATTCTGAAACCTATGATGTGTAGAAACGTTCATTGTTTTCTCAAATTATAATAAATTATTAGAAAATTTCTAAAACTAATTTCCGTCTTTAAATGTGCTAAATATTGCAGAAAATACAACAAAATTATAAGCAAATTCATATAAATTTTGTAGAAAAAAAAGAGCATATAGCCTCAGCTATTAAATATACTTCAAATTACGCGAGAATATGCAGGAAATTGTAGAACATTTCCAGAAAATTTAATTGAAGTGTTCACATTTTCATAGTACATATTTGAAATATTCATATATATCCATATCCCAAAGAATTCCCCAAGTTTGCTGGGAAATTTCATAAAAATTCCTAAATATGTAGGATATCAATGAATATACAAGAAAAACGAAAATTGTGGTTATTGAATTTTCGTAAATATTTGGGAAAACCACATAAAGTGCCTAAATGTACTAAACATGTGCTAAAATATTCTGAAACCTATGATGTGTAGAAACGTTCATTGTTTTCTCAAATTATAATAAATTATTAGAAAATTTCGAAAACTAATTTCCGTCTTTAAATGTGCTGACTATTGCAGAAAATACAACAAAATTATAAGCAAATTCATATAAATTTTGTAGAAAAAAAAGAGCATATAGCCTCAACTATTCAATATACTTTAAATTACGCGAGAATATGCAGGAAATTGTAGAACATTTCCAGAAAATTTAATTGAAGTGTTCACATTTTCATAGTACATATTTGAAATATTCATATATATCCATATCCCAAAGAATTCCCCAAGTTTGCTGGGAAATTTCATAAAAATTCCTAAATATGTAGGATATCAATGAATATACAAGAAAAACGAAAATTGTGGTTATTGAATTTTCGTAAATATTTGGGAAAACCACATAAAGTGCCTAAATGTACTAAACATGTGCTAAAATATTCTGAAACCTATGATGTGTAGAAACGTTCATTGTTTTCTCAAATTATAATAAATTATTAGAAAATTTCTAAAACTAATTTCCGTCTTTAAATGTGCTGAATATTGCAGAAAATACAACAAAATTATAAGCAAATTCATATAAATTTTGTAGAAAAAAAAGAGCATATAGCCTCAACTATTAAATATACTTCAAATTACGCGAGAATATGCAGGAAATTGTAGAACATTTCCAGAAAATTGAATTGAACTGTTCGCATTTTCATAGCACATATTTGAAATATTCATACATATCCATATCCCAAATAATTGCCCAAGTTTGATAGAAAATTTCATTAAATATTCGCAAATATGTACTGTATTAATGAAAATTGTGCTCATTGAATTTTCGTAAATATTTGGAAAAACCACACAAAGTGCCTAAAGGTACCAAACAAGTGCTAAATTATTGTGAAAACAATGAAGTACAGAAACGTTCATAGTTTTCTGAAATTGTAATAAATATTTCAAAAAAATTCTAAAACCAATTTCCGTCTTTAAATGTGCTGAATATTGCAGAAAGTACAACATAATTATAAGCAAATTCACATAAATTTTGTAGAAAAAAAAAGAGCATATAGCCTCAACTATTAAATATACTTAAAATTACGCGAAAATATGCAAGAAATTGTAGAACATTTCATTGTTCATATTTGAACATTGTACATATTTGAAATATTCATACATATCCATATCCCCAAGAATTCCCCAAGTTTGCTAGGAAATTTCATAAAAATTCCTAAATATGTAGGATATCAATGAATATACAAGAAAAACGAAAATTGTGGTTATTGAATTTTCGTAAATATTTGGGAAAACCACAGAAAGTGCCTAAATGTACTAAACATGTGCTAAAATATTCTGAAACCTATGATGTGTAGAAACGCTCATTATTTTCTTGAATTATAATAAATTATTAGAAAATTTCTAAAAATAATTTTCGTCTTTAAATATGCTGAATATTGTAGAAAGTACAAGAAAATTATAAGAAAATTCATATAAATTTTGTATAAAAAAAGAGCATATAGCCTCAACTATTAAATATACTTAAAATTACGCGAAAATATGCAGGAAATTGTAGAACATTTCCAGAAAATTCAATTGAAGTGTTCACATTTTCATAGTACATATTTGAAATATTCATACATATCCATATCCCAAAGAGTTCCCCAAGTTTGCTAGGGAATTCAATAAAAATTCCTTACGCAAATATGTAGGATATTAATGAAAATACAAGAAAAAGAAAAATTGTGGTCATTGAATTTTCGTAAATATTTGGAAAAACCACACAAAGTGCTGAAATGTACCAAACAAGTGCTAAAATATTCTGAAAACAATGAAGTACAGAAACGTTCATAGTTTTCTGAAATTGTAATAAATATTTCAGAAGATTTCTAAAACTAATTTCCGTCTTTAAATGTGCTGAATATTGCAGAAAGTAAGGTTTTCTGATTTAAAAAACATGCATTTTCCTTCGTGGATAACGCAACCAATGTTGGTAAATTTATCTGATATTCCGGAAATATATCAACAAGAAATCGCTGAGCTGCAAAATGACGACTCGACAAAACCGTTATTCAAACATAAAGGAGAATTAGCTTGGCTTTCTGATGAAATGGAAAGGAAATATCCAAAAACAACGGATTTTGCAAGGAAATTTTTATTACCATTTCCGTCATCTTATCTGGCTGAATGTGGGTTCAGCAGTGTCAATGATATATTAGTAAAAAAGAGGAGCTCTTTAAATATCACCATGCGAGGAGATTTGAGACTCATGCTGACTAAGTTTGCACCGAACATAAAAAGTCTTTGTAGCAGACACCAGGCTCACGGATCACATTAATTAAACCAAATTTACTTACAATTATTATATCCTTTGTTTTTTTCTTAAAAAATTTCGGTTTATACTTTTACTAATATATACCTACATATACAAATTTATTATAATATTTAATTTTATAGCGATATTTTTTTTTTTTGTTACTTTGAACCTGGAAGTTATTATAAACAATATTTTATAGTTCTTATTAAAAATTCGTTTTTCTTGAATTTATATTTTATGACCATTCTACTTTGCGTATATAGACGAAGAAAAGCAATTAATAATTTAGTCATGCTGTGCAAAAGTTCCGACATTTTGTTTATTTTATATATGGGGCATCAGATATTTAGTAGCTAATTGGTGGGGCATGGATCAAAAGAGTTTGAGAAGCAAGCAGTTAGATTCTAACTAAACATATTCCTGCTCTATTAATTTAAATAAAACTATCAACAAAATTCCTAAATAACTACAAAATAAAATAATAAATATTATTACAAAATATATAACAATAAATTGCCCGGTTAAAACATAGCAGTGTTTTATTCTGAACAGTTCAGTTCAGTAATAGTTGCAACAAACTTATAACCAAGCGATAATAGCAAGGTAACGTGTATTTTATTTACAATTTAATGTATCACAAAGTAAACGCCACAACCATTCAAAGCATTAAGTGTCCTTTAAAACTTGAGTATTAACATTGATGACGGTGGTTGTTATTAGTAGGGTACGAAGTTAAAATGGAGCTGTTAAACTGTCGAAGTTGAGCAAAGTTGGACGTAATATTTTCAGACGTGGTATGATAAGGGAGCAAAGGGCGAGCGGATGTCAAGAATGTCGCAAAACTTTTTTATCTTACGTCTCATGTGGCATCCGGAGGACTTTGGATCGACCCACGGTGACTTGACCCTCGCCGAAACCTCAGAAAATTCTTGCAAGTTTACGAACTGATATGAGATGCTGCAAGATCACACGCATCATACATGCGTAGAGTAAACTTCATGCAAACAGCGAGTTATCTGTCTTCTTTTAAATAAGTTATTATTTGTATAATAAGAAATTGGGATAATAAAGAAATCACTCCGTAAAGTTTTATAGAATTGCTCTACAATTGTTTCTGCACTGCTGCCATTCTCAAGAGAGATAAACTGAATACAAATTCATATTGTGTAACTTAAATACTCAACGCGCTTAATTGATAATGGTGGTGGGATTGCTCGTTCATTCATTACACGGCTTTCCAGGATGCCGTTAAATATTAGCGTGTTTTCATAGCACATCTGGTCGATAACGATGTTCTCCGCAGCTTTCTTGATTTCGACGATTTCCAATAGATCTAATCTTCTTCCTTTGTTGCCATTATGGGGCAGCGATAATCCTTCCTTATGTACACAATGGTTATATTTGATACAATGGTCAGCAATCCCAGTGGATGCTTCATTGTCTAAAACTGTTTTTTTTGGTGTTCTTTAAGTCTGATGTTCAAATTCCTCCCCGTTTGACCTATATAGAAAGCGTCACATTCTGAACACTGTAACTTGTAAATGCCACTTTGCTCTCCTACAGGTTTTTTTGTCCTTGGTGTTACTCAAAACATTGCTCAGATTAGATTTATTTACAACTACACACTTAATACCCAATTTATGCAACTTATTTTTAATATTCACACTTACTCTATTTACATAATTTATATATGACCAGTTTTCTTCTAGTTCATTAATATTCGTAACATTATACAATAATTTCTTAGACATGTTTGTTGTGTGTTTTTTGATTAATTGATCTATTATTCTACTATCGTATCAGTTATTTGTGACAATTTTGGGTGTTTTTTTAACAAATTTTTTTGAATATTTTGAAATTATTTAAGTTTTTAGCTTATGCATTATTTATATTTCATATAAAATACTTATAAACGAATCGTGTTTTCTTAAATAATTTAATTATATTCTTTGTTTTAAATCATTGGGTTTATATTTGAACAACTTTAATTTAATTTTTAATATTAATTCTCCGAAGAAGGCTTAACAAAACCGAAACTACTTAGCAATTCGATCGCAATTGCGAGTATGTACTTATATACATACTCACACCATATACATAAAGAATATTACTGCAGCTAGACACTATATTAAATACAGCATGTAAATAACTACGCAAAATATTTTACAGTAAATGTACAGCAGAAATAGCAAAACATTGTAATGGAAATTTTAAAGCATAATTAATTACTCCGACTCCGAATATTGGGAAACATAATTAACTAATTTTTGCAGTAATTTTAATTAGTACTGCATAGCTATTAAAAACGAATAACAGTTCACTGTTTTAATAAACCTATTATGTAGCATTTAAAAAGTAGTACGCCACAACGAGACGAAGCGTGAGCATTCATGCCGAAGATTTAAGCGAATCGAGATTACATAATGGAGATAATTATGTAATCTCGGAAAATGCCATCGCCTAATTTGAAGTAAATGTGACTAATGCAATAATGAAGAAATTGCAGGTGGAGTGCGCATATATTTTAATCAGTGAAATTAGAATCAGTGAAAACAACATATTCGTGTATCTGCACGAAGATAGCATCATGTTAATTAAAGTTTGAATATAATTCATTAACAAGACAACATTAATTGGTCAATGATGGAGGCAACTATTTCGTGATACACGATGAATTTAAAAAAAACATTTTCTTTGTTTATATCACACTGTTTATTTAAATCAATGACTATAGTTTGATAAGACTCAAATATTGTACTGAGTATTCTTGATAATAATAATAATAATAATAATAATAATAATAATAATTTATTGATATTTCTGACACTAGTATCTTATACAGGTCAAATTAAATTACACTTTTTAACTAAGTTGTAAATACAAGGTAAATTATTCAAGATATTATTTTTTAAACAAAAACAATTCTGAATGGACTTTCTGTGTAGTCGAAGTTTATTCTTCGGAATATGATGTACCTACTTTTGCTGAAATTGATTTTACATCCTCTGAAATTGATTATACTTTTTCAGAAATTCACTTTACTTTTTCCAAAATTGATTTTACATGTTCTGAAATTGATTATACTCTTTCAGAAGTCCACTTTACTTTTTGTAAAATTGAAGTTGAAAAGGTAAACGTTTTAAATATTTACTGCCACTGACAAGATCTACTAAATTTTCCAAAGTGTACTCAAAATTTCTAACCATCAAAATTTGTAAAATCTGTAGCTACAATATTGTGAATTCATAAATAGCAACTTTGTGTCACATTCTATCATCGGATGTTAAAATATGTAAAATTTTCAACTTCAACAACTGTAGATATTTGACCTATTTTCCATCTGAACTCTGCAAATATGTTAAATTTTCAAAATGTTTTATAAATTGTTAAAATTTGTCAAATTTTCAAATACTTCTGCCAAAATCTGTTGATTTTAGCTTAAAAATCAACAGATTTTGTCAGATGTATTTGTAAATTTGACAAATTTTAACAATTTATAAAACATTTTGAAAATTTAACATATTTGCAGAGTTCAGATGGTGTTCTATGTCACATTCCATGTTTCCATCTGTACTCAGCAAATATGTTAAATTTTCAAATTGTTTCATAAATTGTTAAAAATTGTAAAATTTCCAAATGCATCTGCCAAAATCTGTTGCTTCACCGGTTAAATTTTGTCATAGTTACAACTTTAACAATTGAAGTGTGTTATATTTTCTTGCCACTCTCAATCTATTGGCACCAGATGTGAAAATCTGTACAATATATAACTGCAACTATGAAAATATGCCAAATTCTGAAGTGTGCTCCAAATCTTCAAATTTTGAGTGCTGATATCAAAATTTGTCAAATAATTACGCCCAGTTGTGAAAATCTGCCAAATTTTCTGGAGTATACTCCAAATCTCTAACAATCAAAATTTGTTAATGTATAACTACAATTTTGTGAATTCATAAATAGCAACTTTGTGTCACAATCTATCATCAGATGCTAAAATCTATAAAATTATCAACTTCAAAACTGTAGATATTTGACCTATTTTCCATCTGAATTCTGCAATTATAGATGATAGACAACGGATGTTAAAATCTGGAAAATTTTCAACTTCAACAACTGGAGATATTTGACCTGTTTCCATCTGTACTCAGCAAATATGTAAAATTTTCAAATTGTTTTATAAATTGTTAAAATTTGTCAAATTTCCACATGCATCTGCCAAAATTTGCTGCTTCACCGGTTAAATTTTGTCATATTTACAACTTTAACAATTGAAGTATGTTATAGATTTGTGCGAAAAAGAGTATCTCCAATAAACCTCTCTCAATCTATTGGCACCAGATGTCAAAATCTGTACAATTTATAACTGCAACTATCAAAATATGCCAAATTCTGAAGTGTGCTCCAAATCTTCAAATTTTGAGTGCTGACCTCAAAATTTGTCAAATAATTACGTCCAGTTGTGAAAATCTGCCAAATTTTGTGGAGTGTACTCCAAATCTCTAACAATCAAAATTTGTTACATGTATAGCTACAATTTTGTGACTTCATAAATAGCAACTTTGTGTCACATTCTATGTGACACAAAGTGTGTTTTAATGTGTTTTATTGCTAGTTTGTCTGGCTTTCTTTATGTGTTTTTTGACTTGTGTAAAACTTTAATGTTATTTAACACCAATAAAATACTATACTATACTATACTATACTATACTATGATCGGATGTTAAAATCTGAAAAATTTTCAACTTTAACAACTGTAGATATTTAACCTGTTTTCCATCTGAATTCTGCAAATATGTTAAATTTTCAATTTGTTCATAAATTCTTAAAATTTGAAAAATTTTCAAATGCATCTACCAAAATCTGTTAATTTTTATACTTCACGTGTTAAAATTTGTCAAATTTTCAAATGCATCAGCCAAAATCTGTTAATTTTTATGCTTTACCGGTTAAAATTTGTCAAATTTTCAAATGCATCGGCCAAATCTGTTGATTTTTAAGCTTCACCTGTTAAATTTTGTCATATTTAAAACTCTAACAATTTAAGTATATTATATATTCTTGCAACTCTCAATCTATTGGCATCAGATGTGAAAATCTGTACAATTTATAACTGCAACTATCAAAACATGCCAAATTCTGAATGCTGCTTCAAATCTTCAAATTTTGAGTGCTGATATCAAAATTTGTCAAATAATTACGTCCAGTTGTAGAAAATCAAAATATACCAAATTCTGAATGGTGCTTCAAACCTTCAAATTTTGAGTGCTACTAGCAAAATTTGTCAAATATTTACTTCCAGTTGTGAACATTTATCAATTTGCACGAAAGATAATACTATTTTTGTATTTTATTATTTTATTTTAGTGTAATATTGACAATGTTATACTCCACTGAGAGTCAACATACAAATAAATTATTATTATTATTATAATTTTAAAAATTTTGATTAATTCTCTGCCATTAAATATTCTGATTCATAAAAACCTTTTGGCATATTTTATATTCGTTATACTATATGTGGCCACATTATAAGTGTGTGATATTAAATAATTATTTATTGATATTTTACTGAAACTGTCAAAATATCTGTCTAAATATTTAAATATCATTTAATTGTGTGATAATAAATTATTATTTATAGATATTTTACTGCAAATGTCAAACATTTTCAGCTGTACTGTGAGACCTGTGAAAATTGCTACAAAAATTTAACTCCATCTGACAAATCTTCAAAATTTTCCAAACTAAACTCTCAGATTTTTTTGAATTTCCATTTAAAATCGTCCAAATCTTAACAGGTGATTGATATTGACATTTTACTGCAACTGTTAAAGTATTTCCAACTGTACTGTGAAAGCTCTGGACATTTCTAAAAAAAATTAACTCTAGCTGACAATTCTTTAAAATATTCCACACAAAACTCTCCGATTTTTTTTAAATTTCCAATTAAAATCAACCACATCTTAATATATAGGAGCTATTAACAGATTTTGATTGATGCAGTTGAAAATTTGATCAATTTTAACAAATTCATTTGGAAATTTAATATATTTGAAGAGTTCACTGGAAATTATGTTGGATTTTGACAGCAGTCTTAAAGTTTTAACAGATTTTCAAACAAAATCGTCAAAAGCAGTACATTTTCAGCTCCAGTTGTGAAATTATTTCAAATTTATCCTATGACAATTATATCATATTTCCTATTTCTACGGAAAACAATAAATTTATACTCCTATGTAAATCCTTATGGGAAATTGGCCCAGAAACGATGTAGTATATCTACTTGAGTTGAAAAAGGATAACATTTCAAGAATATTGGAAATGAAACAGAGAAGTAACGTTTTTACTGTCTTGTATATCCTCTCTTGTAAGTGTAAAATTGGATCTATTCCAGTTCACGTCAATCATTGCACTATAATTATCCAGCAAGCAGATTTATTTGGCCTTACTAAAAGCAGGAATATGTACTTGGAATGTTATCGTTTTTCTACTCAACTGCCCAATTACAATTAAACCCCCTAAATTTTGTCGCTAAAGCTACTCATTACGAAATTAATTTTAAAAACTAATTAATTATTTCAATCAGTTAGGTTAAAAAATGTACGTCCTTAATTTTTGATTAAGAACATTTTTTAACATAACTGATTGAAATAATTTACCTTAATATGATAAATATTACATAATTAGTTATTGTTAATTTATTATTTGTTAAAACTATATCAGATTTTGAATACACTATAATCAAGCAATACAAATATAATTTTATACAACTGAAGTAATAATTTAATTTCTGCTAGATGAATCAATAGCAGTGTTTTTCAACCTTTTATTATCTAGTAGTACGAATTATGAAAATAAAACGAAATTTAGTGATGTGTGTTTTGTTGTAAAAGTTTCTAATTAATTGAAGCAGAATTTTCGTTATTCTTCTTTGGTATTTCAAATTGAGAAAATTGAATGTCGAAATGTGCATGCAGATTAAAAAAAAATCTCTGTGTACATGCTCCTAAAAATAGCTATTTTACGGACTCATTTAAGTGTCTAAATGAGTATTTTTCGGACTTCGTGTTTAAACCGACATATATAACTTTCAAATAACAAAATTCAAATTTTGTAAAAGTTTCTAATTAATTTGAGCATAATTTTCGTTGTTTTTCTTTGGTATTTCAAATTAAGCAAATTGTCGGATGTCCAAATGTATAGTCATGCTCACATAAATCTAGTACAAACAATTTGACATTGCCATATAAAATTGCTATTGTAACCTAATTTCTTGTACTAGATTTATATGAGCATGACTCTACATGCAGATAAAAAAACTGCGTAGATGCTCTGAAAAGTAGCTATTTTTCGGACTCATTAAAGTTCCTAAAACGAGTCTTTTCTGGACTCAACCCCAAAAAAAGCCATGAATGGAACAATTTGGTTACTTTGGTGGCATGGTAATTTAAATCCGAAACTCAGTATTTTCAAGAAAAATTTGGTCTGATGACATTTGTCATACATAGTAAAAGGTTTGAATAGATTTTTAGGAGTATATAGAGCAAACAATGTTATTTGTAACACGTACCCAAATTTTGTTTCTTCGGACTCATCTGCTATTCCAGACTCGGCTATGCCTCGTCCGAAAAAACTACATTTTAGGTACAGTCAATCTCACATAAATCTAGTACGAGAAATTTAGATACAATAACAGTTTTATACAGCTATATATATGTATATATATATATATATATATATATATATATATATATATATATATATATATATATATATATATATATATACGTTTGTACTAGATTTAAGTGAGCATGTCTGTACTTGTAACAAAAATAACAAATGACAAATAAAATATGACAATATTTTGGTATTCGCTCTGCAATATTACGATTTCTCGGATTCAACTGAGTCGGCAAAATGCCCTATTTTCAGCCTTGTCCGTAAAAGTTGTCATAGCAATCATTTGCGGACCATTGTATTTGTCACACGTATCTAAATGAATTTATTTCAAACTCAAACATTTTATGTGTTTGTAATAAAAAATAGCTATATTGGGGTTTTCATTAATTTGTATTTCGGTATTATGTATGTTTGTGTTTTATACAATTATTATAATACTTGAATAGTTAACCAACCATTCGAAAATATAACAGTATATGTAATATATATTTATAAATAGAGTAAATATTTGTACTAGCTGGATGTATTTCCATATCACCCGATTAAAAACAATGCGTATCCAATATATTGGCCATGAGTTTCAAACATTGAATTAAATTTACATAGAAAATAGAATTATATAATATATTATAATTATAATAATAACTATAATAACTATAGAATTAGAAATTGAGCAGCTGGGCAGAAAAACTATAACATAATATTAAGAATATTAAATATAGAACAAAAAAAAAGAAAACAATAGAATAACATATTGGCTTAATTTCTATTTTAAAGACCGAATGTCTGTAAATATAATTAAAAATAATCATTATAATAAAAGTATATGATTAGATTGTACGAATCGTTGGTTAATACTTGGTGAAACATTTTTAAATTAGTATAAATAGAGCACTTAGTTAAGTTTCACACATTTTTTTAAAACTTAATCAAGTGCTTTATATATATTTTTATACTTTAATACTTTATTATATTTTATTGTTTCGGTATCACGACCATCATCAAGAGATAAATAAGACAATCTTATTTGTCTCTTGATAATGGTCGTGAGACCTAAAAAAATGTTGAGTTGTTCTATTATTTTTTTAAAAATAATTTAAACAACTTTAAACTTTAAACTTTAAACTTAACTTAAAACTTTACCAAGTGTTTCATTATACTAAAAGTATATGATTCAATAATTAGTGCAAAAATCTTTAATGTTCATTAGAATGTCATTATTACTTCATCAATTTTAGTAAAAGTATAGCTGAAACTTAGAATGGAGCTCGTTTCAGTACTACTTTGACTAAAATTGATGAAGTAATATTGACATTCTAATGAACACATTTTTGCACAAATTATTGAATTAAAACATTACTTTTGGTGCTCTTTGATTTAGGAGATGAGTGCTTATAATAGTTATTTATTTAACAAGTCAAGTGGTCGAATAAATTTGCCCACTCGCCCTCTCGTGCTCGTGGCCTAAATTTTATTCTCGTAAAACTCATCCTTAACTCACGTATTGTATACAATATTTATTCAATTTAGTCGAAAAAAGTTTAGTTACATATTTATTTTTTATAATATCTTGTGGTGAAAACTCAAACTGTTATTTATTGTAAAATCAAAATTTTAAAAAGGCTGATTGTAGTATTTTTGTACCAGAAGGGTTTCCAAATGAAGTGCCCAGAAGTAGTGGGAAAGTTGGTGTCCACGGAGTCAAAGGTATTCTACCAAAAGGATGTTGCATATTTTTGATTTTGAGTGAATTGAAAGTTTTAAGTTCACTAGTAGATTGAAGAAATTTTGCTAATGAGATCTGCTAAGAGGTATATAACGTCAGTTTAAAACGTCAGAATTGAATGAAAGTATAGTTTAATTATACAGGGTGTATCAGCCAAATGGAATAAATTCAATAATAAATAAATGGGGGCGTGTTCGAAAAAACGCTCGGACACGTCGATTGTTATTTTTCTTCTTAAGTCTTAAGTCAGCTAAGTCGAGGGGTTTAGTTTTGTATACAATACTTTTGACATATCCCCATAAGAAGAAGTCTAATGACGTCAGATCAGGGGATCGTGCTGGCCATTCCATCGATCCTCGCCTCCCTATCCACCGATTTGGAAATATTTTTTTTTCCGAAGCAGTTGAAGATAGGTATAGGACATTGTACATGAAATATGTCTAGAATTTTCTGAAGAATCCAAAAATTGAATAATATACCAGATGTTGCATTTAAAATAAGAAAGTTGGTATTGGCCACGGTCACATGACACACCCTGTATAAAAAGTTTTTGTTGAAAAATATGCGCAACTAAAAATAACAATCGACGTGTCCGAGCGTTCTTTCGAACACGCCCCCATTTATTTATTATTGAATTTATTCCATTTGGCTGATCCACCCTGTATAACAATTAAATTTAGAAATATCAGTTACTTCAATCAACTTAGAAAATAGAGTCCCAAAATGGCATTATCATAGACACAAATGTGTATATAACGTCAGTTTAAAATGTCAGAATTGAATAAAAATATAGACTAATTATATATTAATTATTGAACAACTTAGACAAAAAAGCCCCACAATGGCATTATCATAGACACAAATGTGTATATAATGTTACTTTAAAATGTCAGAATTGAAAATAAATATAGATTAATTATATATTAATTATATCTATAAATAACAATTACTCTAATCAACTTAGATAATAGAGCCCCAGAATGGCATTATCGTGGACACAAATGTAATCATGTGATTCGGGAAGGTCGCGAGATATCATGTTTAATCGTTGATTAATGAAGAAAATTAAGTGTTTCTCTTTGTTTCAGGTGAGCAGTCTAATAACCAAGACGTAGGAATTGTAACAAATGAATCATTTATGATTTGCGACACTTCTAAATCTGTAAGTATAGAATAAGTATATCATGTAAGTATTACTTACATTAAAGTATCAATGGTTATACTGTATTTAATAAATACATATCTTGAAAGACTATTTGTTTTGATTGGATTGAAGAATGAAATTGATACCATTTAAATAAATGCCAAAATTCATTTCAATATAAATTTCATTAAACAAGCTTTACTTACATTAAAGTATCAATGGTTATACTGTATTTGCTAGATACATTATATTTTGGAAGACTATTTGTTTTTATTGAATTGAAAATTCACTTTACTTTTTCTGAAATTGAAGTTGAAAAGGTAAAGGTTTTATATATTTACTGCCACTGTCAAGATCTGCCAAATTTTCTAAAGTGTACTCCAAATCTCAAACAATCAAAATATGTCAAATTTGTAGCTACAATATTGTCAATTCCTAAATAGCAAATCTATGTCACATTCTTTAATCGGATGTTAAAATCTGTAAAATTATCAATTTCAACAACTGTAGATATTTCAATTATTTTCCATTCAACTCTGCAAAATGTTAAATTTTCAAATTGTTTCATAAATTGTTAAAATTTCTCAAATTTCCAAATGCATCTGCCAAAATATGTTGCTTCACCGCTTAAATTTGGTCATATTTACAACTTTAAGTGTGTTATATTTTTTTTTGCAAATCTCAATCTATTGGCACCAGATGTGAAAATCTATATAATTTATTACTACTTACTTCTTAATAAATCATAAAATTCTGAGTGATACTATCAAAATTTGTCAAATAATTACTCCTAGTTGCGAAAATTTGCCATTGAATATTGCGATTCATGAACACCTTTTGGCATACTTTATATTCGTTATAATATATGTGGCCACATTGTAAGTATGTGATAATAAATTATTATTTATTGATATTTTACTGCAACTGTCAAAATATTTGTCTATATATTAGAATATTATTTAATAGTGTGATAATAAATTATTATTTATAGATATTTTACTGCAACTGGCAAACATTTTGAACTGCACTGTGAGAGCTGTGAAAATTGCTAAAAAAAATTAACTCCAGGTGACAAATCTTCTAAATTTTCCAAATCAAACTCTCCGATTTTTTTAAATTTCCAATTAAAATCGTCCAAATCTTAACAAGTGGAAGCTATTAACGGACTTTTATAGATACAGTTGAAAATTTGATCAATCTTAACAAATTCAATTGGAAATTTTAAATCTGTGAGTATAGAATAAGTATATCATGTAAGTATTACTTACATTAAAGTATCAATGGTTATGCTGTATTTGATAAATACATATCTTGAAAGACTATTTGTTTTGATTGAATTGAAGAATGAAATTGATACCATTTAAATCAATGCCAAATTTCATTTCAACATAAATTTCATTAAATAAGCTTTACTTACATTAAAGTATCAATGGTTATACTGTATTTGCTAGACACATTATATTTTGAAAGACTATTTGTTTTTATTGAAATGAAGAATGACTATTTAAATCAATGCCTAATTTCATGTCAATATAAATTTCAGTAAACGATGTGTAACGGTTCTAACCCAGGTGTTGTACAAATTCTCATAATTTGTAATATTTATTATTCATTGCATTTATTTAACTGCAATTCATCCTTAAATGCAATTGGATGCATTTAATTTCTTTAACTGCATATTACATGAATTCTTATAATTCAAGTAATTGATTTGGCTCGTGATTTACAAATTCTCGTAATTTATAATATTGATTTGGCTCGTGATTTAGTGGTAGTACTTTACGTTATGTTTGATTTTAAATCGAAATCGTGACACCTCATTTTAGTTCGTTTTATGGGTAATGTGTCTGTTAGTAATTTTTGTTAGTAAGTAAAACACAGATATATGGATTTTATACGATTTATTCATATTAAAAGGTGATGCAAGCGACAGGTAAATAAAAGACAGTTTTGTTACTCTAATTGGACGTTATTTATTTAGTTATATTTATTTAAAATTTGGAATAGATTTGTTTAATAATTATTGAATATGTATTATATTCTTTTAATTTGAATGATTCATTTTATTTTGAAAACTGAGTAACTTATTAACACTACGGTTGGAATTACAAAGTGTTACTTAGCGACTTCATGCACCACAATCTTCAAATTGTGCCGAGAAGGATATCTGATACATGTAATCACTGCATAGAAATTCATTAGCACGGTGCCTACCAATGTATTTCAACGCCACCTTGTGGATAGGAACGAATCACATAACTTCACATTAAAGTACTTCAAGCGATTCCAGTGCTTCAAGCACCCAATGTGTCCTCATTCGGAGATATTGCTAGTATTCGCGTTTACCAACATTATCAGCCATGTGATCGTAAAAACTTTAATAGGTATTGTTATTCAAAATTGATTATAGATTAGTATGATATAGCTCTATTCTACTTCTATTTTTCTATCTACTTAAGCACATACAAACATTCGTTTCATTCATTCATAATTCTGAGATTTCTTGAATATCAGAGGGCTGAGCAAGTTTAATTATACGATTTAATTACAAATATCATTAAATTATTTATATCGAAATTATTAAGTGATGTTTCCCTGACGCAACTTTTTATTTAACTACCGATTGATTAATGAGGCCACACTGTTTATCAAATGTTTGCGACGAGGAATGGAAGGCATATTACCATATTCTCCTGTCAGTACGAAAATATTGTCAGAACAAGGTATAAAATGCAGTTAGGTTCAACTCCGCAGTGGCGTGAGGCTCCCTACATTTCATACCCTTATTAAACTTCGTTCATTACCAGCGGCAAGGCGCGGTAATATCACTAGATAGGTTACATTATTTTGGATGAATTACTTTAGAATTGTTAGTGTGAAAAGATGTTTGATCAAATGTTTTGCGACGGCGGAAAGGAAGGCATGTTACAATATTCTCCTGTCAGTACGAAAATATTGTCAGGACAAGGTATAAAATGCAGTTAGGTTCAACTCCGCAGTGGCGTGAGGCTCCCTACATTTCATACCCTTATTAAACATCGTTCATTACCAGCGGCAAGGCGCGGTAATATCACTAGATAGGTTACATTATTAGTATGGAATTGACTTTCGAATTGTTAGTGTGAATTAAATTTGATAAACTTGTGTTATATATTTACCTGAGGAATTAATGTTAAAGTATATGAGTCGTCGTCGGACAGCGTGACGTTCTGTCTCGATCGGTACATCTAACTGGTCTCGTTTCAGTTCCGCACTTCTATTTATACTGGTCCCCACTTTTTACTCTTCTTCCCCCGTCCTATGCTAAATCTGCGTACCGCTGCAAAGTGACGCAATCCCATACGTGTCCCCGAATTACGCAATCGCCGTTTCGAGTTCCCGTCGTATTCCCACGACCTATTTCTGTGTCATCATTTTGATCGTGTGCTTATTTACATTTGCCTAAAATTAAGAAGTCAGCAAAATGACTGACCTCGCTTGGGCCAGCGCGTCGTCGGCCGCAGCCTGATATGATATTTACGCAGTTTTGTTCCGACTCGTAAAATTACTTTAATATTATTAGGTTCTTACAGATGTAGAGCATAAACTTGAAAATGCAGTTTTTTTTTTGTTTTCTTGTCAATCAATGGAAGTAAAACCATTCAATATTTGAAACTTTTTAAACTGCAGTGTAAGGTTTCAAAATTTTTACATATTGCATTGAAATCTGTACGTTCATCTACTTCTGAACTACAAATCGTTAAGTTATATATTATGTACTACTATCCACGTCTTTAGTCGATGTACAGTGGAAAACACATATGTACACATATGTTATGATAGTCAATTATCTATACGTTACCCTGTATACCTATTTTTTTATGACTTGTGTAAATCTATTGGTAATATTAATAAAGATTATTATTATTATTAAATGAAAATGAATTTGGCAAATTGAATTTGTCTAAACAAATGAATCCTGTAATTTAAAAAAAAAAGCTTCAGTTCTACGAGTTTCATCCATACATTACGTCAGTGTATAATACATTACGTATGATTAAAATTAGATGTCAGAATTTCGGTGGCGAGTATTTGTCAGGATTTCAACCAGGAATTGTAAAAGCCACTGCTTCCGAGATTTATCTGTCTTGATCCATACGTTTTTCGCGTCGCTCTGTTTGCTCGCTTTTGGAGGGACCCCCTGCGCGACGCGGCGTCGTTATTCACCGGCCCCCCCGAGTTAGCGTCGCGGCGCCCCGTGATACCCGCACGCTGTAGTGCAGGAGACGTCCCGACGCTCGGATCGATGCGTCGGTCGGCGTCGCGACGGTGGAGAGGCGCGCGCCCCGTCCGACGCACGCGGCGATTTTATTGCCGTAATTGAGGTAGAGAACTTGCCCCCCATGCGGCAAGTGGGGGGAGGGGGGGGGGTGGACAGCCTGTTTGCCGGGTTAGGGGGGGTTGTTTTATCGCCCGACGCCGTTAAATAATAATTCCGACGGGAAATTAAATTCTGGACGCTATAAGAATTGCGAGGGGCCGCAAGGAGGAAGGAGTCGTAAAGTCGCAGCGATTACTTATTCATCGTCGGGGTAGTTATATAAAGTGTGCGCCCTCATTTCGTGAAAAGTGGAGTTAGTTACGTTTTCTATGCACCCGCGAGTAATTCAGAATAAATACAGGTCAAGGAATGTAAAGACACATACGAGGGCTGTTTGACGGAAGAGTGACTTTTTAATGAAAACGTTATTTTTCTGTTAAAAAAAGGTTTTATTTTTCAATATAACACCCTTTTAACTGTACACACTTAGCCCAGCGAGTTTACAGTTTTTTTAAACCTTCCAAAAAGTAATCTTTCGGAAAGTCTTCAAAATATGCATTTGTGTCGGTTATCACCTCTTCATTTGCCTAAAATCTTTTTACACCAGCCATTTTTTAAAATTTGGAAATAAGAAGAAATCACTGGGAGCCAGATCTGGCGAGTATGGTGGATAAAGCAGTAATTCGTAATGCAATTCAGCCAATTTAGTTGTAGCAATTGCAGACGAATGTGAGGGCGCATTATCGTGATGGAACAACACTTTTTTCTTCATAAAATGCGGTCGTTGTTTTTCAAGTTCGGCATCAAAACGTGTCTGCATAATCAGCATAATACTGGCCAGTTATCGTTTTTCCTTTTTGTAAACAATTAATAAAGATAACACCTTTAGAATCCCCAAAAAACTGTGGCCATGACCTTATTGGCAGAAAAAAGTGTTTTTGCCTTTTTGGGAGCATGTTCGCATGGAGAAATCCATGATTTAGACTGTATTCTTGTTTCTGGAGTATAATGATGTATCCAAGATTCATCTACTGTGACATATCGACGAAAAAATCCTTTGAATTACGTTGAAGACGGCCAGACATTCTTCTGAATTCTTAATGCGAGCGCGCATTTGATCACTATTAAGCAAACGCGGCAACCATTTCGCGGATAGCTTTTTCTTATTGAAATGTTCATGCAAAAATTGTATACCCGTTCGGTTGAGATGTTTACTTCATTAACTATCTCACGAACTTTTATTCGACGATTGCCAATTACAAGGCCATAGAGTTTATTAACCATTTCTGGAGTAGTTACAGTAAATGATGGTTTCGGACGATCTGCATCAACCGTGCTCATATGGCCACTTTTAAAAGCAGAAACCACTTACAAATCATTCCATGGGACGCAGCAGATTCTGAATAATATTTACGTAACTTTTCCTCGGTTTCTTTAATTGTTTTTTCACGTAGAAAATAATGTTTAATCAACACTAGAAATTATTTTTTTCTCCATATTTACACAACAACGAAAACATTTTTCTTCAAATAAGTATAAAACATAATCTATCTGTCAGATTGGTGCCAAATTTTGACAGTAGACCTCCAAAAGACCCCAGGAGCTAGCAACATAATCATTATAGCGAAAGTGTTACCAACCTTTGAAAAGTCACTCTTCCGTCAAACAGCCCTCGTATATGACGCACAAATGATAGAACAGCTAATAAAAAAAAAAGCAATATCTACAAACCACATACAAAGAACCAACCAAGAAGTACGTTAGACAAAATATAGACAAAAGATAAGAAATGTCACACATGCAAAGTCTGACAAAATATTGAGTAAAGGTAGATCAAGAAATGGTCTACAAAAACGACGCACGACAGAACAACGAATTTAAGAAAATGTAAGATCGGCAAAAAACATACAAAGGATTGATCAAGAAATACAAATTTAAACAAAATACAGACTAAAGACAATAAATGATATACATGCAAAGTCTGACCAAGTATTAACTAAAAATAGATCAAGAAATGCGAAAACTCTGACAAAATTGGCAATTCAAAATTTGCCTTTTTGCAAATGCCAAAAATATTAAGATTGATAATATACAATATGTCTCATAACTTCGTGGTATAAATCTAGTATATCTAAGCAGGCTCCTAAATTTATGCGAAATGCAGATAATAGACATATAGACAGATATTCTACAACATCTTCCACATTCGAATTATCTTTCGCTTCTTTTCGATTCTTTTGATTGCTTTTAGAAATTTTGAGCAGAGTACAGTTCTGCGCAATATATTTTCAATGTGTCCGTGAGTTTTTCGAGTTTCTACAGCAGCTTCCAATCTTCATCTTCCAATGTCTTCCAATGTATAATGTCAACACAACAATTGTTGCTATAGGGTTATCCAGCTGGGCTAGGCTAGGCTATAGGCTAATAGGATTTCACATTTTAGTTCTGTGCAATATATTTCCAATCTGTCCAGGAGTTTCTCGAGTTTCTATAGCAGCTTTCAATCTTCATCTTCCAATGCCTTCTAATGTCAAATGTGATTAGGTTTATAGACACAATATGGGAAAATATTGTTTTTAAGCAAAATTTTTCTTCAGAAATGAAAATGTCTGCTGATTTATAAAGAGTACATTACAGTGTACTGTCATTAAGCAATTTGGCAGAAATCTCGTCAGATTCTGGGGTTCGTCTGCAGATAATCTACAAGATCTTCCACTTACGAATTATCTTTCGCTTCTTTTCGATTCTTCTGATTGCTTTTGGAAATTTTGTGCCGAGTACAGTTCTGCGCAATATATTTTCAATTTGTCCATAAGTTTCTCGAGTTTCTACAGCAGCTTCCAATCTTCATCTTCAAATGTCTTCCAATGTACAATGTCAACACAACAATTGTTGCTATAGGGTTAACTAGCTGGGCTAAGCTAGGCTATATGCTAATAGGATTTCACATTTTAGTTCTGTGCAATATATGTTCAACCTGTCCAGGAGTTTCTCGAGTTTCTATAGCAGCTTACAATCTTCATCTTCCATTGCTTTCCAATGTCAAATGTGATTAGGATTATAAACACAATATGGGAAAATATTGTTTTTAAGCAAAATTTTTCTTCAGAAATGAAAATGTCTGCTGATTTATAAAGAGTACATTACAATGTACTGTCATTAAGCAATTTGGCAGAAATCTCGTCGGATTCTGGGGTTCGTCCGCAGATATTCTACATCTTCCACTTCCGAATTATCTTTCGCTTCGTTTCGATTCTTCTGATTGCTTTTGGAAATTTTGCGCCGAGTACAGTTCTGCGCAATATATTTTCAATCTGTCCGTGAGTTTCTCGAATTTCTGTAGCAGCTTCAAATCTTCATCTTCAATGTCTTCCAATCTACAATGTCAACACAACAATTGTTGCTATAGGGTTATCTAGCTGGGCTAGGCTATAGGCTGATAGGATTTCACATTTTAGTTCTGCGCAATATATTTTGAATCTGTCCAGGAGTTTCTCGAGTTTCTATAGCAGCTTATAATCTTCATCTTCCAATGTCTTCTAATGCCAAATGTGATTAGGATGATTGACACAATACGGGAAAATATTGTTTTAAAGAGAAATTTTATTCAGAAATGGAAATGTCGGCTGATTTATAAAGAGTACTGTGTACTGTCTTTAAGCATTTTGGCAAAAATCCCGTCAGATTCTGGGGTTCGTCTGCATATCTTATACAACATCTTCCACTTCCGAATAATCTTTCGCTTTTTTTCGATTCTTCTTATTGCTTTTGGAAATTTTGCGCCCAGTAAAATTATGCGCAATATATTTTCAATCTGTCCATGAGTTTCTCGAGTTTCTACATCAGCTTCCAATCTTCATCTTCCAATGTCTTCCAATGTACAATGTCAACACAATAATTGTTGCTATAGGGTTATCTATCTAGGCTAGACTAGGCTATAGGCTAATAGGATTTCACATTTTAGTTCTGTGCAATATATTTTCAATATGTCCAGGAGTTTTTCTAATTTTTATCGTAGCTTCCAATCTTCATCTTCCAGTGTCTTCCAATGTCAAATGTAATTAGAATTGTAGACACAATATGGGAAAATATTGTTTTTAAGAGAAATTCTTCAGAAATGGAAATGTCTGCTGAATTATAAAGAGTACATTACTATGTACTGTATTAAGCATTTTGTCAAAATTCTCGTCGGATCCTGGGGTTCGTCTGCAGATAATCTACATCTTCCACTTCCGAATTACCTTTCGCTTCTTTTCGATTCTTCTGATTGATTTTGGAAATTTTGCGCAGAGTACAGTTCTAAACAATATATTTTGAATCTGTCCATGAGTTTCTCGAGTTTCTACAGCTGCTTCCAATCTTCATCTTCCAATGTCTTCTTATGTCAAATGTGATTAGGATTATAGACACAATATGGGAAAATATTGTTTTTAAGAGAAATGTTTCTTCAAAAATGGAAATGTCTGCTGATTTATTAAAAATACATTACTGTGTACTGTCATTAAGCACTTTGAGACACAGAATTAGCAAGATTACATAGTGCAAATACATTGGAGCAGAGTTTGTTTGCCAGAGCTTTTCCGTGTTCATTGAAGATCAAATTCGAATCCAAATGAACCCCGAGGAGTTTTACAGACTGTGGCAGTTCTTCAATGTGTTGTTTCAAGGTAAAAAGCATGTTGATTGTTTTGTTATTGTTCAGATGAAGTCTGTTAGCCCTGAACCATATATTGGACTTATCTTGGGCTGCTTGATTGCGCTGTTTCACTGTCACGGGTGATTCGTCAGAGTTTAAAATGACTGTGTCGTCTGCGTATAAGATTGTTTTTTACTCGTCTAAGTATAACGAGAAATCGTTAATAAATATTTTAAAAAAAGCAGTGGCCCTAGAATGGATCCTTGAGGAACATCGTGCTTGACTATAATAATCTCAGCAATAGTATTACCGATTCGAACGGCTTGGCATTTATTCGTAAGATAAGACTTGACTAGTTTAATACAAGCCTCACTGAAATCGTATAAAACTAGTTTTTTAAGTAGTAATTTCAGATCAACGCAGTCAAACGCCTTGGATAAGTCCAGAAAGGTAGCTATAGAGAATTTGCCTTGCTCAAAGGAATCAATCAAGCTCCCAATCAAAGAGAGAATAGCATCCGATATAGAAAGTGCTTTGCGAAATACAAACTGACTGCTATTAAACAGTCTATTCGACTCAAAAAAATCAGCTATCTGACCAAATATCACTTTTGTTTTGGCAAAAATATCTATGAGCAAGATAAAAGGTCAAGGCGGGACTGTAAATTCTGCATTTCGATGTCTAAAAATATCAATACTTGATATCGGTCTAAAATTATCCGCATTGGATTTGTCGCCTTGTTTAAGGATGAGAATAATTGCTGCTAACTTAAGTTCATCAGGAACTATGCCTGATTCAATGCAGTGATTAATTAAGTGAGTCAATGGATCCAGGATGGCCTCTTTGCTAGACTATAACAGATCTACCGTTAGCCCATACATGTCTCTGCATTTGCTATTTTTCAGAGACATCATTGTGGTTCGAATTTTGGTGCTACTTACTAATTTGAAGTTAAAAATATGTTTGTTACTATTTATGCTATTCCCAGATATGCTATTCCCATTGGATCTGTGTCTGAAGCTGGAATTGAATCGACAATTGCATTCACTTGGTCAATGTATGATTCGTTAAAGCTTTGGGAAGAGATGTAACTGCAACCATCACAGATATTAACATTTTTTCTGTCCCTATCGATGACCTGCCACATTGCCTTCAACTTGTTAGCAGAGTTGTTAATTAAGTAGTCATTTGATTTGATTTTGGCAGATTTTATTGCCTATTGGTACGATTTTTGTAATAATTGAAATGTTTGTTGAGTACTGTGCCCCTATCAATGACCTGCACATTGCCACATTGCCTTCAACTTGTTAGCAGAGTGGTTAATAAAGTAGTCAGTTGGTTTAAATTTGGCAGATTTTAATGCCTCTTGGTACGATTTTTGTAAGAATAGAATTGTTTCTTGAGTACTGTGTTATTAATGCTACCTTCACTTAGTAAATGGACCGTGTCTTTCATGTGATTTAGCTCACTGGCGAACCAATGTACCGTGTGTGCCTTAGATGTCGTGCTTTTGACATCTTTTTTGGGAAAAGCAGCCCTCAGACTTGTCATAATTCTGCTATGGAAAGAAATTTGATGTTTCAGTCATTAATATCTTTCAGTTCCTCCCAAGGTGAATTTGAGAGTAGTTGAAAAAATAAGTGTTTTCCATTTTCAGTAATTGGAGTGAATGATTTACTATGTGAATTAGTCGGTCCAAGTACTGGGAACGGAATCCTAAATGGTATACCTGAATGATCAGATGTCAATGCTTTCATCACGCTTGTCGCCACATTAAGGAATCTTAAGTTAGTAAAAACATTGTTAAGTGTGTTATTTAGTCTGACTGGAAAATTTACGGTTTTATAAAAACCATAGGTACGGAAAATTATACCCTAACAAATACAGGGTGTCCTAATAATAGTGGGATTGCATGGGTATCTTTCTTATTCTTAAAGCTAGAGATATGGTAAAATGGGCAATATTCTGCAGTTTTATATGCTGGTTCAGATTAGGATGAAACATTTTCTAAAGTCGGAGCAGTTTAGAAGTTATTCTAAAGAAACTACTAATCGCTATTTTCTAAAAACTCCGATATATTTATAACTATTAAAGATGCGGAAAAAAGTTTAAGGAGACAAAAGGAGACAAACAATTGCCACATAATTATAAAACAATAGCTCTAACATCTCCTCTTAGCAAAATAGTCGAAACCATAATAAAAAATAAAACAAAAGAACATGTACAAGAACACAAGGTCATAAACAACCACCAATATGCTTACCCGAAATACTCGGGAACTACATCAGCAATATATGACTTTGTCACAGATATCACTAAACAGTTGTAACACAAAAGAAATGCAGTCGCCACATTTATAGACATAAAAAAATCTTCGATATCTTTGGCAGAAAAAATCTAATATCGAAACTAATAGACATAAATATGGAGAACAAAAACATAAAACGAACTCACTCTTATATGGAAGGCAGACCACAAAGAACACGTATTGCAGAAGAGAAACATAAAATAAAGAATAGAATTAAGCAGCCTATACTTGGGTTGCCGAACAGATATAGTAATTAAAATAGCAGGTGGTTGCGTAGAACGATATGCGCTGAAGTCTGATTTATGCTATGTTATGCTACCTGACTTTAATCTTCAGTCTATTTTGCAACTATTAATAATAATAAACAACAAATACAAACAAAAATGAACACATGCACAAGCTAAGAGAAGTTTGCTGCAGTGGAGCTGACTATAGGGTTGACGTTGCCTAAAGGTTATTTATTTGGCTTTGTACATCCGACTTCCTCATTCTGGCGCCTCTTTCAAACCAACCAATCACAAGCTGCTAATCAAACAACGCGGGTAAAAGTGGGCGGTTGTATTACTATATCTGTTCGGCGACCCAAGCACAATTATGCTACACAAAATGAAAAATAGAAGAACAAAGAGCAAAATCAAGCTAATCACGAGTCAAGACACGCACAACCACCGTACCAGAGCACATACTCTAATTTTTCTAAACTGGCGTTCACGTCATTAAGCAGCTGTGTGATGAGGTTTTTTCGTACCAACGTGACTGTTTTCGAGAATATGCATAACAATAGTTTAAGAATCGAAATTAATCCGAGGATCATTTGTTACATAACACTGATCACCGGTGGTTATAAATATGTGACGTACCTGAAGGGCAATCAGCGCGTTAGGCCGTGGAGCGAGTGGAGGGTCCCTTCGAAGCAGTGACGAGGGCCAGGCTCTCGGTGTCAGAGAGTGGGGGGGTTAAAAAAGGCTCCACGTAATTTTAACCTCGTCGCTACTTCGTCGCAAAGGGTGGCTCCACCCTACCTGCGTGGGTGGACGGCAGACAGTCAGCGAAGTTCAGAAATCACGAACTGTCACAACGCTGACCATTTGGCGCCAACACCACCAGATTTAAATCTCGCAGTGAGAATAAAAAACTGAAACTGAAATAAATGCCCGATCGAGAAAACGTGGGGGGAACAAAAAATAACAGGTGTGAGTTTTGTAGTGTAAAATATCGGCGTTTATTCACACAAACGACGGACACCGTGTCTGCGCTCCTGAAATAAATACCTCCGCACGCAACCCTTTCACGCAGGGTTCACTCTATTCGGCCGAGTATAGCAAGCTCCTAATCGCGCGATTCAAAGGGCCGACGGAGAGACCTTTCTCTTACACAAGCGCAAAGCACGTACGGCACGCAACACGTAAACGCAACTCTTACACAAAAGAATAAACAATATGTCAATAAGGAATTAAACGGAGGTCTGGCTCAATTGAGACCACAAAAAAAAAGTATCAATATCTATATATATATATCTGGATATCTGGATCTATATCTATGTATCTGGCCTGTGTTTTCTGGTGGTCGTCGCTGGCGGCTGGCTACAGCTCCGGGAGGGCGACGGTTTGCGTCGTAGACGCCTGGTGCTCGATTCGCGGCCTCCAGCCAAGAATGGTTTGGCCAAGCTACTTAGCCCGTAACAAAACGCTCAGGTGTTATGAGCGTTTTAGTCCTTTGCCCTGTACTTGGTGCCTCAATCCCCTCAAGGGTGGTTAACTGAGTCCCCGTTGATTATCCCGTAAACCGGATGGTGGTACACCTTATCTCAACGGTTCTTCTGGCACGGTCTGTACTGGACACGAGGTAGCTGAGTTCTGCTCATGGCGGCGTCTCGCCGGCGAATTTAAAAATCGCTCACAGGGGAAACGCGTCACCACAACAAAAAAAATGCGAGCACGGTTGTCTACAGTGCAGGTCCATGCGCCAATTAATTATTAAAATGCAGTTTCTGCCAAAGCCGTTTTCGGACCGTTACAAATTGGCAATCGGTGTATTAACCGCGCACACAATTTTCGCCTGCCAATCATGTAATAAATCATGGTATGTTGGCGGCCGTGATATTTTTTCGGCGACGATGCCAAATCTTTTTCACTAACACATGCTCATACATGTGTGTATAACCAAACTTATTTGACGTTTAACTTGTTACATTTGATCGATTATTACAATGCATATTTTGCCATTGTAAATGTTAAACCATAACCACAAGATTGATATCTGTACGATAAACGACAGAGAAGTCGACGAATTTGATACGAACCGCGCACAAGATTGCACGGGCGCAACAGCTGATTGCAGCCATTTTTAAATACCCAGGACAGCTGGCAACCTTGTAAAATTGTGTCATCATTATTATGATTATTATTTTGATGACGTGAACATAAGTTTAGAAAAATTAGAGCATACTAAATGTGTGTATATGTATGTAAGAAAATAAAAGTAAGACACATATCGAAACAAGAAATGCAGCAGTCACAAAGTAGCAATTACGTAAATACAAGCTATTCAATATTTAAATAATTATTTGTAATGACTTGAAGACGTATTGATTTCTCTCTGGTTAAGGCGTCCTTACATCGGTGAATAGAGAGCTTCGCCCACGCACACAGACAGACTTTGTTACTGTGCACGTGCACTGAGTCTCAATTAATTACACGGCATAACGGGGCGCGGTTGACATTCGAAATTATAATTAATCACGGCGATTATTCGCGTGTTGTAATTTATGTGTTGTCCTTAACACTCTCGCCGCCCCCATGACCATCAGTAGCCCCCTCGCGGTGCTATTTATCAGAACGGTTTTATGGGGCGGTGGGGGGTTATGGGGCTACGTGTGCCCCCCATGGTTCGGGTAATCTGCGTAATTGATGTGGGGAGGGGTGTTATGGGGCAACGTGTGCCCCCCATGGTTCGGTTAATCTACGTAATTGATGGGGCGGGGGGCGTTATGGGGCAACGTGTGCCCCCCATGCTTCGGTTAATCTGCGTAATTGATTGCCAATTTTTTATAGGAGGTGATTTTTCACGTTTCCGCAACACAAAAAAGTACGTTTCAGCGCCCCAGGGGATGATTAGGAACTCGATAGTTGCGAGCGATACAATGGGCAGCTTTTTCTGCGCTTTACAGCGATGTTTCACAAACTTTCCCGACGGCGAAGCTGTTCAAAATACACTCTGTTCTAATTAGTGTGGAATTAGAACACTGATAATTACCAGCCACATTTCGCACACTTTTGATTGCGTTTGATTTCTATCAAGAAATAGAATAGAAATAGAATAAATAGAATAGAAAAGATTTCATCTTTTCCCAAATATGAAAATTATTAAAACATGACGTTACACGCAGATGCTTTTGATAAAATGATAGATGATCAGTCCACCTTCTACCATAATGGTGAAGGTGTATTGTTTTCTTTTCACGTTTCCTTCTTCTGTTACTGTTTTTCGTTCATTAAGTACTTCCATTTAGTCCTGACCTACTCTAGTTCTTTCGCTTCTTTCCATGTTTTCCCTCTTTCTTCTATTATTGTTCTCATTCTGTCATCCCATGTCTTTCTCGGTCTTCCTTTCCTTTTCTTTTTGTTTGGCTTTGCTTCTTATATATATATATATATAACGTTACGTTTGTTAGGAGCACAATTCCTGGGCGTACAAATTTTTCGCCATTTTCAATTGCTCTCTAATCATATAATAATATGGGCGTATACATATTCTAATTACTCATGCGTCACTTACTTATTGGGTCTACATTACCACCATGTGACTTGTCAAGATGGCCCAATCAGACAGGATCCCCTGATTTCGCATTCCATTGCCGGGTCACGAGTTCATATAAATAATAAAGCCTTTTAATACACCAAATATAATTTAATTGGAATCACAACTTACCAGGGGGCTTTCCGCCCTTCACAACCCCCTGCCTAGCATGCTAGGATTTCCGTTGTCATCGCAGTGGATTGCAGAATTACAAAACTTAACCATTTTACTGAATTTGATGATTCATCTGGGCCAACACTTCTAATTTATTTCGTACCAATCATACCCATTTAAAACACACATTCAATCACAAAACCCATTCTAATTTTGGCGCCATTTATTCCAACAGACATTCGTAATACGTTCTTAATCGGACGGTAATAGCGTATTTGAAAACAGTACAATTTTTGTTAAACTCAATTCTAATATACGATTTTCTATTTGGGATACAGGTTCTGGATGCAATACAACTAACTACTCTCAAATCTAATGTCTAATTAATTGTAACTGAATTCCCTAATATGTGTACACATTGCGCATTATATCGAGGCGCATATAGTTTCCGCATGTTCATTCATACTTATATTTATTTCTAGACTTAACGCTTATTAATTATAATCTGGCGCTATTGTTTTTACATCCCATAATTGGAAGAGCATTTTTATGCTACTTCAACAATCTATTATACTTTGGCTCATGATTGTAAGGGCACCAACGTGCGGCTTAACAATCTATTATACTTTGGCTCATGATTGTAAGGGCACCAACGTGCGGCTTCAACAATCTATTATACTTTGGCTCATGATTGTAAGGGCACCAACGTGCGGCTTCAACAATCTATTATAATTTGGCGCATGATTGTAAGGGCACCAACGTGCGGCTTCAACAATCTATTATAATTTGGCGCATGATTGTAAGGGCACCAACGTGCGGCTTCAACAATCTATTATAATTTGGCGCATGATTGTAAGGGCACCAACGTGCGGCTTAAACAATCTATTATACTTTGGCTCATGATTGTAAGGGCACCAACGTGCGGCTTCAACAATCTATTATAATTTGGCGCATGATTGTAAGGGCACCAACGTGCGGCTTCAACAATCTATTATAATTTGGCGCATGATTGTAAGGGCACCACCGTGCGTCTTCAACAATCTATTATAATTTGGCGCATGATTGTAAGGGCACCAACGTGCGGCTTAAACAATCTATTATAGTTTGGCGTATGATTGTAAGGGCACTAATGTGCGGCTTAAACAATCATCTCGCACCATATTGAATATCGGTACGCATAACATGCCAATGAAGCAATATTTATATGGAGAACCCCGTATTCATCTCACGTCATTATTATGACGCCGCTCTGTATATTAATACAGGAGCTCCACAATCCTTTCTGGGTATATTCCGGCAAAATATAAAATTCAGCACAGACCTTAATTATTGCCATACTCGAATTATTCCAATAATTAAACACCAATAGATCACACACGTGTACACACATTCACCGAGAACGTATTATCAGATCCATCCTAATTCTTTTACGCCCCCGAGTCAACTGTTCTCGCTCCGAGTTCACCCCCAAGCAGCGTCCCTGTTGTCTCTCTTTATAACTCGCTGCCTCTGTCTGGCGCGCGCCCCGCCAACTCGCGCCGGCTTGCCTTAATAATGCCTTCTCCATTGTGAATTAATCGATCATCAGCTCCTCCATTTATTAATTAATTAATTAAGGACCAATCACATAAAAGTGGTTGTTACACGTTCTTATTTTTTACTTTACCTATTTTATGGGTGTTGAATATTTACGTATTTACTTGTTTTGTAACTCCTTATTATTTCTCTTATCTCAGGGTCAATGGTAGGTTCAATCAGAACTAAATAGAGTCTTGTTCAAATGCTTTAACGAATTAATAATAACCAAAAACCTTAAAAACGTCTAATATAAAGTGAACTAGTCAAACAAATCCAAAACAATAGAAAACAAAATTATATTAAACAAAACTAATAAACTATGACCAACATTAACAAAATAAATCCTATATACACAAGCTAACTTATGTGAGAATATGATTCTTGTAATTTACGCAAACTCTATACTTGCAGTTATCTTCTTGCTTTTGGTCCCTTGATTAAGTCGTCCTCTTGTCCCTGCGTTCGTCTTCTGATCCTTTGTTGATTCGCACAAAAGTAAACAGCTACTTTTGTGTGCGAAGTTTAGCGGCTTGAAGTCCTGATTTTCGAATATCTCCGTCACGGCTCCTATCTTGTTGAAGTCTTCTCCTTGTTGACTGCCTTTTTCCAGTCCTATGTCCAATCGTTGAACACGCGTTAATTTTATGTAAACTATTAGTATTAGGGCAACATCACGACCCTCGACCCATTACCGTCTCCCCTGCTCGCCGTTCACCCTCTACCCTCGACTCGTCAATCTGTTTCTTGTTGATTATTTCCGATCTTCAATTCTTCAATCTCACATGCGTCTATGCACGTCACCTGTCACCCGTGGTAACCGATCAACAACCTCCATCCGCGGATCCATAAACCTTGCGATTTTATGTGTCCATAAAATGTCTTACACATTTCTCTGTAGATTTGGGCCTATTTGTTCACATTCACATTTACAATATTTACAATAATTTTAGTTAGCTTGTGCCCTTAAGATTAAGAGAGCGAAACTACAGGACGTACTAAACGAAGACCTACAAATCCTAAGCGACTGGTGCACTAAAAATACACTCACTATAAATGAGACTAAAACGAATTACATGCAATTTAGCCCTGACAAACTAAACAACCAAATAAACATAACTCTAAACAAGATCAAACTAACAGAGACAACACACACCACTTACCTAGGCCTTACAATTAACAACAAATTAAACTGGAACGAGCACATCAACAAGCTGACAGCGAAAAACGCAACAACCATATATATGCTCAACAAGATCAAGACCTACCTACCAGAACACCTAAATAAGACAATATACCACTCGCTATTCAGCGCAAATACAAACTACCTGATAAACATATGGAGTAATACCACGCAGGGACAACTAAACAGAGTACAAAGACAACAAAACAAAATCCTCAAACTCCTATATAAACTCCCACACCTAACACCTACCGCACAAGTCTTAAAACACGCAAAAGAAATGAGCATAAAACAGAATATAAAGATGCAAAACTTAATACTAATTCACAAAATCAAAAACAGACTGATCAGGAGCAACATAATACTCACAACAAATCAAGACAACCACATGTACAATACACGAAATAAAGACCATATACGAACACACAGAAACAATATTAAGAGATACCAGTTAGACCTTACTGGAAACGCAATTAATACATACAACAAACTAAGTGAATCAATCAAATCAAGCACCCTAAAAATATTCAAACAAAAGACAACAGCATTAATACTGTCCGAAGACCAGCTCCAATGCCATTAGTCTGGAAGCAGCCCATCCGGGACAGCTATCCAAGGCGAAGAGTGGAGCCGAGGACATATGTTCTTCTTTATTTTTGTAATATATCGACATATGTTCAAATAAACATTTATCCGTAAAAAAAAAAAAAAAGATTATAATTCTATCTAATACCTATCTAATAATAATATTAAATCTATTCTAATTAATCTACTCTACTTATAATACAAATACCATCACTATATATATATATATTATCAAATCCCCATTTACCATTTTAATGGTGTAGGGTGTATAAGTGTATAATTTACACATCAAATTTTGTTTACATTTTGCTTAAACTTTTTCATTTTTATTGTACACAAATTTTGCCCATTCTTTTTTGTTTCGTGCAATTCTTTTGGCTTCTTTCCTTGTGGTTCCTCTTGCTTTCAGCATTTTTTCTATCTCACTATCCCATGTTGCTTTGGGTCTTCCCCTTTTCTTTTTACTATGTGTCTTTGCCTCCCATATTTGTTTTACCGTCCTTTTGCTTTCCATCCGTTGCAGATGGCCCCACCAGCTAAGTTGTCTTCTTTCGATAAATTCTAATATTGGTCTAGTTCCTAGTTCTTTTCTGATTTACGAACTTCTTATCTTGTTTTTGATTGTCACTCTTTTAACTCTCCTAAGGAATCTCATTTCCACTGCTTGGATCTTACTTTTTGCCTTTGGTTCAACACCCATATTTCGCAACCAAAGGTCAATATTGGTCTGTATATGGTTTTGTGTACGTTAATTTTTGTTTTCTTTGATATTTCCCTCTTGTTTACGAATGATTCCATTGCGTAATATGTTTTCATTGCTTTTTCTATTCTATTGTTTATTTCCAATTCTTGATTACCATTAATATGTATATCCACTCCAAGGTATTTGTAGTTTTTTACTTGTTCAATCACTTCGTTTTCCAATGTTATGTCGATCTTGTGTTGTTCATCTCCAATTACCATTACTTTGGTTTTGCTTTTATTTATTGTCATTCCATATTCTTTTAGTGCTTCATTCCAAGTTTTGAGATTTGTGCACAGTTCTTCTTCCTTTCCTGCAATCAGTATTAGGTCATCCGCGAAAGCTCCTTCAGAGATTGATATTCTATATCCTACATGCAGCTTTTTTAATACTCAGTTTTTGCTTTTTATGACCCTCTCTGTTGCTTATTTGCCTCGTCTGTTACGTTTTATTATACTGTAGAATAGTTTTGGTTTTCCGTCCTATTTCTTTCGCGTTTGTCTCCAAAATCATCCCATTGCTTCTGTTTGTTCTTGAGTATTATCTGCTTTACCTTGTTTCTTGCATTTTTATCTTCTTCGTATTTCTCCCTTGTTTTGTTGTTGAGGTATTTTTTCCATACCTGTTTCTTTATTTTTACCTGGTCTCTTACTTCAGTTGTCCACCAGGTTGTTCGTTGACTATAGTTTCGACCGACCAGTCGATCATTTTCAAACATATGTTTGAAAATTACATGACAAAGTAAAAATTGCATTATTTATTTATACATAATGTAAAACGAAGTAAAAGCCTCCAGTGTTAATAAAATTAATACTTCATTTATTAATATTTGTTTTATCGATTTTCAACTCAATTATTGCTAATTTGAAGCCAACATTACAAAATCGTCTGAGTATATGTCTCTTTATTATGTTTTCCATGAACATTGTATGTGTAATCGTTTTATATTATTATTTTTTTGTAATACCTCTGTGTTATTGACAATTATCAGTACTGCCTGCTTGATCGATATGAATGACAGGCGTAAAGGCCTTGGCCGTTATAATAACGGCCGTGGACGTTATTTAAATGACACCGCAAATTTATGAGCAATAAAGTCTTCATATTCTTTCTCATACCTGCTGCTGCTTTTTTGGGGAAGTAAATCGATTGTGGCAGCATTTGCTTCATTTAGTACATCTTCGGGCATACCACAAAACGAAGAACTTTGCACATCTGACATTATTTTTCTAATTTCACTTTGATTTGTTTGTTTGTATTTGAACCGTTGATGTTGCTATGGTATCAAATTGCGCCTGGATAACTAGTTTATTAATTTTGAAATTTAATATTGATAAATTGACCAGTTTTTGTAATTTAGGTATTACAAAAAGTATCGAACAACATACGGCCGATATGCAAATAACAGGCTTGGTGAAACTTCAACCCGCGCCTGTTATTTGCTACATATCGGCCTAATGGCGTTATATACTATAATGTGTTTTTATTAACGAAATTTTGAAAATTGCTGTGAATTTAGAAACAAAATTTTAACAAATTATATCCAAATCGAAAATATATTTACTCGCTTCATTTTTAAAATTATGTTACTCCTAAATGATCCAAATTCACTTAAAATAGTTTCATGTCTTTGCCTACACCTTACTCGGACTGTAAATCCAATTCTTTTAAAAACTAAGTAGTTGCAGGCTACATTCTTATGACCACTGACTTTCTAATAAGTGTCATAATTAGCTTGAGTAGTCTCATAAGAGATAGTCCCGTATATGCGTTTATGATAAAATGTCTTACCCTAATAGATTTTTGAGCAATTCAAATTCTCATAATGCTAACAGGTAATCCCATGTACTGTTAAATTGTGCGTACACGTTCAGAACCTCGATATGGATGAATCCATGAAAGCAAATTTTCCAAGTATGGTGGGTCGGTAATTAGCCATAGCAGCAGAAACAGATCATCGCTAAATAAATTATTAACCGCAATAACTTTGTGCAAAAATACTCATCATTTCCTCAAAAAGTGGAGTTTTTAATAGTAGAGTTTTATTAAGTTTACTATCTAGAAAAAAATGTGTCTCGAATGTGTTTATTTTTGTTTTAAAAATAAAATAAAATTTAGAAAATTAATATTTTTTATATTTTTGAAAAAAAAAACAAGCAAAGAAACTCGACCGAATGTTAATGTTAAATTAATTATTTTATTGTTGTCTTCCTTCTTTGTTGGAGTAGTTACTCGTAGTTTTTGTGTTTAAATATAAAGATGTATTTTTTCCAAGTATGGTGGGTCGGTAATTAGCCATAGCAGCAAAAACAGATCATCGTTAAATAAACTATTAACGGCAATAACTTTGTGCAAAAATACTCATCTTTTCCTCTAAAAGTAGAGTTTTTAATAGTAAAGTTTTATTAAGTTTACTATCTAGAAAAAAATGTGTCTCGAATGTGTTGATTTTTGTTTTAAAAATAAAATAAAACTCATTATATTTTAATGAGATAAATTATTAATGAGATTAATAAATTAACATATTTTGAAAAAAAAAACAAGCAAAGAAACTCGACCGAATGTTAATGTTAAATAATTTTTTTTATTGTTTTCTTCCTTCTTTGTTGGAGTAGTTACTGGTAGTTTTTGTGTTTAAATATAAAGATGTATTTTTTTTGTTTTTATTATTTTTATTATGCCTTCTTCACCTGACAGGTCTGCTTAGTGTCTGCTATCTTTCAGCCATCTTCAGAGGTATTATTTTTTTGAATTCAATATATACTATATTGGATCAGATTTTTATAATTGTTTTTACTTCGATAATTTTTTTCGATAAAATCAATATTAATACATGAAGTATTAGTTCCTTATAAGTAGAAATACAATTTTTAACTTTTTTTTAAATTAAATGTTCGAATTGCCGAACTGGCAATAACTTAAACGAGTTTTAAAACATACAATAGAAAAATTAAAGATTCAATAGTAAACTTAATAAACATTGCAATTTAAAATTCCACATTTCAGAGGAAATGATAAGTATTTTTGCAAAAAAATGAATTAATAGCTCTACGAAAGTTGGGAAAAAGAAAAAAAAAAACGAATTCCATTAAAAATGCCAATGGCGTCATTAGTCAAAGATTTGTTCGCTTTCTTTGAGGTTTTTCCACATTTGTTATAAATTTTCTGTTTTCGTTGCTATTTGTGTTGTATTTTTTGTAGTTCTCTCTCCATTTCTGCTTTGTATTCTGTTTGCGTGTCGTCGTTGTTTAGCTTATAGTCTCTTATTTTGGTGCTTACTCTCGTTTTCTTTCTTTGCTGTTCTGTTTTTGTTATGTTGTTGTTGTTTTCTATTATTTGTGTTATCACCAGGTAGTGGTCGCTACCTATTTCCGGCCCACTTCATACTTTTGTGTCTATTATTTGTATTTTGTAAGTCTTTTTCGTTATTATATAGTCTATTATCGATTTTCTATCTCTCGCTTGTTCTGTTCTGGTGAATGTGTGTATGTTTTTATGTCTGGAGAATGTGTTCGTAATTTTTAGGTTGTCTACTATGGAGAAGTTTAGCAGTCTTCTTCCGTTGTCGTTTCTGGTGTTTTCTCCGTACTTCCCTATTGCGGTTTTGTATGTTGGGTCTTGTTTTCCAACTCTGCTGTTTATTTCGTCTCCTATATATATATATATATATATATATATATATATATATATATATATATATATATATATATATATATATACAGGGTGTCTCAAAATTGACGCCCGTGCTTTTGGGTTTCCATTCAGGGGGCGAAAAGAAATTGAAAATTAAGAGTGGAGCATTTTCCGTCTGTCACTCGTTATACAGTTATTGATAAAAAAAACAAAAAAAAATAACATTTCATATTTAAACTTATTAAAAACTAATAATATTTTTAAAAAACAAGATATTGTCCACATCTGTCAAACTAATTGTCAAATATGACAGTTATGTCTCTAGATTTGACAAAATGAATAAATAAAAATCGTGTACTAACTAATAATATTAAAAAACAAATAACAAATAACAATTAAAAAACAAGATATTGTCCACATCTGTCAAATTAATTGTCAAATCTGAAAGTTATGTCTCTAGAATAGACAACAAAAATAAATCATAATCGTGTACTAACTAATAATATTATGAAATAAGATATTTGCCCCTCGTTATAGAGTTATTGATAAAAAAACACTCTGTCAAACTAATTGTCAAATCTGACAGTTATGTCTCTAGATTTGACAATATGAATAAATCAAAATCGTGTACTAACTAATAATATTATAAAACAAGATATTGTCTACATCTGTCAAATTAATTGTCAAATCTGACAGTTATATCTCTAGATTTGACAATATGAATAAATCAAAATCGTGTTTTGAATTTTGGTCGAAAAAGTTATTGTTTACATTTTTATCAATAACTCTATAACGAGGGACAACATCGAAAATTTTCCACTAATAATTTTCAATTTGTTATGGCCCCTTGAATGCAATCCCAAAAGCACGGGCGTCAATTTTGAGACACCCTGTATATATATATATATATATATATATATATATATATATATATATATAGAAATATTTCCTGCTTCTGCTTCTACTGCTTCTTCTAGTTGTGTCCAGAATTCTTCTTTCTTTGTGGTGTTGTCATCATTGTTTGGCCCATATACCGTTATAATTATGTTCATCTTCTTTGTTGTTTTGTTGGTTACTTTCACTGTTAGTAATCTCTCGTTTGTCTGTTCCTATTTTTCTATGTCGATTTCACTCTTCCTGTATATAAGGCATGCCACTCTTTTTGCTGCTCTCCTTTCTTCTTCCACTCCAATCTATATTAGTATGTGTTCATTTCCAGGTTTTATTATTACTGTTCCTTTTTTCTCTGTTTCTGTTATTGTCAGTATGTCTACTTTCGTTTTTTCAAATTCTTCCTCTAGTTCTAATTCTTGTCCTTTTATATACTTACTTATACTTATTATGTTCCATGTTCCAATACACCATGTTTCGTTTTTATTTACTCAGGCGTTTCCTCATTTTCATTTAGATTGTTTGTGCCCTTATCCTTTTTTCTTGCTGTGTGTTTTCGTTTTCTGGGACCTTTTTCTCCATTCACCGTTATTCTTTTTTGTGTTTTGTGTATATTCCCTTCCCTCATTCCATTACCATGTAATTCCGTTTATGATTATTTTTCTGTATTTAATTATGACCGTTTTTCCTTTTCGTCTTTCCTCCTTTGCGATTATTCTTATTTTTGCATATACCCCTCTTTCTTCTATACTATTTTTTATTATTGAAATATAAAATATTATTATAATTATTTATACTAATTTATTTAGATCTTTAGATTGGAAATCAAAAATAATTTGTATACTATATAAATATCTAATATATCTAGCTATATATATATATATATATATATATATATATATATATATATATATATAACAGACATATAACATATATCTGTATAGTAATAAATTGGGTGGTTAAATCATAGCAAGTATTTATGTTGCGTTTATAACAATTTAGACAGAAGATTGAAAGGTATCAACCCCTTTAACGTAACTATTCATCATAATAATTAAGTTCTATTATTATTACCAATGCAAATACATCAATTATAATTCTGGGTTTGACTATTATGCCATTCTAGAACTATCGAACTATCGGTTGATTTGTAATTACAAACACACAATGTCTGAACATGAATAATTCAATATGTTCTTATTTTTCATTTTAATACATCGACTAATCGAGGGCATTACCATGATCGTTAATCAATAAAATGAATGCATATTGGTTACATAATTTGGAATTGCTATTATTATAAGTAATCATATACAAGGTGTATCTAAATGATTGTAATTACGTCACCATGTATGGTATTAGTATTACTTGTATTGATGTCTAATGAGTATAAATCAAGTTGCCTTTGTCAAAAATAGGACTATTTTTACTGGAGCGGAACAAAAATATTTTACATGGTGAATTATTATAATTATATATTTTTGTTCCTCTCCAGTAAAAATAGTCCTATTTTTGACATAGGCAACTTGTTTTACACTCATTAGATATGAATACAAGTAAAACTAATACCAACACTAATATATAGATGGAAACGTGGACGCTAAACAGGAGAGAAAAAAGTAAGATACAGAGACTAGAAATGAAGTATCTTAGGAAAGTATACAGAGTAACCAGAAAATATAGAATTAGAATCGTAGACATAAGAAGAGAACTAGAAATAACAGAACTAAACAAAATAATAGAAGACAGACAGCTGCAATGGTTGGGACACCTACACAGAAGAAAATACACCAAAATCATATGGCAAACAAAAATAACCGGAAAAAGAAAAGTGGGAAGACCGAAAAAGAAGTGGGACAAATATGTCGAAAATATTATGTAAAGAAGAAGAATATATAACGCCCAAATGAAGAAAAGCACAGGAAACAAGAAGACCTGGAACCTACTAGTAAACGAAAATACAAGAAATTGAAAAACTACAATATTCTACACCCGAAAGGGTAGAAGAATTATGACTATAATCATAATAATAGACATGAATATGGCAATATAACTGTGATACTGGAAAAACAGTATAAGTCAAGAATTAGCATTTTAAGGAAGCGTCGACTTATACCTTTTTTCCCTCCAATAATCGTAGCATTTAAAGTTGTACTAAAACTGCCAGCCTATTTAAAAGCCTTAACTGAATAATGTGACATATACTATTTCAAACACAATGTACAGCATCACTTTCTGAAATATAATTTGACTTAAACTCATTTTCCCAAATTTTCGACTTATACTATTTTTCACACCCATCACAGATAAAAGTTATCTTCATGCTGTTGTCAATTTCTATTGTGGAATTCGATATTTGACTGTTGAAATACAAAATTATTATTAGTTTTAGCAATATTTGTGGTTTCCAAACACATGAAAAGGCTACAATGAAGAATTATTTAAAGACGCACGAGACATTTCACTCATTACTCATGAAGATGGCAAAAAAGCTATCTTCATGCTATTCAAATTTCTATTACGTCATTTGATATTAAACTACTCAAATACTAAATTATTATTAGTTTCAGCAATATTTGTGGCTTCCAAACACATAAAAAGGCTACAATGAAGAATTATTAAAAGTCGCACGAGAAATTTCACTCATTATTCATGAAGATGGCAATAAAAGCTATCTTCGTGCAATTCAAATTTCTATTGTGTTATTTGATATTTAACTACTCAAATACTAAATTATTATTAGTTTCAGCAATATTTGTGGCTTCCAAGCACATGAAAAGACTACAATGAAGAATTACTTAAGGGCCCACGAGTTTAAATATACATTATTTACGTGACATTACTTTTAAAATCGAGGGCATTCTTAAATTGTGTGTACATAAAAATAACCAGATATGCATGAAAATAAACATCCCCAAATGGGGCAGATTACTCCACGCCACAAACAAGCTGTAAACTGAAAATCATGCAGGAATTAATTGAGTAAACGAACTGCGACAAATCTAATAATTGCTCCGCTTTAAATCTGACAATGTTACAAAATGTTTTTCTATTACAAATTGAGGACTATCAGATAATAAAACAATCATATATAGTTATAAATGTAATCAAAGTAAATTATTTAATAAACAGAAACATAAAAAGAAGTGAAGATTTAGAAAACATAATTCATAAATAAAATATATAATCAAAGCAGATATTGAAAATGTGTACCATTTGCTTGTAATCACATTTGCACTCGTCTCCTTCTTAATGTTGAAAATGTTGATTAGCATTTGAGGAGTACAGTCTTTTTGGTTTTCTGGTTACTCTTTTACAGTTCACTCTTTTTACAATGTTATCATCTACAAGTCTACAAATCTACAGGTATCATTTACAATACAATCATCTGTAATGTTGTCATTTACAATATTATCATCTGTAATGTTGTCAGTTACAATATTATCATCTGCAATGTTATTTTTTACAATATTATTATTATATACAAAATTTGAACGTTGTATCTCTTCGTTTGAACCTTTGAAGTTTTTAATGTAAACACTATTTCTTATTATACATCTTCCATCCTCTTTTTCTATTTCGTAAGTTCTTTCTCTTATTTTATTCTTAATTTTTCCTAGTTTCCAAGTGCTTTTAGGCTTTTCTTGGAACCGAACTTGAACGTAGACCTGATTTGTCATAATAAATTTTTGATTTGATTTGTCTTGAATCAATTTTGTTCTTTAGTTTTGTCTTATTTATAATTTGAGAATTTAGTTTGTTTTCATTAATGGGTAAGTTGTCTCTTAAGTATCGTGACATTAATATCTGAGATGGTGTGTAGGTATCATAGACAGGGGTGTTACGGTAACTTAATAAAGCTAAGTATATGTATTCTTTATTTTCTAATGTCTTTTTAATTAATTTCTTAATGGTTTGAATTGATCTTTCTGTAACGCCGTTGGATTGTTGGTGATGTGGGGATGATTTAGTTATCTGAAAATTCCATTCTTTGAAAAATGTTTCATATTCTTCACTGATGAATTGTCTTCCACTATCTGATACAACAATTTTGGGTATTCCATGTCTAGCAAATATGGATTTTAATTTGTTGATTACATTTTTGGAAGTTAGATTTTTGTTCAACGTCATGATTTCGGGATATTTTGAGTGGTAATCCACTGCAATAAGGAATGTTTCACCTTGTATTTCAAATAAGTCATTTCCTATTTTTTGCCATGGTTTTTTAATTATTTTATGATTTATCATAGGCTCTCTTCTATTCGAGTTTGAATATTTATTACATACGTAACATCTATTAATTACATTTTCTATATGTGTTATCATATTAGGCCAATATACTGCAAATTTTGCTCTCGATATGCATTTATTTATACCTAAATGACCTGTGTGTATGTCTTCAAGGACTTTGTTTCTCCATGATTTTGGTATAATGACTCTTTGATTCATATGTATTAAGTTATTGCTTCCCATTGTTATTTCTGACTTTAATTTGTAAAATGGTTTCAATTTTACTGTCATTTTATTTATGCTCTTTGGCCATCCATCCATAATAAAGGTTTTTATCATTTTCAATTCTTCATCATCTTCAGTTGCTTTTATCAATTGTTTTAACCTGTCCTCTATAATTGTTAATTTTTTTTCGATTAGGCATACTTGAGCGTTTAATTCTAAATTATCTTCGAATACTTTATTTACTGTTGCTCGTGATAATGTATCAGCTATTATTAGATATTTGCCTGGTTTGTAAACTAAATTTATTTTATATTTTTGTAATGTCAAAAGCATCCTTTGTAATCTAGCTGGGCATGAGTTTAATGATTTTTTGAATATGGAAATTAATGGTTTGTGATCGGTTTCAACTGTAAACTCTCTTCCATAAACATATTGATAGAACTTTTGTACGCCAAAACATATTGCTAATAGTTCCTTCTCTATTTGAGTATATCCTTGCTAAGTTTCTGTCATAGCTCTAGAAGCATATGCACATGGTTTTTCATTTTGCAAAATTGCTGCTCCTAAGCCTGAGCTAGATACATCAACTGATATTGTTATTTGTTCTCTTGGATTAAAATACTTTAAAATTGGTTCTTGTGAAATTAATCTTTTTTAATTCGTTAAATGCTTTTTCTTGAGGGTGTTCCCATGAAAATATATTGTTATCTTTAATTAAATCCCTTAATGGTTGAGTAATTTCTGATAAGTTTGGAATAAATTTTCCTACATAAGTTATGAAACCTAGGAATCTTTGGACATCTTTTTTATTAATTGGTTTGGGCATTCCTACGATGGTTTCAATTTTATCTTCATCCATTGATATACCTTTATTTGAAAACTTATGTCCTAAATACTTAACTTCATCTAAACCAAATTTACATTTGTTTCTATTAAATTTAACATTTTTTTCTCTAGCTATCTTAAATACTTCTTCCAATATTTTGTCATGTTCTTCTTTAGTCTCGGCATGAATTAAAATATCATCGACATAGATTACTACACCTTTTATATGAAAAATTTCTTGAAAAGTTTCTTGGAATACTTCACCAGCAGTTTTAATACCAAATGGTAGTCTATTGAATTTGTATCTACCATGAGGGGTTGCAAAAGTGCATAACTTACTAGATTTTTCATCTAATGGAATGTTCCAAAATCCACTAGCTGCATCTAATATTGTGAATATTTTTGAACCATTCAAATTTCTTGTTTTTTCGTCCATGTGTGGTATTTTGTATTTTGTCTCTATTATAACTTCATTTAAATCTCTTGGATCTAAGCAGATTCGTAGAGAACCATCTTCTTTTCTAACTAATACATATGAATTTATCCATTCTGAGCTGCCTTGAACTTTTTCTATTATTTTTAATTTTTCTAAATTTTGTAAACATTTTTTAAATTGATCTTGTATAGCAAAAGGTACATTTCTTATTGGATTTACTACTCGTTTTGCATGTTTTTGTATTTCAATGTGATATGGCTTACTTGTTTTACCTATACCTTCAAATACATCTTTATATCTATTGGTTAATTCTTCATAATTTTTAATTTGGTTTTTATTTACTGTATTAATGAATTTAATATCCTCATCATTTTTTATGTTTACTATTCCTAAATGAATACATGTTTTTAAACCTAAGATTGACCCATTATTACTTTTATCTACAAAGAATTCAGATTTCTTGAAACAATTTCCATTATAGTATAAATCTAGATAACATTTTCCCAATATAGGAATTTTATCTCCAGTAAATGTGTCTAAGTTTTCATTAATGTTCTCAATATTTTTTATATTAAATTTACACGCTTTTAATTCAAAGTAGGAAATTATATTGACACTTGCTCCCGTATCTATTTTAAATTTAGCCTTTACATCTGCATCTTCACCTATACCCAACTCTATAATGCAATGATTAAAATTATTGAGGTTTTTGTTTCCATTATTAATTGTGTCTATACTTAAGTGATCATTACAATTATCCGATTGATTCACTTGGTTTACAGATTTATTCCTACATTTATTTGCAAAGTGATTGCCCTTTTTACATTTTAAACATTTTTTACCGTATGCTGGACATTTATTTATCGGATGTGATTTACCACATCTGGAACAGTCTTTAATTTCTCTTTGTACCTGATTGTAATTTCTATTTTCGTTCGATCTTGAAGAATCTTCTCGGAATTTTTGTGTTCTTTTCTTCTGATTTCTTACTTGATCCACTTCTTTGTAATTTCTTGTCTTGTCTCCACTCGTTGATTGTTTCATATCCTGAAGCTGCTGTCTGGATGTTTCGGTTAACACACATGTCTCGATTGCTTTTTCCAGGGTGTACTCTTGATGTTGTAGAAGTTGCTCTCGAACCCTCTCATCTTTTATCCCAATGATTAGCATCGTTTTTATTAATTCCGTTTTAAAATGTTCAGGGAATTCGCACTGTTTTGCTTGGTTTTTTAATGACGTGACATACTGTTCTGTGCTTTCCTCATTTTGGCGGGACGTGAAAAATGTATATCTCTCGTAGGTTAGGTTCTTTTTTGGAATGAAATAGTCATAAAATTTATTCTTTAGTACAGTAATTTTGTCCTTATCATCGTCACTAAATGTGAAGCTATTGTAGATTGCAATGGCTTCTTCGCCCATTAAATGCAGTAAATGTGTACATTGCGTTTTTTCTGGTTTTGAGTCTAATTCTACAGCGGCGGAGTATATTTCATACCTCTGCTTCCATTGTCTCCAATTCTCACTGAGATTGCCGTTTAATTTAATGGGTTGGATTCCTCTGCTTTCCATTTTCACGTCTTCTTTTTATTTCTCCTTTTAATGTCCGTTTAGCTGCGCCATGTTATGTATCTAGGAGTGGATCTAGGAATCGACTGAACCACACAACTGCCATGTGTATTCTGTCTTTATTAAACTTCCATGCGTGGTCGTTGCGGTAGGTTAGACAACCTTCTTTACCTCTAAGGCACATACATTACATACATTACATACATTTCATACATTACATCATTACATCTATATTACATACATCTATTCCAAGGAGTTATGGTTGGGCAAACATTTACGATTTCTGCCATTAACTCTTCCAACGTATGCAGTCTTCTTTGGAAAATTCTACCTTTTAAATATCCAAAAATTGAGTAGTCCAGTGGAGTTAGATCTGGATAGCGTGGCGGCAATAGTCCTTGACTAATTAGTCTATTATCAAAAAAGTCTTGCAGATAGGCTAACGTTGCTCTGGCTGTATGAGCTGTTGCGCCATCTTGTTGGAAATATTCGTTCTGCAATTCTTCATCATCTTATTGGTCCATGAAAGGCTGTACAATTTGTTGCCGATATCTCTCACCGTTTATTGTGCCATGAAAGAATATAGGCCCAATTATTCTACGGCGAGACACAGCTAACCAAATTCCAACCTTCTAAGAATGTAGTAGTGCTTGCACAAAAAGATGAGGGTTTTCTTCAAATATGGTTTTGTGAATTAACATATCCTGATAGGTGTAACCAAGCCTCATCACGGAAAAATGTTAAATTGAGCAATCGGTCATTTAAATTTTCCATAAACCATCGGCAATAACTCAATCGGCGTTGAGGATCCACTGGCAACAATTCTTGCACCACTGAGACCTTATAAGGGTGTAAAATCAACCTCTTTTACACAATTCTATGGCAGATGCTCCAGGTAATTCCAGCATAGCCAATTTATTGGCTTTTGAGGGCTTACTTCAAGTCGTTCACGAACATCTGCAACAACCTCTCCTGATCTTGACAGTCTGCCTGAGGATTTCCTTTTCTGAACACTACCAGTTTCACTTAAACGGTGCACTATTCGTGAAATATGTATTGACAAAACCGAATATTCAAATTGGTGGTCAGGGAACTTTTGTTGAAATTCCCAAACGCACTTTGGAATTGAATAAATTCATTCTTCATTTTCAAATCGTCCATTACGAAAGTAAGCCTCAACAATAAAAGTGTTCTTCTGATCATTTTACATGTGTACATTTTAACAAATTACTGTTATTATGTTGTTTGACAGTTGACAGGTATAGTTGATAGTGACAGTTCTCAAATAGTACGGTATACAAATTTGAAAGGCGGCACAATTGAATTGAAGTGATTACGTAACAACAATCATTTAGGTACACCTTGTAAAATGATTACTGATATAATATGATTCATATTTCATTTAAAAATTATAAACTGTTGCACATATTTAAGATACGTCTTGAACACCACAGCGAGAATCGATGTGACCTGCAGGTCACAGCTGAAGGTTCAATCGACCGCTGTAAAAACCCACTTCAAGCGAGCACAGGAAAGAGGAGTTTTTCGGCGAGCAAGCGGTTTTTAGTGAACCCGCTTTTTGCAGCAGATAATGCGTTTATTTTTGAATGCGCCTTCACCGATAACGAGATCTTTTCACGTCGTTTAACTTCCAGTCAGTTAGCAAGTTTGTTTATAATCGTTTGCGTTTTGTACTTCCTCGAGCGGTTGTTCAAGTTTTACGGTCTGAAAAGATGCAGAAATGGACGGCACTTGAGGAGCAAGCAATTTACTACCTTTTATACTCTAGATACTAATTAGTCAGAAATATAAAAAAATATGTTCAGGCATGCTCACATAAATCTAGTACAAACAATTTGACATTGCCATATAAAATTGCTATTGTAACCTAATTTCTTGTACTAGATTTATAAGAGCATGACTGTTCATACACTGGTTCATAAAACGAAAAAGACGAAAGGTGCAATGCAATGTTATAATCAGGGCTTTGAAGAAGAAACCGGAAAAAAAATGTTCAAGTATAAAATATTTAATTATAGGTAGAAATCCTTAACACTTTTGTTAATCTGCTGTAGAGATTTTAAAATTTGATGTAGTTTTTATTCATTTGGAAAGCTTTTTATGAAGGGTTTATCAATTAAAAATTTTGTTATTCATTATTTTTATAAATTTATTTTCATCAATTTATAAGTATAAAATATTGAAATATAGGTAGAAACAATCAAAAGTTTTTTTTAATGTCCTGTAGAGATTTTAAAATTTGATGTAGTTTTTATTCATCTTGTAGAATTTTCGTAAAGTTTTGATCAATTTTGATGTTTTTTTATTAATGATTTTATATAAATTGATTGTCATCAATTTATATAAAATAGCACAAGACAGATTTCCCAGCATCACCTTAACTTACATCACTTCCTGAATATCCTGGAAAGCGTTGCAAGTTATAGGTTCTGTCTGTGAATGGAAAGTTGTATTTCCATCGCAGAAAAGTGTTCTATGATTAACACCGATGAATCTCTTATTTGCAATGACTCTCTTGAGGTCGCAAAATCTAATCAGCTGCTGATGCAAATACAGCTATCCGATTCACTGATGCCGTTATCTTTTTATTTTAGACATGAGAGATATCGCCATAAGCCCTATTTTACTCATGTAGGAGAAATAGTAAAGTGTGCACTGGTTAAAGTGCGAAAATATAGTTTTATAGTTTTAAGGCCCTACCTAATTGAATGTTTAAGTGTGCAGCTTGTGCACGTGGAGTACGCATTAATAGAAAACCTGTGAATAAAAACCCTAAAGTCGCTGAGCATCACTATAAACAAAATCTAAAACATGGTTTTGTGTAGAAAAACCTTAAGCGCGTGATGCATGGGCGCAAGCGTTTATAGTGCATCTCTTATGGTGAGGATAGCGCCGAGAATACACAAATCCATAAATGGCGCACCTGCAAGAAAAACCCTACTCACTCAAGCGATGCACTTTTATTAACCTAATGCGTAAAAAATACCAAGGTTTGTGCGCATAAAATAAACCTTACAACAAGTAAGGTTCTAAAATGGGGGTTTTATCGAAGCGTTACAACAAGTAAGGTTCTAAAACTGTTGTTTTTACGAAACCTTACAACAAGTAAGGTTCCAAAAACTGTTGTTTTTTTACTAAACCTTACAACTAGTAAGCTTCTAAACCCGCTGTTTTTTACGAAACCTTACAACAAGTAAGGCCTAAAACAGTTGTTTTTTACGAAACCTTGCAACAAGTAAGGTTCGAAAATGGGGGTTTTATCGAAGCCTTACAACAAGTAAGGATCGAAAATGGGGGTTTTATCGAAGCGTTACAACAAGTAAGGTTCTAAAACTGTTGTTTTTTACGAAACCTTACAACAAGTAAGGTTCCAAAAACTGTTGTTTTTTATCAAACCTTACAACTAGCAAGCTTCTAAACCCACTGTTTTGAACCTTACAACAAGTATGGTCTAAAACAGTTGTTTTTTACGAAACCTTACAACAAGTAAAGTTCTAAAACCACCAATTGTTTTACGAAACCGTACAACGAGTGTACTAAAGGCGCTGTAATACCGCTGTAAAGGGGAAGAAAATGGCGCCAAATGAGTTGGGGCGCAATGGGGGGAGACCTAAAAACCTTGGTTGCGAGGCGCTAATCAAAAAGGGTACTCACTGTGGGGCGTCTTGGAGCTCTTCTCAAAAAAAGACCTACCTTAGAATTTACGTTTAAAGTTGCATTGGCGAAGATCCAGAATTCTGACGTACCTCTTCGGAGCAGCCTGGGCGTGGATCGGAGCGGATGCGATCCCCTGAAGATGTCCAAATCGACCATAACGAGCACTTTCGGCACTACTACGCACTTTTGGTTTAGGTGGGGCCTCTCGCAAGTCAACAAGAGCAGGGAGAGGCTCGCTTACAAAATGACTTACAAGTTTATTGACGCCAGAAGGTAATCTGGACATTGAAAATACTGGCACTTGTTATTTAAACGCACAAAAATTGATAGTTTTCGCGAAAACCATGCATAAATAAATACGGTAATTTATGTTTGACCTGGGAAGGTAATCCCAAGGTGAAACCGCGAAGTTAACACTTGCTGAAAGAAATTTCAAAATTAGTGAGAGAATATCAGTCAAGTGCCCACCTGATTCGAGGGCTCGAGCCTCCGAAGAGGTGGGAAATCTGCGGAAGATCATGCCTCATGATTCACCAAGAAGATTTCTTTGCACTGTTGCCCTGAAAAGTTTATAAAATTCTGTTCAATAATCAGTGCAATAAGAAAGTCTCAATTGTGATTTGAAATGCCAGCACTTAATTGGGCTCAACAAGGAGCCTAAATCCTCGTTCTACAATGCTACACCAGAAATCAATGGGTTATTACAGTATTACAGAAAAATCTCAATCTGGCTCAAAAATGTTGCTTTCTCACGAATTTACATTTTGAACGTACGTATTTTGCAATTTCAATTATTATTTTATTGGGTGTATTAATATTATAACGACTAGGGATATATAAATCTATAATATAATGAAAATCAGGGTTCTGCTAAAATTCAGATACGAATTCCTAAATCTTTGAGAATAAAGAATAGCAAACTATACATTTTTACTGGTTTTTGTTTCTGCTGGTGTCTGGTATAAAAATATGCAGCGCGTTCTGCTCAAATTCAAATAATTCCTAAACCTTTAAGAACAAATATAACAGACAATAACAGAAAACAACATAATAACATAATAACATAATAATAACAGAAATAAAAACAAACAAAAAACGCAAAGAAAAATTTACCAATTAAAAAAGACGAAAAAAAGCTACAATATTGAGCTAAACAGTATCAGCAATAAAAAAACAGTAACAAGTAATAATTATGCAAAGTTATGTAATTTGAGATTTGAAGACTAATTATACTTACATAACATTTTTTTCCACCACAAATGAAGATAGGCATGTACAGTTATGCTCACATAAATCTAGTACACGAAATTAGGTTACAATAGCAATTTTATATAGCAATGTCAAGTTGTTTGTACTAGATTTATGTGAGCATGGCAGTACATCCACTGATAGCGATGGTATTACTATCAGCAGACTGGAATACCGAATGATGGTGAACTACAATGACGAAATGTATGTAAAAATTATGATTTTTTTTATAATTTGAGATTTCAAAATTAATCAAATATTAAATACTTACATGGAATTTGGTCCAACACACAAATATGCATGTATATCCATAGGTATCAACGATATTCTTATCAGCAGACTGGAATATCGAATGAAGGTGAACTGCAACGAGAAAATGTATGTTAAAATTTTGTAATTTATGATAATTGCGCTAAACTTAACGGGTATTTTTGGGGAAACTTTTCATTTCTAGTTCTCAATTTTGCTGCATTACAAATTTAGTTATTATTGATTTGATTGCACACTAAAATTGTGTATACACACTTTTTCTAAACAACATTAAATTAGCGTCAATTTTTATGTATGCAAATCTAACTATTGTAAACAATAACTAATATATAGATTGCTACTAAAAGTTAATCGAATTGAAGGTTCTATACGCATTTACTTAAGTGAATAAAAGCCATCTATGTCATTAATTATAGAGAAAAATTGCAAAGGAATATAGAGATAACTCCAAAACTGGTGTACCTATATCAATGCAATTTATCAGCGATATTTAGTGATATATTATTATTAAATGTGTTGAATTTAATTAATATCCAATGCGTCATTTTAGTGATATTTGAATTTTGCTGTGATCATGTCTTTTTCATTGATATTTTCAAATATTGGTATGGCTTTAACAGCGCTATCTCTAAAACAAGCGTCTCAATATCAATGCAATTTATCATTGATATTCAGTGATATATTGGTATGTAATGTATTAAATTACATTTATACCCAATGCGAGTTTCTTGAGATATTTACGTTTTACTTGAGATTTTCTATTGATATTTTCAAATACTGGTATGACTTCATTAGTGATAACTTCAAAACTAGCGTACCAATATCTATGCGCTTTATCAGCAATATTAAGTGATATATTGTTATTAAATTTTGTTCAAACCAGCTAATATCCAATATGTCATTCTTGAGATACATGCATTTTACTGTAAACATGTGTTTTCTATCGATATTTTCAAATATTGGTATTGCTTTATCAGTGCTATCTCTAAAACTAGTGTGTCAATATCAATGCAATTTATCAATCATATTTTGTGATATATTGGTATCTAATCTGTAAAATTGTATTTGAACCAATAGGAGTTTTATGAGATATTTGCTGTTTACTGTGATCTCATGTGTTTTTTATTGATATTTTAAAATATAAAATGCTTTATTAGTTAGTATTAGTAAGTATTGCTACTAATTTATCTGAGATAATATCTAAATTCGACAGAATATTTCACCCAATTGATATTATTACTACAAAATTACTACAAAACAATTGAGCAGTGTTTTTATTTTTATTTTCAAACATTGGTATGACTTTATTAGCGATAACTCCAAAACTGCCGTACCTATATTAATGCAATTTATCAGCGATATTTAGTGATATATTATTATTAAATGTGTTGAATTTAATTTATATCCAATGCGTCATTTTTGTGATATTTTCATTTTGCTGTGACCATGTGTTTTCCATTTATATTTTCAAATATTGGTATTGCTTTAACAGCGCTATCTCTAAAACAAGCGTGTCAATATCAATGCAATTTATCATTGATATTCAGTTATATATTGGTATGTAATGTATTAAATTGGATTTATACCCAATGCGAGTTTCTTGAGATATTTGCCTTTTACTGAGATCATGTGTTTTCTATAGATATTTTCAAATATTGGTATGACTTCATTAGCAATAACTTTAAATATAGCGTATATCTATGCGCATTATCAGCAATATTAAGTGATACATTGTTATTAAATTTGTTCAATTTAATCAAGATGCAATACGTCATTCTTGAGATATTTGTATTTTACTATGAACATGTGTTTTCTATTGATATATTCAAATATTGGCATTGCTTTATTAGGTAAGACTTTAGGTAAGCGTTTGGTAAATTTTAATATTTACACCCAAAATTTTGAAATATGTTCTGGTCTGTATTACATATCAGATAATCTGGCAAATTTCAAGAGTTGCAGTTTCAAATTTCAGAATTCCAGAAAAATATTGAAAGATGCTCAGTATTTAGAGTTTTACAACTAAACCCTACAATGTTTAGTTTTTGATAGTTGCTATTACAAATTGAATGGATTTGGATAATTGCGTTTGAAAATACGACACCTTTCGACGGTTATAATGTTGAAAACTTGACAAATTTTCACGACTTTAGGTAAGCATTTGGCAAATTTTGATAATTACACTCAAAATTTTGAAATATGTTTCGACCATTACATATTTTACATTACATTTCGATGTATTACATATTATAAAATCTGGCAAATTTCAAGAGCTGCAGTTCCAAATTTCAGAATTCCAGACAAATTTTGAACGATGCTCAGTAATTAGAGTTTTACAACTAAACCTTACAATTTTCAGTTTTTGATAATTGCTATTGGAAATTGAATGGATTTGGATAATTACGTTTGAAAATATGACACGTTTCGACGGTTGAATGTTGAAAACTTGACAAATTTTCACGACTTTAGGTAAGCATATGGCAAATTTTAATAATTACACTCAAAATTTTGAAATATGTTCCGATCTGTATTACATATCACAAAATCTGGCAAATTTCAAAAGATGCAGTTTCAAATTTCAGAATTCCAGAAAAATTTTGGAAGATGCTCAATATTTAGAGTTTTACAACTAAACCCTACAATGTTTAGTTTTTGATAGTTGCTATTGCAAATTGAATGGATTTGGATAATTGGGTTGAAAATTTGACACATTTTGACGATTATAATATTGTAAAATTTACAAATATTCACAACTTTAGCATTTAGCAAATTTCGATAATTGCAGTATTACATATCAGAAAATCTGGCAAATTTCAAGAGTTGCAGTTTCAAATTTCTGAATTCCAGAAAGAAATTGAAAGATGCTCAGTATTTAGAGTTTTACAACTAAACCCTACAATGTTTAGTTTTTGATAGTTGCTGTTGCAAATTAAATGCAATTGGATAAATATGTTTGAAAATATGACACGTTTCGACGGTTATAATTTGGTAAACTTGACAAACTTTCACAACTTTAAGTAATCATTAGGCCAATTTTGATAATTACACTCAAAATTTTGAAATATGTCTCGATCATTACATATTTTACATTACATTTCGATGTATTACATATTAGAAAATCTGGCAAATTTTAAGAGTTGCAGTTCCAAATTTTAGAATTCCAGAAAAATGTTGAAAGATGCTCAGTATAAAGAGTTTTACAACTAAACCTTACAATTTTTGTTCTTGATAGTTGCTATTGCCAATTAAATGGATTTGGATAAATACTTTTGAAAATATGACACGTTTCGACGATTATAATTTTGTAAACTTGAAAAATTTTCACAACTTTAGTATTTGGCGAATTTTGATAATTACAGTCAAAATATTGAAAGATGATCAGATTTGTATTACAGATCAGAAAATCTGGCAAATTTCAAGAGTTGCAGTTTCAAATTTCAGAAATTTTCACAACTAATGCTAATAGTTTGACAGATTCTGAAAATGACAAGAACAAATGATAGATATCAACTAATACAGTTGTAAATTTGATACAATTTCGAATGTGAAGTCGAAATTAACAGATATTGATGATTTTATTTGAAAAAATAACAAATTTTAATAATTTCAAATGAAAATTTTTGAAATTTAAAGATTTTATGTTGAAAAATATGTAATATCATATCAAAAGATGTGGTAGTTGTAGTTGTTTTTAATGTGACTGTAATATCTTCATAATTTTTATAGAGAAAAAAAACTTATGTCGTATGAAAACATCAACTGTTATAATTGTAAATTTGACAAAATTTCAAAGCTGAAAGTGAAAAATGAATAGATTTTAATGGTTTCATTTGAAAACTTGATAAATTTTATTGAGTTCAAATGCAAATTTTAGAAATTCAAAGATTTTATCTTCAAAAATATGTAAGATATTAAAAGTTGTGTTAGTTGAAGTAGTTTTTAATGTGACAGTAATATCTTCATAATTCTTATAGAGAAAAAACTTATCTCGAATCAACTGTTATAATTGTAACTTTGACAAAATTTCAAAGCTGAAGACTCAAAATAGGATGGAATGAAACGATTATAAAAATACTCGAAAAAAAAAGGAATGTCACAAGGAGAAGCAAGGAAACTACTAAGAGAAGAGATAAATGGAAAAAAATGAGTAAATAAAAATAAATAGTTAACAGTAGAATAGGACAAATAGGATGTAAATAAAATAACACTGTACAGAAAACGACAATACAGCAAGGTAAAATGGCAATTGATTAAATGAAGTAAATTAATTTAGTAACTGCAGAACATTTTCACTTCAATTGATGAGTGGCATTCATGAGGATTTCGGGTAGAGTTGGTATAAATCATGATTTAAAAAAAAAATCAATGATTTAAAAGAAAAATCAAATAAATCACGACTTATTTGATGTTTTAAATATTTCTGATCAGTTTTTGCCAGGGTATATATGATTTATATCAATTGACTTACATCACAATTTAAATCATGTAGTTTTTTAAAAATAAATTCTTGAATTTGGACAAGAATTGATGATTAAAACAAATTTCTGTGCATCTGTACCATGCAGTGGTGCGTTATGGCTTCATGGGGCCCTGGTCAAATTTTTTTAATTTGGGGCCCCCAATGTAATTTTGTTGTTGTTTGTTAAAAAAAAAAAATGAGTATTGATTTTCTCCGGGACCCTTCTGACGTTGGGGGTGGGGGGTAAGGGAAATGACCAATTTTCCCACAGGATAACGCGCCACTGCCTCGCTTATAGAAGATATCAATGATCAGAGAATATCGGCGGCAGATATATAGTATGTATCACTGAATACATCTAAAATACTTCTAAAATGTTCTCCTTTACATCCAAATATATTTACTTGGCGAAATTTTATAATACTTGCATTCAATTTGGTGTTAAGACTTATATCATCGTTATTCTGTGTGTCTGTGGTTTGCCGATATTAAAGGTTAGAAGTTTCAAATCGACCCTATGATTTGGAAAGTGTATTTCATAGAAGTGGCAATGCTTAAAGTCACCGACAAATGCGCAACTAGAGATCACATTACAGATATTGTCTTACAAGGTAGAATTTTAAACATTCTATGAAACCATACTTTCCTGTAAAACTAATACGGAGAAAGTAAAAACGATTTGCGCGAGTGAATCGTAGTTTTAACATTTCCCATCATAAATGTGCAAATCATGGCGTCCGTACGATCGAAAAACGCATCAATTTTTACAAAATACGCGATCAAAGACTATTACACGGACGATTGGGGATAACCCGCATGTGACTGACCTTATATAAGAAGTCCCTGCATACGTGAGAACCCTCGGGAAGCCTCTGGAAAATCTGGAATATCTGGAATTGACCGAAGAATCTTCTTAGCACACACACGCACTCATAACTACCCGTCGTCTGGACTCGGCTCTCCGAAGACGTTGCAGGTGTCGATGGGGCGAATCAATCCACTCAAAACAATTAGTCTTCCGCATAATCAGTGCATCAATTGTGTTAATTTTGGCGTATGTGAATCTGGTGTCAGCCAAGTACTGAAGAGGCTGCGCGCGATTGACAATTTTTTACTGGTGTGACCCCCAAAGTTTCTTGCAGTTAGACAAAGGCGCAATGATAAAACTAAGAGATAAAAAGTGGTGCATTGTTAGTTCACAGACAAGACTGCACACGATTAATTTTATATAGGCCGGCATTGAAAATGTGAAGATGTGTGTGCTGTTATTTGCATTTCTGTAGATTGTAACTTCACGGATGAATTGTACAAAACTTAGACGTTGATGCACATGGAAATTGACAAAACCGACAGTGTTAATTGTAAGAAAGAAGTGTGTTCACACTCCAAATACATTAGTCATCCAGATTTAACTACGCGATGTTTTGCATTCCTGTATTAAAGGGCATTTTGCGTTTATAGCGCAATAAATTCATTGAGGTGTTTGTCAGCGACATTCATTCTGAAATTTGGAAGATTGCCCAAAAGGCCAGACGAGCGACGATTCAAAGTACAGATGGTTATTACTTGAACACCAATAATGAGATGTAACAGTCACTTGCTGAGTTGTAATTATAGATAGGAGCTTAAATCAGGATTATATCATAGCAATTTATTAGCCAATATTGAGATATTTTTAAGTAATCGTCGTTGATGTTAAGAATAATAATTCCGGTTGTTGACTTGTCCAAAAATATATTTGTTGTGTAAAAATCTTAAATTGAATCATTTCAGTTCAGCAATAGGAGCCTCGACCAGGATTATATCATAGCAATTTATGAGTCAATATTTAGATATTTTTAAGTAATCGTCGTTAAGAAATATAAATCCGGTTGTTGATATGTCCGACCATATATTTTTTGTGTAAAAATCTTAAATAATTAAAAAAAAAAGAGAGGTAGGGTAGACTCTAATTAAGTTTAGGTAATACGTCATTATGTACAGTCATGCTCACATAAATCTAGTACAAGAAATTAGGTTACAATAGCAGTTTTACATAGCAATGACAATTTGTGTGTAGATTTATGTGAGCATGACTGTACTTCCTTAATATTACTGATACATTTTTATTTGCAACTGATTTCGATCATTAATTTTTAATTTTGCCTGATGATGATCTAATAAATGAACGAAACATTTATTAAAAGTAATATTTAGGAAGTACATACTAATATACTAACTTATTTCCTAATATTAAATGTTAATATGAGGAATATGCAAGATCCAATTAATTTATTAAATGAGCGGTTTTTTTTTAAAGTGGCTTAAGTCCATTTTCATCTTTTATCAAGTTGGCACTTGTGACATTTATAATTTATGCTGAACTGTCAAAAAAATAAATCGGTATTGAAATATACTTAGTACATTTGAAAATTTTATATCACGTACATTTTCAAAATAATATAAATTGTGAAAATCCTAATTTTTAAAGTGACCTAAGTCCACTTTTTATTGACGATGTCAAAAAGTGCGGCCCAAAATGTTGAAAGCAGTGATGAAGGTAATTTAAATTACGTTTTGATATTAAATTGAAATTTAAAAAATAATATTTAATTTAAAGAAATTATTAAACCCATGGGAAAGGATAAAATAACAAGATTTCTTGATTCTGAAAGTGAAGAGGAATTAAACTCATACAACAGATTTAAAAAAAGAAGGAGAATTTTAGAAGTTCATTCTTCAACAGAGGAAGAGGAAGTAATTGAGAATGAGAATTTACAAAACAGCACCCTCAAAGAAGGATTCAGAGAACACAGATGTGGTACTTATATTCAGAAAATTCGTAAAATTAAACGGAATTCAGGGAAAAGATACGATACACAATCGGGAAAAAATATTCCTGCCAAAGTTTTTCAAAATGAAGATTGCCAATGCCGAAAAGGCTGCTTGAAAAATTTAAATGAAACAGAAAGAAAACGTATTTTCGAAATGTTTTGGTACTTAGGAGACTTTAATAAGAAAAATATATTGCTATACGAAGCGACCGGACGTAGTGTTGTAAAAAGAAGACGTCAGAGAAACGGAAAAGGTTCATGTAGAAATGAGAGTTTTACGTATTGGTTAAATTCTAAAACAGGCAAAGTTGCTGTTTGTAAAATAATCTTTTTAGATACTTTTCAAATAAGTGAAGGACGATTGAAACGTGTATTAAAATCTAAAAACGTTGGCAATGATTTACGTGGGCGTTTGCCTGGATCGTCGACAAAAATATGTGATGAAGCAAATATGATGTTCAAAACCATATTAACAGTTTCCCGAAATTTGAATCCCATTATACTAGGGACCATAATCCCGACAGAAAATATCTTCATCCTGAACTGACTATAAAAAAATGTTTAATTTTTATCAGCTTCACTGTGAAGAAAATAATTTAAAAGCGGTTAATGAATGGACTTATAGAAAAATATTCAAAAAGGATTTTAATCTACATTTCCACCAACCACGCAAAGATACATGTCAAAGATGTGATCTATTAAACATTAAAGTCAAAGCATCAAAAAACCATGAAGAACAGAAAAAACTTATGGAAGAACATGATATTCATTTGAAGCTAGCAGAATCGGCTAGAAATGCGTTAAAACAAGATCAAGAGCGAGTATCAAGTAATCCATCTCATTATTTTGGCTATTCATTCGATTTGCAGAAAGCGTTACCATTCCCAAAGCTTCTAGAGGTTCCCAAGAAGTGGCTTCATGCCTCTTGAGACACCTAAAAACCCTGAAAGGTGAAAAACACATCATTGCATATAGTGACATGTGTGGAGGACAAAACAGAAACATCAAAATATCTTTAATGTGGTTAAAAATTCTATCGATGGGAAATGATGTGGAAATCATAAACCACAAATTTTTAATATCAGGGCATTCATTTTTACCTAATGACAGACATTTTGGCGTTATAGAAATGTCGTTAAAAAGAAATCAGTTATTGTATGTGCAACAAGATTATTATAATATAATTAAAAAATGTAGAAAAGGTAATACTTTCATACTAAATGAAATGAAACAAGAGGATTTTATATCAACAAGACTCTTGGAAGAAGCAGTTTACAAAAGATCAAAAAATACCAACGGAGAAAAAATAAACTGCAGAGTCCAAATATTTTGCTGATGATGACCCCCAGGTCGAAACTAGTCCATGTAAATTAATGACTGAGTACTTCATTACCTGATAGTACTAACTACTTCTTCTGCAGAAAAATGGGAAGAGTAGGAAGCAAGCAAAGGAACTAACAGGGAACAGAAAACAATGGATAAAATTCTATAAAAAAATTGAATTCCACCTGAACGCCCAAAAGGGTAAAATAGGGAAAGATAAAGAAAGAAAGATCTTTATTCTTACACTGAATTACGCCATAGCCATAGTTGTTGATATACAGGGTGATTTTTTAGCTCTCCAACAAACTTTGAGAGATGAAAACTCATGCAATTATAAGAAAAAAAGTTTATATAAAGATATTAAATTTCGTCTCCAGCATTCCATCACCATCAAGTTCATCACTTGGCATAGGAACTAATGCCAATGCACACTGCAATATACAGGGTGTCTCTAAATTACGTGGACATGGCTTAACCACAGATTACTGGGATAAAAAAAAGACGATTTAACAAAATTTATTTATATATTTTGATAATTTGCTGCCTATATTACCAATGATACTTAATCTTGATTTTGAGATAATGAATAAGCAGTATCAATTAATTCGAATAGAACTTATTTTCAAATCAAGGAACGTAAATATAGGCACGTGTAAGCGTAAGCTTTCCCAAATGTATATAAATCTCTCATTAATGCACGAAGACTTTGCGAAAATGCATATTCTTGCTGTCGGCATCATCAATTATAAGTCATTTAAGGTAATTTAATCATTTTCAATAATAATCATGATTTTTAGGAAATTATTGGACACAAATCATTACAATCTATCAAAATTTAGTTGCATCTAGAGCTAGCATGATCGATATAGTCATTTGTAAGTATTGTTGAGCAAATGTGTATGAACTTCTTATTTATGCATGAAGACTTTGCAAAATTACAGAATGTTCCCATCGAAATCATCAATCATAAGTCATTTAAGGCAATTTTGGGCAACAGTAATATTTTTTGGATCATTTGCTGGGGACATCATCAATGATAATCATAATTTTGAGGAAATTAATATAAATGGATCATTATAATCTATCAAAACTTGGTTACATCTAGAGTTGCATGAGCGATAAAGCCATTTGTAAGTATTGTTAAGTAAATGTGTATGAACTCCTTATATATGCATGAAGACTTTGCCAAAATACAGAATGTTGCTGTCGATATCATCAATAGTATTCAAGTATTCAAGTATTCACGTTATTAGTAATTTAACTCTTTACAGAGTATTACATTGTCAATATATAAATGCAATATATAAATTGGTCATTAAGTCAACTTCATGAGTAATATAAGGTAATTTTGGGAACTATTCTTAATATTTTTGAATAATTTACTGGTGACATCATCAATGATAATCATAGTTTTGATGAAATAAATAGAAATAGATCATTATAATCTATCAAAACTTGATTGCATCTAGAGTTGCATGATCGATACAGTCATTTGTTAGTCTTGTTGAGCAAATGTGTATAAACTTCTCATTTATGCACAGCGACTTTGCGAAAATACAGAATGTTGCTGTCGATATCATCAATGATGAGTCATTCAAAGCACTTTTGGAGATATTTTTTGGACAATTTGCTGATAACATCATCAATGTCATCATAATTGTGAGGAAATTAGTACAAGTAGATTATTACAATCTATCAAAACTTATCTGCATCTACAGTTGCATGATTGATATAGACATTTATGAGGCTTGTTGAGCAAATGTATATCGATGATGATTTTGAGGTAATAAAAAATGTTGCTGCTGATATCATTAATAATATTTATTTTTCTGACAATAGTTCTTTATTTTTTTTTGATAATTTGTTATTATTGATCATGATTTGGAGGAAATAAATAATAATCGACCAGATATGTCAATTTTAGTTACAATTCAAGAGAGACATTATGAGTTTAAAGTCATGATCATTTATGTATGCTGATTTTGAGAAACTATAGATTGTTGCTGTCGACATCATCAATTATAAGTCATTTAAGGCAATTTAATCATTTTCAATGATAATCATGAGTTTGAGGAAATTATTGGACACAAATCATTACAATCTATCAAAACTTAGTTGCATCTAGAGCTAGCATGATCGATATAGTCATTTGTGAGTATTGTTGAGCAAATGTGTATGAACTTCTTATTTATGCATGAAGACTTTGCGAAATTACAGAATGTTACCATCGACATCATCAATCATAAGTCATTTAAGGCAATATTGGGCAACAGTAATATTTTTTGGATCATTTGCTGGGGACATCATCAATGATAATCATAATTTTGAGGAAATTAATAGAAATGGATCATTATAATCTATCAAAACTTGGTTACATCTAGAGTTGCATGAGCGATAAAGCCATTTGTAAGTATTGTTAAGTAAATGTGTGTGAACTCCTTATTTATGCATGAAGACTTTGCCAAAATACAGAATGTTGCTGTCGATATCATCAATAGTATTCAAGTATTCAAGTATTCATCTTATTAGTAATTAAATTCTTTACAGAGTATTACATTGTTAATATATAAATGCAATGTATAAATAGGTCATTAAGTCAACTTCATAAGTAATATAAGGTAATTTTGGGAACTATTCTTAATATTTTTGGATAATTTACTGGTGACATCATCAATGATAATCATAATTTTGATGAAATTAATAGAAATAGATCATTATAATCTATCAAAACTTGATTGCATCTAGAGTTGCATGATCGATATAGTCATTTGTAAGTCTTGTTGAGCAAATGTGTATGAACTTCTCATTTATGCACAACGACTTTGCGAAAATACAGAATGTTGCTGTCGATATCATCAATGATAAGTCATTTAAGGCAATTTTGGGGATATTTTTTGGACAATTTGCTGATAACATCATCAATGTCATCATAATTTTGAGGAAATTAGTATAAGTAGATTAATACAATCTATCAAAACTTATCTGCATCTACAGTTGCATGATCAATATAGACATTTATGAGGCTTGTTGGGCAAATGTATATGGATGATGATTTTGAGGCAAAAAAAAATGTTGCTGCTGATATCATTAATGATATTTATATTTCTGACAATAGTTCTTTATTTTTTGTTCATAATTTGTTATTATTGATCATGATTTGGAGGAAATAAATAGTAATCGACCAGATATGTCAATTTTAGTTTCAATTCAAGCGAGACATCATGAGTTTAAAGTCATGATTATTTATGTATGCTGATTTTGAGAAACTATAGATTGTTGCTGTCGACATCATCAATTATAAGTCATTTAAGACAATTTAATCATTTTCAATGATAATCATGATTTTTAGGAAATTATTGGACACAAATCATTACAATCTATCAAAACTTAGTTGCATCTAGAGCTAGCATGATCGATATAGTCATTTGAAAGTATTGTTGAGCAAATGTGTATGAACTTCTTATTTATGCATGAAGACTTTGCAAAATTACAGAATGTTACCATCGACATCATCAATTATTAGTCATTTAAGGCAATTTTGGGCAACAGAAATATTTTTTGGATCATTTGCTGACATCATCAATGATAATAATAATTTTGATGAAATTAATAGAAATAAATCATCATAATCTATCAAAACTTGGATACATCTGGAGTTGCATGAGCGATAAAGCCATTTGTAAGTATTGTTAAGCAAATGTGTATGAACTCCTTATTTATGCTTGAAGACTTTGCCAAAATACAGAATGTTGCTGTCGATATCATCAATAGTATTCAAGTATTCAAGTATTCATCTTATTAGTAATTCAACTCTTTACAGAGTATTACATTATCAATATATAAATGCAATATATAAATAGATCATTAAGTCAACTTCATAAGTAATATAAGGTAATTTTGGGAACTATTCTTAATATTTTTGGATAATTTGCTGGTGACATCATCAATGATAATCATAGTTTTGATGAAATTAATAGAAATAGATCATTATAATCTATCAAAACTTGATTGCATCTAGAGTTGCATGATCGATATAGTCATTTGTAAGTCTTGTTGAGCAAATATGTATGAACTTCTCATTTATGCACAACGACTTTGCGAAAATACAGAATGTTGCTGTCGATATCATCAATGATGAGTCATTCAAGACAATTTTGGGGATATTTTTTGGACAATTTACTGATAACATCATCAATGTCATCATACATTTGAGGAAATTAGTACAAGTAGATTATTACAGTCATCAAAACTTATCTGCATCTACAGTTGCATGATCGATACAGACATGTATAAGGCTTGTTGAGCAAATGTATATGGATGGTGATTTTGAGGTAATAAAAAATGTTGCTGCTGATATCATTAATGATACTTATTTTTCTGGCAATAGTTCTGTATTGTTTATGATAATTTGTTATTATTGATCATTATTTGGAGGAAATAAATAGTAATCGACCCGATATGTCAATTTTAGTTTCAATTCAAGAGAGACATCATGAGTTTAAAGTCATGATCATTTATGTATGCTGATTTTGAGAAACTATAGAGTGTTGTTGTCGACATCATCAATTATAAGTCATTAAAGGCAATTTAATCATTTTCGATGATAATCATGATTTTGAGGAAATTATTGGACACAAATCATTACAATCTATCAAAACTTAGTTGCATCTAGAGCTAGCATGATCGATAAAGTCATTTGTAAGTATTGTTGAGCAAATGTGTATGAACTTCTTATTTATGCATGAAGACTTTGCGAAATTACAGAATGTTACCATCGACATCATCAATCATTAGTCATTTAAGGCAATTTTGGGCAACAGTAATATTTTTTGGATCATTTGCTGGGGACATCATCAATGATAATCATAATTTTGAGGATATTAATAGAAATGGATCATTGGAAATGGAAATGGATAATAATCTATCAAAACTTTGTTACATCTAGAGTTGCATGAGCGATAAAGTCATTTGTAAGTATTGTTAAGCAAATGTATATGAACTCCTTTTTTATGCATGAAGACTTTGACACAATACAGAATGTTGCTGTCGATATCATCAATAGTATTCAAGTATTCAAGTATTCACCTTATTAGTAATTTAACTCTTTACAGAGTATTACATTGTCAATATATAAATGCAATATATAATTAGGTCATTAAGTCAACTTCATAAGTAATATAAGGTAATTTTGGGAACTATTCTTAATATTTTTGGATAATTTGCTGGTGACATCATCAATGACAATAATAATTTTGATAAAATTAATAGAAATAGATCATTATAATCTATCAAAACTTGATTGCATCTAGAGTTGCATGATCGATATAGTCATTTGCAAGTCTTGTTGAGCAAATGTGTATGAACTTCTCATTTATGCACAACGACTTTGCGAAAATACAGAATGTTGCTGTCGATATTATCAATGATAAGTCATTCAAAGCAATTTTGGGGATATTTATTGGACAATTTGCTGATAACATCATCAATGTCATCATAATTTTGAGGAAATTAGTACAAGTAGATTAATACAATCTATCAAAACTTATCTGCATCTACAGTTGCATGATCGATATAGATATTTATAAGGCTTGTTGGGCAAATCTATGTGGATGATGATTTTGAGGTAATAAAAAATGTTGCTGCTGATATCATTAATGATATTTATATTTCTGACAATAGTTCTTTATTTTTTTTGATATTTTTTTATTATTGATCATGATTTGGAGGAAATAAATAGTAATCGACCAGATATGTCAATTTTAGTTTCAATTCAAGAGAGACATCATGAGTTTAAAGTTATGATCATTTATGTATGCTGATTTTGAGAAGCTATAGATTGTTGCTGTCGACATCATCAATTATAAGTCATTTAAGGCAATTTAATCAATTTCAATAATAATCATGATTTTTAGGAAATTATTGGACACAAATCATTACAATCTATCAAAACTTAGTTGCATCTAAAGCTAGCATGATCGATATAGACATTTGTAAGTAATGTTGAGCAAATGTGTATGAAATTTTTATTTATGCATGAAGACTTTGCGAAATTACCAGAATGTTACCATTGACATCATCAATCATAAGTCATTTAAGGCAATTTTGGGAAACAGAAATATTTTTTGGATCATTTGCCGGGGACATCATCAATGATAATCATAATTTTGAGGAAATTAATAGAAATGGATCATTATAATCTATCAAAACTTGGTTACATCTGGAGTTGCATGAGCGATAAAGCTATTTGTAAGTATTGTTAAGCAAATGTGTATGAACTCCATATTTATGCACGAAGACTTTGCCAAAATACAGAATGTTGCTGTCGATATCATCAATAGTATTCAAGTATTCAAGTATTCACTTTATTAGTAATTTAACTCTTTACAGAGTATTACATTCTCAATATATAAATGCAATGTATAAATAGGTCATTAAGTCAACTTCATAAGTAATATAAGGTAATTTTGGGAACTATTCTTAATATTTTTAAATAATTTACTGGTGACATCATCAATGATAATCATAATTTTGATAAAATTAATAGAAATGGATCATTATAATCTATCAAAACTTGATTGCATCAAGAGTTGCATGATCGATATAGTAATTTGTAAGTCTTGTTGAGCAAATGTGTATGAACTTCTCATTTATGTACAACGACTTTGCGAAAATACAAAATGTTGCTGTCGATATCAACAATGATAAGTCATTCAAGGCAATTTTGTGGATATACTTGGACAATTTGCTGATAACATCATCAATGTCATCATAATTTTGAGGAAATTAGTACAAGTAGATTATTACAATCTATCAAAACTTATCTGCATCTACAGTTGCATGAGTTTCATGAAGTAATATGAGTTACTTCGTCTTCTGTTATATCTGCCCCCTCTGCTTTATCTGCTTCTGTTCTATTTGTCTCTTTGCTCTCCTCCTCTTCATCTTTTGTGGCTCCCAATAGTTCTTCAAAGTATTCCCTCCATCTTTCTGCTATTTCTTTTTCTTCCCTTAGTACTTCTCCGTTTTTCCTTTTTATGGCCCTATCCGTTGCTTCTTCTGTTCTTTTTGATTAAGCTGTAGAATAGATTTTGGGTTTCCATCCTATTTATTTCGAGTTTGTCTCCAAATTATTCTCATTGCTTCTGTTTGCTTTTGAGTATTATCTGCTTTGCCTTGTTTCTTGCGTTTTTATATTCTTCGCATATCTCCCTTGTTTTGTTGTTGAAGTATTTTGTCCATGTATGTTTCATTGTTCTTATCTGGTCTCTTACTTCAGCTGTCCACCAGGTTGTTCGTTTTTTGTTTCATTCTTTCTTCTGACATTATAAATGAGTTTTCATTTAATTGAAATACATTTTGCCCCATTATTGTCGACACAATTAAGACAGTAAAAACATTTAGTGCCCCAAATAAAAGTGATTTCCAGCGTCGCCGTTAAATGCGCCGATTAAACGTCCCAATAGCGCGTAACAAGCCCATTTTAAACGCGGCAATTTGGGGCATTAAAGTATAAGTGAGGGCCGCAGTTCATTACGAATTTACGGGCGGCGAAATTATTTTTAGAAATTAATTACTATTTATGAAAGGGAACGTCCGACCAGCCAAGGGCCTTAAGAAATTGTCTTTAAGCGCCCGCGAAGTTTGCGCCCCCCTGGGGCTAGGCCTTTGTAATCGGATTCCCTCCGAGGGCGATCCATTTAAAGACTAATGTATTCATCTGCGACGTTTAGCCTCATCTGGGCTGGCATGAAGAAGACAAAAAAAAAATTCAACTTCGCAATTTTTACTTCAGAGCTTCTATATACAGAGTATCCCATCATACAAGATCATAATAATGTTCTAAATTCTAAACTAAAACGTATATAAAATTCATTGTGTTTAATATATTATTTCTAAATTTTAAATTTAACCACTTCAAAGATTTTTTTTATTTGTACAAGCCTATCTACATTTACATGTAAGACGATATTATTATCTATTTCCTATAGATTTCTCTCTATTTATTTCTATCTGTTGTCAGTTTCTTTGCTTCTTTCCATATCAACCCCATCTTCTTCAATTCTTCTCGGATCTCCTCTATCCAACCCTTCTGGGTCTGCCCTTCTGGGTTTTGCCTGTAGTCCGGGTCTCATATATTTTCGTGCTGCTTTCCTCGTCCATTATTGCATCAAACTTTCGTTTCGTTTCGTCGACAATACGACACTTCATGCAAATTCTTCAATTCTGATAACGAATTGGAAAAAATCTGGTATGATACACGTGAATAAAGCAATTTCATCCACTTGTACCATAAATAGTTATTAGAATTTAGAAGTTAGAAGTTTAGAAGTTAGAATAACTGTGTTTTGTGAAAAATGTGTTTTGTTTTTCTAATTTCGGCGATAATTAAATCCGGATTCGTTTTGAGTAATAACGAAAATTCAAAAGGTTGCAGCTACATATTGATTAATTAAATTTTAACAATGCATAAACGTTGGCCGCACTATGATGTTTGTAATTATAATCAGAGTTCCCTGCAAAATTGGAAATTATAGAGATTAATGCTTTGATAATTATTAATTAATTAAATATTTGCCAATTCACTTCTATTGATTCCAGTACAATTTCATACAATTACATTGCTTTTCTTTGGAAAACAGTAAGTTGAAAATACACGTGAGCGTGTAATATATAATTATAAAGTTATAATTACAATTTCAATGTTGTAACGCCAGGAATTGAATTTATGCTAACTACAGTAATTATTATCGGAAAATATTGGAGTGCGTGAGTTGAATTGCGGGTCGGTTATTTGTTAATTTGGATATGGTAGAATTATATTTGATCTCATGTATACACATACAAGGAGTGAAATTAAGAAAAATATTGTGGGGGTTCTATTTTGGATTACTGCATAAAAATTTGGCTATAATTTATAGGTTAAAACTTGTCTAAAATTGTGTTCTGCACGCTTTTACACAATTTTAGCCAAGATGTAGCCACCTATAAATTATAGCCAAATTTGTACAGTTTTGTGTACCACAATATGGCATAATGCGACAACTTTATTCCTGTTTCTGGAAAAAACGAAAGATGGGGTAATTTCAGACTTTTCCATTTTCTGATACCAAATACAGATTTTTTTTAAATAATTTTAGTCTAGAACTTTATAAAATACAGACATTCTCGAAACCTGCAAAGTTACTTATAACATATCAATTATGTTATAATCATGAATATTTTCAGTCTCGAAATTTATAAAATACCAATTTTTTTAAACCTACAAAAATACCTACAACATCTCGGTTATATGATAATGTAAACTCAATGCATAATGCATTGTAAATCCATTTATAAGTTAAAACAAAATTTCAGGAAAAACTAAAGATTGGTTGTTATCAAAATTTTCAATTTTTGCCAAGAAATGTATGTATTGAATAGGTGTGGAAAATATGATAATAATTTATAGGCCGTACCAACTTTCTCGAAACCTGCAAAGTAATCTATGACATCTCGATTATGTGATAATCGTGAATATTTTCAAAATATCGTTTTTCTCGAAACCTGCAAAAATACATACAACATCTCTTATTATTATTATTATTAACATCTCAATTATGTGATAGTGGAAATTGAATGAATATTGCTTTGTAAATCGATTCATGAGTTTAAACAAAAATTCAAGAAAAACTAAAGATAGGTTGTCATAATTTTCCTTTTTCTGCTGGAAAAGTGTGTACTGAATAAGTGTGGAAAATGTGATAATAATTTATAAGCTGTAACAACTTTCTCGAAACCTGTAAAGTTATCTATAACATCCTAGTTGTGTGATAATCCTGAATATCTTCAGTCTAGAACTACATAAAATATCGATTTTCTCGAAACCTGCAAAAATACCTCTAAAATCTCGATTATGTGATAAACGAAATTCAATGCATAAAGCATTGTAAATCCATTCATGAGTTTAAACAAAAATTCAGGAAAAACTAAGGTTTGGTTTTTGTAAAAAAATTCCATTTTCTGCTGGAAAAGTGTGTATTGAATAAATGTGGAAAATGTGATAATAATTTATAGGCTGTAACGACTTTCTTGAAACCTGCAAAGTTATCTATAACATCTCCATTATGTGATAATCGTGAATATTTTTATTCTAGAACTTTATAAAATATTAATTTTCTCGAAACTTGCAACAATACTTATAACATCTCGAATATGTGATAATCGAAATTCAATGCATTATGCATTGTAACTCTATTCATGAGTTTAAACGATAATTCAGGAAAAACTAAGGATTGGTTGTCAAAATTTTCCATTTTCTGCTGGAAAAGTGTGTATTGAATAAGTGTGGAAAATGTGATAAAAATTTATAGGCTGTAACGACTTTTTCGAAACCTGCAAAGTTATCTATAACTTCTCAATTATGTGATATTCGTGTTTATTTTTAGGCAAGAACTTTATAAAATATCGATTTTCTCGGAATCTGCAAAAATACTTATAACATCTCGATTATGTGATATTCGAAAATCAATGCATAATGCATTGTAAATCCATTCATGAGTTTAAACGAAAAATCAGGAAAAACTAAGGATTGGTTTGTGTCAAAATTTTCCAGTTTCTGCTAGAAAAGTGTGTATTGAATAAGTGTGGAAAATGTGATAATAATTTATTGGCTGTAACGACTTTCTGGAAACCTGCAAAGTTATCTATAACATCTCGATTATGTGATAATTGTGAATATTTTTAGCCTAGAACTTCATAAAAAAGCGATTTTCTCGAAACCTGCAAAAATACTGTAGTAGGCCCAAATATACGCCCAGTATAATACGCATTTACGCAATAAAGTGACTCATATTTTAAAAATCATGAATACAACCAAATTATTAAATTAATTTATTTACAAATAATCCCAGGGTGAAATGTGATAAATAGCGATCGCAAGTCGCGCCAGAGCGTCGCCAAATATCTCAAGAGCCGAGGCCTGCATATGCACGGTTCTGGAAGATTCCATGTCGTGGTGTCACATAAACAATTTGGGTATCAGCGCCCCTTAGAAACGAGCAAGCGCCAGGCACGTAAAAATCACCTCGAATAGCAACTCTTTAAGTTAAGTGTAAAACTCTGCACTAAAAACACATTAATACCACACGCACACTCAAGATTAATAATCACCATGATAACTATGGGATGGGGGCGAATATTTAGCAGTAGATATGTGAGGGGAGTGGAGATTTAAAGCTAAAAAAAACCTATTTAAGCACAAGCCACACACGAGCGAGATGAGTAAGAAAGTTGCGTCGGCCACGGGCAACGCACACGACATTCGCGGTTTTGAGTGTATAAATTCACGTCGGGTTATAATTAAATTAATGATTGCATATAGCGTTGTAAAAAATTAAAACGTACAATTCTAGGTACAGAGTAATTTAATGTTTTTATTATTAACGATAATACAAAGTTGTTAAACCAGCCTCATTATAAATTCACGGGAGTGCTTATTCCTTTCAATCAACCCAAGTTACCTATAAATACTAAACACCGATTACCTATTCCTGTCAGTAAACAAAGGCGGCTCGAACGCTATTCGTGTTTACGAATCACTAGAGGAAGCAATAGCAGGTGTAATTGACGCCCACCCGCGCACTTCGTTTACACACCTGTTATTGTGAAATCAAATTCCCGCACGAGATTCAAATTGACGGAAGATAGTGTATTTAACCAACCACAAGTTACCTAGAAAAGTCAAACACCGATTACCTATTCCTGTCAGTAAACAAAGGCGGCTCGAATGCTATTCGTGTTTACGAATCACTAGAGGAAGCAATAACAGGTGTAATTGACGCCCACCCGCGCACTTCGTTCACACACCTGTTATTGTGGAATCACCTCCTACACTAGAATCAAATCGTCGTCAGCATCATAACATTTAAACATATAAACTCATCATACATCGCGCCCGCGATCGCAAACTAACGTGGCTGTATTCCCCATAACTATAACAACTAATCAAGGTATTCAGTGTTACCCTCCGACATACATCATCATATTCAAATCAAAATAATTCATAAAAATGATGGCTTCTTCATTTTAAATCATAAATGAGCACATAACGTGCATATTATTGGGCAGAGTGATTTATAATTGTATAAATAAATAAGTTGGATTAAATCATAATAATTTAAAAACATAATGTATAAAAATACTGGTTTCTTTATTTCAAATCATAAAACAAGCACATAACGTACCTATTATTGGGCAGAGTAATTTAGAATCGTATAGATAAAATAAGCTGGATTAAATCTCAATAATTTGAAGACATAATGACAATTTGTGGTTAAATATCGTAAACAAGAAATAAGTGGAATTATTAAAACCCCGTATAAACAGAGAATGATAAACGAGAGAATGAAGCTTGGTATAATCACAAGAGAAGTTATTAATAACCTCCAATGTTCCTAATAATAATATATTATAACATTACATAAACATTTCCGATTGAGGTAGCAGAACTGTTATTTGACACAACTTGTAACATGTCTGACGGAGATGACTACTTGTGACATTAGTGCTTACTGTGGACGTGGGTGGAATTACTAATTTACCTGAATCAACGTAAACAATGGGGCTCCAATAATTACATTATTGTGTGGACACCGACACAACCATGAAATTCGGGAAGATCGCGAGATACCTTTAGTAATCATTCATGAATTATTGGGGATATTTCAACATCTTTAAATAGTTCTATTTTTGATCATATCACTTTCCCCTAGTTAAATGGAGTGAAAGGGCATGGTAATAAATGGTCTAAGAAACTAGAGAAGCACGTGCATGTATAACAAACTCTCGTAAATAAACTTCGTAGTCATAACCAATTTCAAACTATCAATTGAATAAATAAAATAATTTACACATTCATTATAAGATTAACGAAATATATAAAATAAATCTATTCATGTCATAATCGCCAACCTGTGTTTTATTTCCCTGTACGTTATAATTATATAAATTAATTTACATCATCGTCAACCTGTGCTTTATTTCCCTGTGTCTTACAATCTCAGCGTGTCTATTATTTAATAAACAAAACAAATCCTTAAATTGGTGCTTTCTTGTATTAATCCATTATTAGTGTACGTTAATTAACACATTACCAATAGCAAAGTACCTTGAGAGTAATCACGGTAGTTAAATTAAACGTCACGACGTGTAAGTACTAAATACGATCACAATCACGAGCCAAAAATAATTAAAACATTATATAATAAATCACGAGCCAAAAATAATTAAAACATTATATAATAAATCATGAGCCAAACTAATCAAGAAATTATATAATAATTTCACGATAAAAACGATGAATAATATAATAAATATAATAAAATAATATCGAAGCGTTACAATACCTACATCTTCATTATGCAATAATGGAAATTGAATGCATAATGCATTGTAAATCCATTCATGAGTTTAAGCAAAAATTCAGGAAAAACTTAGGATTGGTTGTTGTCAAAATTTTTCATTTTCTGCTAGAAAAGTGTGTATTCAATAAGTGTGGAAAATATGGAAATAATATATAGGCTGGGACTGAACAAAAAATGAGGTTTTGGCAACAGGTTCCTGCCTCAGATGAAAACACCTCAAGGCCCAAATATTTCACATTTTCAAACTCCCATTCATGCCGGATATCATTGAAAAATCACTCATCGGATATGTTTTAATCAATGCAAGTCGCAGAATTGAAATCGATTCAGATTTCACAAAAATATAAGGAATTTACTGGAAAAAAGCTAATCTCGACAGCTTAGAGCACTTTTTCGGTAAACTTGTTCTGCTCCCACATCTTAAACCTGAAATAACTAACTGCTTTATTCCTCAGTTCACCTTTGAGCCTATTAACCTACTCCCATCTGAATATCGACGTTTTGCCTTTTCTGCACACCCAAATATACGTGCACTGAAACGATGCAACGATCAAACGTCTGTAATGGCCCAAACGTATTGAAAGTTTACTGCCCATAAAAACAGTACTGCATTAGACGTCCTGCCACTTAAGGAGCCTGCCAGACGGTGAACTGTAATTATAGAGTTTGTTCAAAACATCTGCAACTAATGTGAGGCCTGATAACATAAAAGATTAAATAAAAAACTAACTTTAAATAAAAGATTCAGTTGCTTCAGTGCTTCTGAAATAATACAATTCGTTGAGAGATCCTGGAAGCTAACTTTTATGTCAGCCATGATTTTACAAATAACCTGACAGTAATATGAAGAATGAAGGAGAGAAGATGGAGGCACAATTGTACACATTAAAATATGATAATATGATAATGCTAAAACCCTAATGCAAAAAAAATGCTAAAGATGTGAGGTGCGAAAAATTAAATCCACATAAAATGGCTAGAGAAGAAATTTCTATAAAGATTGTATAATTATTATTTTTTAAATCCAATTGAATCATATTCTAGAAATATAATTCAAACTTTTAACGGTTGTCCAAATTTAATTGATAGAAAACTTTATTATAATTTACGAAACTCAAAGCTGCATATTTCAAAACTTTCAAAACCAAAAATTCATAAACAAGGCAATAGTTTCAGGCCAATGGTTTCTAATATTAATTCTTCTACACAAATTCACAAAATTGTGAAAAGGCTTGTTAAAGAATTTAATAAATATAAATGTGAAAATGATATGTTCATTCTAAATTCTGTTTATTAAATTTCTGAGTTGAAAGATATTGAACTAAATTCAGGTGACAAATTTATTTCTTTTAAAATTAACAAAATTATGCATGGAACAAAATATTTTTAAATTTAACAATATATTTTATAAACATTTGGCACAGATATAGGCAACTCTCTTTCTCTATTTATAGCAAATTTAATTTTAAATTATTTTGGAAATAATATAAAAAGGCAAAATATAATTTTATTCTTTATTGAAATGTTGTGCTGATAATGAATATTTTAATAATCTATGTATTACAAAAAAATAGAACGCCGATTGTTTATATTTATAGATAGTCACAGTGCTAGAGTTTATATTGTTGTATGACATTATTTTCTGTAAATATCAAAATCTAATTTATTATCAATTCTTGTTATTCTAATATTAGGAAATGGAATGCTATTTCTTCTTCATATGTGAACTTTATTGACTGAAATTCGAACTTTAGAACAGAAACAAAACTCTCAATACAAAAATTAGAACCACAATAGCAAAAACATCATACACATATCCAAGCCAATCTTTGGGAAATTTTTGATATTTTCTTTTTATATTATTTTCAAAATAATTTAAAAATAAATTTGCTATAAATGAGAAAAAGGGTTACCCATAGCTGAGACAAATGTCTGTTTATAAAATATATTATAAAATTTAAAAATATTTTGTGGCATGCACAATTTTGTTAATTTTAAGAATTCTTCATTTTTTTTCTTGATTTACTGAAATAATTTTTTTTTAAGATTCTAGAAATTTAAATGTTTCTTTTATAAGAATGTTTGGAAATAAAGCTGTTACATCAAAAGAAATAAATTTGTCACCTGAATTTAGTTAAATATCTTTCAACTCTGAAATTATATCAACGGAATTTAGAATGGACATATCATTTTTTTATTTAAATTTATTAATTTCGTTAACAAGCCATTTCGAAATTTTGTATGTTAATGAATTAATATTTGAAACTATTGGCCTTAAACTGTATCCTTGTTTAGAAAATTTTAGTAAACAGTATTTTTATTTTATTTATCCTTCGTCCTTTTACCCTTTTGGGTGTTGGACTGCTCAATTACACTTATTAATTCCTTCACTCTTCTTTTCCAGTGGTCCCTGTCTTGTGCCAATTTTGTTCTTATTTATTTCTTATATTTATTTCTTATTTCATTCCATTCTATTCCTCTTCTTGCCGCTGCTTTGTGCGTTTGTTCAAGCCATCCCTTCCTCGGTCTTTCTACTTTATTGTTGCCTTGTATTTTTACTTCATGTATTCTATTTGTCACATGTCTTTGCTAATTAATTCCTTCACTCTTCTTTTCCAGTTTTCCCTGTCTTGTGCAAATTTTCTTATTTCATTCCATTCTATTCCTCTTCTTTCCGCTGCTTGGTGCGTTTGTTCATTCCATCCCTTCCTCGGTCTTCCTACTTTAGTTTTGCCTTGTATTTTTACTTCATGTATACTTTTTGTTATTCCAAGCTCTTCTAGCTTGTGTATATGTCCTAGCCAACCTAGCTGTCTTTCCTCTAGTATTGTTGTTATTGGCTTTATGTTGAGCCGTTTCCTTACTTCTGTGTTCCTCACTGTATATTTTTTGTAATTCCCTCTACCTTCTTTAGGAATCTCATTTCCATTGCGTTGATCTTGCTTTTGTTTTTTTCCGTAATTGTTTACGATTCACTTCCATATATCAGAGAGGGCCTTACTATTTTTTTGTATACCTCAGTTTTTATTTCATTGGTAATTTCTTTTTTCTCCAGAAACGTGTTTTTGATTGTGTTGTAGATCCTTCCTGCTTTTCCTATCTTTCTTCTACTTCTTGGTCAATCTTTCCCTTTTTATTATTGTTCCTAGGTAGTTGTATGGATTTACCTGTTCTAGTTGTTTCCCTTCTAGCTCTATTTTGTGTTTGTTTTCTTTTAACGCTATTACCGTTGTTTTAGTTTTGCTGATGTTTATTTCCATATTTATCTTTTTCAGTTCTTCTTCGTATATATTAAGGTTACGTTGGAGTTTTTCTTCTGAGTCTGCTATTATTATCATGTCGTCTGCGAGCATACGTATTTGTATTTTTATCAGTTTCCTATATCCTATAATCGTGTTTGCTGCTCTTTCTTTGCTTGTCCTTATTGCTTCATCTATGAGTGATGCGAAGAGTAAAGGGCTTAAAATGCAACCTTGTATTAGTCCAATTTCGGTCTTGAACTCCTCTGATTCGTTTGTTCCTATTCTCACCTTGTTTCTGTTGTTATTGTACAGCTCTTTTATTATGTTTATCATGTCTCTTTCTACCTCTCTTTTTTCTAACATATTCCATATATCGTCTCTTATTACTCTGTCAAATGCTTTTTTCAGGTCTATGAAGCTTCTGTGTAGTTATTTTCCGTTTCTGATCGTCTTGTCTGTTAGTTGTCTCATTATGTGTATCAGGTCCTGTGTACTTCTATTTCTCCTGAACCCGTGTTGTTTTTCGCCCAATAGTGGGTCCAGTTTTTCTTTCAGTCTTGTCTTTATCCTTGTAAATATTTTCCCTGGTATGCTTGTGAGTGTAATTCCTCTGTAGTTGTCGCCTATTTTTGTTTCGTCCTTTTTGTGGATGGGTAGTATGATTCCCTTGTTCCATTCGTCCGGTATTATTTTTTCCTTTATTATTTCATTAAGAATATCCAGGAATTCCTCTTTCCCATTATCTCCCATGTATTTCATCATTTCCGCTGTGTTATCGTCTGTGCCTGGAGCCTTTCCTAGTTTTGCTTTTTTGATTGCTATCTCCATTTCCTCCATTGATATCCTTCTGATTTCCCCATTGGTTTTGTTGTCTGTTTTTTCTTCTTTCCCTTTGTGCCTTGTTCCTGTTATTTCACTACAGTATTCTTTCCACCTTTCCATAATCTTCATTTGTTCTGTTATTATAATTCAATTTTTATCTTTTATGTAGATTTGTTTCGGGTTTTTTTGTTCCTTATTTGTTTTATTGTGCTGTAGAACATCTTCTGGTTTTCTGTGAACGTTTCCTTTATTTTCTTTCCGAACTCTTCCCATGTTTGTTGCTTTGCTATCTTGATTTTGCGTTTCGTTCCTTTGCTTGCTGTTTTATATCTCCTATAATCTTCCTCTTTTCCTGTTTTTATGTAGGTTTTGAATTTATCTTTTTTTGCCTTTACTGTTTGTTTTATCTGTTCCGACCACCATTTATTTTTCTTCGTCTGTTTATTTGAAATTGTACTTGTTCCGCAGCTTTCTTTGGCTGCGTCGCTTATGATTTTCTTGAACTTCTGCCATTTCTTCTCTACTCCTTCTGCTTTGTTTGTTTGTTTGTAGCTATTCTCTATCTTTGTTTGGTATTTGCTTCTTGTTTCTTCCTCTTTTAGTTTGTAGCTGTTGATTATTTTTGTTATCTTCCTCTCTGTTTCCTTGCTGTTTGGGTCTTTTACTCCTATGTTGATTTCCATTTTTACCAGGTAGTGGTCGCTCCCGATTTCCGCTGGTCTTGTTACTTTAACATCTTTAACTTTTTTCCATTCTTCGGCGTTTACCAGGAAGTAATCGATTATTGATTTCTCTTTTCTTGATCAAACCTCTCTTATGAATTTGTGTATGGCTTTGTGCTTAAATTTTGTGTTTGTTATAATGGGGTCATTTGCTATGCTTTTTTCTTTGATGTGAATTTTAATAAACAAAAAATGCAGCAAAGATTTCGAAAATTTAATTATCATGTATCATAACACAACATATCGTAATATATCATAAAATATCATAACATCATAACAAATAATAATTTATCATATCTTGAATGAGCTACGTCCGATGCGAAATTTCAGTTGTAAAAGCAGCTGGCCAGAATCCCAAGTGCGGCGTTTGGTGTAAGCCCTTTATGTACCCGATTGCATTATTCGTGTGTCAGGGTGTAAACTAATTATGGAAATAGTTAAATGTTGTAATTACAGCTCGCTCCGGATGTGTGAACGTCGATCGTGCGAGCTTTTCCGGCCGTGTCGCTAGTAAAAGCTTCTGTGCGAGCGTGTGGGTGTGTTTATTTGCATGTAGTGTTTCCCATTTTCGCGGATTATTAATGGTGTGCATTGAAAACCCATCGATTTTTACGCTAAACGGGCTGCACCTGCGGCCCTCATCGTGCTCCATCAATATCAATCAGCTGCATAATGAAAATCCGGAAAATAAATTTGTTTGCGGTCGGTAAATAAAACAAAAAAAATGGGCGAGCTAAAATGTTTCGGTTTGTGCGTCGGTTATTTAGGGAAATTATTCAAATTTTTATGAACATGTGGAAAATTGAAAATGGATGATATGTAAACAAATAAAAAAACAATAATACCAGAAGAGGTGAGCGTTTTTTGTCGAAGCTACATTTGTACAGTCATGCTCACATAAATCTAGTACAAGAAATTACGTTACAATAGCAATTTTATATAGCAATGTCAAATGTTTTGTACTGGATTTATGTGAGCATGACTGTACGTGTAAATAAATTTTGCCAAACGAAAATATGCTAAATGGTCCCTAAGGATTATTGTATTTATTGTTTGCTTTTCTAATATAACTATTTTGTTACAAGATTATATAAAAGGGTATAAAAGCAAGACAATAGTTCACTATATTTTCAAGATACTCTAGTTAGACCTGTAACTCATCGAATTGATATAATCAATTAAAAGTCAATAATTGAACATAATATAAAGAATTGTTGATGATTCCCTAGTTCACGTCGAGTGTTTACAGATGCTCAAACGCAAATAATTACTGTCCCGAAATTGATTATATCCGCGTAAACAAAACGTAAATCAAACTGTTTTTTAATAACACGTGATTGTAAACAAATATTGTTCGACGATATTTGTTTCTGTACAACTGTTTTCTTTTTCTCTGCTGACCGACGTGGATGCTCCGAGATCTAAAGCGAATCTGTTGTTTATCGGCGTTTTTAAAACCTCGGTTAAACAAGTGATTTTCGCGTGTTAAAATCCGCCTACGTTGATCCAAATAAGCGTGTAAATTGTCGAGTTGCTACCCGAATCCAGTTTGTAACCACGGCAACGAATCAACAAATTATAATTATGATTATAATTATCCATATACCGGTGAAACCATAATTCCAATTGTGATTTGAACCTGATATTCGAGATCCTTGTATTTTTCTGCTTCTATACGAATGTTCAACGTCTTTGTACGATGATTTTGAATTTTATACATATTACTGACTCATTACAATTATTTTATGTTAATTGTGCCCTTAATTAATTGTAATTCTAGCTATACAAATCCTATTTGACTACCTAAGTAATCCTATTAATATCTAAATACCCTAAATCTAATATATTCAGTATAATTTTCTATTAAAAAAATCCTATCTAACGTATACTATAAAATAACAAATTAAATCTATTAAATAACATCACAATATTTTATTTAATATGGTTGTTAGAACCTTCTTCTCCCATGTATTTCAACTGTTCATTTTTCATTTAGTCTATTCCTGGTGCTTTATCAAGTTTTATTTTCCCTATAGCTGTTCTAACTTTTTCTATACATATTTCTTGTTTTTCCTTGTTGTCTTGCTTGTCTCTCTTATTGTTATTGCTTTCTATTGTTCTTTCTGTATTCTGTTTATCTTTTGTTTTGTCATCTTTTTCCAGTAAAGGAAAAGGAAAGTGCACTTTTTCAGTTTTTCAGCGATATTTTAGAAACTATGCAAGATATCCCGGATTTCGTTTCAGTATATTGAAAGGCACAAAAATGAGAAACTTTTATCTCATTTGACCAACACTGTATATATTTCCGTTTAATAGATCCTAATCCTAATTGGCGTTGTAAAAGTGACCACCCTGTATATGCTTATGATTGCCCTCCTCAGTTTAGGTCCTATTTATCTATCATTTAGTGTCTGCCAACCAAATTTTCTTTTCCATGTATTTCAACTGTTCATTTTTCATTTAGTCTATTCCTTGAAAATGTAAAATCATAATACCAAATTAAATATTATTAAAAGTAAATTAATAGTTAAAGTTTAGTTTAAATTAAGTAAATTAAAAGTATCCACTTTAATAATTATTTTTCAAATAATTATACTATATAAATAAATTTATTAATTTTATTATCATTTTTAAAATAATAATTGTTCCATTAAAGGGGAAGCTCTATCTTGTGTAGTTAAAGTTTTTCATGTTGCCATTTTCTAAAAAAAAATGTTTCCATCTTTCTTGTATTTCTTCTTTCTTTGTAAGTATGTTTCCCTTCTCATCCTTTATGTGGTTTAGTTTTATCGTTTTGTCTTTCTTGTTTCTTCTGACAATGTTCTATAATAGATTCTGGTTCTCATGTCTATATTTTTCTCTATTTTTTCTCAGAATTTGTCCCATTATGTTTCTTTCGAATGTTTTAATATCTTTTTGACTATATTTCTTTGTTCTTTGTATCTGCTATATTCTTGTGCTGTTCTCTTTACTAGGTGTTTTTGCCAAAGTTGCTTCTTGGTTCTAACTTCTTTTTGTATATCGTCTGCCACCAGCTTGCCAACTTTGAGTTTCTATTGGTTTTTGTTATTCCACATATTTCATGATTGCCTAGTCTATTAACTTTTTCCCATGATGTTTCTTTTGATTGTTGTATTATCTTTTTGACTCTATTTCTTTGTTCTTTGTATCAGCCATATTCTTGTGCTGTTCTCTTTACTAGGTATTTTTTCCAAAGTTGCTTCTTGGTTCTAACTTCTTTTTGTATATCTTCTGTCCACCAGCTTGCCAGCTTTGAGTTTCTATTGGTTTTTGTTATTCCACATGTTTCTATTGTTGCCTCTTCTATTAACTGTTTGAAAGCTTTCCAGATATCTTCGGCTTATTTTAATTGTGTTCTGTTAAGACAATCTTAAACTGGTTAAAATTAAATAATAGAAATTCTTAATAAAGTTCGTATGTACAAAAGAAGTTGAAAATGTATGTTTATTCCAAAAAATATATAAATAACAGAAAAATATGACTTTTTGAATTAAAGTTGACCTATCCGAGATATTTTTTTTTCTTCAAAAATGTTGTTTGCAGTTTTATATTAGTAGTTCAATTCTTTTCGGACTTACTGTATATAACATGTACATAATCTGGATAAGGTTCTTATCTGTAACTCGTTCTGCTTATGTACATACATTTATTTGCAAATTATAAACTTCTCCTGAAGGAGAGGCTCTCCTGAAAAATTAAAAATATGCACCTTGTCCAGTTAGCCTGATTGCAGACGTGCTGTTTCCACATTTACGTGTTTATTATCAAACCATTCAATATTAACGAGATCTGATGATAACACACAAATATTTATAAAATATTGTTTTCGTGATACTTGATTGTAATTATATATTATCGGTACTGTCTCCATGGTTGTTATTTGACTGATATCAGCCACGACCGTTATAATTTAACAGCCATGGACTGTTATTTATTTTCATGTTTACAAGCATTACTACACAACCATCACGACATATTTGAAATGTGTCATTATGATTTATGAACATAATTTTGCAAAATTTAACCGTTTTTATTTTATTATCACGAAAACTATAGAACAACATACGGCTGATATGGATATAACAGACTTGGTTAATAACAAAATCTCAACCTCGTCTGTTATACAGGGTATCTCTAAATTACGTGGACAAGACCTAACCACATATTACTGGGATAAAAAAAATACGATTTAACAAAACTTATCTATCTACAAATGCGTTTCGTTTAGCCAGTATTCAGCTTCAAAGTTAATTAAAAAAAAACGAAATTTGCATATTAACGAGAGAACGTTTACATTGATTTGGATGCTGTTTGGTACGACACTCTATACGGGTATAACTCATATTTTGACATAATAATTTTATTATCAGTAGACCGGTTGTGTACAAAATAAGGGTGACCCAACATTAATATATTCATATTTTTTGTTCACAAAGCAAATAACTTTAAAAAAAACAAATCGGACGCAGGCACTCATTATTAAGTTTTTTTGTATCTTTATAGTTTTTGATATCTGTTACAGTTTCGGCACAAAAATAGTAAAATATGAGTGACTGCCCTACACTCGTTTGGAAACTATTCCTTGTTCTTCTTCGTTGTCTTGTTTGTCTCTCTTATTGTTATTGTTTCACTTTAATTGGTAAATTGTGTGTGATAACATTTCCATACTTCTTTTAGTATGGCAGCGCACGTGCCTACACCCCTCAAAATCGCCCCTGATGGTAATCAATTTTCAATTGAAACACTTAACCGGCACCAGCATTCACGCATTAAGTATTTAACTTGCGTCGAGTTTCAATCATTCCCATGTAACGCAGGTGTGTAGGTTATCAAATGGAATCATCTGAGTTTGCGTGATGATTTGGATACAGTTTCGTGTGTGAAGTGGGGTCATGCCACTATCAGATGACGGATTTAGATTACACCTTAAAAAGCGGCCGTCGCATTGATCCGATTTAAAAATTTTATCACGTAAGCTTTCAGATAACGCTGAGGTTACCGCAGCGGCTGTGATTGTTCAATGCTGACGACGAATTTTTTGAGGATCTATATTTGCAAGTAGGCAGCTTTGACGATTTCAGGTGTCTCAACTGAGAGCATAGCAATGCGGAAACATTTATTTCCACGAGATAGAAATCCAATTTTCATATTGAATTAAATACATATAAAACCACGAAAAATGATTGATATTAATTGAGACGTTTAGTAGTAATTTTTAAACAATTTCATACTCAGGTATAAACATTGAAAACCCACGTAAAGGCCAAGTATTGAGTTAGAATAGGAACGGGTGATCATTTGTATATATCAAGCAAAAGTAGAAAAGGAAGGAAACATAAAAGAGCACACTGAAACAGTAAGAAGATACAAGCTAAAAGACAAGAAAGTAGCGGAGAAGTATGAAGAGAACATATCGAAGAACATGGAAGCAGTAAAGGGGGAGGCAGAAAACTGGAGTGTAGAAAAGCTATGGGAAGTATTTAGGAATTCGATAACCGAAGCAGCAAGAGAAACTTACGGAGTAGGCAGACAAAACAAACACAAATAATAAACATATCTGTTTATCTCCTCTGTCCACCAATAATGTGGTGGACAGAGGAGGTTAAGCAAGAAGAAAAAAAAAATGCTAGACATACCTACAAAAGAAAACAACAAATAGTTACGATTTATACAAGGAACAAGGTAAAGAATATGATAACAGAAGCAAAACAAAAAACTTGAGCAGAATTCGGAGACAAAATGGAAAAACGCAGAAAAGGCAACCAGAAACTGTTCTTTAGAGTAATAAAAAGCTTAAGAGGGAGCAAAAAGACAGACAGAGTGACATTGAGAGGAGAAAAAGGAGAACTACTAACAACAGAGAAAGAGGTAATGGATCGGTGGAAGAACCATTTCCAAAAGCTACTAGCAGGCAAAGAACCGGAAAAGCACGTCAAAGAGGAAGCACAAACCAGAAACAAGAAAGATGGAAGGAAGGAAGAAGAATCTATTATAATGGAAGAATTAGAAGTAGCGATAAATAGAATGAAAAATGGAAAGGTACTAGAGAAGAAAAAGGAGAACTACTAACAACAGAGAAAGAGGTAATGGATCGGTGGAAGAACCATTTCCAAAAGCTACTAGCAGGCAAAGAACCGGAAAAGCACGTCACAGAGGAACTACAAACCAGAAACAAGAAAGATGGAAGGAAGGAAGAAGAATCTATTACAATGGAAGAATTAGAAGAAGCGATAAATAGAATGAAAAATAGAAAGGCACCAGGAGAAGACCATATAACAGCAGAAATGATAAAACCAATGGGGAAAAGAGGTACAGAGCTATTACTAAAGGTATGTAACAAAGTATGGACAGAAGAACAAATTCCGAAACAGTGGGAAATAGGTCTTATTGTACCAATACTGAAGTGACAATGAGTGACAATGAGAGGAGAAAAATGAGAACTACTAACAAGAGAGAAAGAGGTAATGGATCGGTGGAAGAAACACTTCCAAAAGCTACTAGCAGGCAAAGAACCGGAATAGCACGTCACAGAGGAACCACAAACCAGAAACAAGAAAGATGGAAGGAAGGAGGAATAATCTATTACAATGGAAGAAATAGAAGAAGCGATTAATAGAATGAAAAATGGAAAGGCACCAGGAGAAGACCATATAACAGCAGAAATGATAAAACCAATGGGGAAAAGAGGTACAGAGCTATTACTAAAGGTATGTAACAAAGTATGGACAGAAGAACAAATTCCGAAACAGTGGGAAATAGGTCTTATTGTACCAATACTGAAGTGACAATGAGTGACAATGAGAGGAGAAAAATGAGAACTACTAACAAGAGAGAAAGAGGTAATGGATCGGTGGAAGAAACACTTCCAAAAGCTACTAGCAGGCAAAGAACCGGAATAGCACGTCACAGAGGAACCACAAACCAGAAACAATAAAGATGGAAGGAAGGAGGAATAATCTATTACAATGGAAGAAATAGAAGAAGCGATTAATAGAATGAAAAATGGAAAGGCACCAGGAGAAGACCATATAACAGCAGAAATGATAAAAGCAATGGGGAAAAGAGCAACAGAGCTATTACTAAAAATATGTAACAAAGTATGGACAGAAGAACAAATTCCGAAACAGTGGGAAATAGGTCTTATTGTACCAATACTGAAGTGACAATGAGTGACAATGAGAGGAGAAAAAGGATAACTACTAACAACAGAGAAAGAGGTAATGGATCGGTGCAAGAACCATTTCCAAAAGCTACTAGCAGGCAAAGAACCGGAAAAGCACGCCACAGAGGAACCACAAACCAGAAACAAGAAAGATGGAAGGAAGAAAGAAGAATCTATTACAATGGAAGAATTAGAAGAAGCGATAAATTGAATGAAAATGGAAAGGCACCAGGAGAAGACCATATAACAGCAGAAATGATAAAAGCAATGGGGAAAAGAGGAACAGAGCTATTACTAAAAATATGTAACAAAGTATGGGCAGAAGAACAAATTCCGAAACAGTGGGAAATAGGTCTAATTGTGCCAATACTGAAAAAGGGAGATAGACTGGACTGCAACAACTACAGGGGTATAACTCTATTAAACACATGCATGAAGCTAATGGAGCAAATACTGAAGAAAAAACTGAGGAAGCAAGTGGATCACATACTAGAGGAGAAGCAGAGTGGATTTAGGAAAGGAAGATGCACACAGGACCATATATTTGCGATTAAACATATAATAAACAAAACACTATCGATAGAAGAATCCGCATACATAGCTTTCGTTGATATGGAGAAGGCGTTTGATATGGTACCAAGAGGGAAGATATGGGAAAGCCTAAATAAACGCAAAGTGGACGAGAAGCTAATTAGAGTGATTAAAAGTATGTACAAAGAACCAAAAAGCAGAGTGATAAGCAAAAACCAGAAATCGGAAATATTTAACACCACGGATGGAGTAAGACAAGGAAGCATTCGGAGCTAGCTGCTGTTTATTGTTTTCATGGATGAGTTAATCAAAATGGCCAAGATAAAGACAAGACCACTATATATAGGGTACAGAAAGTTAGAGAAGATAGGAATAGCGGAGTGTGCATTTGCGGTATATTAGCAAAGAAACAAGGAAGATCTAGAACACAACCTGAAAGTATGGAACGAGATACTAGAAAAGAACGGGATGAAAGTGAACAAGAACAAAACAAAAGTCATGGTAGTATCCGCAAAGAAGGAAATAATTGATATAGAGATAGCAGGGGAAAATATAAAACAAGTAGATAGCTATCAATACTTAGGACCCACAATAGACGAAGCTGGCAATCAAGAAACGGAAATCAACAAGAGACTGGATTAAGTCAACAGGGTAAACTACGCATTGGGAAGGGTATTAATGAACAACAAGGAGATAAATAAGCAGACGAAGATGAAAGTGTACAGAGGAGTGTATAGACCGATACTCACGTACGGCTGTGAAACATGGGTGTTAACAAAGAAGGACAAAAGAAAGATGGAGGTAGCTGAAATGAAAAAGTAAAGAAGAATGAAAGGGATAACGCTAAGAGTCAGAATAAGGAATGAAAAGACAAGAGAAGAACTGGGAATCGAGGCAATAGACGGATTTATAGAAAGAAGGCAACTTGGATGGTGGGGACACCTACAGAGAATGGAGGAGTCTGTGCCAACAAAAAGGATATGGGAAGCAAAGGCGATAGGAAAAAGGAAGAGAGGCAGACCAAAGGAGGCATGGGAGAATGTCATAGGGAAAATATTAGAGAAGAGAGGAAAATCGTTCAGAGAAGCCAAAGAACTGGCGCTAGATAGGAAAATGTGGAAGGACTTTATTTAGGGCCAATAAGGCCAAACACCCTACACCCCATAAGGGTAGAAGGGCATCTGATTATATATTTAACAAAATTGTATCTATCAAAACCTAGTTAATGAATCCTGAAGTAATAAATGGAATGTGGCATTGGAAGGCAGAATCTGTGACATATTACAAGTGGTGACATGAGCAGTTTTATTTGGACGTAGAATTGATCAATGTGTGAAATCATTGACGTTACTAGAAATTTCCAACTAATGTAATGATAATATTGGTGGACACAAATACTGCCGTTATCTATGTTGTGGGGTATGTATCACATACTTGCATAACAATTGTATGAAGTGAACTTGCTGAAATATACATCTTTTTTCGAAAACTAACTAATACTTTTTGAGTCAATAAAGAAAGTCCGTAAATTGAAAATTAATGTTTAATTGTTGTGGCAAAATCTTTTAAAGTGAATCAATTACATTTTATCCATAAATATGTGTCTTTTTTTTAATAATACTATTGTTGCTAACACACACATTACCTCTAAAAGAAGTTGGAGTTGTCACGATAATGCTTTAATATCAAACATAACGAAAAGAAGTACTGTCATTATTTGACCACACAAAATAAAAATAAAATAGATAAAATAAATAGATAATAAAATAAATAGATATTACGAGCCAAAACAAATATCATAAATTATAAGAATTTATGATTACAAGTAAAACATACCTAATTATTCAATATTGGGAAAACCGAAGTCTTACAACGTGTTGAAGAAATCACTGTTCGTGATTCTTGACAAATTTTTGAAAAAATTGAAATTTTTTGCGATCATTTCATTTTTTTATATAATTATTTTGCTTGAAGTGTAGAACTGAAGAACGAACAGTACAAGATACATTTGTTTTTTTATTTACATTTTTATTTTGCAATGTCTTCAATTTCATTTTTCGCCAATTTGGCCCCTTCCCATTTGTAACGCTCCGATATTATTTTATTATATTTATATTATTATTCGTAGTTTTTATCGTGATATTATTATATAATTTCTTGATTATTTTGGCTCGTGACTTATTATATTATGTTTTAATTATTTTTGGCTCGTGATTTGTGATCGTATTTAGTACTTACACGTCGTGACGTTTAATTTAACTACCGTGATTACTCTCAAGGTACTTTGCTATTGGTAATGTGTTAATTAACGTACACTAATAATGGATTAATACAAGAAAGCACAGATTTAAGGATTTGTTTTGTTTATTTAATAATAGATACGCTGAAATTGTAAGACACAGGGAAATAAAACACAGGTTGATGATGATGTAAATTAATTTATATAATTATAACGTACAGGGGAATAAAACACAGGTTGGCGATTATGACATGAATTGATCTATTTTATATATTTCGTTAAACTTATAATGAATGTGTACATTATTATATTTATTCAATTGATAGTTTGAAAATGGTTATTACTACGAAGTTTATTTACGAGAGTTTGCACACATGCACGTGCTTCTCTAGTTTCTTAGACCATTTATTACCATGCCCTTTCACTCCATTTAACTACGGGAAAGTGATATGATCAAAAATAGAACTATTTAAACATGTTGAAATATCCCCAATAATTCATGAATGATTACTAAAGGTATCTCGCGATCTTCCCGAATTTCATGGTTGTGTCGGTGTCCACACAATAATGTAATTATTGGAGCCCCATTGTTTACGTTGATTGAGGTAAATTAGTAATTCTACCCACGACCACAGCAAGCACCAATGTCACAAGTAGTCATCACCGTCAGACATGTTACAAGTTATGTCAAATTACAGTTCTGCTACCTCAATCGGAAATGTTTATGTAATGTTATAATATATTATTATTAGGAACATTGGAGGTTATTAATAACTTCTCTTGTGATTATACCAAGCTTTATTCTCTTGTTTATCATTCTCTCTGTTTATACGGGGTTTTAATAATTCCACTTATTTCTTGTTTACGATATTTAACCACAAATTGTCATTATGTCTTCAAATTATTGAGATTTAATCCAGCCTATTTTATCTGTACGATTCTAAATTACTCTGCCCAATAATAGGTACGTTATGTGCTTGTTTTATGATTTGAAATAAAGAAACCAGTATTTTTATACATTATGTTTTTAAATTATTATGATTTAATCCAACTTAGTCATTTATACAATTATAAATCACTATGCCCTATAATATGCACGTTATGTGCTTGTTTTATGATTTGAAATGAAGAAGCCATCATTTTTATGAATTATTTTGATTTGAATATGATGATGTATGTCGGAGGGTAACACTGAATGCCTTGATTAGTTGTTATAGTGATGGTGAATACAGCCACGTTAGTTTGCGATCGCGGGCGCGATGTATGATGAGTTTATATGTTTAAATGTTATGATGCTGACGACGATTTGATTCTAGTGGAGGAGGTGATTCCACAATAACAGGTGTGTGAACGAAGTGCGCGGGTGGGCGTCAATTGCACCTGTTATTGCTTCCTCTAGTGATTCTTAAACACGAATAGCGTTCGAGCCGCCTTTGTTTACTGATATGAATAGGTAATCGGTGTTGGCTTTTCTAGGTAACATGTGGTTGGTTAAATACACTATTTTCCGTCAATTTGAATCTAGTGCGGGAATTTGATTTCACAATAACAGGTGTGTGAACGAAGTGCGCGGGTGGGCGTCAATAACACCTGTTATTGCTTCCTCTAGTGATTCGTAAACACGAATTGCGTACGAGCCGCCTTTGTTTACTGACAGGAATAGGTAATCGGTGTTTGGTATTTATAGGTAACTTAGGGTTGATTGAAAGGAATAAGCACTCCCGTGAATTTATAATGAGACTGGTTTAACAACTTTATATTATCATTAATAATAAAAAATTAAATTACTCTGTACCTAGAATTGTACGTTTTTCGATTTATTCAAATTTTTATTCTACTTTGCGTTTTTTTTACAACGTTATATGCAATCGTTAATTTAATTATAACACGACGTGAATTTATATAATCATAACCGCGAATGTCGTGTGCGTTGCCTGTGGCCGACGCAACTTTCTTGCTGATCTCGCTCGTGTGTGGCTTGTGCTTAAATAGGTTTTTTCCAGCTTCAAATCTCCACTCCCCTCACATATCTACCGCTAAATATTGGCCCCCATCCCTTAGTTATCATGGTGATTATTAATCTTGAGTGTGCGTGTGGTATTAATGCGTTTTTAGCGCAGAGTTTTACACTTAACTTAAAGAGTTGCCATTCGAGGTGATTTTTACGTGCCTGGCGCTTGCTTGTTTCTAAGGGGCGCTGATACCCAAATTGTTTATGTGACACCACGACATGGAATCTTCCAGAACCGTGCATATGCAGGCCTCGGCTCTTGAGATATTTGGCGACGCTCTGGCGCGACTTGCGATGGCTATTTATCACATTTCACCATGGTATTATTTGTAAATGAATTAATTTAATAATTTTGTTGTATTCATGATTTTTTTAAATATGAGTCACTTTATTGCGTAAATGCGTATTATACTGGGCGTATATTTGGGCCCATTACACATTGTTCACCTGAGCCAAGTGCTTCTTTTGCCTCGTCCTCGCCCCAGCTCTGCTTGCGAGTATCCCCTTCCGGTATCTTTGGTACGTAAGCGCCATAGACGTGGCATGAAATTGCTTCGTGCTTACGAGCCAAATAAAAATGATCACCCCATATTAACCACAAGATTCTCGTGTTCTGCGATTAAATGGTATTTAATACTCCTAGTATATAATAGAATGAATCCATTCAGACGTCTCGACGACATCCGCCACGAAATTTGGAAGCCTGCCCGAATACCCAGACAGCAGCAAAGTGCAGAGACAGTCTGGATAATGATATAAGCTACTGAATGATAATTATAGAAAGTGTCTTGATTTTACCGCGAGCAATAATTGGCAGCTTTTAACATAGTAGTCCTTGAAATACATATACGAGTTGTTGGTGCAGCATTTATCAAACCCAAAACTCTTTCATCCAATTCTTCGTTGCTTCTTCTGTTAGAGAGGATACTTTTAAAAAATCACCCTGTACGATAATAATAATAATATATCTTTATTCGATTATACAGCACTCATGTACGTAAAATAATTGAACAACAATACTTAAAAATAAGAAATAAACATAATTCAGAACGCAGCTTTATTTTGTAGAAAATAATTCCTTAACCTAATAATTAGAGCAAATATTGTTTTATAACTCCCATTACCATCGATCATACTAAATAGACTTGGGCGTTTAAAAACATGAATGTTGCTTTGTTAGTACACAAGCTTATTAACTCAATCAAATGTGTATTTGATATTATCAAGAAAATCGTGAGGTGGCCCAATTTGGCTTTGAGACGTGATTGATGTGCCCTATTATTTATAACATATAACAATTAGGACCTAAAACGATCAAAATCGTTGATAAACACTTCCGATTAGGGTTTTGAAACATGATGGATGTGTCGTCTTACTTATAACGTGTAACAACTGAAGGATATTAAACTCTGATAAATAATATATCATTGTTGTCGTAATTATAATAGTTATGTAATATTAATAATAAAAAGGCGGAAAGACCGCAGGGCGATAGCCATTAAAGGTTATTACTACTACTAATAATAAAAGCATGTACGAATTAAAATAATAATTATAATATACAGCTGCGCGAAATGGCTTCTGGGGCATTCTGTCGAAATCTGCAACATTTCCGAACCTGATTTCCAAATTTGTAAAATATTCAAATGAAACTATCCAAATCTGACAAATTTTCTCTACTTAAATAGTCGAAATTTTGCCAGATTTTCCCATTTAACTAACTCATTAAATCAGTACTTTTAGGTCGTATTATTTTTCGAGTCTCGAAAAGTACTAATTGATAGAATAAAATTCGGAAATATAGAAAATTTCAACAGCTGGACTTGAAAAATTGATACATTTTAAAATATGCAGTTGAAAATTGGAGAAGTGAATATCTTCTGAAGCCAAGTACTTGATATATTTAACAAGTTGCAGTACAAAAATTCCCAGAATATGACAGCTTTGGTTGAAATTTGGCAGATTGAGGCAGTTATAATTAAAAAAATTGACAGTTTCCAGAAAAAGACACTAATTTAAACAATTCATTGGGAAAATATGGCAAATTTCAACTGAAACTGCTTAATTCTGACAATTTGATATTTTCAATTTTAACTCTTTAAATTTGTATTTTTTTGTATTGCCAAGTCAGCTAAGTTATCACTAAAAAACTTAACTTCAACCTTCAACCTTCAAAGTTTTTAAATGAAACTAATGAAATCCATCAAATTTGTATCTCTAGCTGCGAAATTAGAACATTAAATTCCATGAATTTTTTATACAACATTTTAATTTTTCAAATCTGTCTAAATCTATCAAATTTTCTATTTTATATGCATAAAACTGGCAAATTTTGACTTAAACTGTCATTGTATGTCAATGTTTGAAGTGAAACTTTGAAAATCTGTAAAATACTTGGCTGCAGAAGTGAATATCTGCCCAACTTTGAACTGCATGTAAAGACTTTAACTAAATAAAACTTTAAGAGAACTTTAACTGGTAACATTTCTGAAGTTTTTAAATGAAATTGCCAAAATCTGTGAAATTTTTAACTTGCTGCCAAATAACAATTAAAACAATAAAATCCATAAATTTTTCGTAAGGTCACATTTTTAATTAAACATAATCACATAATTAATTAAATTTTCAAATCTGGCAAAGTTTTTAAGTGAAACTTGGAAATTAGAACACAAGTCACAAATCGCTTGTACATGAGGGGATATTATGTTTCTAATGTAATCGTGGGGTTCTAGGTGCTAATAGAAGTGTTGTCGAAAATTACTCATACTTAAATAATCATATCTCTAAAACTACTGTGTCAAAACTAATCAAATTTATTACTAAGAAAAATTAATACGTTATTATTTATTGTCGTTAATTGAGTTAATATTCAATGTATATTTCTCGAGATATTCGTTATTTAGTGTGATTTTTAGTGATATTTGAAGCATTATCAATTTATATATCAAAAACTAGGGTATCAATATCAATTTTTTTTATAAATGATATTAGGTAATATATAGTTAGTCGTTTAGTTTAATGGAAGCAATATCCAATGCATAGTTCTTGAGATATTCATATTTTACTGTTATAGTGAGATTTTTTGAGATATTGAAATATTATAAAATTATATCTCAAAAACTAGCGTATCAATATCAATCCAATTTATTGTTGATAGTCAGTAATATCCTGTTCATGAGTAGATGTAGTATTATTAATATACAATGCGCGATTCTTGAGATATTCCGGTTTTAATGTTATTGTGGGGTTTTAGATGCTAATGGAAGTGTTCCCAATATTACTCATACTTAAATAATCATATCTCTAAAGCTAGCGTATTAAAACTAATGAAATTTATTACTGATAATAAGTGATGTGCTATAATTTATACTGTTCATTTAAGTTAATATGCAATGTATAATTCTTAAGATATTCGTTTTTAAGTTTTTTTGTTAGTGTGATTTTCAATGATATTTGAAGTATTATCAATTTATATATCAAAAACTAGGGTATCAATATCAATTTTTTTTATAAATGATATTAGGTAATATATAGTTAGTCGTTTAGTTTAATGGAAGCAATATCCAATGCATAGTTCTTGAGATATTCATATTTTACTGTTATAGTGAGATTTTTTGAGATATTGAAATATTATAAAATTATATCTCAAAAACTAGCGTATCAATATCAATCCAATTTATTGTTGATAGTCAGTAATATCCTGTTCATGAGTAGATGTAGTATTATTAATATCCAATGCGCGATTCTTGAGATATTCCGGTTTTAATGTTATTGTGGGATTTTAGATGCTAATGGAAGTGTTCCCAATATTACTCATACTTAAATAATCATATCTCTAAAGCTAGCGTATTAAAACTAATGAAATTTATTACTGATAATAAGTGATGTGCTATAATTTATACTGTTCATTTAAGTTAATATGCAATGTATAATTCTTAAGATATTTGTTTTTAAGTTTTTTTGTTAGTGTGATTTTCAATGATATTTGAAGTATTATCAATTTATATATCAAAAAGTAGCGTAACAATATCAATAATTTTTATAAGTGATATTAGGTGATATATTATTAGCTGTCTATTTGAAGTGAATCAATATCCAATGCAGAATATTATTGAGTTATTCATATTTTACTGGAATTGTGAGATTTTTTGAGATTTTGAATTATTATGAAATTATATCTCAAAAACTAGCGAATTAATATCAATACCATTTATTGTTGATAGTTATCCATGGCCTATTAATGCACATATGTAATATAATAAATATCCAATGCGCGATTCTTTACATATTCCGTTTTTAATGTAATCATGGGATTTTAGATGCTAGTGGAAGTGTACTTTGAAAATTACTCATACTTGAATACCGATATCTCTAAAACAAGCGTGCCAAAACTAATGAAATTTATTACTGATATTAAACGAACTGTTGTCATTTATCCCATTTAATATAGTAAATATCCAATGTATAATTTTTGAGATATTTGTTATTTAGTGTAATTTCAAGTGATATTGGTAGTATTAATAATTTATACATAAAAAACTAGTGTATCAATATCAATATTTTTTTATTACTGATATTAAGTGATATGCTATTATTTATTTTGGTTAACTGAGTAAATATGCAATGTATAATTCTAGAGATATTCATTATTTAGTATAATTTTTGGTGATATTTGAAGTATTAATGATTTATACATAAAAACTAGTGTATCAATATCAATAATTTTTATTACTGTATATACTATAAATTGTTAGCCGTTTAATTTATTGGAAGCAATATCCAATGAATAATTCTTGAGATATTCATATTTTACTGTAATAATGAGATTTTTTGAGATATTGAAGTATAATAAAATTATATCTCAAAAACTAGCGAATGAATATCAGTTCAATTTGTTGTTGATAGTCATCAATGATCTATTGATGCACATGTGTAATATAATTAATGTCCAATGCGTGATTCTTGACATATTCCGTTTTTAATGTAATGTGGGATTTTAGATGCTTATCGAAGTGAAAATTACTCATACTTGAATAAAGATATCTCTAAAACTAGCGTGTTAAAACTAATGAAAGTTATTACTGATATTGAACGATCTGTTATCATTTATCCGATTTAATGTATTTAATATCCAATGTATAACTTTTGAGATTTTCGTTATTTAGAGTGATATTTAGTGATATTTGAAGAATTATTAATTTATACATCAAAAACTAGCGTATTAATATCAATAATTTCTATTAATGATATTAAATGATATATTTTTATCCGGTAAATTTAATTGAATCAATATTCAATGCATAATTCTTGAGATTTTCATATTTTACAATAATAGTGACATTTTTTGAGATATTGAAGTATTATAAAATTATATCTCAAAAACTAGCGTATCAATATTATTGCAATTTATTGGTGATAGTTAGTAATATGCTAATAATGGACGAATATAACATGATTAATATACAATGCGCGATTCTTGAGATATTACCTTTTTAATGTAATTGTGGGATTTTAGATGCTAATATAAGTGTTCTCGAAAATTACTCATGTCAAAACTAATGAAATTTATTACTGATATCAAGCGATATGTTATCATTTATCTTATTTAATTTAGTTAATATCCAATGTATTATTTTTGAGATATTCGTTATTTAGTGTGATTTTTTAGTAATATTTGAAGTATTATTAATTTATACATCAAAAACTAGCATATAAATATCAATCATTTTTATTACTGATATTAAGTGATATAATGTTAGCCGTTTAATTTAATTTAATCAATATGCAATTCATAATTCTTGAGATATACATATTTTACTGTAATACTGAGATTTTTTTGAGATTTTGTAGTATTATCAAAGTATAACTCAAAAACCAGCATATTAATGTTAATCAAATTTATTGTTGATAGTCAGTAATATCGTGTTGATGAGCAGATGTAATATGATTAATATAAAATGCGCGATTCTTGAGATATTCCGGTTTTAATGTTGTTGTGGGATTTTAGATGCTAATGGACGTGTTCTCGAAAATTACTCATACTTGAATAATCATACCTCTAAAGCTAGCGTGTCAAAACTAATGAAATGTATTACTGATATTAAGTGATATGCTATCATATATATTATTCAATTGAGTTAATATCCAATGTATAATTCTTAAGATATTTGTTTTTTAGTGTGATTTTCAGTGATATTTGAAGTATTATCAATTTATATATCAAAAACTAGCGTATCAATATCAATAATTTTTATAACTGATATTAAGTGATATATTGTTAGCCGTTAAAAATAATTGAATCAATATTCAATGCATAATTCTTGAGATATTCATATTTTACTGCAATAGTGAGATTTTTAAAGATTTTTAAGAATTATCAAATTATAACACAAAAACTAGCATATCAATATCAATGCAATTTATTTTTCATAGTCAATGCTATCCTGTTGATTAGCAGATTTAATATTATTAATATCCAATGCGCGATTCTTGAGATATTCTTGTTTTAATGTTATTGTGGGATTTTAGATGCTAATGGATGTGTTCTCGAAAATTACTAATACTTAAATAATCATATCTCTAAAGCTACCGTGTTAAAAATAACTAAATTTATTACTGATATTAAGTGATGTGGCTTCATTTATATAATTCAATTGAGTTAATATCCAATGTATAATTCTTAATATATTTGTTTTTTAGCGTGATTTTTAGTGATATTTGAAGTATTATCAATTTATATATAAAAAAATATCAATAATTTTTATAACTGTTATTAAGTGATATAGTGTTAGCCGTTAAAAATAATTGAATCAATATTCAATGCATAATTCTTGAGATGTTCATATTTTACTGTAATAGTGAGATTTTTTGAGATTTTAAAGTATTATCAAATTATAACACAAAAACTAGCATATTAATATCAATCCAATTTATTTTTCATAGTCAGTACTATCCTGTTGATGAGCAGATTCAATATTATTAATAATAATTCTTGAGATATTCATATTTTACTGTAACAGTGAGATTTTTTGAGATTTTAAAGTATTATCAAATTATAACACAAAAACTAGCGTATTAATATCAATCCAATTTATTTTTCATAGTCAGTACTATGCTGTTGATGAGCAGATGCAATATTATTAATATCCAATGTGCGATTCTTGAGATATTCCTATTTTAATGTTATTGTGGTATTTTAGATGCTAATGGATAATTATTGAGATATTCATATTTTACTGTAATAGTGAGATTTTTTTAGATGTGTAGAATTATAAAATTATATCTCAAAAACTAGCGTATTAATATCAATGCAATTTATTGTCGATAATGAGTAATATCCTCTTGATGAACAGATGTAATAAAATTAACATCCAATGCGTGATTCTTAAGATATTCTATTTTTAATGTAAACGTGTGTTTTTAGATGCTAATGGCAGTGTACTCGAAACTTACTCGTACTTAAATAAACATATCTCTAAACTTAGCATCTCAAAACTAATGAACTTTATTACTGCTATTAAGTGATGTGCTATCATTTATATAATTGAATTGAGTTAATATACAATGTATAATTCTTGAGATATTTGTTCATGAACTGCATAATTTGAGGGGTGAATGAAATAATCATAATTATTTCTCATTGTGAAATATTTTCATGCCATTAGATTCTGGCACTAGATATTTCGTTGCAATTAATTATTTAAAAAAATAATAATTAAACAAACTTTTTCACTTTGATGTTTGTTCCATGGCTTTGCATGTTCGTCGGTTTAATATCAGAATTGTTTATGCAAACATTGCGACTTGTAATTACAACTTCTACATTATTGAGCAAGAAAAATCAACTTGAATTTTTTCTCTGACAGAACTTCCTCGCTCTGATCTACATTAGATCAACAGAGTTTTGTAAGGTACATGCTAATTGATACAGTTTAAAGGCAAAGGCTTGATTCACACTTTCCCTTTGCGTTTCGCTAGCCATGCATATCTGAGCGTCTAGCAGACCTCCCTTGACATGCCCTGAATGGCACTCGATTCAGATTCCGAAGGGCTCACAATGAGCCCCATTTCTTTACATCCTCATCCTCGTCCTCATTTTCATAAGCGGCGCACACCTGTTTACTGACACATACACACACAAATGCCCACGCGTATATATGCAAACCCAAGTGTGCACACATTCACATTCAGCCACCCACACATAAATGTACACACCCCAAAGATACATAAGTATAACACACACACATTTTTCAATGTATATAAGAAGAGGCTCAACAGAAAGAGTTTGTCGTTCAGAGGAGATAATAATGTTTACCTTGCGTTGGCAAAGCTTCAACATCTCCTGCTGTTACTCTAATAGGTGCTTTTTCTCTTCTTCTAGCCATGAATCTGATCAACATGGACGCGGAAAATCGGGTCGTGCTTAACGTGGGTGGCATCAGGCACGAGACGTACAAGGCCACGCTGAAGAAGATCCCGGCCACAAGGCTCTCCAGGCTGACGGAGGCCCTGGCGAACTATGACCCCATCCTCAACGAGTACTTCTTCGACAGGCACCCGGGGGTGTTCGCGCAGGTCCTCAACTACTACAGGTAAGCAAATCCACAAATTGCAAAAGTTTTGCAAAAATATTTTAATTGAAGCTAAGGATAAAATTTAAAAAAACCGAAAAAGAATGTACTTACTATATCCAGATATATAAACAATCTTTATTGGGCTAGACCCCATGGGGTCTTTCCGCCTTGTCTAGCATTACATTACATATTATATAATATTACATTACATACATGTGATTTATGAGTGATTGTTTTGATAAGAGAGTGTTTGAGTGCAATATGATTAATGAAGCGTTTTTGTCGGATGTAGTTTTGAAGTTCGGTTGTCTTGTCTTTTAATACATAATTCGTCGAGTATTGTCGTATTGTCCTGTTTTGGTTGAAATTTATTTCGTAGTTTATCCAGTCTTTGTTGGATGGGTCATGATTTTGGTGATCTTGTATAAATTTATGTTTGATATGGTTTGAAGATGATTATCCTTGTGCCTTAGTTTGGTAAGCAGTCTTAATAGTTACGTCCGTAATTCGTTTGCTGGTGTTTCTTACATTTTTCAGTATGATCTGGCCGTAGACATTCTTGGGCCTGCAGATTGATTTGTAAATTTTCGTCGCAGTACTAATGGATATCTCTCTTCCTTCGTATGTCAGACATCCTAAATGGTTTAATCGTTTTTGTATTTCCGTCTATGTGTTCCTTAAATGTTTGTCGAATTTGTGCTTATTGTCAATAGTCATTCCTAAGTACTTTATCGTCGTTGTGGTTTGTACGTTCTTAAATCGAGATTTTTGCGGAAATATCCGTTTTCGGGTCTTCTTATTCAGAATATATTGTTTTCTGTCTCTATGTCTATCGAAATGAATGAGACGTACCTGTATATTATATATACCTACTGCCAACGTGTGTCAAATGCCAAATGTCAAATTTGTTAAAATTTGTTCAAATTTGTTCTTATTTTGGTGTGTCTTATGTGTCTGTGTATCTTTCTTTTTAAATTGTTTGCCATTATATGACATTACTTGTAAATTGACTCTGTAATATTTTCTTTGAATCTAACTACAATAAATGAAATTATTATTATTATTATTATTATTATTATTCTACATTTATGTGTATGTGTCTTCTTGTCTTCCCCAGAGCTTGAATGGATTATCTTTATTTATCAATCAATCGTTTATTTGTTCGCCTCAGATTCGAAGCAGATGAATACAGTATAAAAAATATAAATATAGAATTTTTAACACACAACTTTCTACATTGTTATAGTCAAGGATAATTATGATTGTTTTCTACAAAATGGATACTATTTTGATATGTCTTTAATGAACTGAGCAAGTGGTCGGTTCTTCCTTTCCCTGCAGTTGAATAGATGGTACCTATCTGCTGGGCATCTGCATAAGGTGCAAATACATTCTTCTATGTCCGCTTGATGGAAAGATGGATTATCAGGAATGATAACCCAGTATGAAAGATGGATCAAAGATTTATCTTTATTTATAAGCTGTAGAGAGATATATTTCCCATCTCAATGATTCATCCCATCCCATCCCATCCCCTCCCAGGGATTGGTACTATTAGCCCTATTTACAGATCTTCCGGTATCTTTTCTTCATTCCACATTTGGCTCATGAGTTGTAGTAACAATTCTACACCCTTCTCGTCTATATTTTTCATCATTTCCGTAGTTATTCTGCCTTCTTCTGGCGATTTTCCATTCTTACGTGTTTTTATTGCCTCTTTCATTTCGTCATTGTTTATTTGTATGTCTTCTTCTTCTTCTTCTTCTTCTTTTTCTTCTTCTTCCCTATTTGATTGTTCTTCTGTAATTATTTTTTTATTTACTGTAATTTCTGCTTGTAGTTTCTCGAAGTATTCTCTCCATCTCTCTATGGATCTTCTTCTCCTGTAAAACTATCTCACAGTAAAACTATCAAAATTAGCTTTAAAATCAGAAATATTTGAAAGACTCAAAGATATTTTTAAATGTGCAATTGCTCTGGTATTATTTAAAAGTTCATAAAAAGTTCATCATCATTTCTTCTATGTTTATTTCCATGTCTTCTTCTTCTTCTTCTTCTTCTTCTTCTTCTTCTTCTTCTTCTTTATTTGATTGTTCTTCTGTCATTATTTTATTATTTACTGTAATTTCTGCTTGTAGTTGTTCGAAGTATTCTCTCCATGTCTCTATGGTACGTCTTCTCCTGCAAAACTATCTCACAGTAAAACTATCAAAATTACTTTAAAATCAGAAATATTTGAAAGACTCAAATATGTTTTTAAATGTGCAATTGCTCTTGTATTATTTAAAAGTTCATCAAAAGTTCATCATAATTTCTTCTATGTTTATTTCCATGTCTTCTTCTTCTTCTTGTTCTTCTACTTCCCTATTTGATTGTTCTTCTGTCATTATTTTATTATTTACTGTAAATTCTGCTTGTAGTTTTTCGAAGTATTCTCTCCATGTCTCTATGGTTCTTCTTCTCCTGTGAAACTATCAAAATTAGCTTTATAATCAGGAATATTTGAAAGACTCAAAGACTTTTTTAAATGTCCAGTTGCTCCTGACTTACTTAAAAGTACATCAAAAGTTAGTTTTGAATCACTGGAAGGTCTTTGAAAGCTATGAATTCTATCAGCATAGCATAACATTGTATTGAAACTATAAGACTATTTAAATGGCTCTTTTGAAATTATCGGCTTTGGAGTACTTCCAAGTTTCTTCTGAATCACACAAAGGTTCTTTCAGGTTTGTTGGAAACATCTTAAATGACCTTTCACTATAATAAATGTCTTTTGAATCACCCAAATATTGTTTGAAACTATGAGTTTCAAACTCATAGTTCTTTGGAATGCCTCAGAGTAGGAATACTTCAAACCAATACCGTTTGAAGTTTAGTTAGCTAAATCAATCAATTTAGGTGCTTATTTGATTTACGTTATGAACGATGACCTTACTTTGAAGTGGTCAAACATTTTTTTAAAGTATTACTTTCTTTGGAGTACTTGAAAGGAGTTTTCAGAGTACAAGTTTTATTTGAATCACTCAAAGACTCTTTTAATCTACCAGTTTCATTGGAACACCTCAATAGGCTTTTCGAACTAATAGTTTCTTTTACATCGCTCAAAGGTTTCTTTAAGGAACTAGTTTCATTGGAATTTAAAACTCAGCAGAGTTTTAGGACTATGAATTTATTTTGTCTCACGCATAGATTTGTTTAATGGTTCTGTTTCCTTAAAATGCCTCAAAGGACTTTTAGCATTACCAGTGTCTTTTGTACCGGTCAAAAGATTTTTGGAATCAGTAGAGTCACGCATAGATTTTTTTTAAAGGTTTCTCTGAAACACCTTAAAAGAATTTCGGCCCTACCACTATCTTTGGTACCAGTCAAAAGATTTTTGGAATCAGTAGTGTCATGCATAGATTTGTTTAATGGTTCTGTTTCTCTGAAACACCTCAAATGACTTTTGGCCCTACTAGTGTCTCTTGTACCGGCCAAAGAGTTTTTGGAATCGGTAGTATCTTTCGAATTATTCAAAAATTGTATCGAGCTTATAGTTGGTTTTGGCCCTACCACTGTCTTTTGTAGCAGTCAAATGATTTTTGGAATCAGTTGAGTCTTTCGAATTATTCAAAAGTTGTAGCGAGCTTATAGTTGGTTTTGCATTAACCAATGACTTTTTGTTAAAACGCATCTTCAATGCTTCTGTTTGTTTAAAATCACCTGCCACAAAATTTGCGGCGTCTTTTAGATGTGCTGCACTCTCCTTTAAACTTCCAGTTGCTTTTATATCGCTGCAAAGTTTTTTAGACTTGGTTAAATGATCCAATTCATCACTTACAATATTCTTCAAATCTTCTGTTTTTTCGTGGCACTCAAATTGTTGCAATATCTGTAGCATATTCATTATTTGAATGCTGCAATCTACATATCTTCCTGATTGGTTCTTCTCTTATGTATTTGTATATATTTTTGTGTTCGTAGAAGGTGCGTGCAACTATCAAATAGTGTTCCATACAGAATTCTATTATAGTCTTCTAATAGTCTTCTATTTTGAATCTCTGTTTTGTTTTCTGTCCATGCCTTATTTAGCATAAGTCTTTATCTTTCGGCCGTTTCTTCGTTTTTTAGCTTGTATGCTCTAATGGTTCCGTACTTTTGTTCTCCTCTACCTTCAAATTTCTTCAAATGAATCTCTTATTATAGACATCTCTGTTTTGTTTTCTGTCAATGCCTTATTTAGCATCAGTCTGTATCTTTCGGCCATTTCTTTGTTTTTTAGCTTGTATGCTTTAATGATTTCGTATTTTTGTTCTCCTCTACCTTCAAATTTCTTCAAATGAATCTCTTATTTTAGACACTACTAGGTAATTATCGCTGCCTATTTCGCTTCCTCTGTCCTCCTTTACATCTACTACCGCTTGCCTATTTCCTTTCTCTACTAATTCAAAGTCTATTATAGATTTTTTCTTCCTGCTTGGTTCTCCTCTTGTGTATTTGTGTATATTTTTGAGTTCATAGAAGGTGCTTGCAACTATTATATTGTGTTCCATACAGAATTTTAATATAGTCTTCTAATGGTCTTCAATTTTGAATCTCTGTTTTGTTTTCTGTATATGCCTTATAATAATGGTTTCATACTTTTGTTATTCTCCACCTTAAATTTTAATAATTTCTTCAAATGTATATCTTATTTTAGCCACTACTAGGTAATGATCGCTGCCTATTTCGCTTCCACGTTTTACCTTTACATCTACTACCTATTACCTATTTCGTTTCTCTACTAATACAAAGTCTATTATAGATTTTTCCTTTCTGCTTGATTCTTCTCTTGTTTCTTTTCTCTTGTGTTACCTAGTTGTGAATATTTTTGTGTTTGCAACTTCATACTGTGTTCCATACAGAATTCTAATATTTTTTCTCCATTCCTATTTCTTCTTACATCCCCTTGTCTGCCTATTACCGAATTGTATTTGTTGTCTCTTATTCCCACCATACAATAAAATTCACCTAGTATGTATCATTTTCCATTTGCATTTTCCATGTTTGGTATTTCCAAAATTTTTCTTTGTTTTTTACCGTTTAATTTTCATTTGGCCCATACACATCTATCAGCGTTATTAATTTATTTCTATTTTGACCTCTCCAAAGCTTCCAATCTGTTTTACTTCTTTATTCCATCGGTATCCCACTCGAGTATATTTTATGTTCATTCTCTGTTATTTGTGTTCCTTTCGCTTCCTTTTTGTTTCCGATATTATGAGAATATCTAATTCATGTACTAGTTCCTCTTCCTTATTTGAAATTCTTCTTATGTTCCATGTTTATTGTCCTATCCACTGCTTCTATTCCCTTTTCTTCTTTTTTCCATCGGTATTCCTCTCCGTTAATTTCTAACCTAACCTAACCTAACCTGACCTAACTTTACCCACTCCAGTATATTTTATGTTCATCCTCTGTTAGTTGTGTTCCTTTCCCTTCATTTTTGTTTCTGATATTATGAAAATATCTCACTTCGCCTTTTCAAATTGATTTACTAGTGCATCTTCCTTGTTTGAAATGGTTATTATGTTCTATGTTTTTTGGCCTCTCCATTTTTTTTTTCTTTATTCGATCGGTATTCGTCTCCGTTCATTACTAACCTAACCTAACTTAACCCCATTCCAGTATATGTTATGTTCATTCTCTGTTATTTATGTCCGTTTTAAGTCCTTTTTATTTCTGATATAATGAGAATACTTAACTTCGCCTTTTCAAATTCATTTACTAGTTCTTCTTTATTTGATATGCTTCTTATGATCCATGTTTTTTTGTCGTCTCCACTGCTTCTATACATTTTTCTTCTTAATTTCATCGGTATTCCTCTCCGTTAATTCCTAACCTAACTTATCTTAACCTAACCTAACCTAACCTAACCTAACTTTTGGCCCTATCAGTGTCTTTTGACCGGTACGGATTTTTTGAATCAGTAGAGTCTTTCGAATTATTCTAAAGTTGTAGCGAGCTTACAGTAGGTTTTGCATTAACCAATAACTTTTTGTTATTGCGTATTTTAAATGCACTGCACTCTCCTTTACATTTTCAGTTTTTTTTATGCAAGGACTTTCTAACTTCGTTAAGTGATCCAAATCATCACTTACAATATAACTACCTAACCTAACCTAACCTAACCCCACTTCAGTTAATTTTATGTTCATTGTCTGTTATTTATGTTCCTTTCCCTACTATTTTATTTCTGATATTATGAGAATATCTCACTTCACGTTATCAAATTTATTTACTACTTCATCTTCCTTATTTGATATGCTTCTTACGTTCCATGTTTTTGGTCCTCTCCACAGCTTCTATTCTGATTTTCTTCTTTATTTCATCGGCATTCATCTACGGTATTTTTTTTAATCTGTTCGTACATAATTTCCATAATTTATTTCTCCCCTTGATATTTCTCTGATTTCTATTGGTATAAATCCTTTTTCTAATGTTAAGTCATTGTCTAGAAATACCTTCACAGTCTTCAGATGTCCTTTGGCCTTCATAATTAACTGTTTTGTTTGACACGTTTCAGTTTTCTGCATATATCATTCGTTTGTCCTTATTTATTATATGTGCTTTCTCTATCTTAACCAGTATCTTCAAACTGTTACTTAGAAACTCCTTTACTTTTTTCTATATCTGTGTTTCTTCCACTGTCATTTCCGTAACTATGATATTGTTTCTTCTCTTTTGTATGTCTTCCGATTCTGCTCTGCTCTGCTTTCTCTATCTTAGTTAGTACATATCTTCAAACTGTTCCTTAGAAACTCCTCCACTCCTTTCTGCATCTGTGTTTCTTTCACTGTTATTCCTGTAAGTATGATATTGTTTCTTCTATTTTGTTTGTCTTCCTTTTGTGCTCTGCTTTCTAGTTTTTCCATTTTGTTGTACAAGCTGTTCATTTTCATGTTCCTACCTTTTCTCCTTCCCACTCATTTCTTGCTTCAGAACTTTTATATCTTCATTTAACTTGTTTGTATTTTTCGCCAGTTTCTTCGTATTCTTTATGATGTTCTTCAATATTTCTTTAATGTTTTCCATTTTTTCTACTTTTTTCTGTATCCTTTCTTTTGATTCTTGGTTTATTCTATGTTTCTTAAACTGTTATTCCTGTAACTATGATATTGTTTCTTCTCTTTTGTTTGTCTTCCTTTTCTGCTCTGCTCGGCTTTCTCTATCTTAGTTAGTACATATTTTCAAACTGTTACTTAGAAAATCCTCCACTCATTTCTGCATCTGTGTTTCTTCCACTGTTATTCCTGTAACTGTGATATTGTTTCTTCTCTTTTGTTTGTCTTCCTTTTCTGCTCTGTTCTGCTTTTTATATTTTAGTTATTTTAGTTAGTACATATCTTTAAACTGTTACTTAGAAACTCCTCCACTCCTTTCTGCATCACTGTTTCTTCCACTATTATTCCTGTAACTATGATATTGTTTCTTCTGTTTTGTTTGTCTTCTTTTTCTGATCTGCTCTGCTTTTTCTATCTTAGCACATATCTTTCAACTGTTACTTAGAAACTCCACCACTCGTTTCTGTATCTGTGTTTCTTCCACTGTTATTCCTGTAACTATGATATTGTTTCTTGTCTTTTGTGTGTCTTACTTTTCTACTGTGCTTTCTCTATCTTAGTTAGTACATATTTTCAAACTGTTACTGAGAAACTCCTCCACTCTTTTCTGTATCTGTGTTTCCCCCACTATTATTCCTGTAACTATAATATCGTTCCTTTTCTTTTGTTTGTCTTCCTTTTCTGCTCTGTGATATTGTTTCTTCTTTTTTGTTTGTCTTCCTTTTCTGCTCTGCTCTGCTTTCTCTATTTTAGGTAGTACATATCTTCAAACTGTTACTTAGAAACTCCTCCACTCCATTTTGCATCTGTGTTTCTTCCACTGTTATTCCTGTAACTATGATATTGTTTCTTCTCTTTTGTTTGTCTTCTATTTCTGGTCTGCTTTCTAGTTTTTCCTTTTTTTTGTACAAGCTCTTCTTTTTCGTGTTCCCACCTTTTCTCCTTCCCTCTCATTTCTTGCTTCAGAACTTTTATATCTTCATTTAACTCGTTTGCGTTTTTCGCCATTTCCTTCGTATCCTTCATCATGTTCGTCAACATTTCTTTAATGCCTTTCATTTTTTCTTCCTCTTCTTGTATTCTTTCTTTTCATTCTGTGTTGATTCTATCTTTCTTAAACTGTTATTCCTGTAACTATAATATTGTTTCTTCTATTTGGTTTCTCTTCTTTCTCTGTTCTGTTCTTCTTTCTCTATCTTAGTACATATCTTCAAACTGTTACTTAGAAACTCCTCCACACCTTTCTGCATCTGTATTTCTTCCACTGTTATTCCTGTAACTATGATATTGTTTCTTCTCTTTTGTTTGTTTTCCTTTTCTGCTCTGCCCAGCTTTCTCTATCTTAGTCAGTACATATCTTCGAATCTCCTTCACTCCTTTCTGCAGCTGTATTTCTTAAACTGTTATTCCTGTAACTATGATATTGCTTCTTCTCTTGTTTGTTTTCCTTTTCTGCTCTGCCAAGCTTTCTCTATCTTAGTCAGTACATATCTTCGAATCTCCTTCACTCCTTTCTGCAGCTGTATTTCTTAAACTGTTATTCCTGTAACTATGATATTGCTTCTTCTCTTGTTTGTTTTCCTTTTCTGCTCTGCCCAGCTTTCTCTATCTTAGTTAGTACATATCTTCGAATCTCCTTCACTCCTTTCTGCAGCTGTATTTCTTAAACTGTTATTCCTGTAACTATGATATTGCTTCTTTTCTTTTGTGTGTCTTCCTTTCCTGCTCTGCTCTGCTTTCTCTATATGAGTTAGTACATACCTTCAAACTGTTACTTAGAAACTCCTTCACTCCTTTTTGTATCTGTGTTTCTTCAGCTGTTATTTCTGGAATTATGATACTGTTTTGTAGCTTTTGTTTGTTTTCGTTTTCTGCTCTGCTCTGCTTTCTCTATCTTAGTTAGTACATATCTTCAAACTGTTACTTAGAAACTCCGCCACTCCTTTCTGCACCTGTGTTTCTTCCACTGTTATTCCTGTAACTATGTAGTGAATATCTTCAAACTGTTACTTAAAATCTCCTCCACTCCTTTCTGCATCTGTGCTGCTTAAACTGTTTTTCCTGTAACTACGATATTGTTTCGTCTATTTTGTTGGTCTTCCTTTTCTGCTCTGCTCTGCTTTCTCTATCTTAGTACATATCTTCAAACTGTTACGTAGAAACTCCTCCACGCATTTCTGCGTCTGTGTTTCTTCCACTGTTATTCTTATAACTATGATAATGTTTCTTCTCTTTCGTTTGTCCTTCTTTTCTACTCTGCTTTCTAGTTTTTCCTTTTTTTTGTATAAGCTCCTTTTATTTCCTGTTCCTCCCACCTTTTCTCCTTCCCTATTATTTCTTGTTTCGTATCTTTTATTTCTTCTTTTAACTCGTTTGTGTATTTAGCCATTTCCTTCGTATCTTTCATCATGTACTTCAACATATCTTTATTTTTTTCATTTTTTTCCTCCTTGTGTCCTTTTTTGACTCTGTGTTTATTCTACCTTTCTTCTCCCTACTGTCCTTCTCCGCTCTTCTTTATTGCGGGGATTTTATTATTTATTTATCTCACACTACTCGCTAAACTCAACTAAACTCAATAGTTTTAATTGATTATCTTAAAATAATGATTTTGTATACTTCCCCTTCCCCGTTTGCACTTAGCGATTCAATTATAAACTTACACAAGTTTCATAATACTTGACTAGAAATAGATTATAAGTTTGACGCTTGAAAATTAAGTTCTTGGCTTGTTTGATAGGCGATAGAAGCTTATTGTAAATAACCAGACAACCGAACAAATAAGTTGTTAATTATTTTTCGAAAAGCAGTGAAGTCTATGTGCACTTGTAGTGCAAAAGTATTACCAACTATCAACTCATGAAGCCTATATCTGCTCCTACTGCTATTTTCAGCCGTTTTTCAAAAATTGCTATTTTTGCTTCATATTTCGAGGTTCTTTTAAGGAATATATAAATTCCTACTTATGGACAGCTTCAGTTCCACATAAACTTCGAAAATGGTTAGAGAACTATTATCTTTGTTACATTATTGTGATCATACAATTGTTTATAACATTCCAAACTTCGAAACTGGTTAGAGAACTATTATCTTTGTTACATTATTGTGATCATACTATTGTTTTTAACATTCCACACTTGTTGTTAGTCTTAATTATTATACTGTTTATTTTGAAAATGGTACGTTTTCTTTGGGCCGCGATGGAGGGCAATAAATAATTACGCGAGTTATGTCTGCAAACATGGCAAGAACAACTAAGCCAGAGCAGAGAAGACGGGGCTTTGTAATCCCCAGTTGGATGGGCACGTGCTCGGTCGCGAATTAAATTCTATAAGGCAGACTCGGAAATCGTAATTCTCTTATTTACCCGAAACGAAAACTTTTAGCCGATGATAATGGGCATGATAACGGTCGGGGGTTAATTAGCGTGAGCTCAGGTCGTCGAGCGAAAGGAAACGGTTGCAGCAAGATTTGATGGGAATTTTCCAGAAAACGGTGGAAAGTTTCTTAAGTGGGTACTGTTTTTATTTTTCTTGCGGAAAATGATATTCCGCGCCGATTATTTGGGACAAATCAAATCTGGGATTTCATTTTGCGCTGGAAGTTTTAAAATATGTACAACCTTTAAATACATAGTTTTAATCAGGTGTATTACGTAATAAGAAACGTTAGCAGTATAGTTTATGTTACTTGACAGTAGCACATTCGAATGTCAGATGTATTTGTGACATAAATTCATCTGATATTCGAATGTGATGCTCTCAAATAACTTCTAACGCAGACATCGCAAGTGAAGTATGTTGCATTCAAGCAAAACCACGTTTTCCTCGATTATGTCGCACAATATTTGGACGAAAATGAATATAAATACACTTCTAGTCACCACGGGATTAATAGAAAATAATATTTCATAGCCGTGACCCAATTGCCCACGTATAAGCAAATTGTATAAATGGTCGGATTCCCGAATTACGCCGGACTTCCAGAAATAAGTTCTGGAACAAATCTGGTGTTCGTAGACACGCTCCGACGTGATCCAGAATATCACACGCCCGTGTATTTATAGGACTGGCAAATCTGATTAAATGCGATACATAAATACGGACATCCCAAATTAATCTTGCTTATTTTAATTTTAAACGCCACTTCCTAAAGTTAAACATTCTGCACGCATTCGATTCTAACAAGTATTAAGGGAGTTTGCCAAACGTAAAACTTCGTTTTTCTACTCCTTGTTTAGAAAGAAGCCTTTTGCTCCATGAAATTAGGGCCGACAGTAGACAATGTCCTCCGTAGGGTGGAAAATTTATTTCCTTCCGAGGGATGAAAATCGAAAGAACAGATCCCGGATTGCTTATAGTAGTCATGGTGTCGACCAGAGAGGCAACATTTTGTTGCCAGTTGCGATCGTAAAAAAATACAGCGATTAGAAAAATGGATTAAAAAGAGCAGATCTACAATCGCAATGTGAGGGATTTTATATTTCACACTTCTTCTACTAACCTGTACATATAGTCAACTACCCTAGATCTAGATCCTCAATATTTAAATAATTCAGCTGTCATTCCAGCACTGCCTGGATTCTTATTATTTTTCATTTTTCATATTATTTTCTATTGATATTGATTGATATTTATTATTTCCTATTGATATTATGTTCCTCCCGAGGAACGAAAATCGAAGGAACAGATCCCGGGTTGTTTATAGTAGTCATGGTAACGACCGGAGAGGGGACATTTTGTTGCCACTCACGATCGTAAAAATTACAGCGATTAGAAAAATGGATTAACAAAAGCAGATCTACAATCGCAATGTGAGGGATTTGATATAACACACTTCTTCTACTAACCTGCGCATATAATCAACTACCATGGATCCTCAATATTTAAATAATTCAGCTGTCATTCCACCACTTCCAGGATTCTTATTATTTTTCATTTCCAATATTATTTCCTATTGATATTGATTGATATTGATTAATTCCTATTGATATTATTTTCCTCGCGAGGGACAAAAACCGAAGGAACAGATGCCGGGTTGTTTATAGTAGTCATGGTAACGACAGGAGAGGGGCCCATTTTGTTGCCACTCACGATCGTAAAAAATACAGCGATTAGAAAAACTGATTAACAAAAGCAGTTATACAATCGCAATGCTAGGGATTTTATATTTCACAATTCTTATACTAACCTGTGCATACAATCAACTACCCTGGATCCTCCATATTTAAATAATTCGGCTGTCATTCCAGCACTGCCAGGATTCTTATTATTTTTCATTTTCAATATTATTTCCTATTGATATTGATTGATATTGATGATTTCCTATTGATATTATTTTCCTCCCGAGGAACGAAAATCGAAGGAACAGGTGCTGGGTTGTTTATAGTAGTCATGGTAACGACATTTGGTTGCCACTCGCGATCGTAAAAAATACTGCGATTCGAAAAATTGACTAAAAAAAGCAGATCTACAATTGTAATGCGAGGGATTTTATATTTCGTACTTCTTCTACTAACCTGTGCATATGATAAACTACCCTTGAGCCTGCATATGTAAATAATTCCACAGTTATTCCTCCACTGCCTGGATTCTTATTAATTTTCATTTTCAATATTATTTCCTATTGATATTGATTGATATTGATTATTTCCTATTGAAATTATTGAAACAAGAGGGGATGCCTTGTTGGTGCCTTCTCTTAATTCTGTTGTTTATTTAGTTCCCTATTGTATTGTTTATTTCCTTCAACTTCCTTGTATTCTTCAATCAACAATTCATCGAAAAAAATTCTGTATCTGTTACATTGTTATTCCTCTCCCGCAATAATTTCCCCATTTTTTCTTTATAAAAAATACTGCCTTGGGTTGAAATCCTTTCTTTTTGCACAGCACCTCTTGATAGAGTATTATAATATGTTTATATCTGTTATTATCCTCTATTTCGAAAATCATGTTTTCAAAATACTTTCCTTTCATAGCCCTTAAGAGTTTTCTTGTATTCTTTCTTTGTTTTTCGTATATCTTCTTTGCGTTTTCATTTTCCTCTTTTATCAATATTAATCGTAACCTTTTCCTATTCCCCAGCTCTCTTTCACATTCTTCATCAAACCAATTCCAAAAACGTGTGACGTGCCTGAAGGGCTATCAGCGCGTTAGGCCGCGGAGCGAGTGGAGGGTCCCTTCGAAGCAGCGACGAGGGCCAGGCTCTCAGTGTCGGTGAGGGGGAGGGGGGGGGGGGGGGGGGTTAAAAAGCGTTTTTCTTTGATTTTTCTTTTTATTAAGACTTGGCATGTTTAATGACTAATTATGTAATATTTCGGCAGTATTCCACAGTAATCGTTATTTAGCACATTTAAGGTGTTATAGGTGTGTTAAGTAGACAACCCATCAACCCATTTAAGTTATTATGAGTGTATTATCCAGACAACCCATCAAACATATTGCGACAAAATTTTTGGAGAAGCGTCCCAATTTACAATTTTGTATAATTTGAGTTGCATAAACACTAAGGCTCGTATCTATAGTACGTACTTGAGCTTGAGTACGACTCAAGTCGTATATTTTGTTGCATATTTTCTATATGCGTTTATGCACCAAACGCAACCACATATACGACTTGAGTCGTACTCAAGTTCAAGTACGTTCTATAGATATTGGCCTAAGGCCCGTATCTATAGTCCGTACTTGAGAATAAGTTTCACTCATGTCGTATATTTCGTTGGTTATTTTGTATAAACGTTTATGCACCAAACGTAACCAAATATAGTGAAATATACGACTTAAGTCGAACTCGTGCTCAAGTACGGATTGTAGATATGATCCTTAGCTGTTTCTTTTCACTTCCGTTTCATCATCATCCTTCGTCTATATTATCATTCCGTACCATATTTTCTAATTATTTCGATATTAGTTCCTCGTATTTTTTGGTTCTTACTTACTATGCAATCTTATTATTTTGTTGTCTGTTGTTCCTCTTCCGTTTTCATGGTCCTTAATAGTATATTTGTCTTCTTTGATATTCGTATATGGTTTTTGCGTTTTCATTTTCTACTTTTATCAATATTATTCAATATAATAATAATAATAATTTATAATATAACATCAATACAATTCATATTTCTTTGTTTTTTTCTTTATTAAGCTTTTTAGGCCCGCATCTATAGTTTTTTGTTTTTCCTTACTATGCAATCTCATAATTTTATTGTTTGGTCTTCCTCTTCTGTTTTGATGGCCCTTAACAGTTTCTTGTTGTTCGTATATCGTTTTTCGTTTTCATTTTCGACTTTTATCAATATTAATCGTAATCTTTGTTTATTTTCCAGCTCTTATTCGCATTTTTCATCGAACCAATTCATGTTTCTTTGTTTTTTTCTTTATTAAGCATTTTAGGCCCGTATCTATAGTCCGTACTTGAGCATAAGTTTTACTCAAGTCGTATATTTGGTTGCATATTTTTTATAAACGTTTACGCACCAAACGCAACCAAATATACCCAAATATACGACTTGCGCCGAAGTCATGCTCAAGTATGGAGTAAAGATGCGGAAATAAAAGGCTTAATGAAGAAAAGAAAAACAAAGAAAAAAATTGGTTCGTTGAAGAATGCGAAAGAGCTGGGGAATAGGAAAATGTTACGATTAATATTGATAAAAGTGGAAAATGAAAACGTTCAGCCAAACCCAAAAACGTTTATATTATCGTCCCGTACCATATTTTCCAAATATTTCGATAGTTCCTCATATTTTTTTGTTCTTCCTTACTATTCCTTACTCAATGTCATTACTTTGTTGTTTGTTCTTCCACGTTTCCTTCTGTTTCGGATATCTTGTATTATTTCTGCCCCTACTATATAATGATCTCTGTAGATGATATCTAATGATACAATGATCATTTTCATTTGTTATCTCATTCTTACTATATTGTCATATTATTGGCTTATAACTATATCCCACACCTCTACCTATTTTAGCATTTGCATCGTCCAATATTAATTTTCTGTCATTTAGGATTTTTTTCATATACTTCGTCCATCTTATAAAATTCTCTTATAATTTCTATATCTTTTTCTCTACCACACCTCTACCTATTATTGGCCTATAACTGTATCCCCCACCTCTACCTATTTTAGCATTTGCATTGTCCAATATTAATTTTCTGTCATACTTAGGATTTTTTTTTTCATATACTTTGTCAATCTTATAATATTCTCTTTTAATTTCTATATCTTTTTCTCTACCACACCTCTGCCTATTTTAGCATTTGCCCCTACTATATAATGATCTCTGTAGATGATATATAATGATATAATGATCATTTTCATATGTTATCTTATGCTTGCTGTACTGTCCTATTATTGGCCTATAACTATATCCCACACCTATATCTATTTTAGCATTTGCATCGTCCAATATAAATTTTCTGTCATACTTCGGATTTTTTTCATATACTTCGTCCATCTTATAAAATTCTCTTTTAATTTCTATATCTTTTTCTCTACCACTCCTGTACCTATTTAAGCATTTACATCGTTCAATGTTAATTTTCTGTCATACTTTATATTTTTTGCATATACTTCTTCTATCTTATGAATTTCTATTTTAATTTCTATATATTTTTCTTCCGAATGTGCATGAAAGTTAAGACAAGTGATCTTATGGTACTTATTACCTTATATGGCACCCTGTTATTTTCTAAATACAATCGCCGACATTCGAAGTGCAACACGAGTAGATAAGCGAGGGGGGTTCTGGACCACTCGGGAAAAAGCAAGGGGGGTTCTGGATCAATCGAGAAAAAGCATGGGGGGTTCTGGACCACTCGAGAAAAAGTAAGGGAGGTTCTCGGAAAGAAAAATAAAGTCTTTTTACGACCGCCTTATGGACATTTGAGGGCGAAGCCGTTTTGTGTCTGTGTTTGTGCTTGTACGTGCGTAAACCCCGATTACCAATAAGGTCGAAACTCGCTCTGCTTTATGGGTTTTCGTTGCACTTCGAATGTCGGCGATTGTATATATCCTGACCTATTTTTTTTTAATTATTATTTGTTCTCATGTTATTGCCTCAAAACTTATTATAAACGGCTTCATCTTTAGATTTATTGAAAATCCTGGTCCTAACTTCTTTCTCCACTTTTAAGAAACAGCATATTTGCTACTTATGTTGCTTTTATGTTCAGTTTGTTTCGTTTTTTGAAATGCTGTAATATTAATTTGGTTGTTTTCCAACTTTTTTGCCGAATGTTTTTGATCCTCCGCGCCAAATATTCCCCTCATGTTCCACGTTCCAAATGTAAGACATTCCAGCTATATGAAGACTAAAAATACCTAAATCAACAGAAGCCCCTCTATGAGTTTTATATTTTCTCCTTTCCTGCCCATTTTCGCGTCCTCTTTCTCGTTAATTTCCGTGGCCAGGCGATTCGTTATTTTGTGTTCCATCTTTTCTTCCCGTCCTATTAGTTTTTTTGGTTTTATTCTCGTGGAAACTGCGGTTGGCCTATGCTCATTTATATTCCATCTAAATTCTTGATTAATAATTGTTAATTTGTGTTACCATACTCCAATAAGGACAAAAAAGACTCCAATAAGGACATTATCGTAGACACAAAAGTAATTATGTTCTCGGGAAGATGGAGGAATATTACGTGGTAATCGTGCACATAACACATTATCATTGATATTTCAAAATATTTAAACAACTCTATTTTTGACCAAATAATTTCCCGTAATTAAATTGAACGAAAGAGCATAGTGATAATGGTTGGCGAAATGAGAGAAGGATGGGCATGCATAACAAATTGATATAAATGAACTTAGCATTCAGAATCATCATCACAATAGGAATTGAATAAATACAAAATATTCACAATGCCCTCATAAGGCAGATTAATCATATAAATTAAATCAATTTATGTCATAATGAGTGTGTCATTAAAGTTGTCATTGTGTCCATTTAAGAGAAAGGGCCACATGCAAGTTTTATGAATACTTTGCGAGCCGCACTACTTTGTATGAAAGATTATAGTACTCCCTAGGTGTGGTGAGTCCAGAGATATTTTGAATAATTGAAAAAAATACACAAATCCACAAATCTGTGCTTTCTTGTACTAATCCATTATTTGCGTTACTAACCAACACCTTATCAATACAACGAACCTTGAGACGAATCGCGGTAGTTAATAAAACGTCACTATAAGTACTAATACGATCACAAATAACAACCCAAAATTTTCGAGAAAGTATTTATTAATTTCACGATAAAAACCAAAGGTAAAATAAAATCAATATTTGAGCGTTGCTTGCATTTGACAGTTGCTTTCTGTTTTTCTCTCTTGCTTAACTACTTTCACCTTCCTATAAATTCCGATTTAAGACTTTCCTTTAGCCTATCTTCCTTTGGCTATATTTATATTCCAGCTTGCTTCCCAACTCATTTACTGTCTAATTTCTACTTTGTGACGTACCTGAAGGGCAGTCGGCGCGTTAGGCCGTGGAGCGAGTGGAGGGTCCCTTCGAAGTAGTAACGAGGGCCAGGCTCTCGGTGTCAGAGAGTGGGGGGGTTAAAAAAAGGCTCCACGTAATTTTAACCTCGTGGCTACTTCGTCGCAAAGGGGGGGCTCCACCTTACATGCGTGGGTGGACGGCAGACAGTCAGCGAAGTTCAGAAATCACGAACTGTCACAACGGCTGACCATATGGCGCCCACACCACCAGATTTAAATCTCGCAGTGAGAATAGAAAACTGTAACTGAAATGAATCGAATAGAAAACTGTAACTGAAATAAGAGAAAACGTGGGGGGAGCAAAAAATAACAGGTGTGAGTTTGGTATGGTAAAATGTCGGCGTTTATTCACACACACAAATGACGGACACCGTGTCCGCGCTCCTGAAAAAAAAATACCTCCGAACGCCACCCTTTCGCGCAGGGTTTACTCTATTCGGCCGAATAAAATAAGCTCCTAATCGCGCGATTGAAAGGGCCGAGGGAGCAACCTTTCTCGTACACAGCGCAAAACACGTACGACACGAAACACGTAAACGCAATCTTACACAAAAGAATAAACAGAAAAATTAGATAAACCGGTCTGGCTCAATTTGAGCACACAAAAAAGTTAGGTATCAATATATTATCTGGCCTGAGTTCCGGATGGTCTCGCCGGTGGCTGGGTTCAGCTCCGGGATGTCGGCGGTTTCCGTCGAGGACGCCTGGGCTTGGTCCGCGGCCTCCAGCCAAGAGTGGTTTTGGCCGAGCTGCTCAGCCCGTAGCCAAACGCCTACAAAGCACATGGCCTTAATCAAAATGGCCGGACACGTGGCTTCACGAAGAGGAAAAGAAATAACTACTTACTCAGGTGTTATGAGCGTGTTCTCTGCCCCGTACTCGGTGCCTCAATCCCCCTCAAGGGTGGTTAGCTGAGAACCGTTGATTATTCCCGTAAACCGGATGGTGATATACCTTATCTGCAACGGTTCTTCTGGCACGATCTATACTGAAGCGCCGCCATAGAGTTCTACCTCTATGGCGGCGCTTCGCCGGCGAATTTAAAAATCGCTCACAGGGGAAACGCGTCACCACAACAAAAAAAATGCAAGCATGGTTGCCTACCGTGCAGGTCTATACGCCAGTTAATTATTAAAAAGCAGTTTTTGCCAACGACGTTTTCGGACCGTTACAACTTTTGAGGTGTGGTACTACTGCTTCCACTTTCAACTACTTCAGAAATTTCTACGCTTTAAATTTTTACTATATCATAATAGGGATAAATTTTGAACAATTTAATTATGACGATTGTAATTGAAGATGCAATAAGTATAACAAACTCATGTGGCAACATATTTCTTTTTATGTTCACTCATTCAATTACGTTGCGGTGTATGTTATTTTTTGGGTATTGCGGATGTGTGGAAAAACGTCTGTTTCGCGAAGCGGGGCGAAAGTTGTTATGGGGAAACTGTCAGTGTCTGCCGGTGGACTGTCGGAGTTTTCCGGCGGGGGGTGGAAATTGGGGTCTGTTGGGGGACGTATGGGGCTGGTGGGAAAAAGTTGATATGATTTTTATTTTCGCTCGATGTGGCAGGCGAGTGGACGTCCTCGGACGCGGTGGGATATAAATAATGAGTTTCGTCTGGTGAGGGAGGTGGGGCAGGAAAAGAAAGAGGAAGGAAAAGTAGGCGTCGCGACGCAAAGTCTGCGGACTCTGGACTGTGATGGAGCGTTCGGGTAATCGGCAAGTTAGTTGTTAATCGCTTCGTATTTATCACTTTTTGAGTCACTTTTGGTTAATTTATTGTGACTGCAAATTATTTGCGCGAAAGTAAGTTTACTTCCTCAGCTATCAATCTAATACATTTAAAATATTCATTATATTATGTATTGTTATTTTTACATGGGCTCGCGTATATTAATATAGTGCTATATATTACGTAATAAATACTATAAATAGGTGGTTATATAAGAAAAAAACATTCCAAGATACATTATGTAGGTGTATAATAAATTACGCATTTGCCGATTTTCAAATTAAATTTATTCTTTCAGTAATCTTCTAACTCTTATAAGTAGTTCAGCAGAAATCTCCGTACACATCAGTAAAGCATACAATTATCAGTACACAAATTTTGATGTAAATTTCACTTTGTTTTTGAATTGAAATGTCGAGTTTATGTTTTTTATATGAGGTGGAACTGCATTAAATATTCTCACAGCCTCATTATACTTTATCTATTCTACTTAGGATAATGTAAAATGTGCGAGTAAACTTTTACAGTTTTTTTTTATTAAAAAACGTTAATGACATACAATAGGATGACATACAATGTGTAAAAAAATAATGTATTTAAATTTTGCCATACTGAAACTGCGTGAAATCAACAAGAAACACAAAGCATGTAAGATTAATTTATAATTGATTATTTACCAATATCAGATGTAATTGACGCGTCGGCGTTACCATCAAAGATGCAAAATGAAAATAATTAATGTCTCTGGAAAGCAGAAATAAACACCCTTGAAAACATCATTAAACATACTCAAAGGAAATGAAAGTTTAATTTCGCAAGGGTTTATATTACAAGGTAATAATTACTACACCTCAATTCGGCTTTTAACAACGAGTATCAGAAATGACAAAATTATTACGCGAACTTACAGATATGCATTTTACGTCGTAAATAAGTCAGCGTTGACTTAACCACAAATATTGACAAAAGTTATAGTTTACCACAAAGTACAGTATACATATATACATATATACAGGGTGTCTTAAAATTGACGCCCGTAAGTTTGGGCTTTAATTCAGGGGACTAAAACAAATTGAAAATTAAGAGTAGAAAATTTTCCGGTTTTCGCTCGTTATAGTGTTATTGATAAAAATATAAACAATATCTATTTCGACCACTGCTCAAAAGACGATTTTTATTTATTCATTTTATCAAATCTAGAGACATAACAGTCAGATTAGTCAGATTAGATTAGATTAGACAATTAGTTTGACAGATGTAGAAAATATATGGTTTTTTGATATTATAACAATGTTACTCATACAAGTTTAAAAACAGGAAGAAGAGTGGAATAAAGATTTAAAAAAATATGTACAGGGTGTCTCAAACTTGACGTCCGTGCTTTTGGGATTTGATTTAGCGTGCAAAAACAAATTAAAAATTAAGAGCGGAAAATTTTCCGTCTGTCCCTCGTTATAGAGATATTGATAGAAATAACTCTATCGAATACTACACAATTTTTATTGATTTATTTTGTCAAATCTAGAGATATAAGTGTCTGATTTGACAATTAGTTGGACAGATGTGGAAAATATATTGTTTTTTAATGTTACAACTTCATACAAGTTTTAATCTTAGTTACCTTAGTAACCCTCTGTAAAACACCGTTAAACCACCACTAAACCACGGTTTAAATTTGTATGAATAACACTGTTCGTTTGTAATAAAGTTCAAAGTTGAAATGTTATTTTTTTCTTTTTTATCAATATCTCTATAACGAGGGACAAACGTAAAATTTTCCACTCTTAAGTTTCTATTTATTTTAGGCCCCGGAATCAAATCCCAAACGTACGGGCGTCAATTTTGAGACACCCTGTATATGCATATATACAACTTTTCGAGTTTGTTATTAATAGATTTTTTAGGAACGAATTTTCTGTTATTCATTCCTTAGGGAGAGAGATATATAGATTTCTTCTATACCTATTCATTGTTCTTCCTCGTTGTCTTGTTGGTCTCTCTCATTGTTATTATTTTCTATTGTTCTTTCTGTATTCTGTTTATCTTTTGTTTTGTCATATTTTTCCAGTAAACCTTCAAAGTATTGTTTCTATCTTTCTCTTATTTCTTCTTTCTTTGTAAGTATGTTACCCTTCTCATCATTTATTTGGTGCAGTTTCATCGTTTTATCTTTCTTGTTTCTTCTGATAATGTAGTAGAATAGAAGAATTCAGAAGAAACAAGAAAGACAAAACGATAAAACTGCACCAAATAAATGATGAGATGGGTATATATATAAAAAAAAACAGAAATGGTATGAACCATTATGAAATCAACCAGAATGGTGTAGGGAACTTTTTCATGTTGTTACATTTTCTTCAGTTTAAACTATCTCATATATAAATTTAGTCCATTCTATCTTGTTTCTTGCCAGTACTCTTGTTTTCGTCCAGGTTTTTCCTCTTTTTCTTCAGTACCTCGATCATGTTTTGGTCCCATGTTTTCCTCGGTCTCCCTCTCACTTTTTGTCTTCCGCCTCTTGCTTCCCATACTTTCTTGACTGGTCTTTCTTTTCTTAACCTTTGTAGATGACCCCACCAGCTCATTTGTCTTCTCTCAATCAAATTTTCCAAATATTCTATTTGTAGTTCTTCTTTGATGTCAGCATTTCTTATCTTGTCCATCTTTGTTACTTCCCTTACTCTTATCAAAAACTTCATTTTCCTTGCTTGCAGTTTGCTTTTATCATTTCTTGATAGGACCCAGGTTTCACAACCGAACGTTAGTATAGCTCTGTATATAGCTTTAAATACGTCAGATTTAGTTTTTCTTGATACTTCCTTCTTATTTATTAGTATTTTGTTCATTTTATGATATACTTTGTGTGGTTTCTCGATTCTACTATTTATTTCCTTTTCTTATTTACCTTCCCGTTCAATTTCTACTCCTATGTATTTGTAAGCTTCTGTTTGTTCTAATTTTATGTCATCGATCGTTATATCCATTGTTGATTATTCCCCTAGCATTAGTACTTTTGTTTTGTCTTGGTTCAGCCTTATTCCATAGTCCTTTAGAATTTCGTTCCATATACATAGGTTTTCCTGTAGGTCTACCTCTCTTTCTGTTATTAATATCACATCGTCTGCGAAAGTTCCTTCTGGTATTGTCACTTTATGCATGTTTCTATGTCCGACTACTAGTTTTTTGTCTTTTTGGTGCACTATTTTATTATTTCGTCCGTACAGGTTATAAACAGTAATGGCCTCCTCCCTGTCTTAGTCCTCCATACGTTTTGAATGGTTGTGAGCATTGGTTACGGTAGATCACCATGTTTGTATTTGTTTCATATTTTTGTTTTATTACTTTTATTGTCTGGTCGTTCACTCCTTTGTCTTCTAGAATTTCCCATCATTTTTTCCCATTTAACACTGTCGAAAGCTTTCTCTAAATCGTTGAATCCCAAACATACCTTTTTTTTCTGTACTCTGGTTTTCTCAATTATCTGTTGTATTGAGAAGATATGGTGTTGTATGCTTCGTCCTTTTCTAATCCCGTTTTGCGATTCCTCTAGCCTTGGTTCTATGAGTTTCCTGAATTTTTTGTCTATAATGCACTTAAATATTTAATAATAATAATAATAATAAACTTTATTTGGTATGTAGCCATTACAATAGTGGATAATCACGTCATACACAGTAATATAAAGGTTGAAATTAGTACAATAAAATATTAAGACTGACCAAACTGACCAAAATATTTTCTTCACCGTGTTCGTTAGCGTTATAATTCGGTAGTTTGTGCATTCCTTTCTATCTCCCTTTTTGCAAATAGGTACTATGAGTGTTCCTTGCCATTCTTTTGGAATTATTTTGTCACTCCATGCTTTGTTGCATATTTCTAGCAGTAGTTCTGTTCTCTTTGTTCTCATCTTTTTCATCATTTCTGCGGTGATTTTGTCCGGCCCTGGTGCTTTGCCGTGTTTTTGGTTTCTTAGTACTTTGGTTAGTTCTTCTATCGTTATTTGTTCTTCCGTTTTCTCCTGTATTATTGGGTTTTGTTGTGTGATTTCTGTTGTTATTTCTGTTTTTTCCAAGAGGTCTACAAAGTATTACCTCCATCTCTCAATAATTTTTCTTCCATTTCTTAACTGTTCTCCTTGTTTTTTTATCTGGTGTGACGTACCTGAAGGGCAGTCAGCGCGTTAGGCCGTGGAGCGAGTGGAGGGTCCCTTCGAAGTAGTGACGAGGGCCAGGCTCTCGGTGTCAGAGAGTGGGGGGGTTAAAAAAAGGCTCCACGTAATTTTAACCTCGTTGCTACTTCGTCGCAAAGGGTGGCTCCACCCTACCTGCGTGGGTGGACGGCAGACAGTCAGCGAAGTTCAGAAATCACGAACTGTCACAACGCTGACCATTTGGCGCCAACACCACCAGATTTAAATCTCGCAGTGAGAATAGAAAACTGTAACTGAAATAAATGCCCGATCGAGAAAACGTGGGGGGAACAAAAAATAACAGGTGTGAGTTTGTAGTGTAATATCGGCGTTTATTCACACACACAAACGACGGACACCGTGTCTGCGCTCCTGAAATAAATACCTCCGAACGCCACCCTTTCGCGCAGGGTTCACTCTATTCGGCCGAATATAGTAAGCTCCTAATCGCGCGATTCAAAGGGCCGACGGAGCGACCTCTCTCTTACACAAGCGCAAAACACGTACGGCACGAAACACGTAACGCAACTTAAACACAAAAGAATAAACGATCTGGCTCAATTGAGCACACAAAAAAATATATCAATATATATATATTGGAATCTGGCCTGTGTTTCCTGGTGGTCTCGCTGGCGACTCGCTACGGCTCCGGGAGGGCGACGGCTTGCGTCGTAGACGCCTGGTGCTCGATTCGCCTCCAGCCAAGAATGTTCTGGCCGAGCTGCTTAGCCCGTAGCTAAACGCCTGCAAAGCACATGGCCTCAGTCACAATGGCCGGACACGTGGCTTCACGAAAAGGAAAAGAAACAACTACTTACTCAGGTGTTATGAGCGTTTTTAGACCTCTGCCCTGTACTCGGTGCCTCAATCCCCTCAAGGGTGGTTAGCTGAGTCCCCGTTGATTATCCCGTAAACCGGATGGTGATATACCTTATCTCAACGGATCTTCTGGCACGGTCTGTACTCGACACGAGGTGGCTGAGTTCTACTTCTATGGCGGCGCCTCGCCGGCGAATTTAAAAATCGCACACATGGGAAACGCGTCACCACAACAAAAAAAAGCGACCACGGTTGTCTACCGTGCAGGTCTATACGCCAATTAATTATTAAAAGGCAGTTTCTGCCAACGCTATTTCTGGACCGTTACACTGGTATTGTTGGGTTTTGTTGTGTGATTTCTGTTGTTATTTATGTTTTTTCCAAGAGCTCTACAAAGTATTCCCGCCATCTCTCCATAATTTTTCTTCCATTTCTTAACTGTTCTTCTTGATTTTCATCTGCTTTGAGCTGTATACCTTTTCTTGTGTGCTTTGAGTACTTTGTAGAAGAGTTTTTGGTTTTCTTTACTGCCAGTCTCCATTTTTTTTCCAAATTATGTTCATGGCTTTCCATTTGCTTCTATTACTAGTTCATTTACTCTTTTCCTGTTTCCTTTGTATATTTTGTATTTGTTTACTGTTTTTTGCGTTAGGTATTGTTATCAGGCTTTTTTCTTTATTGTTGTTGCGTCTTCAATTTCTCTCGTCCACCATGCTGTTTGTTTCTTTTCCACATTCCTCATTTGTTCACGCCACATATTGTTCTTGTTGTTCGTAGTATGATGTATTTAAGTATGTCCCACATTTCTTCTGTGCTGCTGTTTTGGAGTTTTTGTTCTTCTTTTTCTATTTGTTTCTTGATCATTTCTTCGTATTCCTTGGTTATTCCTTCGTTTCTTAGTTTATATGCTTGTATCTGTTCATACTGTATGTTATTTTGTGGGTTTGTTGTAGTTACTTCTACTTCACCTTCTGTGTGCTTTATTGTTGCTATTGTAATATTTATGATTTACTTTTGGAATCTATTTAGGTGGTTGTACAGATCATGTGAGAAGAATATTTTATTGATTCAGTTTTTATCACCAATCTACTTTTTTATATATTTCCATGGATACCCTTACTCAAGGCTTGATTCTTTTCGGCATACTAATCTCGTGGGCTTGCTAATCAATTCCGTACTAGCTCACCTGCACTACATCACACTATGACCAGGTAGTGGTCACTCCCAATTTCAGGGCCTCTTCTTACTTTGGTATCTGTTATAGATTTTCTATTTTGTCTTTCGGCTAATATGTACTCAATGATTTATCTTTCATTTCTGCTCTTCACTTCTCTTGTGTATTTATGTATCTCCTTATGTTTGAAGAAGGTGTTCGTTATAATCATGTTTTGTGTTATACAAAAATGGAGTAGACTTTCTCCATTGCCGTTTCTTTTTACCTCTCCTTGACTACCTATTACTCTATTATATACTTTATTTCTTTGTCCCACTTTACCGTTGTAGCCTCCCATTATATAGATTGCTCCTTTTGCCATTTCTTTTGCTAGTGTCAGTTCTTCCCAAAACCTTTCTTTGATGTTTCATGTATCTTCTTCATTTGGACCATATATGGTTATTATGGTTCTTCTTACACCCTTACTAGTCTTTAATTCTATTGTGAGGATTCTTTCCTACGAGGCTCTCCAGTTTTGTATTTCGTGTTCTATCTTTTATGTATAATACATCCCCCACCCCCCGCAGATCTTTTGTTCTCTTCTACTCCACTATATATCATGATGTGTTCCCATCCTTATGCTTTCATTTCCTTTTTTTCTTTCTGTGATTGCTATCATATCCATTCAAATATTTATACGATGCGGAAAAAGTGTAACAACACTTGAGCGTCGCCCGATAAACAACAAAATAGATTTGCAGTGGGTGCGAATAATAAATAATTATAGTAATATTTTCCATATGTTATAACATATTTTACTGACCTACATTCGTCCAGCAAATCAAATAAACGAAACGCACATTCGTACGAGTTGGAGCATTGTGTAGGTTTCTTGACCCACACGCTCATTGACTTTATTAACCGATTGCCTGACTCCCGCCGGTTATCTCCCCCCGCATCGCATTAGATTACGCGCTCCACCTCCACCGTCTCCACCTCCACCTCCACCGTCTCCACCACCCCCCGTTGCTCCCGCCTCAACCTCCGCACGCAATCGATAGCCACCCTCGCACCGTCCGGCTCTCCTCGCGTTTTGCATAATTGTAGTTTTCTCTTCTCGCCGCCCCCGCTTACGAAGATTTATGTGCACCGCCACTGACCGCCAGCGCCCCGACGCCCCCCCCCCCCACCCCCGCTGCGCCGCCTCCTCGAGCAGCCGGAGTGCCCTTAATCGCTCCGCCATCTTCTATCTCCCCACGTCGCGTCACATTTGCACTGGAAAAAGGGCGAGCGTGATTAATTAAGTGAATTAATTGCCGGCTTGACGACTAAGGAGGCGGCGACGTCCCAAGAACGCTTCTTTTGCTCCTGGATGCTTCGTAAGTTCGGCGAGGGGCGGCGAAGAAGAGGCGCCGCTATTTCGCCGGAAACCAATTTAATTGGGAATCATGGATACGAAATTGATTGATTGACTTATTTTCAACTGCCGCATTTTTTTCAACACAAAAACACGTTGATGATTTTTCTAACTAGGCACGAAACGAATGGCAGTCTTTACAACAAAAAAATTATGTTTTCGCCGCCGCCGCGCGATGGATGTATAGCTCCCGTCCCCTTTGATATCACCACTCGTAAATTCCGGAACAAGGGGCGGTATTAATATTTCCAGTTAAATCATCACAAAGAAACTATCAATTTTCAATGGGCTCCCCCGTGGGGGGCGGCGGAGCGGCGTATTAATAATAAAGGAGCAGCCTCCTCGGGGATGCCGGGGGCGGCCAGGCATTGTTCCTACCTTTGATTTTAACATTTAATTCTGCACATCCCTCGCAAATACACGCTGCGTGGGCGGACAGGGGGTGGCTGGGGGCGGGGGGACTTTTATCGCGGCGGGATAAGCCCGCTGTTTACACAACATATTGCGATCGAAAATCGACGATTACGCTCTCATCGTTCCAATTAAGCGGAGCGAAAACTGCCGCTCCGCCCGTGGCACTGGGGGCGGCGCGGCACGGCACGTCAGCAGTTTTTATTCCTGCTGGAGGCGTCGGGACGGTCCCCTGCGGATTGGGATTTCAGATGTCGTCATCGCCGCCGTCGCAATTAATAAATGCGGGACGTGGGCCGGGGGCGGTTGGAAAACTCAATCAGCCCGGAGCCGCGGCCCCCCCCACCCCCACCCCCGCATTGTTGCCCGATTCTCCCCCGGCATTGATTAATTCCACTCTAATTTAGTGGATTCGGATTGTCCCGGAACAGTTCCAGATTTCCAACTTTATTGATGCCAAAAAATTCCTCTGTCTGGGAAGCTATACTGATGTGCATTCGGGCTCAGCAGGTAAACAGGTAAAACCCAGTGTAAGATATTTTGAGCATTACAATTTCACCTGCCACTAAACTTTTTTAAGCTGACAGAATAATAATATTAATAATAACATTTTATTGGAATTTAGCCATTACAATAATGAATGTACCTACAGGTCATTAATGGTACATTTATAAAAGCATTGATAAAAATAAAATATAATACAATATACTTTAAGCGCACTTCACAAGTATACAAAATAAGAATATACAATATACAGGGTGTCCTAAATACAGTGGGATTGCGTGGGCATATTTCTTATTGTTATTTTTTTTTTTTTTTTGGACAAGATTTTGAAATATAAAAGGAGGATTTAAAAGAGACAAAAAGAATATTTCATTTCTTGTGACAAGAATATAACCAATTTTTTACGACACTTGATTCGTAAGATGAAAAGAAAATTGAAGTTATTTAAATAATGTCGCTGCCAAAATCTTCGAAACAGAGATAATGTTAGACGTTATTCGTAAAAAAAAAGAAATTTAAGACTTAATATACAGTATGTTCCCGGATTGAGTATACAAAAGTTTTTTTTTTTTAAATTCATTTTCAAGTGAAAATTTTATAGGAATTATAATTCCTGCTTGGTCTGAAACTACCAGTTTAATTATTCAAACTTTGATTTATTTATACAGGATGAAGGCAAAATCAAAATTTTTAAATCTTTAAATTAAAAAATACTATATGCAAAAAGAATATAAAATTAAATTTAACAACATTAAAAAATAAATAAAATCATTCAAACAATCCCCCAAATGCAGAAATTGACACTGAAATTTAAAAAGTCATCTACTAGAAGCATTTTCATCAATAACTATTGAAAAAATCCAAAAAAGTCTTCAGGAGTTCCATAACAATCTTGAACTGTGTGAAGAAAATGGTAGGGGATTATTTAACCGATGTTATTTTAAATGTCAAAATTAGATTTTTTTTTTAAATTTATCTAACACCCTGTATAAATAAATGAAAGTTTTAATAACTGAAATGGTAGTTTCAGACCAAGAAAGAATTTAAATTCTTATAACATTTTTACTTGTAAATAATTGTTTTTTTTTAAATTCCCTCTTGGAAACTCAATCCGGGGACATACTGTATATCAAGTCTTAAATTTCTCTCACATATATACATATTATACTACTACTAGACATACTATACATTTGCAAAACCCTAATCTCCATCTCACACAATTGCGAATACAAAGTAAGCTCAACGATTCATTTTTATTATTAAATACTGTGGGTGCAGAGTTATAATTAGGTAACTCAAAAAGCAGAGTAATACACAAATTAGTTTTTACACTTCAATTATTTTTAATTACCGACACATTTAGTGAATCGTACTCCTAACTTTTTAATTTAATTATGTTGAAGATATGTATACGGAGATCTGGGAACATACAGTTTATATAAAAATTAATTCTTATTAATTGTTAATTATTCAAACATAAGATACCTAGTTTTAGAACTGATTAACACCGATTTTTGTAAACTAACTACAAGGTTGAACTGAAATAAAACTGTACTTAACACTTAAAGATTCTTTAATTTTTGGACAGTACAATACAAGTATTACAAGTATTAACAAGTATTAACATTCGTTCCTTAAAAAAATGGCAAAAGACGAAAAACAATTCGTGAAACAGAGTCATAATTGAAATGTATAATTCTAAATCTAACTCCCATAAAAAAAATAAACTAAATAGATTCTTGGAAGCAATAGTTACTTTTCATTCCTCTTCAGCTGCACTCGAAGACGTTGATAGATTTCCAATTAAATTAATTCGGAGTTTTAATTGGCGGTGTAATCACCGTGAGCAATTACAATTGGATAATTACTATAATTTCTACTTTTCAATTGGTACTTTAATTACAATTACAGGATTACAATAGGATAGGTCTAATCACCGCGAGCAAATACAATAGGATAATTATTGCAATTGCAGGTATTTACAATTACAGGATTACAATAGGATAATTACAGGGTAATCGGCAATCCGCAGTTTAATCGGCGATATCCGGCGGCCCCTATTGTTGTAATTGATGTTAGTGCTGTGATTTAGAGTAACACTTCGGACCTGTCATTGTCCCAATATAATCGCCTGCGGGATTATTTCACTTATTTCACTATTCTTTGGTTGTCCATTCTTTGCATATATCCCCACCATCAAAACTGTCGATTTTCCCTGTATTGTTGTATTGGCTCTATGTCTGATTCTTCTCTTATTTTTGTGCTTTTTATTTTGTCTATCTTCGTTACTCCTTTGATTCCTTTGAGGACTTTAATTTCCCTTGCATGCATTTTATTTTTTTCCGTTCTGTCTAACTTCCACGTTTCGCATCCCCATGTTAGCATTAGTTGGTATATTGTTTTGTACACTTTTATCTTCGTTTCTTTATCTATTTATTTTTTGTTTATAATTGTGTTTTTGATTGCCTGGTATAGTTTTTGAGTTTTTCTTATTCTATTGTTTATTTCCGTCTGCATTCAGTTATACTCCCAGGAATTTGTATGCTTCTACTTATTCAAGTTTTTTGTTGTCAATTTCTATTTGTATCTGCTCCTGATTCTCTACTACTATTACTTTTGTTTTGTTCATGTTCAGCTTCATTCCTTTTGCCTTTAATTCTGTGTTTGCGTGTCCTTGTTGTTCAGCTTATAGTCTTTTATTTTTGTGCATATTCTCGTGCTCTTTGTAGGCTGTTCTATTTTTGTTACGTTGTTGTTGTTTTGTCATATTTGTGTTAGTACTAGGTAGTGGTCGCTCCCTATTTCCGGCCCCTTTCTTACTCTTACTTAAAAAAATAATATATATATATATATATATATATATATATATATATATATATATATATATATATATATATATATGTATATATATATATATATATATATATATAGATATATTTATATATATATATATATATATATATATATATATGTATATATATATATATATATATATATATAGATATATTTATATATATATATATATATATTGTTACGTTTTTATTGCCCTACGTTCGGGACTACAAATGTTACGTTTTTGTTTACTCTGCCTATTTTATTAGTGTTGAATATTTAAGCATTTACTTGTTTTGTAACTTTTTGTTCTTTCTCTTATCTCAGGTTCAATAGTAGGTTCAATCATAACTAAATAGAGTTTTGTTCAAATACTTTAATGAATTGAAAATAACCAAAAATATTAAAACGTCTAATATAAACTGAACTAAACAAACAAATCAAAAACAATAGAAAACAAAATCATTAAATACATAATAAACTATGGCCAACATTAATAAACTAAATCCTATATACACAAGCCAACTTATGTGATAATATGACTCTTGCACTTTACGCAAACTTTCTACTTGCAGTTTTCTTCTTGTGGTTCCTTGATTAATTCGTCCTCTTGTCCCTGCGTTCTACTTTTGATCCTTTGTTGATTCCCACAAAAGTAAACAGCTACTTTTGTGTGCGAAGTTGAGCGGCTTGAAGTCCTGATTTTTGAATATCTCCGTCACGGCTCCTATCTTGTTGAACTCCTCTCCTGGTTGACTGTCTTCTTCCAGTCCTATGTCCAATCGTTGAAACCCCGTTAATATTTTGTAATGTATTCGTATTAGTATCGCAACATCTCCACCCGCGATCCACACGCGTCTCTCCCACTCGTCAATCTCCTTGTTGATTATTTTCGACTTTCCATTATTCAATTCCCCAGGCGTCTATGCACGAAGTCACCTGTCACCCGTGGTAACCGATCAACAACCTCCATCCGTGGATTGCTTTGTATATTTATGCATACTTGTTCATATTCACATTTACAATATTTACAATAATTTTTGTTAGCTTGTGCCCTAAAGATTATAATTCTATCTAATACCTATATAATAATAACAATAAATCTATTCTAATTAATCAAAATAAATAATACAAATACCATCGCAATATATACACACATTAAATAATTTCTTGCCTGTTTTATCAACTATCATCTATATACAAATGCATGATTTTGGTCTAACATAAAAATTATAATAACCCCCTTCTTATTATTTTGAATTCAGCTTTTTTAACTAAAATATAACATATAAAATAAAACAACAAAAAAACGATTTATGGTTATAGCCTAATCAAATTAGAACCAAATTACCAAACCTCTCAAGCTATACTACAAAAGGCATACGAAGATGACTTGAATAATTTTAATATTGCTTCCACTTTAGATTCCAAGTATATATTATCAGCAATGTGCGCTTTAGAAGCGTACGTTCGGATTCCGCGAATTACTAACGTTATTCATAAAAATAGAAGCAATCGAGGCCTTGGCGATTATATGCCTGGCGATGCGATGCACATTGAGGGTGCCAAAGGGGAGAGAATGGAGAGGACGGGAAATGCTGAAATATTCAGCTTTCAGCTGCCCTGAAAATGCACCGGATTCACATGGGACTGGAACGTAACAGTGCGAACTTTTTGAGATGAATGCACACACTTGTGTAATCATATTCAATGCAGTAAATCCACATATCACATGCGCATGCATTTCCCGCCAACGCAGTTGCTTATAAGCTCATAGCACGAGCCCTTTTGAAGTGTTACAAAGGAAACTTCAAGTAAATTAAATTATAATCATTGTGCTATATCACCATGTCGTCTGCGAATATAATTTCTACTACCTTAGTTTCTTCCATTTTCCAGTGTCCCACTTTCAGTGTTTCATGGTTTTTTCTTGTACTGATTTTATGGCTTAGTCTAGCACTAATGTAAATAGCATTGGGCTGAGTATGCATCCCTGTTTTACTCCTATTATTGTTTCAAATTCTTCTGATTCTTCGTTATTGGTTCTCACTATATTCTTGTTGTTCTTGTACATTGCTTTTATGAGTTCGATAATCTTTTTCTTACTTCTCTCTTTACTAGATCTTTCCTTATATCTTCTCTTCTTATCCTGTCGATACCTTTCTTCAAGTCTACGAATATACGAATACATATATATATATATATATATATATATATATATATATATATATATATATATATGTATACGTTTTTATTCTTCTGTTATAAATTATGAAAATCAATTTCTTAGTTTGTCACACTCACACTTACAAAAAGCCGTTAAAATCAGAGTAGTCAAAGTTCTTTTTTTTTGTAATTTAGAAAAGTCCAGAAATATAACCGATGAATCAACTAAAAAAAGGACTTGCACTACTCTGGTTTTCAACGGCTCAAATTTTAAACACTCATATGTTTTCAAAAAGTAATAACAACTAACAATTTTAGATTGAAAATAAATCTGCTGCAGCTAAAAGTTACTCGCAGTTTTAATTTTTGTGAGATGTTTGTCGTATCACTGTATCTTGTATATCTCATAACTTTTCGAAAAGTTATGCTAAAATTTTTGGAAGCATTGTTAGCATAACTTTTCGAAAAGTTATGCTAAAATTTTTGGAAGCATTGAAAGGGAATCTCCTGTAGCTGCATCTTGTTTCGTTGTGAGATTCTGAACTTTTAACAACAGTTAGTCAAAATTTCTTTCAGACATTCTTAAATGACTTCTATATCCTTTTTTATCTTCTAATGCTAGTTCCATTAGCAAGGATTCTGATCATCCCAACCAATTTCATCTTAAAATCCATTGCCTCGCCCAAAACGACGTTATTTTACCATTTTTCCCAAGTTAAAAGTTTTTAGGTAATTTTTTAACAAAACTGTTAAACAGACATTCTTAAATGATATCTATAAAATGATAGATATCTTTATTTCCTATATATTTACATACACATATGCATATATAAGCAATTGTAGAAAATGGTGTCATTTTACATTAATCGGTACTAAAAACAGTACACATATTTAAGATAAAAACATATACAACATTACATACAATTTTATATAACATGCAAGTACAACTTTCCAAAATAGAGCAAATAAACATAGATGCATGGCCAGTGGTTCAAGACTCAGAATTTTGATAGTTAGTTTGGTTTGCAAACTCCTCAATCGTTTATAGTTCAGACTCTAGCAGGAAGCAACAACGTTGATGCTTCCATCCGATTTCTTCTTAAAATCCATCGCCTCGTCCAAAAACGACGTTTTTACCATGTTTTGCCCAACTTCATGAAAATAGTTTTTAGTTTATCTTTTAGCAAAACAGTGACGCTTTGTGTAATTTCACGCACAACTACTTTCGAAGCCATTATAAAACTGAAACTTTTTGCAAATTTTAACAGTGATTCGTGAGGAAACTATCCATCTAACAAAAAAAAGCATAGAAATATTTTACTTTACATTCATTTCTGCAAGAACTGGGTTGCTCCCAACCAATTTGTTCTTAAAATACATTGCCTTGCTCAAAAACAACGTTTTTTTAACCATTTTTGCCCGACTTTTAGTCGGGCAAAAATAAAATAAACTAAAGTTTTTAGTTTATCTTTCAACAAAACTGTTAACCATTCTTACACGATATCTATATCTTTCTTTATCTTCTAATGCTAGTTTCTTTAGTAAGGATTTTGATGCTCCCAACCGACTTCTTCTTAAAAACTATTGTCTCGCCCAAAAACGAGGTTTTTACTATTATTGCCCAACTTTAAAAAAATGCTTTTAGTTTATCTTTTAACAAAACTGTGACGCTCTGTGTAATTTCACGCACAACTACTTTCGAAGCCATTATAAAACTGAAACTTTTTGCAAATTTTAACAGTAATTTATGATGAAACCATCCATCTAATAAAAACATGGTAAAGGAATATTCAATGAAGTTGATATTGAAGCTCATAAATCTACTGGGCTGACGTGACACTTCGATGGCCTGTCCATCCAGAGCGACAGGAATATGGCCTGTCCATCTGAAGAGACCATGAAATGATAAAAATGTTGCCCGAAGAAGTGTGTCGACAATGACCAGAAGGTGAAGAAGTGCCTTAAGAAGTATGTCACAATTGACCAGAATGTGAAGAAGTTTGGGTTAAAGCACTTTAAGCCGAAGAAGTGTGTCACCAATGACCAGAAGGACTTTAAGCTCAAGAAGTGTGTCACCAATGACCAGAAGGACTTTAAGCTCAAGAAGTGTGTCACCAATAACCAGAAGGTGAAGAAGTTTGGGTTCAATGAACTTTAAGCTGAAGAAGTGTGTCAAGTTTCATCGATGACCATATCTTCGTCGTCGTCGTCGTCGAAGAAGTCTACAATGACCAGAACGTTGCATAAGAAGAAGAAGTGTCGCCAATGACCAGAAGCTTTGCGCGGGAAAATTTTCGTCGAGCTTCTGGTCATTAGCGCACTTCGTGTTCTTATGCAACCTTCTGGTCATTGTAAACTTCTTTTTCGACGAGGACGAGGACGACGGCTTCTTGTCATTGGTGACACATTTCTTCAATTTAAAGATCATTAAAGCCAAATTTCGTCATCTTCTGGTCATTGGTGACATACTTCTTTAGCTTAAAGTCCTTCTGGTCATTATTGACATACCACTTCAGCTTTAAGTTTATTGACCTCAAACTTGTTCACCTTCTGGTCATTCAAAGAAGTTTCATCAATGACCATAAGGTTGTCGTCGCCGTCGAAGAAGTCTACAATGACCAGGACGTTGCATAAGAAGAAGTGTCGCCAATGACCAGAAGCTTTGCACGGAAAAATCTCGTCGAGGTTCTGGTCTTTGGCGACACTTCGTCTTCTTATGCAACCTTCTGGTTATTCTAAACTTCTTCTTCGACGACGACGGCGCCGACGACCTTCTGGTTATTGACGAAACTTCTTCGGCTTCTTGTCATTTGTGGCACATTTCTTCAGCTTAAAGTTCATTGAACCCAAATTGCTTCACCTTCTGGTCATTGGTGACACACTTCTACAGCTTGAAGTCCTTCTGGTCATTGGTGGCTTACCTCTTCAGCTTAAAGTTTATTAGCCTCAAACTTCTTCACCTTCTGGTCATTCAAAGAAGTTTCATCAATGACCATAAGGTTGTCGTCGCCGTCGAAGAAGTCTACAATGACCAGAACGTTGCATAAGAAGAAGTGTCGCCAATGACCAGAAGCTTTGCGCGGGAAAATCTCGTCGAGCTTCTGGTCATTGGCGACACTTCGTCTTCTTATGCAACTTTCTGATCAGTGTAAATTTCTTCTTCGACGACGACGACGACGACGACGACGACGACGACGACCTTCTGGTCAATGATGAAACTTCTTCGGCTTCTTGTCATTGGTGCCACATTTCTTCAGCTTGAAGTTCATAGCACCCAAATTTCTTCACCTTCTGGTCATTGGTGACACACTTCTTCAGCTTAAAGTCCTTCTGGTTATTGGTGACATACCTCTTCAGCTTAAAGTTTATTGACCTCACAGTTCTACACCTTCTGGTCATTCAAAGAAGTTTCATCAATGACCATAAGGTTGTCGTCGCCGTCGAAGAAGTCTATAATGACCAGAACATTGCATAAGAAGAAGTGTCGCCAATGACCAGAAGCTTTGCACGGGAAAATCTCGTCGAGCTTCTGGTCATTGGCGACACTTCGTCTTCTTGTGCAATCTTCTGGTCATTGTAAACTTCTTCTTCAACGACGACGACGACGTTCTGGTCATTGATGAAACTTCTTCGGCTTCTTGTCATTTGTGCCACATTCCTTCAGCTTAAAGTTCATTGAACCCATATTGCTTCACCTTCTGGTCATTGGTGACACACTTCTACAGCTTGAAGTCCTTCTGGTCATTGGTGGCTTACCTCTTCAGCTTAAAGTTTATTAGCCTCAAACTTCTTCACCTTCTGGTCATTCAAAGAAGTTTCATCAATGATGCCAATGACCAGAAGCTTTGCGCGGGAAAATCTTGTCGAGCTTCTGGTCATTGGCGACACTTCGTTTTCTTATGCAACTTTCTGGTCAGTGTAAATGTCTTCTTCGACGACGACGACGACGACGACGACGACCTTCTGGTCATTGATGAAACTTCTTCGGCTTCTTGTCATTGATGCCACATTTCTTCAGCTTGAAGTTCATAGCACCCAAATTTCTTCATCTTCTGGTCATTGGTGACACACTTCTTCAGCTTAAAGTCCTTCTGGTTATTGAAATGTTTTAAATGGCATCGAAAATAGTTGTGCCATTTTAAAACTGAAACTTTTTGCAAATTTTAACAGTAATTTATGATGAAACCATCCATCTAACCAAAACATAGTAAAGTAATATTCAATGAAGTTGATATTGAAGCTCATAAATCTACTGGGCTGACGTGACACTTCGATGGCCTGTCCATCCAGAGCGACATGAATATGGCCTGTCCATCTGAACAGACCATGAAATGATAAAAATGTTGCCCGAAGAAGTGTGTCGACAAAGACCAGAAGGTGAAGAAGTGCCTTAAGAAGTGTGTCACAATTGACCAGAATGTGAAGAAGTTTGGGGTCAATGAACTTTAAGCTGAAGAAGTGTGTCACCAATGACCAGAAGGACTTTAAGCTCAAGAAGTGTGTCACCAATAACCAGAAGGTGAAGAAGTTTGGGTTCAATGAACTTTAAGCTGAAGAAGTGTGTCAAGTTTCATCAATGACCATATCTTCGTCGTCGTCGCCGTCGTCGTCGTCGTCGTCGAAGAAGTCTACAATGACCAGAACGTTGCATAAGAAGAAGAAGTGTTGCCAATGACCAGAAGCTTTGCGCGGGAAAATTTCGTCGAGCTTCTGGTCATTAGCGCACTTCGTGTTCTTAAGCAACCTTCAGGTCATTGTAAACTTCTTTTTCGACGAGGACGACGACGACGGCCACCTTTTGGTTATTGATGAAACTTCTTCGGCTTCTTGTCATGGGTGCCACATTTCTTCAATTTAAAGTTCATTAAAGCCAAATTTCTTCATCTTCTGGTCATTGGTGACATACTTCTTTAGCTTAAAGTCCTTCTGCTCATTATTGACATACCACTTCAGCTTTAAGTTTATTGACCTCAAACTTGTTCACTTTCTGGTCATTCAAAGAAGTTTCATCAATGACCATAAGGTTGTCGTCGCCGTCGAAGAAGTCTACAATGGCCAGAACGTTGCATAAGAAGAAGTGTCGCCAATGACCAGAAGCTTTGCGCAGGAAAATCTCGTCGAGCTTCTGGTCATTGGCGACACTTTGTCTTCTTATGTAACTTTCTGGTCAGTCTAAATTTTTTCTTCGACGACGACGACGACGACGACAACGACCTTCTGGTCATTGATGAAACTTCTTTGGCTTCTTGTCATTGGTGCCACATTTCTTCAGCTTGAAGTTCATAGCACCCAAATTTCTTCACCTTCTGGTCATTGGTGACACACTTCTTCAGCTTAAAGTCCTTCAGGTTATTGAAATGTTGTTATATTATTATGTTAGGTTATTATACTGTTGAAATTTGTACAAAGTTTCTGTTTTTAAATGGCATCGAAAATAGTTGTGCCATTTTAAAACTGAAACTTTTTGCAAATTTTAAAAGTGATTTATGATGAAACCATTCATCTAACCAAAAACAAACAACTGTTTAGGCATGTCAAAGGTGAGTGCAAGATGGGTCCCAAAAATGCTGACCCCGTTCGATAAGCAGCATTGAGTTGAAACTTCTCAACAATTTTTGGAGCTTTGTGTAGGGCAGGAAAAAGGGATTAAACAAAGAATTGTTACTGGTGATGAAACATGGATTCTTCACTATGATCCTGAAAGCAAACAGGAATCAATGCAATGGAAACATAAGGGTTGTCCGGCCCCAAAGAAGTTTAAAGTCCAGCATTCTGCAGGCAAGGTTGTGGTTATGGTTATGGTTATGGTCTTATGGGATTTAGAAGGAATTTTATTGATTGATTACCTTCCTCGTAAAACTACCATGAAAGGTATCTATTATGCCGAAAATTTTGGCAAATTGGAAAAAGCAATAAAAGAAAAACGCAAAGAAAAATTCAAAAATGGAAATTTGCTTTTACATGACAATACCCCAGTACATAAAGGTGGCATTGTCTAAAATGCTCTGAAGGATTTAAAGTTTTAAGAATTAAATCACCATTCCTATAGCCCTGACTTAGCACCTTATGACTGTTTTCTGTTCAGCAAATAAAAAAAAAATTAGGGGACAAAGATTTGCCAACGACGAAGAGTTAATTTGGGAAGTTGAAGTTTTTTTTGCAGAGCAAGAGAAAACTTGTTTATACGGTTTATTTTCATTATTTTCAAGATGTAAGAAATGTGTTGAATTAGTAGGACATTAAATAAAACAAGGAGAGTAACCTTTTTCACAATACACATTTATTTATACTAAATGTACATTTCAACGGCAAGACAGTCATCTTCAGTAGACTTACAAGTAATGAAATGAAATGAAAAAAACATTGCAGTTGAAATGTACATTTAAGTTGAATAAATATGTATTGTGAAAAAGGTTATTCCCCTTGTTTTATTTAAAAACTCTTACAAGCTCCAATACTTTGATAATAGGAGATTACACTGAAAAATGATGAAATATTTTGTTTTTATTTCAACTCCTTCATAGTTAGGTACTTTTTTTATCAGCGTGCCCTCGTATATATGTAGATGTATGTAATATTTTAAATAATGTACATCAGATAATATTCAATCAGTTTTAAGCTTCTTTTATATATAAAAGATTGTACTACAATCATTCTCATTTTGCTCTGCACTACTCTACACTACAAATATAACACTATCCTGGCCATTTATAAAAATTCGATTACTTCATTGGAATATGTATTACTTTGTAACTACTATAAGAAGACGGAAATAGGTTCTATAAATATTCGTGAAACACCCACAACGTCGAAGCGTACAAAAAAGATGAGAACCGGCTCGCTCAATTACAATATCCATTAAGTACCCTGCCAACAATCACATTACACCCCGTGTCGCCTGTGTCCCGCTGTTGCCCCATTAACGAGACCCCCTTACACATGAACCCCCCATGCACCCCCGCGTCGCGACGTCGGGGGGTGCATGGGGGGATTTAAGTAACGCGATTTTAAAATCCACTTCAGGTGGCAAAGTGCATCAAACAATTGCATTATATCGTTTTCCACGGCCCTCTCTCCACTTAGACGGCGACAGGGGTGGGGCGGCGGTACAAGGCGTCGCGACGCCGAACATCTCGGAGGCGCATGCCGAGCGAATTCCCGAGAATCCGCCATGGCTGGATCGCTTTAATAGAAAAGATGTGTACAGCCGATTACGTTGTGCGAATATTAAGCACCGAGAAGAAGACGTCTCTCGTCGGTATTGAATATTAAGCGGGGGCGTCGCGGGGCGTCGCGGCGCTTGCGGCTTTTTGAAAAACGGCACGCGGGGGAGGTTTTATCGGCGATCCGGGGGGTTTTACGGCCGCGTTCGTATATTTTAGCGGCGGTTTATTAACGTCATCAGCCACTCGGGGTGAATTACTACCCAATAACATCGCAAATCCAATACATAAACGCGAATGGAATAAAGTGAGGCAACAAGAATGATATGATTAGGGGGTGATTTTTTCTGAAACCAATCCGATTCCTGCGGTGCAACCAAAAATAAATCTTTAACCGCAATCTTAGACGTATCAATTGCTCAAAATTCGGAGTTACGCGATTACTTCAAAATCAATCCGTTATTCGACTCCAAGGTCGCAATAAAAAAAAACGTACAATTTAAGTTACACGTATTTGATGTTCATTCAAATTAATCTCGACGCTGTGAGATTTTGAAAACGGTGCAAATGTAAGAATGTTTCCCTTCTCATCCTTTAGTTAATATGGATAAGTACTAATTACATATTTCGGAACACGTCCATCTGATATGTGTGTGTACTAATTACATATATCTATTCACCTACATTTAATATAGATAAGTACTAATTACAAATTTGTGACGTACCTGAAGGGCAATCAGCGCGTTAGGCCGTGGAGCGAGTGGAGGGTCCCTTCGAAGCAGTGACGAGGGCCAGGCTCTCGGTGTCAGAGAGTGGGGGGGTTAAAAAAAGGCTCCACGTAATTTTAACCTCGTCGCTACTTCGTCGCAAAGGGTGGCTCCACCCTACCTGCGTGGGTGGATGGCAGACAGTCAGCGAAGTTCAGAAATCACGAACTGTCACAACGCTGACCATTTGGCGCCAACACCACCAGATTTAAATCTCGCAGTGAGAATAGAAAATTGAAACTGAAATAAATGCCCGATCGAGAAAACGTGGGGGGAACAAAAAATAACAGGTGTGAGTTTTGTAGTGTAAAATATCGGCGTTTATTCACACAAACGACGGACACCGTGTCTGCGCTCCTGAAATAAATACCTCCGCACGCAACCCTTTCACGCAGAGTTCACTCTATTCGGCCGAATATAGCAAGCTCCTGATCGCGCGATTCAAAGGGCCGACGGAGCGACCTTTCTCTTACACAAGCGCAAAGCACGTACGGCACGCAACACGTAAACGCAACTCTTACACAAAAGAATAAACGATATGTCAATTAGGAATTAAACGGAGGTCTGGCTCAATTGAGACCACAAAAAAATGTATCAATATCTATATATATATATATATATATCTCTGGATATCTGGCCTGTGTTCCTGGTGGTCTTCGCTGGCGGCTGGCTACAGCTCCGGAAGGGCGGCGGTTTGCGTCGTGGACGCCTAGCGCTCGATTCCGGCCTCCAGCCAAGATGATCGCGGCCTCCAGCCAAGAATGCTTTGGCCGAGCTACTTAGCCCGTAACAAAACGCCTGCAAAGCACATGGCCTTAGTAACAATGGCCGGACACGTGGCTTCACGAAAAGGAAAAGAAATATCGGGCTTAACTACTTACTCAGGTGTTATGAGCGTTTGGAAGTCCCTTGCCCTGTACCTGGTGCCTCAATCCCCTCAAGGGTGGTTAACTGAGTCCCCGTTGATTATCCCGTAAACCGGATGGTGGTACACCTTATCTCAACGGTTCTTCTGGCACGGCCGTACTGGACACGAGGTAGCTGAGTTCTGCCGATGGCGGCTGCTCGCCGGCGAATTTAAAAATCGCACACATGGGAAACGCGTCACCACAACAAAAAAGTGCGAGCACGGTTGTCTACAGTGCAGGTCTATGCGCCAATTAATTATTAAAATGCAGTTTCTGCCAAAGATATTTCTGGACCGTTACAAATTTGAGAACACGTCTATTTGATATGTGCACATATGTACTATACCTTTTCAAGTTCAAAATGAGACCAAACAATTTCATTTTGGGAAGTAGCAAATTCAAATTGAAACTAATCAAATTTCTAATTGGAAATAATCAAATTCAAATTGAATTAAAACGAATTCAATTTGGGATCTAACTATTTCTAAATGAGATTTTCAATTTCAAATTGAGATTAATCAAAATAAAGTTGACAATAAACAATTTTAATTTAAAAATAAAACCAAAATGTGTATTAACGAAATATTGTTACAATATAATTTATTCATTCGTGTAAAATTAATTATTAACATACAACAAAGATTAAAACAATCAAAGCTGAACGCATCGAATGCTTACAATTCTCTTAATACCTTTCAAGTCCTGAAATCTTTTTCCTTTGAGAATAGTTTTCCCTTTAGGAAAAGTCTGCCGCTGCCTAGTTATGTGAGCGAGGCTGTGATTGATCTCAACAATTGCATACTCAGTGCGGCATTTCTTCACAATCAGCGCAGAATGGATGGACGCATTGTAGTGCGACAAGAAACAAGCATTTTCTCGACATTCCCCTTTCACTTTCCCGGGAAATGCACTACAACAGTTTCTTCGGCACTTCAAACTTGAATGTTCGATTACATGTTTGTACGTCAAACACAAATTCCTTATGATTCACACCAGATCCAGTACAAGAGTGAGCCCAACGAGGCACTTCGATGAACAATTGTTAGATCTTAAATTGTATTATTGATAATTGATAATCAATAATCAATAATTGTATTATTAATTGATAATCAATAATTGTATTATTGATAACTGATAATCAATAATTATATTATTGATCATTGATTGTCAATAATTGTATTATTGATAACTGATAATCAATAATTATATTATTGATCATTGATTATCAATAATTGCATTATTGATAATTCATAAATTAATAATAGACGAGGGACATGTGAGCCTTATTGGTATATATAGGTTGTCAGGTGTTGGAACGAAGAAAATAACAAATTCGGTATAGAGAAGAACAAAATGGAGAAACAAAGAGATCAGCAGAAATACCTAAGCACGAAGGACAAAAAAGACTACGAAAAATACCATCAACTACGAAAGTAAGTAACAGGAGATTTTAACAGAACAGAACAGAAATTTCACATAATTCTCCAATTTTCTGCAATCCGAATCGCCACAGCCTTGGCAGTAATATTGAAAAACAGTGATTATTTTTCGGTGATGACTGTAATAAGCAGCACTTATATGGTGGTTACACTCATACCTTAGCGTGTAACCGATAAATTATGGTACTGTGCCCACAAAATTACGACAAATTGTATTAGAATTGCTCCTTGAAAAGTCAACGTCAGTAATATTGGGAAAATGTGCTGCCAAAATCATTCCCAGTCTGTTTTAATTTTTAATTTTCATCATTGTTGATCACTCTGTATGTTTTACAGTAGTTAAGCAACAAGAGTTCCACTTCACCCCCAGCAGAGATTTCGATTACATTAATTCGCGCTTTTAATTCGCGGATTTAAACTTCAATTACAACAATAGGGGCCGCCGGACAATAGCGCGAATTAATGTAATCGATATCTCTGCTGGGGGTGAAGTGGAACTCTTGTTGCCTAACTACTTTTTACATTTTTAAATACTGCATTTCCACTGCTATATAATTACAAACAAAAAATAATACAATAATATATAGAACATATTAAGACGTTGATGAAGTCAACGTAAGTAATTTTGAGAAAATGTGCTGTCAAAATCATTTAATTTTTTTTTTATTTCAAATTTCAATCATTATTGATCACTGTGTATGTTTTACATTTTTAAATTCTGCATTTCCACTGCTATTTAATTACAAAAAAAAAAACAATTATATACAGAACATATTAAGATGCATGTGATTTAAACTCAAAGCTTCAAGTTAATTATATGCAATTTTCGTTATTATTAATAATGACATTGATGTGAACTAATTAATTCTAAGTCTTAATTATAAGAATATAAAATATATGAAATAAAATCAAGTTCATACATTTAAAATCACTTTATTATGATTATGTTAACCAGTATCAATGTTACGTGTAAACATGGCCTCTGTATCGGTTGTTATTGATTCATTGATTGAATGCTACAAAACAATTGATTTGTACGTACATATTTCGTTATAGAAGCTGGAATCTGATGAAAATTTAAACATTTGCAACTTTGCTGTTTTAAATGTTATTATTGTCGCTATTTTTAAAGTTTTTGTCATTACTGTTAACTTTATTATTGCAGGATATCATAGCTTAGCTAATAACATGCTACTGTTATCTTTATTATTATTAAAATTTTCATTATTGTCATTGTTACTATCGTCGACACTGAATTTGTGATAATTATTAAGTTGCCTTTGTTATTGCCACTTCATCGTTATAACAAATAATTATACAGTATATTAACAATTAATAGAAACAATATTATTTAACAGATGAAACGATCAGTTTAAGCTGATAGCTAGTAATTTATTGATAATTAACTAGAAATACCTACCAATTAACACCTAATAGTTGACATTTAGATGTACCTAACAATTGATCAATACTTAACAAGAAAGGATTCACAATTAACACTAAATTATAAACAAATAAAACTGATTCATAATTAACAAGAAGAACCTGTCAATTAACAGCTGACATTTGACAGCATAATAGTTGACAGCTAACAGTTGACATTTAGATGTGCCTAACAATTGATCAATACTTAACAAGAAAGGATTCACAATTAACACTTAATTATAAACAAATAAAACTGATTCATAATTAACAAGAAGAACCTGTCAATTAACAGCTGACATTTGACAGCATATCTTACATTTGGTTGATGCTTAAGAATAAGTGATTGACAATTAATAGTTGATTATGAACAGATAAAAAATTATTGACTATTAATAAGAAATTGCTGACAAATAACAGCTTAAAGCTGACAGTGTACAGCTAACAATTGATTGATAATAACAGTGAATAGCCAACAAATGACAATTATTTTACACATTAACGGTAATTAATAATACATAAATAATATACATTTTTATCTGTTTATAAACAACTGTTACTTGTCAATCATTTATTGTTAAGTATTCATCAATTGTTACATCTAATCTGTCAACTGTCAGCTGTTAACCTAGCAATTAACGAATGAGAGTTGCCAGTTTATACGTAACAATTTATCGATACATAACAAGAAATGATTGACTATTGACAGTTTGATTGACAGATACAAATTGATTGATAATTAACAAGAAATAGCTAACAATTTACAGCTGACAGTAGAGAGCTGACAATTATTCGATAATGAACACGAAATTGCAGAGTTTGACTGAATTGGCAGATTGTTGACTAATGACAGCTAACAGTTGATTGATAATTATCGAGAAATAACTGACAAGTAACAGCTGAAAGTTGACAGTGGAAAGCTAACAATTGAGTGATAATAACAGTGAATAGCCAACAAATGACAATTGTGTTACACATTAACAGCAATTAATAATATAAAAATAATATACATTTTTCTTGGTAATTATCAATACATTTTTATCTGTTTATAAACAACTGTTACTTGTCAATCATTTATTGTTAAATATCAATCAATTATTACATCCAATCTGTCAACTGTCAGCTGCTAACCTAGCAATTAACACCTGACAGTTGGCAGTTTATACGTAACAATTGATCGATACATAACAAGAAATGATTGACTATTGACAGTTTGATTGACATATAAAAATTGATTGATAATTAACAAGAAATAGCTAACAATTAACAGGTGACAGTAGAGAGCTGACAATTATTCGATAATTAACACGAAATTGCAGAGTTTGACAGAATTGGCAGATTGTTGACTAATGACAGCTAACAGTTGATTGATAATTTTCGAGAAATAACTGACAAGTAACAGCTGAAAGTTGACAGTGGAGAGCTAACAATTGATTGATAATAACAGTAAATAGCCGACAAATGACCATTATTTTACACATTAACAGTGCAATACCTACCAGGTAACAGCGAACAATTGTCAGTTTTGATCTAACAAGTGATTGATACTTAACAAGAAATGATTGACAATTAACAACTGATAGTACAGAGCTAACAAATATTAATTAATTAACCCGAAATTGTTGAGTTTGACTGCATTTGCAGACACTTGACTAATAACAGTTAACAATTGATTAAAAATTATCAAAATATAGATGATTCATAACAACTGAAAGTTGACAATGGAAATCAAACAATTGATTTATAATAACACTGAAAGCCGACTAATGATAATTATCTTACACATTAACAGTGCAATACTTATCAATTAACAGCTGACAGTTGACAGATTAGATGTAACAATTGATTCATACTTAACAATATGATTGACAAGTAACAGTTCGAAAAACTAACAGAACTATTAAATAAAATAGTAAAAAAAAAAAAAACTGTATGCAGGGTGTTAGGGAAGTCAACTGAAAAATGTCTACTAGTGAATCAGGGTGCAAAATGAAGTTGAATATTCGTTTGCAATGTTTTGGTTAGATGGATGGCTTCCTCATGAATCACTGATAAAATTGGTAAAAAGTTTCAGTTTTAAAATAACTTCGAAAGTAATTGTGCGTGAAATCAAACAATTGATTTATAATAACAGTGAAAGCCGACGAATGACAATCAACTTACACATTAACAGTACAATACGTATTAATTAACAGCTGACAGATGACAAATTTGATGTAACAATTGATTGATACTTAACAATAAATAAATGACAACTAACAGTTGTTTATACACAGATAAAAATGTATTGAAAATTAACAAGAAATGGCAGACTCTTAACAGTTGACAGTTAACAATTCATAGATAACAGTTGACTGTGGACATACTTATATTAATTGATAATTAATTATTAACAGATGAAACGATTAGTTGACAATAATTATTTATTAACAGATACGTGCTGATAATTATTATTAATATGTATAAGATAATTTATTGTTACTGAAAATTAATAAACAGAGTTAACAGCTAACAATTGATTGATAATTTATGTGAAATGACACATTAATAATCATTGTTAGTTATTTTTTCATAGTTAACAGTTGGCTGATAATTAACAAAAACCTAGCTGACGACTAACAGCTCATAATTGATAGTTGGCAGCTAACAATTGATCGATAATTAACAAGATGATAGTAAATAGCTGACTGTTATTAATTAAAAGCAACTAATTGTGGAATTAATAAGAAATTAATGACAAATAATAGTTGACAGTACAATGGACAACGATTGTTTGTTAATTTTTCATAGTTAACAATTGGCTAATAACTAACAAAAACCTAGCTGACAACTAACAGCTCATAATTGAGAGTTGGCAGCTAGCATTTGATCGATAATTAACAAGATGATAGTAAATAGCTGACTGTTGATAATTAAGAGCAATTAATTGTGAAATTAACAAGAAATTGATGATAATTAATAGTTGACAGTTGAATAGACAACTAACAATTGATTGATACATAACAAGGCATAGCTGAAATTAATAACTCACTGTTGACAGTTACGAGGTAACAATTGAAATAAAATCAACATGAAATAGCTGACTATTGCAACAAGAAACAGCTAATAGTAAATAGCTGACTGTTGATAGTTAAGAGCAACTAATTATGAAATTAACAAGAAATTAATGACCATTAATAGTTGACAGTCAATCAACAATTGATTGATAAATAACAAGATAAGACAAGACATACCTAAAAATCAATAACTCGCATTATACAGTTGAGTGGTAACAATTGAATTAACAATCAATATGAAATAGCTGACAATTGTAAGCTCAAATTTGACAACTAAGAGCTAACAATTGATGCATAATTAATTTTAAAAAACATCAGACTATTAATAGTTCGACAGTTTATTATTCATAGTAACAATTGATTGATGATTAAAAACACATTTCAAGACTTGGATGAGAAGGCATCGAAAAATTAACAGAACTATTAAATGAAATAGTAAAACAAGAATACATATGTATACAGGGTTTTAGGTAAGTCAACTGAAAAATGTCTACTAGTGAATCAGGGTGCAAAATGAAGTTAAATATTCGTTTGCAATTTTTTGGTTAGATGGATGGCTTACTCATTAATCACTGTTAAAATTGGCAAAAAGTTTTAGTTCTAAAATGGCGTCGAAAGTAGTTATTCGTGAAATTACACAGAGCGTAACAGTTTTGTTAAAACGTAAACTAAAAACATTTTTTATTTTAAGTTGGGCAAAAATGGTATATTAAACCATGTTTTTGGGCGCGGTAATGGATTTTAAGAAGCCATAGGTTGGGAGCAACATAATTCTTGCTGAAATGAAAATTAAGTTGAATATTCCTTTGGCATTTTTTGGTTAAATGGATGGTTTCCTCATAAATCACTGTTAAAATTGCCAAAAAGTTTCAGTTTTAAAATGGCGTTAAAAGTAGTTGTGCGTGAAATTAAACAGAGCGTAACAGATTTGTTAAAAGATAAACCAAAAACTTTTTTTTTTAACTTGGGCAAATATAAAAAAAAACTTTTTTTTGCGAGGCAATAGATATTAAGAAGAAATAGGTTGATAGCAACATAATTCTTGCTGAAATTGGACTTGAAGTTGAATATTCCTTTGCCATTTATTGTTAGATGGATGGTTTCCTCAAAAATTACTATTAAAATTGGCAAAAAGTTTCAGTTTTAAAATGGCGTCGAAAGTAGTTGTGCGAAAAATTACACAGAGCGTAACAGTTTTGTTAAAAGATAACTAAAAACATTTTTTTTAAGTTTGGCAAAAATGGTAAAAAACGACGTCGTGTCTGAGCCAGACAATGGATTTTAAGATGAAATTAGTTGGGAGCATCAGAATCCTTGCTAAATGAACTGTCATTAAAAGATAAAGAAGGATATAGAAATCATTTAAGAATGTCTGTTTAACAGTTTTGTTAAAAGATAAACTAAAAATATTTTTTTTCAACTTTGTAAAAAATTATTATAAATGTATATTACGTATAATTACGTAATTAATAATTGTAATTATACATAATATACATTAAAATAATAATAAAATGTTTCATCAAGATATTAGCAAGGAAAGTATGAATTTTGGTAAAAAAATGGTAAAATACGTCGTTTTGGGGCGAGGAGATGTATTTTAAGATGAAATCGGTTGGGAGCATCAGAATCTTTGCTGAAGGAACAACATTAAAAGATAAAGAAGTATATAGAAATCATTTAACAATGTCTGAAAGACAATTTGACGAATCATTAAATCACGAAAAAATATTCCATAGCAAAGCGTAAATTTGTTTACACAAATAACAAAGAAAATAAATGGTGATCGTACAAAATCATGACGCTGTATATAGACAAAAAGGGGCGTGTTTCGTGATCAAATACAGCGACGCAGATTCCGCAATTGTCATTTAAATGTGTACACATGCGCGCCTCGAACCCGGAAATGGTGGTATGTCGGATGGATCGGCAACGTGCCTTTATAATACCAAATAATAGCATAAATTATATATAAATAAAGTATATATAATATACAATACAAGTCAGCGAAAAAGGTAAACAGGAAAAAAAGTCATGTGAATAGTCAACCGTAAAATAATTAGTCAAATAGAAATATATTAAATAGTCTTATCTGTTCTCGTCGACGACTTAGGGAGAAGTGGAGATATAAGGGTTGTGCCTTTTTCATCAAAATTCATTACTACTATACGAATGTGAACAATAAATAACCATTTCCAATTTATCAGTAGTATTAACGTGGTCGTAGAAAGAGTATAGTACACAACTCGAACTGTAAAGCAATTAGGCTTCTAATATGTTTCTTACAGCACTTGTTATGTAATGTACTTGTTATGTAAAAAGGATATACAAAACTCGAAAGGTAAAGCAATTACGCTTCTAATATGCTCTTACAGCACTTGTTATGTAATGTACTTGTTATGTAAAAAGCATAGTACAAAACTCGAAATGTGAAGCAATTACGCTTCTAATATGTTCTTACAGCACTTGTTATGTAAAAAGTATAGTAAAAAACTCGAAATGTAAAGCAATTACGCTTTTAATATGTTCTTACAGCACTTGTTATGTAATGTACTTGTTATGTAAAAAGTATAGTACAGAACTCGAAATGTAAAGCATTTACGCTTCTAATATGCTTTTTAGAGCACTTGTTATGTATTATACTATTATAATAACATATTAAGTAATGAGTTATATCATAAAACAATGTAATACGTGTTTTATCGTTATAATTGTTGTCATTATGATTACTTCCTACATTAGCGATTAAATCTTGATGAAATAAGGTAACCCAAAAACAACACAAAATTTAAATCTACCACTTCTCCACTTTACCAGTTTTAGCCTAGCGTTTAATTTTCATATAAAATTGATTGCATTTTAACATCTGGAGGTTGACCATTTCCGGACTCGTCTTCTTAGGGGCCATGATTGGGGATTTGCGGATTTCCCTTGTACACACATGCGCATACATAGAGTGTTGTGTAGACAATGTATGAGAAGCCCGAGGAGCTGCAGCAAAGGAACAATATTGACATAGCCAGGAGTTCAATATTGTACACAATGGAGAGCAAGGAAAAACGCTCTCCAAGATGCGTGGGTGGGGGCAGAATGAACACAGTCTGCTGGAAGAAAAGGAGCAGAGTTAGATACTAATATCCAGGATATAAAAAGATCCTCACGATATAAGAATGTAATAATATTTCATGAGCTATTTATAACGTTGAATTAATTGTACCAAATGGTACTAATTAAATATTTTTATGATATATGGACAAGGTGATGATGAAATATGCAATGATATTTTGTAAGCATCTACTAATTAAATATTCTGATAATATATGGATATGATGATGATGATATATGCAATGATATTTTGTAAGCATCGTTAGCTTACAAAACTTGAGAGTCACACATGTCAAGTTTGATAATAGCGTAAACTTGGAAGTTTCAGTTTGGACTAAATTAATTTTGAGTAATAATTAATTAAAATTAATTGAGATATCGGGTAATCGGATAACGATTATTGGATAATCGGATATCGAATATCGGATAATCGGATAACGATTATCGGATAATAGGATATTGAATATCAGATAATCGGATAACGATTATCGGACAACGATCCATCACAGTTATTTGTAGGTATCAATGTATCAATGTATTGATAATAACGTAAACTTGGAAGTTTTAGATTGGACTAAATTAATTTTGGGTAATAATTAATCAAATTAATTGGGATATCGGATAATCGGATAACGATTATCGGATAATCGGATATCGAATATCGGATAATCGGATAACCATTATCGGATAATAGAATATTGAATATCAGATAATCGGATAACGATTATCGGATAACGATCCATCACAGTTATTTGTATGTATCAATGTGGTAAAATGTTGTGTATCAGTTTGTAGCAGATAACTAATTATTTCTTATTTTCTTGAGCTAAAAACTAAATAGGTAATGATCCCGTGGCTACACTCCATTTAACCGAACCATTCTAAATCTGCAGAAGGGTACATTTTATGGCGATACTTTATTTTATTTTTATATTCTATTTCATGTATACACTCATTCCATCCATCATTTATACTACTCGTATCAACATAATATACGTATGGCTTTTTGTGTTTACATATAAATAAATGTAATGTAATATATACTATGGAATTGTTATTAATAATGCATAGCTTTTTGTCTTTATTAAAAAAAATAAGTTCAAAAATTTACGTATAACCTGAAAAAAATCAAAAAGCAAAATTAGAAAACTAAAAGTATAATTAAAAGTATAATTAAAAGTATAACGAATGATCATTTAAATTTCAGCTCTAGTTATCCATGGAAACTTTCGAAGCCAATAAGATTCTTATTAAGATATAATATAAGAATATAATATAAAATATAATATAATATAAGAATCTTATTGGCTGTAAAAAAATCCATGGATAACTAGAGCTAAAATTAAAATTATCACTCGATATTTTTTTATATTTAATTATATTATGACTATTAGTGGAGCATCGACCCTCAATTGACAATTATAATATTACCTTGGGCATAATCGAAATCACAACTTTTGATTAGTCAGAGCCTTAACTTATTATCTAACTCGGACTTCACAGAACTAATTATTGTAGATGTCGCACAGTACAGATTGCTGTTAGCGGTCAATAAACCCGCCTTAACTGGGGCAGACACATTCCCGCAACTAATCTAATCAATATCTAAGTATTAACCGGAAAGCATTATAACTCACAACATTTTTACTTCTTTGGTACAAATCTAATCCTGTTAAAAAAAATCATCTAAAATAATTTATTTATAACAATTAATGCTTACTAATCAATTAATATATTTTTTTAAATAACATACAAGGAAGTATAAATCAGACAAATAATTTCAAATTACAAATCTCACACTTCTAGGAATAATATAGCATTATAACTAATACAAACAGACAAAGCAGAACCAGTAGAGAAGAAATGGCATTGGGGAGCGACACTACCTGGTAAAAATGGAAATCAACATAGGAGTAAAACACCCAAAGAGCAAGGAAACCCGAGAGGAAGATAACAAAAAAAAAATCAACAGCTACAAACTAAAAGAGGAAGAAACAAGAAGCAAATACCAAACAAAGATAGAGAATAGCTACAGGCAAACAAACAAAGCAGAAGGAGTAGAGAAGAAATGACAGGAGTTCAAGAAAATCATAAGCGACGCAGCCAAAGAAAGCTGCGGAACAAGCACAATATCAAATAAACAGACGAAGAAAAATAAATGGTGGTCGGAAGAGATAAAACAAACAGTAAAGGCAAAAAAAGATAAATGGAAATCCTACATAAGAACAGGAAAACAGGAAGATTATAGGAGATATAAAACAGCAAGCAAAGAAAAGAAACCCAAAATCAAGACAGCAAAGCAACAAACATGGGAAGAGTTCGGAAAGAAAATAAAGGAAACGTTCACAGAAAACCAGAAGATATTCTACAGCGCAATAGAACAAATGAGGACCAAATAAACCCCGAAACAAATTAACATAAAAGATAAAAATGGAATTACAATACCAAAACAAAAGAAGATTATGGAAAGGTGGAAAGAATACTTTAGTGAAATGACAGGAACAAAGCATAAAGGGAAAGAAGAAAAAACAGACAACAGAACCAATGGGGAAATCAGAAGGATATCAATGTAGGAAATGGAGATAGCAATCAAAAAAGCAAAGCTATGAAAGGCTCCAGGCACAGACGATATCACAGCGGAAATGATGAAATACATGGGAGATAAAGGGATATTCCTGCATATTCATAATGAAATAATAAAGGAAAAAATAATACCGGACGAATGGAACAAGGGAATCATACTACCCATCCAGAAAAATGGGAGAAACAAAAATATGCGACAACTACAGAAGAATTACACTCACAAGCATACCAGGGAAAATATTTACAAAGATATTAGAGACAAGCCTGAAAGAAAAACTGGACCCACTATTGGGAGAAGAACAACACGGGTTCAGGAGAAATAGAAGTACACAGGACCTGATACATATAATGAGACAACTAACAGACAATACGATCAGAAAAGGAAAAGAACTGCACATATACTTCATAGACCTGAAGAAGGCATTTGACATAGTTATAAGAGAGGGCATATGGAATATGTTAGAAAAAAGAGAGGTAGAAAGGGACACGATAAACATAATAAAAGAGCTGTACAATAACAACAGAAACAAGGTGAGAATAGGAACAAACGAATCAGAGGAGTTCAAGACCGAAATTGGACTAAAACAAGGCTGCATTTTAAGCCCTTTACTCTTCGCATCACTCATAGATGAAACAATAAGGACAAGCAAAGAAAGAGCAGCAAACACGATTATAGGATATAGGAAACTGGAAATGATAAGAATACAAATACTTATGTTCGCGGATGACATAATAATAATAGCAGACTCAGAAGAAAAACTCCAAAGTAACCTTAATATATACGAAGAAGAACTGAAAAAGAAAAATATGGAAATAAACATCAGCAAAACTAAAACAATGGTAATAGCGTCAAAAGAAAACAAACACAAAATAGAGCTAGAAGGGAAACAACTAGAACAAGTGAATCAATCAACTAGCTAGGAACGATAATAGAAGAAAAGGGAAAGATTGACCCAGAAGTAGAAGAAATAATAGGAAAAGCAGGAAGGATCTACAACACAATAAAAAACACGTTTCTAGAGAAAAAATAAATTACTAAAGAAATCAAAACTGAGGGATACAAGACAATAGTAAGGCCCTCTCTAATATATGGAAGTGAATCGTGGACAATTACGGAAAGAAACAAAAGCAAGATCAAAGCATGGAAATGAGATTCCTAAGGAATATAGAGGGAATTACAAAAAAAAGATAGAGTGAGGAACACAGAAGTAAGGAAACGGCTCAACATAAAGCCAATAACAACAATAATAGAGGAAAGACAGATAGGTTGGATAGGACATGTACACAGGCTAGAAGAGAATAGAATAACAAAAAGAATACATGAAGTAAAAATACAAGGCAAAAATAAAGTAGGAAGACCGAGGAAGGGATGGAATGAACAAACGCACCAAGCAGTGGAAAGAAGAGGAATAGAATGGAATCAAATAAGAAAATTGACACAAGACAGAGAACACTGGAAAAGAAGAGTGAAGGAATTTATTAGCGAAGACATGTGATTGTAAAATGTATTATAAATGTAATTGAGCAGTCCGACACCCGAAAGGGAAAAAGGACGAAGGATAAATAAATATAACTAACGAAATTTTTACTTTATTGGTGCAAATCTAATCTTATTACAAAATTTTCTTTAACATAGTTTATTTATAACAATAACTGCGTATTAACAAATTTATATACAGGGTGTATCAGCCAAATGGAATAAATTCGGTAATAAATAAATGGGGGCGTGTTCGAAAAAACGCTCGGACACGTCGATTGTTATTTTTAGTTGCGCATTTTTTTCGACAAAAACTTTTTATACAGGGTGTGTCATGTGACCGTGGCCAATACCAACTTTCTTATTTTAAATGCAACACCTGGTATATTATTCAATTTTTGGATTCTTCAGAAAATTCTAGACATATTTCATGTACAATGTCCTATACCTATCTTCAACTGTTTCGGAAATATTAAGTGTTTTCAGATTTATTGCAAAAATTAACATTAAATAAAGAAAATTATTTGATTACAGAAATTCGTTACAACACACTCAAAAACTAATAAGTAATACTGTTTATTTCTTGATAATGTAAAAAAACAAAAAAAAACAATAAATCTCAATGGAGGAGATGTTCAAAATGCTCGCCGTGAACGTCTTGGCAACATCCTAATCTTAAATAGAAATTTCTTCTAACGTTACTCAACATCTCAGGCGTGACCGATCTAATCGCAAGCATTATTCGTTTTAATATACACACTTAATATTTCCGAAACAGTTGAAGATAGGTATAGGACATTGTACATGAAATATGTCTAGAATTTTCTGAAGAATTCAAAAATTGAATAATATACCAGATGTTGCATTTAAAATAAGAAAGTTGGTATTGGCCACGGTCACATGACACACCCTGTATAAAAAGTTTTTGTTGAAAAAAATGCGCAACTAAAAATAACATCGACGTGTCCGAGCGTTTTTTCGAAGAGGCCCCCATTTATTTATTTTTGAATTTATTCCATTTGGCTGATACACCCTGTATATTTAAATAATGCGCAAGGAAGTATCAATCACACAAATAATTTCAAATTGCAAATCTCAGACTTATAGGAATAATATTACTGTTGCCATATTTGATCAACTTTATTTGTAAATGCCTTTTAAAGCCTTGAGTCTATATGCTCTAAAGCCAAGCAAACTGTTTCCTCATAAATGCGGTTTCCGCAGCGAACAGATTAAATGCTGGATTAACTGAGGCCACAACTGTTGAATAAAGATGTTAATATAATTTGTTTTTCTAATTCTGCACTATACCGGGTGATTCAAGTTTATTGTCCAAAACTATTTACGGTTGTAGCCTCTTCTTGTTTAATTATCAATTTTTCTTAGGAATCACATCTCCATGACATTTGTTCTTTTTTTTTTGTTTTCTTGTCATCGTCCATGTTTCGCTGCTGTAAGTTGGCATTGGTCTAATTACTTTTTTGACATATCTATTTTTGTGTCTCTTGACATCTCCTTGCTAAAAAAAGTGTTTTTCAGCATGTTATATATTTTTTCTATTTTTCCTATTTTATCTTCTATTTCATTATCTTATTTACCAATGCTCTGTATGATTGTTCCTAAATATCTATATTGTTCTACTTGTTCGATTTTATTTCCTTGTATTTTTATTTCGTGTTTCTTTTTCTCTTTGGCAATTATCATGGTTTTTGTCTGTTCGCAATTTATTTTCATGTTTATTTTCGTAATCTCTCTCTCAATTATTTCCTTGTTGTGTTGCAGTTCTTCTTCTGATTCTGCAATTATTGCCATGTCATCCGCGAATAGTAGTTCTGCTATTTTTAATCCATTTTTAATAGGTGGTGGTCACTTCCTATTTCAGCTTGCCTTGTAACTCTTACATTCATTATTTTATTCCAGCTATTTCCATTAATTATGTTGAATGTTAATAATTAACCATTAATGTTAAATAATAACCAGTACTTTCAAATTAATTAATGTTACGCTTTCAGGAAAAACTAATATGCAACGTGTCATTTCATTATTACGATGGTTATTTAATAATGTACACATTAATCATGTGAGATTAAACTTTAGTGCATTGTTAGACAAATAACTATTCTGTAACTAGGCAATAAAGTAGTTAATTTACAGACGAGACTAGCGCATTTACAACCGGGCGAAGCCCAGTCTGTTCATGGCGTAGTTGCGTCAGTAAAATAGGACTTTATATTTCAATCTAAAAAAAAAATAGATTTATCGTACACGCTTTATATTGTAAGCCCAATATGCATAAGGCTAGTATTTGCGCTGCCTGTAAAAGCACTGAAATGTGTCGATTTCAGGCATGCCGGATTTCCTTACATACTGGAAAATTACTCAACAAATATGTACAAATTGTTACATATATTACTATATTACCTATAAATATATAATTATCTTACTATTGGGAATTGTGTATATTACTTTTATTCCCAACACTACCTGGACAAATATGTACAAATTGTTACATATATTACCATATTACTTATAAATATATAATTATCTTACTATTGGGAATTGGGAATGTTACTTATATTCCCAATACTACCTAGACAAATATGTACAATTTGTTACATATATTACTATATTACGTATAAATATATTATTATTTTACTATTGGGAATTGGGAATATTACTTATATTCCCAAGAATACCTGGACAATATTAAGATATTTGACATACTGATTGAATTAATAAAGAAAAACCCACCTTTTTCATAAAACACATGTGTTTTGTGAAAAAGGTGTTTTTTTTTAATTAATAAGTTTTCTTTATTCATACGTACCTTTTACAAGCTCCAAGATACCACTTATACTGATTGAAGCCATCAGCTATTCACAAATTAAATTATCAAAAATGTATGATTTTTGAGCAGTAATTATTCTTAGAAACCATTTATTTTTGATAAAAATAGGGCGTATTTGTGCCTCGTAAAATGGACCATTTCCGAGATATCAGTGATATCAGATAATTGCGTCGATACCAACATATTATATCAAACAATTTTGTGGTATGAAAGTAAATATGAAACCCAAATATGTTGATGAAAAATTTGTTTTAAACATTTTTCGTGGCTGCAAACTAACTTTTAGTATTTTTTCTTAAATAAAGGGTTATTTTATATACTGGCGTATGGATTGTTCCTAAATATCTGTATTGTTCTACTTGCTCGATTTTATTTCCTTGTATTTTTATTTCGTGTTTCTTTTTTTCCTTGATTTGTCAACATTTTCCCCATGAATAACTGACGCATCTGATTTTTTTTTATACAACAAATATTATTATTTGTACACTGCTAATGTTATTATTATTTATTATTTGTTTTATCTATTTATCTATTTATTTTATTTGGCCATTTATTTTACTTATTTTATTTTATTTAATCTAAGAAAGGCCTAGTACCAATCACCGTTTAGACCTCATTAAGGGCGTATAAGAGGTTAGAGGTAAATTTCTAGAGTAACAAGCTTCAATATACACACATACATAAATTGCAAAGATATTAATTTTACAAACAGCGGAAACAAAACTATAAAAGGAACAATAGAAATGGAACAACTGAAGGAAATGATGTAGGAAATTCAGAAAAAAACAATGAGGAAAAATGCCGAAAACCTTATAGAAAACATACCACAAGTAAGAAAGGTAGTGAGAAAGAAATAACAAAAATCGGAACAGGAGAAAGCAGGAATGCAAGACAGAATGATGAAAATTGAGAAAACATGGGAAAACGAGGAGAAGGAGAAGAAAACAAGCAAGATAGTAATAAAAGGACTAAAAATGGAAGGACAAAATATAAAGAAAACAATGGAGGAATCTATAAAAAAATGTACGAAGGTGTAAAAGAATGATGCAAATTGAGAAAACATTGGAAAACGAGGAGAAGGAGAAGAAAACAAACAAGATAGTATTAAAAGGACTAAAAACGAAAGATAAAAATATAAAGAAAACAATGGAGGAATCTATAAAAAAATGTACGAAGGTGTAAAAGAATTATGAAAATTGAGAAAACATTGGAAAACGAGGAGAAGGAGAAGAAAACAAACAAGATAGTAATAAAAGGACTAAAAATGGAAGATAAAAATATAAAGAAAACAATGGAGGAATCTATAAAAAATGTGATAAGGTGTAAAAGCAAAAAATGCAGAAAATAGGAGAGAATGCATATATCGTAGCCAGAAAGCTTCATGGATAAATTGAACATCCTTAAGAATAAAAACAAACTGAGAAAAAACACAGAAATAATCTACATAGAAGAGAGTAGTAGTAAGAGTAAGAGCAGAAGCAGACATAACAAGAAATGAGCTAGAAATACAGAGACAGAAATAAGAAAACTAGGAAGGGAAAAGAAAGAAAACACGAAAATAGGGTACAAGAAAGTGGTTATAAAAGGAAACTGGAAATGTAAATGGAACTGAAAATGGGATGAGGAACAGGAAGGAATAGGATAATAGAATTCAGATGAATGTGCAAAAAAACTAATAACAAAAAAAGGAAGGTAAACACAGAAAACGAAACGTGTCGGAAAACGCAAATGAATACAAAGAAAATACAGGATGAAGTATACCTGAAAACAAGATATAAAAAGATCAAAACAAACGAAAAAGAGAAACCGAAGATATAGGCAATGAAAGAAGCCATCCAAGAGGTTCAGAGACAGGTTAAGAGGGAAAACTAGAGAAGAATCAGTCTAGACACATAGAATAATGTACTCAAATTGAGTACATTACCTAATAATAGGAAACACAAAGTGAATAAAAGATGATACATAAATATACGAGAGATAGGAAAAAATATGAAAGTCTACTAGAGGGTAAAAGTCAATAATAGGCTATTTCCTAATATGTAAAAATAAATACGTGAAGAATGTTAAACTTTCAAGAAAAGAATCGAAGAAAAGAAATATTCAAAAACAAAACATTACATTGACTGCTTGTAATGTTTTGTTTTTGAATATTTCTTTTCTTCGATTCCCATTCCTTGTCTAATTTCTCCTTTCCTTATATATTTCGGTCCTATTATATTTTGGTATTTTTCATGGTATTTTTGCTATTTTAGTTTATAGCTTTCTATTTTCTCATTTACTATGTTTCTGCTCTTATGCTCTGCTAGAAAGGAGCTTTTACGGAACCATAAAATAAATGAGAACATGATACACATAAAAAAGGAAAGCAACATAATCACGGAAGTAGATAATATAATAGAAAGATGGACAATATTTCGAAGAACTGACAGTAAAGCACAATAACGTTAAAGAAGAAGGAGACGAAATAATAAAAATGGAAGAAATAGAGAAGATGTAAGAAAAATAAGTAGCGGAAGCTATAACAAGCTCAGAATTGGAAAAGCACCATGAAAAGACAATGTAACTGCGGATAACATAATGGAAACATGGAGAAAATATTTTGAAAAACTGACAGTAAAGCACAATACCGCCAAAGAAGAATGAGACGAAATAATAAAATATGGAAGAAATAGACAAGATACAAGAGAAATAAGTAATGGAAGCTATAAAAAGCTCAGAATTGGAAAAGCACCATGAAAAGAAAATGTAACTGCGGACAACATAATTAATAGATGGACACAATATTTTGAAGAACTGTCAGTAAAGCACAATAACGCTAAAGAAGAAAGAGACGAAATAATAACAAATGGAAGAAATAGAGAAGGTACAAGAAAAAGAAGTAGCGGAAGCTATAAGAAGCTCAGAATTGGAAAAGCACCATGAAAAGACAATGGCAACTGCGGATAACATAATGGAAATATGGAGACAATATTTTGAAGAACTGACAGTAAAGCACAATAAAGCCAAAGAAGAAGGAGACGCAATAATAAAAAAATGATGAGACAATATTTTGAAGAACTGACAGTAAATCGCAATAACACCAAAGAAGAAGGAGACGAAATAATAAAATATGGAAGAAATAGACAAGATACAAGAAAAATAAGTAATGGAAGCTATAAAAAGCTCAGAATTGGAAAAGCTCCATGAAAAGAAAGGTAACTGCGGATAACATAATTAATAGATGGACACAATATTTTGAAGAACTGTCAGTAAAGCACAATAACGGTAAAGAAGGAGACGAAATAATAACAAATGGAAGAAATAGAGAAGGTACAAGAAAAAGAAGTAACTGAAGCTATAAGAAGCTCAGAATTGGAAAAGCACCATGAAAAGACAATGTAACTGCGGAAGTGGACACTGGAAGTTGAGTCCACATTTAGGGTCATCTGGGATTGATTCTCTGCCCAATTTGGACTACTTTGAACAGAAATTTATTTGAAAATATGATGGATAATGTTCACCATATACAGCAGTCATACATGTATATAAATTTTGTCGGATTGCTTGTTATTTTGCTCCTTAGGAGGAAAATTCTATTTACCTCCCTAGCAGGAAAATAATGTTATTAATGAAATTACATTTTTTGGGGAAGTAGAACTAGCGATACAACTTTACCCTCTTCAAGTAAATCTTGGGGAACGTTTTATTCAGAATCACTACCATAATCCATTTAACTTTGTAAAAATTGTTAAATTTTTTTTCAAAACTTCAAAAACTTCTTCTAAACAGTTTCCACGGTTGGTACTTTCGGCCTTTTATTATGACCTCTAAACAAAACAAATTTGGTGTTTGTTTTGTATTAAAACAACTTCTACAGTGATCATTTTTGAGAGAGCTATTAAAAAGAGACCATTTTTGCGTAGCGACTCTATGACACTCAACATCTGGATGTACTTGATATTTTCTTAAGCTTCCTTCCAATTTTTAAGGCCGAATGAGATAAAAACTGGTTCTCTAGAATTTCTATGAAACTAGTCTTTACAGGAAGCAGAATGCTGAATTTTGCCGGACGCTGTATTCTACCCAAAAATAGTCGAAAAAGATTCGCAAATAATTCGCAATTAAGTTAAAAATTGTTCTAAACTAATATTTTTCTGAATATCAGAATTTGCATTTTGTTTCAATTTCTGTTTTTTTTAATGTTCTATGCATTTATTTATTTATTCCTTTGCCTATCTAGCTGTTGGTGTAAGGCCTGCATTACTAATTTTTATAGTATTCTCTTTACTTCCTCCTATCTTTGGTCAATTCCTTTATTTCTTCCCATATGTTTCCTTTTCTTGCTGCCTCTTCTTCTATTGCGCTGTTCCACTATTTTCTCGATCTTATTGTCTAGTTTTCCTCTTCCTCTTGTCTCATATATTTTCTTAGTGTTTCTATCTTCTCTCAGTCGTCTCATGTGCAGTGGCGGATTTAGGGTGGTGGGGGGCCTATGAGGGCTATATTTAATCAATATACTCAATATTTATAAGTTTTTCTCTTTTATTCGTCTCAATTTACAGATTTATACATATTCATAAGCAAGCTCAATGTAAAATGAAAAAGAAAATTAATGATGCATATTTTAATGAGTAACTAGAATTAGTAACAAAATGAAGCACACATTAAATTTTACTCAGTAAAATATGCATTAGACAGATTTTCCAGCACCACCCCAAATTGCAGCATTTCCAGAATATTCCGAAAAGTGCTGCACGTTTGAGGTACTGTCTGTGAATGGATAGCCTGATTTACAATACAACTGAATTGATGAACATTTAAATACCTCTTGGTATTCGTCTAAAGTTGGACTGTTGGTGTAAATAAAGCTGCCCAATTCACTGGTGCCGTTATCTTTTTATTTTATACATGAGAGATCTCGCTTTCAGCCCTATTTTACTCATGTAACCTGAAAGAAAACATTCTTTTGATTAAATTAAAAGTTTAATAACCTCTAGGTCAAACATATTAAATTAAGCAACGTAAGACACTTCGTGTAAGTGTCACAGGTTTTTTTTTTTTTAGTTTGATTCACAACAATTGTTTTGGTCGTTACAACATTTTCAAGAGTTAAAACAATACTCAGAGTATTCTTTTAACTCTTGACAATGGTGTAACAACTGAAACAATTGAGGAGTATCAATAATAAAAAAAAACTGTGAAACTTATATCAGGTGTCTTATTTTCCTTTATTTAATGTTATTGTTGTATAGTTGTATTGTTGTATGTTATTGTTGTATGATAATTTAAGAGAACCTGTTTACAGGAACCCAATATAGGCGCAGTTTGTATTGTACCTGAAAGAGAAAATGCTATTGTCGTACTTGAAACAAACAAGTACTATGTATATAGTACACAAGTACTTGCAACAAGCAAGTACTGGGTACCTAATAATTTAAGAGAACCTGCTTAGAGGAACCCTAGTAAGGCGCAGTTTTACATGCATCTACTTCAAATGTAGCTAATAGATTGTACCTGAAAAGGAAAACCCTGTTCAATGCATGGGCGCAACATCGCGGTACTAATTATATGCACATCGAATAAGTACGTCTTACAGAACGAGATGCGCCGACAACAAGGAAATACAAGTAGCTAAGATAAAATGCGATTGTTGGTACTTGAAATAAAAAAGTACTGTATACATGCACTTGCAACACACAAGCACTGTATACAAAGTACTTGCAACAAACATGTAATGTATACATATGTACTTGAACCAAACAAGGACTGTATGCGTATGTACTTGCAACAAACAAGTACTGTATACGTAATACTTGCAACAAACAAGCACTGTATACATACAACAAGTACAAGAGTGGGCGGAAATATGAGTGGCGCAGCGCTAAGATAATATGCGATTGTTGGTACTTGAAATATACAAGTACTGTATACATGCACTTGCAACACACAAGCACTGTATACAAAGTACTTGCAACAAACATGTAATGTATACATATGTACTTGAACCACACAAGTACTGTATACGTATGTACTTGCAACAAACAAGTACTGTATACGTAATACTTGCAACAAACAAGCACTGTATACATACAACAAGTACAAGAGTGGGCGGAAATATGAGTGGCGCAGCGCTAAGATAAAATGCGATTGTTGGTACTTGAAATAAACAAGTACTGTATACATGCACTTGCAACACACAAGCACTGTATACAAAGTACTTGCAACAAACATGTAATGTATACATATGTACTTGAACCACACAAGTACTGTATACGTATGTACTTGCAACAAACAAGTACTGTATACGTAATACTTGCAACAAACAAGCACTGTATACATACAACAAGTACAAGAGTGGGCGGAAATATGAGTGGCGCAGCGCTAAGATAAAATGCGATTGTTGTTACTTGATATAAACAAGTACTGTATACGTAATACTTGCAACAAACAAGCACTGTATACATACAACAAGTACAAGAGTGGGCGGAAATATGAGTGGCGCAGCGCTAAGATAAAATGCGATTGTTGTTACTTGATATAAACAAGTACTGTATACATGCACTTGCAACACACAAGCACTGTATACAAAGTACTTGCAACAAACATGTAATGTATACATATGTACTTGAACCACACAAGGACTGTATACGTATGTACTTGCAACAAACAAGTACTGTATACGTAATACTTGCAACAAACAAGCACTGTATACATACAACAAGTACAAGAGTGGGCGGTAATATGAGTGGCGCAGCGCTAAGATAAAATGCGATTGTTGGTACTTGAAATAAACAAGTACTGTATACATGCACTTGCAACACACAAGCACTGTATACAAAGTACTTGCAACAAACATGTAATGTATACATATGTACTTGAACCACACAAGTACTGTATACGTATGTACTTGCAACAAACAAGTACTGTATACGTAATACTTGCAACAAACAAGCACTGTATACATACAACAAGTACAAGAGTGGGCGGAAATATGAGTGGCGCAGCGCTAAGATAAAATGCGATTGTGTTTACTTGCAAAATACAAGCACTGCATACATAGTACTTGCAACAAACAAGCACTGCATACATAGTACTTGCAACAAACAAGTATTGTATACAGATACTTGAAACAAACAAGTACTGTATACAAAGCCCTACTCGTTACTGTCTCGACGTACGAGCGCAAAGATGTGAGCGCACCTGTAAGGAGAAAAACCCTAAACGTACATATGCGCAGCGCAAGAACTATAAGTACGTCGCCCAGAGCGAGAATATGCGCCGACAGTACACAAATACAAATGGCGCAACTGTAAGAAAAACCCTGCTCACTCAGGCGGCGTACTGTGTGACGCTATAATGCAGTTATTCTTGACCCTTTTGAACCTACGGAATCCACAGATTTGAAGGGAACAACTTGATTGAGGTCAACAGTGTAGCAAGGAACCTACCATCACGATTTAAAATGCCGCACCAGAACAACATGGGTTATTACAGTGTTACAGAGAAATCTCAATGTGGCTTAACTTGCTTCACGAGAACTCAATCCGGACACCAGGTCAAGAACTTCCTGCTTAAAACTAATACGCATTATCGATAGCTAAGCAAGAAAATAAAAGCTGGGGCGCATCTGTGAACAAAAACCTGAATCGAGACTCTACTTGATGAAATGTAAAAAAAAACTGTACTCACTTTGATACGTCTTGGAGCTCATCTCAAAAAAAGACCTACCTTGAAATTGACTTTTAAAGTTGAATTGGCGAAGATCCAGTACCCTGCAACTCCGAACTCCGAAAACAAATCGGAGTTCGAAATTTGACGGTGTGGCGCGGGCGGGGAAAGCACGAAACAAACGCAACAATCCCCAGGCTCAACCATACCCGAACTTTCGACACTACTACGCACTGGCTCAAAACGGGCAAACTTTTAACGTCAGAAGGTAATCTGAACTGCTCAAGATACTTTCACTAATTATTTGTTGAAGACAAGAACACGGACAAACACTAAAAAGTATACGTTTGACTTGGGAAGGTAATCCCAAAATGTTAATCGCGAATTTAACACTTGCTGGAAGAAATTGCACGTTAGTAAATACAATGCACGCACGCATATGTATGTATACAGAGTATACATAGTATGTATACAGAGTATACATAGATACGTACAGTGTGGGCAAAAGAATTGTTCAAGCTCTGATGCAGAGCCTTTATTAATGTCAATAATTAATGTTGATGATAAAAAAAAATGCAATATCATTTTTACAATCGACCACGTGTAAACATGAAAAACAAAATAAAATGATCGATTTAATGCGTTAATTGAAAATATGAATATTTCCAATTTGTACGGTTTTTTTGGCCCACTCTGTATATTCAATAACTTTGGGTGTAACACAGATCTATGAATTGACCTGAACATGGAACTCCTAATTAGGCTCATCAAGAAACTCTCAATGACGATGTAAAATGTTGCACCAGAAGTTAATATACCTACACAATAACCTTAGGTGCAACAGTGGACTATGATTTAGGGGCTCAACAATGAACTCCTAATCACTATCTACAGTATTGCACCAAAGGCCAATGTGTTGTCCTACACATTCATACACACCACACTTCAACCAAACCCAGGTTGGCCCAGAAGTGATCGAAACACGATATAAGATCATCTCACATGATTCACCTTGGGGAATTCTAGGTGCCCTGAAATGTTGAGGAGAAAATTTAAATCCGCTGCACGTAAAATTTCTGGTTAATTGTCCCCAAACAATGGACTTAATAAAAGTCAGTAATTGCACAATCATCGCGTAAATATATACCCATTTGATTAGAATGATAAGGTACTAATAATTAATGAGGGAATTATAAGAATAAGTATGCAAATTTGTACAATAATTTGATTTATTTTGAAAAATCATCCCCATGTCTTTCTCAACTTGAAGCAATTTTAACAATAAATGCAAATTTCCGGTATTTCAAAATATGTAGCCATTTATTCCGGGTTGATATGATTTAAAAATCATAAATCAAAGAATTAAAAAATACTAATAATAATAATTTAAATCAATTGATTTAAATCATGATTAAACTGATTTTTTTAAAATTATTCGTTGGTTTAAATCACGATTAAACTGATTTTTTTTTCACTTTTTCACTGAACAATCAAAAACATGTGTGTGTGTGTGTGTGTGTATGTATGCGTGTTGAGTGACTGTGAGCATGTGTATATATTGGTATGTTTGTATATTTGTATGCATTTTTGTATGTTATTATATTTGTTTGTATGTTTGTATATTGGTTTGTATGATTGTTTGTATGTTTGTATATTTGTTTGTATGAATGTTTGTATGTTTGTGCGTTTGTATGTGTGTATGCATGTTTGTATGTTTCTAAGTTTGCGTGTGTGTATATTTGTATGTGTGTATGTCTGTATGCATATTTGCATGTTTATACATTTGATTGTGTGTTTGTATGTATGTTTGTACGCACGATCATTATGTTGTTAGAAATAAAATACTTTTCCGTCGACTTGCCGCGTATTAATCGTATTAATGCCCTAATTACATAACAGCAGGCTTAGAAAAAAACAGTGTTTTTAAAACAAAATCGTAAATCAACGGATTTTTTTATAAATCATTGATTTAAATAAAAATTGTTTTTTTTTAAATTAATGATTATTTTTGCACTGTTTGTGCATTCCAATAAGTGAACAATTAAAATTATAATGTAACTGCAGAGTTAGCATGCTTTAAAATAGATAATTGTTAAAGTAGATAAATTGTATACACTTTTGTATAAATGCGTACTTATGTTGATAAAAACTTCCGAAAATTACAAAAATAATTGTAAGTAAAATATTATTTTAAAGTATTATTATTATTAAAGTACCCACTATTAAAGTGGGTACTTACTGGTCGAGTTACTTATATTTTATTTTATTATTTATTTATTTTATTTTGCTTGACTTGTTGCTTGGCTGGTTTAATCTTTTCAAAATTCAAATTAATTACAAACATTTATGCTAAAAATAAGATTCAGATACATACATAGCAAAATACACATATCATGCCTCTGATGATGGTTTGTTAGAAACTAAAACTAGTCAGGCAAAATAAAACAAATAAACAATAAAATAAAACAAAAATAACTCTACAAGTAAGTACCCAATAATAATACCTTAAATAAATAACTGGTAACTTATGGACAATACTTTAAACTTAATAGAATATATTTATTTTCTTCAATTTTTTTCACATGGTATAGATACACAGAAATTTATCATATCTTGTTCAAAATCAAAATTTATTAAAAAAAAAATCATACGATTAAGTCGTGATGTAAATCAAATGACATAAATTTGTTTTAATTATCATTTCTTGTTCAAAATCAAAATTTATAAAAAACAAATCATATGATTAAGTCGTGATGTAAATCAATTGATATAAATCACATCTGTCCTGGCCAAAACTGATCAGAAACATTAAAAAAAATGAAATAAACCATGATTTTTATGATTTAAAAAAAATCATTGATTTATGATTTTGTTTTAAAAACCATTACTTTTTAAAAGCCTGCTGTTGTGTAATGAGGGCATTAATACGATTAATACGCGGCAAGTCGACGGAAAAGTATTTTATTTCTAAGAACATAATGATCTTGCATACAAACATACATACAAACGCACAATCAAATGTATAAACATGCAAATATGCATACAGACATACACACATTCAAATATACACACACGCAAACATAGAAACATACAAACATGCATACACACATACAAACGCACAAACATACAAACATTCATACAAACACATATACAAACATACAAACAATCATACAAACAATTATACAAACATACAAACAATCATACAAACAAATATACAAACATACAAACAATCATACAAACAAATATACAAACATACAAACAAATATACAAACATACAAACAATCATATAAACAAATATAAAAACATCCAAAAATGCATACACATACAAACATATACACATGCTCACAACCACTCAACACGCGTACATACACGCACACACCCACACACACAGACACACACACATGTTTTTGATTGTTCAGTGCATCAATCGTTCATTAATGAGTCCGTAAAGTTTACTATAATGAACGATTTTGTGCGGCAAGTCGACGGAAAAATATTTTATTTCTAACAACATAATGATCGTGCATACAAACATACATACATACATACATACAAACACACAATAAAATATATAAACATACAAATATGTATACAAATATACACACATACAAATATACACACATGCAAACATAGAAACATTCAAACATGCATACAAACATACATACAAACGTAGAAACATGCATTGAAACATTCAATCATGCATACAAACAAATATACACACATACAAACATACAGACATATATTGAAACATGCAAACAAATTTATATTAATTTATATGCAATAAGTCGATGTAAAAAATATATGTATTTGTATGAATGCATGTGAGCAGATATGATTGAAATTTGCGCAATACCAGATAGAACGAGGCATGCGCCTTAACCACTAACCTGGAATTCCACAATGTCGGCCAAAACTCAGCCAATCTCGTGAAAATCCAAATGTATTCTCCCTGGGCTTCTGCGGCGTCCCGTGAACTGGATTCACCACCAATCTGGAGGAATCCTGAACTGGATTCACTCCCGATGGCCAAACACTGGCACCTAGAAATATATTATCTATTAATACCCAGAAAGTCCGAGTTGACCTCTACGTTGTGTCGCCATTCGATGGAACCGAAGAATTTAAAATTTCCCGCAAAATATGGCTGCGATCGCCGCGATACTCACCCTAAACGCGGACGTCCGGCCCAGGAACACTATCCCGGAGTCCCGTCCAGATCCTTGAAGAACTTCCTGGAAGAGGGCCGAAAATTTCGGGAGCAGCATGGATTGCGTGTCTCCTGGTGGCGGTCCCTCCGACCTTAGACACTAGAAGAGCTTGAGGGGTAAGGTGAAGCTGCGCGCGCCACAGACTAGTCGAGACCTGCATAGAATTGCAACAATGAAAAATCAATACATTCCTCAAAATCATTTTTACATTAGAAATTAGAAAATCGAAATTTTAATAACTAAAACTCTGATTGCGAGATTATTAATTGCCAGAATGGAACCATAATTAACATTAATGTGCAGAATTTCGTGGAGAATAATAATATGGAGTCCGTTTTTGAGTAGCTACCCCCTGATTTCCGTAACAACCCTTAACGCGTTTTATTTAATATTGGGGTTGTTTTTGGACTTATTGGCTCCAATTTGCGTACACCTACAATCCATTACGGGGAAAATATCATAGTTATTTTACAATTTTCGTACCATCCCTTAAAACGTCCTGATCCCATTTCGAACGGCTGCACACATAATATTTAATACAGGGGTTGTTTTTGAACTTGCAGTCTTCAAATTGCGTACACCTATGAAGCAATACCAAGCAAATATTACAGTTATTTTACAATTTCGGTAAACATCCCTTAAAAAGTCCTGTACCGTTGCTAGCGTCCACAAACATAATACGAGTGTCCCACGCAAGCCATTGGTTAGAAGTTTATGGATTTCCTGATGAAATAAAAATTTGAAAAAAATCACACAAACACGATTCATGGTGATCTCCCAAAATAAAATATGCGCATGTTTCTATCGCTTCCGGTTCTACCGGAAGTGGCCATCAACTTTGTTATTTTAAATGGAACACCCTATATATTTTTACATATTCGGATTTCGCGTTCAATTCTGAACCTATTTTATTAAACCTATAAAGCACTTATCTGTAGTAGTTTTTGAGGAAAAAAATAATGTTTGCTTCAAATTAGCGATTTAAAAAATATTCATAATTTTTCTTACAAATGAAACAGAAACTTAAACTCTTTTGCATATGTTAGCTGAAGCATAGCTCTATCATTAATATAACTCATGCGTGTTGATACTTCTCTATACTATTTCAAAATTTCAATTATTTACAGGTACACTTCAAAATGCCATAATTAATTTTTTTGTAATGGAATGACATTTTTTTGTATGACGTGGCAAAAATTTTCTACAAAAAGTGTTAAACAAACATATCCCTAAAATGAGTGGTTTTAAGTAGAGTGGCGAATCAGTTTAATCAGATTTGTTGGTATTAATTGGAGCAGATTTATTAATATTAATTGGTTACATTTTTACTAATGTAATAGCACTATAAGTTATAGTTTCCAAAATAACAACTGAAAGTTACAGTTTTGAAAGTAATGACAGGAAAAGTTATGGTATTTTTATTATGATTTTATCATAGCATGAAAGTTATAGTTTTCAAAATAATTGCTATAAAAGATGCTATAAATAGAGTCTACATATATAGATTTTAAACTAAAACTACCAGAATTTAAGGTTTACAAAAATAATGGGAGGAAAATTTGGAGTTTTCTAAATAATAATAGGAAAAGTTATAGTTATTATAATAAAACCATTGGCAGCTTGTAGATTAGCTTGAAAATAAGTCAACATTATTTCTTGCACTTCCTCTTTTTCCACAACTTACTTTTGTTGATGTCTTATTGCATTCACTTGTCCAAATTGAACAAAATTTTATTCCAATCTTTTAAATCTTGTTTTATTCATCGCCGCCACATGTGGATAAATTTAATTGAATACTCTACATGTTCGAGCAACAATTATATCGCAGTGCCATGTATAAAGAATAAATTGATAATTTGTTGATTTGTGTAATGATTCATTTTGTTGATTTTGATTTCTGTAATGCTTTTGTTCTAAATAATTTTATTATTTGACAGTTTGCATTACAATAGCGACAAAACAAAAGCATATAACATGCCTACTAAAGTGCACTTCTGACATGCGAAATTATACCCTGCAGAAATGCAACGAAAACGTAATCTTCGAAATAATTCAAAAAATGCTTGTTTTAGGAGTATGGCTGTATTATACTTTTCTGTAGTAAATTTTTCTCCCAATCGTGCTATGCGATAATAAATGGGTCATTCCATTAAAAAAAAAATGAATTACGAGATATTTAAGAGAGCACTTAGATATTGACATTTTATGAACACTTATTATCAAAATTGACAGTTTCCAATTATTTTACTCTTAGAGGCATCTTCTGGGTACAATTAGAAATATAACTCATAATTTTATCTTATTCCTAAGAGAAGTTATAGACAGATTTCAGGATACCTTTTAGAGGTCAAAATTTTAGAAAAACATTTTTTTCTTGAAAACTAGAAGAGACAGTATACATACGTTCTTACAAAATATGTTCCAATTTAAGCGAGCAATTCAAAAATATTATAATATATGGACACTAAAGTGCATAGAAGTTAATTACCTAATTACATTACATATTTTATGACACACCGATTATGTGTTATATTTCGTAATTGCTGAAAATGCACACAAATTACCTCATACAACATAAATCCGAAGAGTTTTCCATATAATTACTGAAATTTTCATTTTCAGGACCGGAAAACTTCACTACCCTTCGGACGTCTGCGGCCCCCTGTTCGAGGAGGAGCTGGAGTTTTGGGGCCTCGACGCCAACCAGGTGGAACCCTGCTGCTGGATGACGTACACGCAGGTCAGTCATCACGCCGTACACCGAGTACACGAGCTCCATTGTGTGTTGTGTACGTGTACACGCGTACATGTGTACACGTGCACGGCGAAGGGCGAAACGGCGGAGGGCAAAGAGCCGCCGTAAATTTGCGGGCGGACGCTGAATCCGTCGCGACGATCAATTTTCCGCCACATCGAGCAACAGTCCGGATGAGTGCGGATGAGCGCTGAAAGCGTCGCGACGCTCGGAAAACGCGTTGTTCTAGTGCATGAAATTTCTGGCATCCAACCTTACGGAGAAGTGAACGGCGGAGTTATCTCACCACTCCTATGTTTAGTCGCGGTACAACTGTTGGAACTTATAGTGTGTAATTTGGAATTAAAATTTTTACAAAACTGATCAAATATTCCTCAATTAGGAAACTCAAAGAACTCATTGAAACTTTACCAGTAATCATTGAAATTTTGATATCGAATTTCTAATAAAGATGTGTATAATAGTTGAAATTTTAGTTGAATATATAAAACAAATTATAAATAATTCAAATATTGGTTAAAATCATAAAATGATAATATAATATTTGATTGTACTCGTCAAAAGTTTGGCATACAAATATGTTTTATTATTTTAAACGAGTTATAAGCAAATCCAATTAATTTCGACAATGTCTTATACAATAAATATAGCAACAATTGTAACTGAAATTTTTGGAATTTTGACTAAAATAATTGAATTTTCCACATGCATAGCTCATCAATACTGAAATTAAAGTTCAGTATTTGATATTTAAAAAATTAACAAACAAAATATTGACATCATTGATATTTTGACAGCATATTTGAAAATTTTATACTTATAAGGGCATATAATTGGCAATGGATAGGATAAATATAATTAACATGATGGTACTAAAGGTGTGTGACAATAATAATTGAAATTTTTGTTGAATACATAAATAATGTAAATTTTGTTTAAAAATTATTGAAATGATAATAAGCATAATCGAAAACAAGGCAGATATTAATGAAATTTTCATATACAAAGTCCTAATCGTTGAAATTTTGACAGTTATCACTGAATTTTTGACAGTAATCATTGAAATTTTGACAGAAATCATTGAAACTTTACCAGTAATCATTGAAATTTTGATATCGAATTTCTAATAAAGCTGTGTATATTAATAATTGAAATTTTAGTTGAATATATAAAAAAAAAATTATAAATAATTCAAATATTGGTTAAAATCATAAGATGATGATATAATATTTGATAGTACTCGTCAAAAGTTTGGCATACAAATCATTTAAAGAAAAGTAACAAGTATCAATGAGTAATATGTTTCATTATTATAAACGAGTTATAAGCAAATCCAATTATTTTCGACAATGTCTTATACAATAAATATAGTAAAAATTGTAACTAAATTTTTTGGAATGTTGACTAAAATAATTGAATTTTCCGCATGCATAGCTCATCAATACTGAAATTAAAGTACAATATTTGATATTTACAAAATTAACAAACAAAATATTGACATACTTTTTCGACAATGTCTTATACAATAAATATAGCAAAAATTGTGACTGAATTTTTTGGAATTTTGACTATAATAATTGAATTTGCGACATGCATAGCTCATCAATTCTGAAATTAAAGTTCAGTATTTGATATTTACTAAATTAACAAACAAAATATTGACAAACTTAATCATTAATATTTTTACAACATATTTGAAAATTCTATACTTATAAGGGCATATAATAGGCAATGAATAGCAGATATATATTTAACATGATGGTACTAAAGGTGTGTGACAATAATAATTGAAATTTTAGTTGAATACATAAATAATTTGAATTTTGGTTAAAAATCATTGAAATGATAATGAGCATATTCGAAAGCAACGCAGAAATTAATGAAATTTTCATTTACAAAGTCCTAATCGTTGAAATTTTGACAGTTATCACTGAAATTTTGACAGTAATCATTGAAATTTTAATAGAAATCACTAAAACTTTACCAGTAATCATTGAAATTTTGATATCGAATTTATAATAAAGATGTGTATATTAATAGTAGAGATTTTAGTTGAATATATATATATATATATATATATATATATATATATATATATAAAAATATATAAATAATTCAAATATTGGTTAAAATCATAAGATGATAATATAATATTTGATTGTACTCGTCAGAAGTTTGGCATACAAATCGTTGAAAGAAAAGTAACAAGTATCAATGAGTAATATGTTTCATTATTCTAAACGAGTTATAAGCAAATCCAATTATTTTCGACAATGTCTTATACAATAAATATAGTAAAAATTGTAACTGATTTTTTTGGAATTTTGACTAAAATAATTGAATTTTCGACATGCATAGCTCATCAATACTGAAATTAAAGTTCAATATTTGATATTTACAAAATTAACAAACAAAATATTGACATACTTAATCATTGATATTTTGACAGCATATTTGAAAATTTTATACTTATAAGGGCATATAATAGGCAATGAATAGCAGAAATATAATTAACATGATGGTACTAAAGGTGTGTGAAAATAATAATTGAAATTTTAGTTGAATACATAAATAATTTAAATTTTGGTTAAAAATCATTGGAATGGTAATAAACATAATCGAAAGCAAGGCAGAAATTAATGAAATTTTCATGTACAAAATTCTAATCGTTGACATTCTGACAGTTATCATTGAAATTTTGACAGTAATCATTGAAATTTTGACAGAAATCATTGAAACTTTACCAGTAATCATTGAAATTTTGATATCGAATTTCTAATAAAGCTGTGTATATTAATAATTGAAATTTTAGTTGAATATATAAAAAAAATTATAAATAATTCAAATATTGGTTAAAATCATAAGATGATGATATAATATTTGATAGTACTCGTCAAAAGTTTGGCATACAAATCGTTTAAAGAAAAGTAACAAGTATCAATGAGTAATATGTTTCATTATTCTAAACGAGTTATAAGCAAATCCAATTATTTTGAACAATGTCTTATACAATAAATATAGCAAATATTGTGACTGAAATTTTTGGAATTTTGACTAAAATAATTGAATTTTCGACATGCATCATGCATCTATACTGAAATTAAAGTTCAATATTTGATATTTACAAAATTAACAAACAAAATATTGACTTACTTTTTTCGACAATGTCTTACACAATAAATATAGCAAAAATTGTGACTGAAATTTTTGGAATTTTGACTAAAATAATTGAATTTTCACCATGCATAGCTCATGAATACTGAAATTAAAGTTCAATATTTTATATTTACAAAATTAACAAACACAATATTGACATACATAATCATTGATATTTTGACAGCATATTTGAAAATTTTATACTTATAAGGGCATATAATATGCAATGAATAGCAGAAATATAATTAACATGATGGTACTAAAGGTGTGTGACAATAATAATTGAAATTTTAGTTGAATACATAAATAATTTGAATTTTGGTTAAAAATCATTGAAATGATAATAAGCATAATCGAAAGCAAGGCAGAAATTAATGAAATTTTCATTTACAAAATCCTAATCGTTGAAATTTTGACAGTTATCATTGAAATTTTGACAGTAATCATTGAAATTTTAACAGAAATTATTGAAACTTTACTAGTAATCATTAAAATTTTGATATCTAATTTCTAATAAAGATGTGTATATTAATTGTTGAAATTTTAGTTGAATATATATATATATATATATAAAAAAATATAAATAATTCAAATATTGGTTAAAATCATAAAATGATAATATAATATTTGATAGTACTCATTAAAAGTTTGGCATACAAATCGTTGAAAGAAAAGTAACAAGTATCAATGAGTAATATGTTTCATTATTCTAAACGAGTTATAAGCAAATCCAATTAATTTCGACAATGTCTTATACAATAAATATAGTAAAAATTGTAACTGAAATTTTTGGAATTTTGACTAAAATAATTCAATTTTCGACATGCATAGCTCATCAATACTGAAATTAAAGTTCAATATTTGATATTTACAAAATTAACAAACAAAATATTGACATACTTTTTTCGACAATGTCTTATACAATAAATATAGCAAAAATTGTGACTGAATTTTTTGGAATTTTGACTATAATAATTGAATTTTCGACATGCATAGCTCATCAATTCTGAAATTAAAGTTCAGTATTTGATATTTACTAAATTAACAAACAAAATATTGACAAACTTAATCATTGATATTTTGACAGCATATTTGAAAATTTTATACTTATAAGGGCATATAATATGCAATGAATAGCAGAAATATAATTAACATGATGGTACTAAAGGTGTGTGACAATAATAATTGAAATTTTAGAGGAATACATAAATAATTTGAATTTTGGTTAAAAATCATTGAAATGATAATAAGCATAATCGAAAGCAAGGCAGAAATTAATGATATTTTCATATACCAAGTCCTAATCGTTGAAATTTTGACAGTTATCACTGAAATTTTGACAGTAATCATTGAAATTTTGACAGAAATCATTGAAACTTTACCAGTAATCATTGAAATTTTGATATCAAATTTCTAATAAAGATGTGTATATTAATAGTTGAAATTTAAGTTGAATATATAAAAAAATATATAAATAATTCACAAATATTGGTTAAAATCATAGAAATGTTAATAGGTGTGATCGAAAGCATGGCAGAAATGATTGAAATTTTTATATACAGTATCTTAATCATTGAAATTTTAACAGTAATTATTGAAATTTGGAGAGTAATCATTGAAATTTTTTGACAGTGATCATTGAAATTTTGACAGAAATCATTAAAACTTTACCACTTATCATAGAAATTTGGTATTGATTTTTTTATAAAGGTGTGTATATTAATAGTTGATATTTTAGTTGAATATATAAAAAATAGTTATAAATATTTAAAATTTTGATTAAAAATCATTAAAATGTGGTTGTTAAATGATCGGTGTAATCGAAACCATAGCAGAAATTATTGCATTGAGTAGCATGAATTTTAGATTTAGATTTGAATACATATAAAAAATAGAAATAATTTTAATTTTGTTTAAAAACCATAGAAATGTAGTAGGTATAATCGAAAGAAGGGCAAACATTATTGAAATTTTCATATTCAGAGTTTTAATCATTGAAATTTTAATAACTGAATAATTAAAATTTTGACAGAAATAATTAAATTTAAATTGAATATAGAAATTCAATAGAACGACTTTGGTTTAAAATCATGGAAATGTTTGTAGGTAGGTACCTACAGCTAAATTTAAAAAAATGGAATTGTCAACCAAAATTACATTCCACTTTTTCCACTTTAGTTTGAAAATGGTTTTTATAAATAGGTTAGAATTATTTGATGGTATGTCAGTTAATAAATAAATATGTTAAGTTTGTACAAATTAATTTCTTAATTCGTTGCAATAAACGATGGATAAACAGTGGGACCTACATAATACAATAATTGGCGAAAATCATTATTACCTTTATTATTTATTACCCATGAATCTAATTAAAAAGGATTTTGGTTAAATTTTTTGTTAGGTACTGTCAAGTAGACAATTAATTGGCAAATAGTTAAAACCACATTTACGTAGGGAAACATTTCATTTCCCGTTTTTTTAAAATTTAGCTGTATATTCGAAAGCATGGCAGAAATGATCAAAATGTTCATGAACAGTGATGAAACTTTACCAGTAATCAATGAAATATTGATATTGAGTGTCTGGCAGAAATTATTGACATTTTCATATACAGGGCCTTAATCATTGAAATTTTGACAGTAATCATTGAAATTTTGACACTGACTTTGACAGAATTATAAAAATGTTGACAGAAATAATTGCAATTTTGACAGAACAATTTTGGTTTAAAATCAAAGAAATTTTAATAGGTACAATCGAAAACATGGCAGATATTGTTGAAATGTTCATATATATATATATATATATATATATATATATATATATATATATATATATATATATATATATATATATATAAATACCGCGCGTTTTTAATCTCTGGATATAGGGTATGTTCAGTTTTAAAAGGACAGGACCAATCCTATGCTAAAATTCAATTATATGCAACCAAATTTACTAGCGAGGGTAACTCAATTATTTAAAAACAATGACAATTTTTTCAAGTTCTGGTAATATAATATCAGTATCCTTCTTTTGATTAATATACATTTTTGACATATATTTTTCGTGCAACCCCTGTAATTCCGTAATAGAATTATAATCTCTCGGTGAACATCTTGACGTGGTCCCTTTTGTAAAGAGACGAAATCTGGCTAATCTGGGTGTAAATATTGGGCGAGGAGGTTCGCTCCGGGTGCTGTGGGGGCTGCAGGGGGATGAAGCCCGAGGCTCGGAGACCCGTTCTGAACTCTGAACTCCTCAACTCGGGGTCGGGTGAGTCGATAATTGCGGCCATTGTTACCAGATGTATCCCGAATATTGGCCGAGCGGGACGCTCCCTTTAAAATATTTACGCCGATCGGGGGCCCGGGCAGACCGCAGTTCGTCCGGGAGGCGGTTTCCACCCCCAACCACCTCAGCCGCAGTTGTGCCGCCCCCCGACGAACTGTGGAGGGTTTCTCGTCAATTATACACAACTTTTTACCTGAGGGTTAAGTGGCCCCGATTGAGGGTGGTTACGGGGTCTGATCAAAAAGTTTAAAAATCCATGAGGGGTTTAATTATTTCAGGCGTTTTTGCATTGCTATAGCTCCAACTGCGATTGATATGGAACCAGAAATGTGTGTGAACAACGTAATTCTGACAAAACTAATCTTCTAACAGTAATTCCAACCAATTCAAGCATTGGTTTCATAATAAGTATAAAGTCTGGTACAACTATCATTAAGATTTAAGATGAACATACATAAAGGTTGGTACAGCACCAACTTGCATACAATGCAAGCCAGGTACATTCCTTCGATGCTATTTTCAAAAAAATTAAGAACTTAGAAGATATATAGTCACTCTGATGAATGTGCCTTAGAATTACTTGGTATACCTGAAGCTAATTCTCCTGAAGCTTTGGCATAGTTTCTGCTATAAATAAATGAGAAAATCGAAACTATCTTTCGCCATTGACAAGTATGGGATGGCTATTACTGAAATTTCTGAAACATTATTAGTTGCATATTTGATATTAGATTTGTGTTTAGTATACCTGAAGTTAATTCCTCTGAAAATTTGACAACGGTTCTGCATTAAATGTGTAGGAAAATTAAAAGTTTAATTTTCAGCATTGACTAGTATGGGTTTTTTTGCGACCGGTTCGATCAATCAATTGATAATCTTCAGGCAAAACTAAAAAGAACAACATATTACTATATGTACATTAACAATTTTTAAAATTTTAAAAAAACAAGACGATGAAATGAGATGTGTGTCATTAATAAGTTATGTTTTTTTTTCATGAGAATAGATTACATAGATAAGTGTATTAGCGGTTTAATATTTACAAAGTATCGTGAGTGGCTAATATTGCCTTGTCTTGAAATAATACAGAAAGAAAATTGACATATTTGCATATTTGGTATTAGGTATATGTTCAGTATACCTGAAACTAATTTTATTAAAAATTTGACAAAGTTTCTACATTAAATAAGCGAAAAAATCGAAAGTATGACTTTCTGCATTGACAAGTATGGGAAAGCTGATACTGAAATTTCTGAAACTTTATTAATTGTATATTTGATATTAGATTTGTATTTTGTATACCTGAAGCTGATTCTACCGAAAATTTGACAAAGTTTCTGCTTTAAATAAGTGTTGGTTAGCTTTTACTTAAATTTATAAAGCTTTATTAATTACATATTTTATATTAGATTTGTGGATAGTATACCTTAAGCTGATTCTCCTGAAAATTTGACAAAGTTTCTACTTATATAAAAGAGAAAATTTTCTGCATTACATAAGTAAGAAAATAAATGTATACAGTATTCCAAGTTTCAAAAGTTTCACTTTCAATTTTCTCACTTATTTAGTGCAGAAGCTGTATCAAATTTTCAGGAGAATTAGCTTAAGGTATACTAAATACAAATCTAGTATCAAATATACAATTAATAATGTTTCAGAAAATTCAGTAATAGCTAACGCATACTTGTCAATGCAGGAACTTATACTTTCAATGTTGTCACTTATTTAATGTAGAAGGTATGTAAAATTATCAGGAAAAGTCGCATCAGGTATACTAAATACAAATCTAATATCAAAGATGCAATTTATAAAGTTTCAGAAATTTCCGTAATAGCTATCTCATACTAGTCAATGCAAATTGTTATACCTTTCATTTTCTCACTTATTTAATACTGAAACTTTGTCAAATTTCCAGGAGAATTAGCTTGGAGCATAATAAATACAAATATTGTATGAAATATGCAATTAATACAGTTTTGAAAATATCAGTAATAACTAACCCGTACGTGTCAATGCTTTTTTTTCTGACTTATTTTTTGCAGAAACTTGGTCATATTCAAAGGTGAAATACATTTTGATATACTAAGTACAAATCTAATGTCAAATATGCAATTAATAAAGTTTCAGAAACTTCAGTAATTGCTAACCCATACTTGTCAAGGCTGAAAATCATACTTTTTCATTTTTCTCACTTATTTAATGAAGTTATTTACTTTGTCAATTTTTTAGGAAAAATAGCTTTAGTTATACTAAACATAAATGTAATATAATATATGCAATTAATAAAGTTTCAGAATTTTCAGTAATAGGTAACCCTTACTTGTCAATTCAGAAAATTGTACTTTAAATTTTCTCACTTATTTAATGCAGAAACTTTGTCAAATTCATAGAAGAATTACCTTTGGGTATACTAAATATAAATCTATTATGAAATATGCAATTAATAAAGTTTCTGAAATTTCAGTAATAGCCATTCAATACGTGTCAATGATGAAAATTATACTTTCGATTTTCTCACTTATTTAACGCAGAAACTTTGTAAAATTTTCAGGAGAATTGCCTACAGGTATAATAAATACAAATCTAATATCAAATGTACACTTAATAAAGTATCAGATATTTCAGTAATAATGAACCTATACGTGTCAATGTTGAAAGCTGTACCATCACTTTTCTCATTTATTTTATGCAGAAACTTAGTCAAATTTTCTGCAGTGTTAGTTTTAGGTATACAATATACAAATCTAATATTTAATGTGGAATTAATAAAGTTTCAGAAATTTCAACAACAGCTAAATAAGTGGGAAAATCGAAAGTATAACTTCCCGCATTGACAAGCATGGGTTAGCTATTTCTGAAATTTCTGTAACTTTATTAATTGCATATCTAATATTAGATTTGTATTTACCATACCTGAAATTAATTTTCCTGAAAATTTGACAAAGTTTCTGCATATTTATAAGAGAAAATCGAAAGTAAACTTTCAGCATTGACAAGTATGGGTTAGTTATTGCTGAAACTTCTGAAACTTCCTAAATTGCATATTTGATACTAGATTTATATTTAGCATACCTGAAGCTATTTCTGCTAAAATTTTGACAAAGTTTCTGCATTAAATAAGTGAGAAAATCGAAAGTTTAACTTTCAGCATTGACACGTTTAGGTTAGTTATTACTGAAATATCTGACACTTTAGTAATTGCATATTTGATACTACATTTGTGTTTAGAAAACTAAAAGCTAATTTTCCTAAAAATGTGATAAAGTTTCTGAACTAAATAAGTGAGAAAATTGAATGTATAGCTTTCAGCATTGACAAGTATGGGATAGCTATTACCGAAATTTCTGAAACTTCATTACTTGCATATTAAATATTAGATTTGTATTTACAATACCTGAAACTAATTCTCCTGAAAATTTGACAAAGTGTCTGTATAAATAAGTGAGTATATCGAAAATATGACTTTTGGCATTGACAAGTATGGGATAATTATTTCTGAAACTTCTGAAGCTTCATTATTTCCATATTTGATACTAGATTTGTATTAAGTATACCTGAAGCTAATTCTCCTGAAAATTTGTCAGAGTTTCTGATTTAAGTAAGTGAGAAAATCAAATGTATAACTTTCAGCATTGATAAGTATGGGTTAGCTATTACTGAAACTTTAGAAACTTTTAATAATTGCATATTTGATATAAGATTTGTGTTTAGTATACCTGAAGCTAATTCTTTTGAAAATTTGACAAAGGTTTTGCACTAAATAAGTGAGAAAGTAAACCTTTGGCATAAACAAGTATGGGTTAGTTATTGCTGAAACTTCTGAAACTTCATGAATTGCATATTTAGTACTAGGTTTGTATTTAGTATAGCTGAATCTATTTCTCCTGTAATTTTGACAAAGTTTCTGCACTAAATAACAGAGAAAGTCGAAAGTAAACTTTCAGCATTGACAAGTATGTGTTAGCCACTACTGACATCTGGAAAAGTTTATTAATTGCATATTGGATATTAGATTTGTATTTAGTATACCTAAAGCTAATTCTCTTGAAAATTTGACAAAGTTTCTGTAATAAATATGTGACAAAATTGAAAGTATAACTTTCAGAACTAACAAGTATGGGTTTGTTTTTACCGAAATTTCAGAAACTTTACTAATTGCATATTTGATACTAGATTTGTATTTAGTATACCTGAAGCTAATTCTCCTAAAAATGTTACGAAGTTTCTGCATTAAATAAGTGATAAAATCGAAAGTATAACTTTCAGCATTGACACGTATAGGATAGCTATTACTGAAAATTTATAAACTTTAATAAATGCATATTTGATATTAGATTTATTGTTCGTATACCTGAAGGTAATTCTCTTAAAAAATTACAAAGTTTCTGCATTAAATAAGTGAGAAAATTGTAAGTATAACTTCCTGCATTGACAAGTAAGGGTTAGCTATTACTAAAACTTTTGAAACTTCGTCATCAGATTCGTAATTAGTATACCTAAAGCTAATTCTCGTGCACATTTGACAAAGTATCTGCATTAAATAAGTGAGCAAATCGAAAGTATATTTTTCAGCATTGACAAGTATGGGAAAGCTATTATTGAAATTTTTGAAACTTTATTAATTGCATATTTGATATTAGATTTGTGTTTAAAATACTAACATTAATTCTCCTGAAATTGTGACAAAATTTCTTCATTAAATAAGTGAGAAAATTGAAAGTACAATTTACAGCATTGACAAAGTTGACATGGTCATAATGCCCAGCAGAAGTTTTGTAAAACATCTTAAAGGACATTCTTATTTGCAGTATTTTTGACTAGCAAACAGATTCTGCTTCCGATTTATTAGGATGTTTTGTAATATGTTTTCCGTACTTTTTTTTATTCAAAAAAATGCATACGTTCTACCAGGATACATCATATGTTTTCTGAATTTTCCTATGAGTCTGTAGCAGTTTCCTGAAATGCGCAGGAATTAATTTTTAGCAAATTACGTCGAATTGAACACAGATCCTTGCAACAAAGGATTGCGGGGTGTGAAAAATCGTGGAGATTAAAGCCCGATCAGAGGAAGCGCGTCAGTTGGAGTGGGGTGGTTTGCTGCGGGGGTTGGAGAGGGATCGGTCTGTCCATCTGGCGGCGTGGAAAATGGGAAACCATTTACGCGATTGCATCGCAATGGATTCGTGGAACACTATCAGAGCGTCCGGCCTTTATCATCTCTGGACACGAGCATTTCTCTCAAAGCGACCAAAGTCTTTTACAACAACGGACAGCACCGCACTCGAGAAATTCATCAGCTAATCAACAGTTTTACGGCGGCAGCGGCATACATAAAAGATACCGCAAAATCTAATTTAAAGCATGGTAATTCTGCAGTGCCGGCATAAAGCGGCAATTTGCAATTGAAGTTTATTTTTATCTTATCGCGTTATTAACTGCTTGTCTACGGCTTGCGGCACGTGGGAGATTTAATGGCCGTCAGGGGTGGGACAAGTTAATTTAAAAACGTCCTCCCTGGCGGAAGGAACGACCGAAACTGCTGGTGGTCTTCGCTGGTCGGGGGTGGATGGAGTGGAGCTTTCCTGGTGACACAAATCACGGACGGCGACGTGGTTACTTTTAAACGTCTCGTCGTTGCGGTTTTTGTGAAGGCTGGCGTTTTTTGCAGCCCCAAGCCGACCTCAACCACCCCCCGATCGAAGCTGTACGCCTTGTTGTAGATAAACGAGGTGCTTTACGGCCAGATTTCATGTGTGCGGGCTCAAATGTATTATAAGAGGGCTGTGAAGTTAAACGGTCTCGGGCACTTACATTTACTTACATTTTAAGTTTAAGCTGGGCATATATTTTATACGTCCTCAAAATCTTATTAAAACATACAATTTATTATAATTTACGTGTCCATGTCCACCTCCATATAAATATTTAACTATGTATATCTCGCCGTGCTTTGACTGTCGCTTTATGTACCTTATGCTTTATTGGTGTGGTCCAGTCACACCAATTTTTAGAAGCCCACACTCTTAAATGCAGGGGGAGGTGAAATAAATGATTCGAAATTATTATAAAAAGGAGCCAAAAAAGGAGGTGGGAATCAGTTGTTTAGCGAACGTCGCCAAACGAAACACGCGTGAGAATATGTAGTACACGAGTCAAATATATGAATATAATTAAAATTCACCAGTCCGCGAACGTAAATGCATAGGTATGAAAAACCATCATCATATTAATCCGGGATCAATTTTGTAAAGTAAATCGCAAGTTAAGTTATCAGGAGTGAACAAATCACCACAAAATCTATACCACAACCACAATTACCCATATCCATGGCAGGCAATGGCTGATTACAGCTGTCCGTCTAAATCATCAGGCAAGCATATTAATTCAGATCCGCGCACACTATAGTGCGGTGAAATAAGGTCCAAACAAATTGGCGGCTTCGCTGCCAAGGTGTTCCAAAAATTCGCTGAAAAAACAACTGAAAGTTAAACATTTATTTATAAAATCCCTCTATTCGGTTCCCTCTATCTCCTAGTAAGTGAGGCTAAAGGGGATAGAGGGGAACCGAATAGAGGAATTTTATAAATAAATAGTTAATTTTCAGTTGTTTTTTCAGCGATTTTTTTTAATGTAATATACAAAAAAAATGTATACAGTTATTCGAAAATCCAAAACAGGGTCTATTGTAAAAAAAAAATATTAGATTTACAACAAAAAAATTAGATTTATAATAAAATGTGTATTGTTTTAACTAAAACCGACGTGTCCGAGAATTTTTCTAAACTTTTTTTATTTCCGAAGTAATTAATGTATTCCATACTACATGTACACTCTCTCCCCTGTATGTGACCTTTTTCCTGCCTAATATGGGCGCAACTATCTAATGCTATTTCGTGTTGATTTTCATTATATCACGTTACATGTTATGTTATATGATATGTTAACCTGAAGAAAACTTTACAAGAACTTTGCACAAACTTTGTAAAATTTTCAGGAGATAAGCTTCAGTTATAGTAAACACAACTCTAGTATCAGATATGCAATTGATAAAAAAAATATACTTTCAATTTTCTCACATTTAATGCAGAAACGTTGTCAAGTTTTCAGGACAATTAGTTTGAGGTATTATAAACACAAATCTAATATCAAATATGTAATTAATTCAGTTTCAGAAAATTCCGTAATAGATATCGCATACTTGTCAATGTTGAAAGTTATACTTTCGGTTTTCTCATTTATTTATTGCAGAAACTTTGTCAAACATTCAGAAGTATTAGCTTTAGGTATACTAAATACAAATCTAATAACAAATATGCAATTAATAATGTTTCAGAAATTTCAGTAAACGGTATCTCATACTTGTTAATGCTGAAAGATGTTCTTTTGATTTTCTCACTTATTTAATGTAGAAACTTTGTCCAATTTTAAGGCAAATAAGCTTCAGATTTACTTAACATAAATCTAATATCAAATATGCAATTAATAAAGTTTCAGAAATTTCAGTAAAAGCAATGCTGGAAATTATACTTTAGATTTTCTCACTTATTTATTGCAGAAATTCCGGCAAATTTTCAGGAAAATTAGCTTTAGGTATTCTACATACAAATTTAATATCAAATATGCAATTAATAAAGTTTCAGGAAGTTCAGTAAAAGCTATCCCATACTTGTTAATGCTGGAAGTTATATATTTTAGATTTTCTCACTTATTTTATAAATTATAAATTTTCAGAAGAATTAGTTTAAGGTATACTAAAGACAAATTCAAATATGCAATTAATAAAATTTCATAAATTTCAGCAATAGCTAACTCATACTTGTCAATGCTCAAAGATATACTTTCGATTTTCTCAATTTGTTAATGCAGAATCGTTGCCAAATTTTCAGGAAAATTAGTTTTTGATATTTTAAATACAAATCTAATATCAAATATGCAATTAATAAAGTTTCAGAAGTTTCAGTAAAATTATATCATACTTGTCAATGCTCAAAGTTATACTTTAGCTTTAATCACTTTGTTAATGCAGAAACGTTGCCAAATTTTCAGTAAAATTAGTTTTAGGTATTATAAACACAAATCTAATATGAAACATGCCATTACCAAAGTTTCAGAAATTTCAGTAATAGCTAACCCATACTTGTTAATGCTAAAAGTTATTCTTTCGATTTTCTCATTTATTTATTGCAGAAACTTTGTCAAATTACCAAGAGAATTAGGTTTAGGTATACTAAATACAAATCTAATATCAAATATGTAATTAATAAAGTTTCAGAAATTTCAATAAAAGCTATACCATACTTGTCAATGCTGAAAGTTATTCTTTAGATTGTCTCACTTATTTATTGTAGAAATTCCAGATTTTTTTTAGCAGAATTAGTTTCAGATATACAAAAGACAAATCTGGTATCAAATATGCAATTAATATAGTTTCAGAAATTTCAGTAATAGCTAACCCATACTTATCAATGCCGAAAGTTATACTTTATATTTTCTCACTTATTTATTGCTGACACCTTCGAAAATTTTTAGGCGAATTAGCTTTAGATATACTAAACATAAATTTATTATCAAATATGTAATTCATAAAGTTTTAGAAATTTCAGTAATAGGTATACCATACTTCTCAATGCTGAAAGTTATTCTTTCGATTTTCTCACTTATTTATTGCAGAAATTTTGTCAAATTTTCAGGAGAATTAGTTTCAGGTATACTAAAGACAAATTTAATATCAAATATGCAATTAATAAAGTTTCAGAAATTTCAGTAAAAGCTATACCTTACTTGTCAACGCTCAACGTTATACTTTAGATTTTATTACTTTGTTAATGCAGAAACGATGCCAAATTTTGAGGAAAATTTTAGGTATTCTAAACACAAATCTAATATCAAATATGCTATTAATTTAGTTTCATAAATTTCAGTAAAAGCTAACCCATACTTGTCAATGCTGAAAGTTATTCATTCGATTTTCTCGCTTATTTAATGCAGAAACTTTGTCAAATTTTCAGGAGAATAAGCTTTATATATACTTAACACAAATCTCATATTAAATATGCAATTGATAAAGTTGCAGAAATTCCAGTAAAAGCAATCCCATACTTGTCAATGCAGGAAGTTTACTTTAGATTTTGTCAGTTACTTATTGCAAAAATTCCAAAAAAAATTCAGGAGAATTAGTTTCAGGTACACTAAACACAAATTTAATATCAAGTATGCAATTAATATAGTTTCAGAAATTTCAGGAATAGCTGTCCCATATTTGTGCATGCTGAAAGTTATACTTTCAATATTTTCACTTATTTAGTGCAGAAACTTTGTCCTATTTTCAGGAAAATAAGCTTTAAATATACTGAACACAAATCTAATACCAAATATATTTAATTAATATAGTTTCAGAAATTTGAGTAATAGCTATCCTCTATTTGTGCATTCTGAAAGGTATACTTTCGATTTTCTAACTTATTCAATGCAGAAACTTTGTCCAATTTTCAGGAGAATGAGCTTCAGATACACTGAACACAAATATAATATCAAATATGCAATTAATGAAGTTTCAAAAATTTCATCAATAGCTAACTCATACTTAATAATGCTGAAAGATGTTCTTCCGATTTTCTCACTTAAATAATGCCAAAAGTTTGTCAAATTTTCAGGAGTATTAGATTTACGTATACTTAACAAATTTATAATCACATATGCCTTTAATAAAGTTACAGAAATTTTAGTAATAGTTAACCCATACTTGTCAATGCTGAAAGATATACTTTCAATTTTTTCACTTATTTAATGCAGAAACTTTGTCCTATTTTGAGAATAATAAGCTTCAGATAAACTGAATACAAATCTAATACCAAATATATGGAATTAATATATTTTCAGAAATTTGAGTAATAGCTATCCCTTATTAATAATAATAATAATAATGGCAATAATAATAATGCCCCTCTCCTCTTAACGCCCGCATAACTAGTAATAGTTCAGGGGCCTATGGTAAAATAAAATGTAATTGGGTCAGAATTCTCTGTCAAATTATGACAGTAACCAATTACGCCATAGGCGGAGGAGTAGTACGGATTATTATTATTATTATTATTATTATTATTATTATTATTATTATTATTATTATTATTTGTGTATGCTGAAAGTTATACTTTCGATTATCTTACTTATTCAATGCAGAAACTTCGTCAAATAATAATGAAAAATAACTAAGTATTCTAAATACAAATCTATTATCAAACATGCAAATACTAAAGTATCAGAAATTTCAGTAAAAGTTATACCATACTTGTCAATGCTGAAAGTTATACTTTAGATTTTCTCACTTATTTATTGCAGACATTTTGTCAAATTTTGAAGAATTAGCTTGAGATATACTAAATACAAATCTTGTATCAAATATATGCAATTAAAAAAAATTCTGAAATTCCAGTAAAAGCTATACCATACTTGTCAATGCTGAAAGTTAAACTTTGTTTTTTCACTTATTTAATGCAGAAACGTTGTCCTATTTTCAGGAGAATAAGCTTCAGATATACTGCACACAAATATAATACCAAATATATGCAATTAATATAGTTTCAGAAATTTCAGTAAAAGCTATACTTGTCAATACTCAAAGTTATTCTTTTGATTTTCTCACTTATTTAATGCAAAAATTCCGGAAAATTTTCAGAAGAATTAGTTTGAGGTATACTAAAGACAAATCTAGTATCAAATATGCAATTAATATAGTTTTAGAATTTTCAGTAAAAGCCACACCATACTTGTCAATGGTGAAAATTATACTTTAGATATTCTCACTTATTTATAGCAGAAACTTTGTCAAATTTTTAGGAAAATTAGCTCCAGGTATATTAAATACGAACCTAATATCAAATATGCAGTTAATAAAGTTTAATAAATTTCAGTAGTATTTAACTCATACTTGTCAATGCTGAAAGTTACTCTTTCGATTTTCTCACTTATTTAATGCAGAAAGATTGTCAAATTTTCAAGAGAATAAGCTTCAAGTATACTAAACACAAATCTCATTCTATATATATATATATATATATATATATATATATATATATATATATTGTTCAGTAATAGTTCAGTAATAGTTATCCAATATTTGTGCATGTTGAAGTTTAAACATTCGATTATCTTACTTAATCAATGCAGAAACTTCGTCAAATTTTCAAGAAAATTAGCTTCAGGTATTCTAAACACAAATCTACCAGCAAACATGCAATTGATAAAGTTTCATAATGTTCAGTAATAGCTAATTCTTACCTGTCAATGCTCAAAGTTATACTTTCGATTTTCTCACTTTGTTAATGCAGAAACGTTACCAAACTCTTAGGAAAATTAGCTTTAGGTATTCTAAAAATTAATAACATATCAAACATGCAATTATTAGAGTTTCAGAAATTTCAGTAATAGCTAACTCCTACTTGTCAATACTGAAAGTTATTCTTTCGATTCTCTCACATATTTAATGGAGAAAGTTAGTCAAAGTTTTAGGAGAATCAACTTCAGGTATACCAAACACAAATTTAATATCAAGTATGCAATTAATAAAGTTTCAGAAATTTCGGTAAAAGCTACACCATACTTGTCAATGCTGAAAGTTATACTTTAGATTTTCTCACTTATTTAGTGCCGAAACGTTGTCAAATTTTCAGAGAAACTTTGTCAAATAGAGAGAAAAGGATACCAGGAGATATCAAATGATTTGTATGTTTACCAAACAATTATTTATGAAAATATTGCGTTTTGCAGCAAAACATGGAGCTAGTTTTTAATAAGTATGCAGAATTGAATAACTGAAGGAGCTGAATACTTGCGTGTATTTTTTGAATTTGTTTATTTTACAACGGACTATTTCTGCTGTTATTACTAATTAGGTATTATAACCGAGGCCATGTAATAAACTAGGGACTTTCGGTTTACAAAATTCGGGATTTTTAGAGAGCACGTACAGTCATGCTACATAAATCTAGTCCAAACAGTTTAACTTTGCTATATAAAATTGCTATTTAAACCTAATTTCTTCTACTAAATTTATATGAGCATGACTGTACAATGTAACAATACACATGATTTCCAGTTAGGCGTTATAGAACGGCACCATAATTTTATTAGATGTTGCAAAATGTTTACAAATACAAGGGCGAATGTATAGAATTTTCTGGGCGAGTTTATTGCATATTTGTATAGAATATCACCGACATCATGTTTTGGGGAAGCTGCGTGTTCTATTGATTCCACATTGACGATTTCGGCTATCATCAATAGTCACCGTATCTCCTTTCCCAAATTCCTCCCATCAGTCACCTGTTTTATCGCATCCCGGTGCCGTCTTCAGACGCCCATTCAGCCGCCGCCACGTTTCCCCGTAATTATCAATCGCCGCAGGGTCGATCGCCACCCCCAACCGCCACCCCTTCGCGCCCCCAACCAGCTACGCCAGACCTTGCAGCTTTCTGCGATCAACGGGCGAGCAGAAAGCCATTTAGCCGATTACCTCCGCCAGCCGCCACCGACGCCTTATCGCCGCCCCCGCCTTCCACCCCCGCGCCCCATTACCGCACGTCAACCTGTTAATTTGCCGAAAAATGGGATGAGGGCCTGTAATAGCGCCGCCCTTCGCATGGCACCCGCATTCTATGCCGTGTAAGCTGATTTGCGGCCTGTAAAGGGCCTCCGGCGCGATATTAAATTTTACAAACCGCGCGTGTGTGTGCCGTCTATAATGCGCTGAAAGGGTATCGATTCGCTTTTTCGCGGATTGAATGGGATGAAAGGAGTCTTCCCTTAATTAAGTACGGCACGAGGGGGTAATCCCCGGGGGAGTTATCCAGGGATTAAGGTTGCTCCTTGATGTAGGCGGATGTTCTTACTTTTCCGTCTTCTGTTGCAGCATCGCGACACCCAGGAGACCCTGGCCGTGCTCGACCGCCTCGACCTGGACACGGAGAAGCCCAGCGACGAGGAGATCGCGCGGAAGTTCGGCTTCGAGGAGGACTACTTCAAGGGCACGTTGTCCTGGTGGCAGCTCACGAAGCCGAAGATCTGGTCACTCTTCGACGAGCCCTACTCTTCTACTGCCGCAAAAGTAATTTAACTGACAATAATAGTATATTATTTTACGTGGAGAAGTCTGACTTTTCACGGCGCGCCTGAGTTTGCGCGCCGAACGAAGTGAGGCGCATAATAGAAGGCAAGCCATGAAAAGTCACTGCGCCTTCAAGTGAAATATACTATTTTTTCTTTAAACGAACTGCAAAATACGACAACTCGTAATTTTGATATATCATTTTTACAAATAAATTTAATATCAAAGAATGCATCGTATGGTTTTTTGTTTTCTTGACAGAAACTACCTCAGCATTTGACAGATAGTGGAAATTTTTATTGAATAAACCATTTATAGATTTAATCCATTATTAGTGAAAGCAGTATATCTACAAGAAAATAGGAAAGGAAAATAGGAAACTACAAGGAAATAGGAAAGTTAGTTGCGAATCAAGTTAGTTGATCGATCGTAGATTATCAACAAAAGTTGAATGAAAACTATTGTGAATACCTTTGTTTCAATAGAGTTGATCAACTTGAAACTATAGTTTTCATTCAAATTTTGTCGATCAACTACAAGAGATCAATTAAACTTGATTGTAGATGGTCAACGAAAGTTGAATGAAAACTATAGTTTAGAGTTGATCGACATTATTGAAGCAAAGGTTCTCTCACGAATCAAGTTTAATTTATCGATCTTAGTTGATCAACAAAAATTGGATGGAACCTATAGTTTAAAGATGATCAACTCAATTGAAACAATTGTCACTATAGTTTTAAGTCAACTTTTGTTGATAAACTACAATCGAGGAACTAAACTTGATTCGTAAGAACAAGCCTTAAACGTTCAAAGTAAGTCAACACTAAAAGATTGAGTCTGCATAACGTTTTAAAGAAACACCTTCACATAAAAGTTTGTAAGATACAGTTAACTCAAGAACTAAAACTAAACAGCCATCTGTCCCGTTGCACGTTTGTTAATTGGGCGTTAGAAATATGGCAAGAAGAGAACAATTAAAAAGAAAACTATTAACTACGAGCTCTTTTTATACAAAGCAAAGCAAAGCAAAATTGCTTTGTGCAAAAAAAATTGCAGATATGACACCTGTGGGGTCATTTGAAGGCAAGAATTTACGCTATCAATCCTCAAACAACTGAAAAGCTCCGCTCAGAGTAAACATTATTCAAACATTTGGAGAAATTGTTGGAGTAACAGCAAAATATCTGCGAAAATGTTATAGAAAATTTTGAGAAAAGACTGTGACGTACCTGAAGGGCAGTCGGCGCGTTAGGCCGTGGAGCGAGTGGAGGGTCCCTTTGAAGTAGTGACGAGGGCCAGGCTCTCGGTGTCAGAGAGTGGGGGGGTTAAAAAAAGGCTCCACGTAATTTTACCTCGTTGCTACTTCGTCGCAAGGGAGGCTCCACTCTACCTGCGTGGGTGGACGGCAGACAGTCAGCGAAGCTCAGAAATCACGAACTGTCACAACGCTGACCGTTTGACGCCAACACCGCCAGGTGTAAATCTCGCAGTGAGAATAGAAAACTGTAAAACTGTAACTGAAATAAACCGAATAGAAAACTGTAAAGAGAAAACGTGGGGGGAGCAAAAAATAATAGCAGGTGTGAGTTTGGTATGGTAAGATGGCGTTTATTCGCACACACAAATCAAGACGGACACCGTGTCCTGCGCTCCTGAAAACAAATACCTCCGAGCGCCACCCTTTCGCGCAGGGTTTACTTCATTCGGCCGAATAAAACAAGCTCCTAATCGCGCGATTTAAAGGGCCGAGGGAGCGACCTTTTTCGTACACTAGCGCAAAACACGTACGACACAATTTACACGTAGACGCAATTTGCACACAAAACAATAATCGGCAAAAATGGCTCAATCGAGCACACAAAAAGAATTATATTATTGGAATTTTTATATCTGGCCTGCGTTATATGGATGGTCTCGCCGTTGGCTGGGTTCAGCCCCGGGATGTCGGCGGTATCCGTCGACGGCGTCTGGGCCAGGTCCGCGGCTTCCAGCCAAGAATGGTTCTGGCCGAGCGGGTTAGCCCGTCGGCAAACGCCTAGAAGCACATGGCCTTAATCAAAATGGCCGGACACGTGGCTTCACGAAGAGGAGAAGAAATAACTACTTACTCGGGTGTTACGAGCGTGTTCCCTGCCCTGTAGTCGGTGCCTCAATCCCCCTCAAGGGTGGTTAGCTGAGAACCGTTGATTATTCCCGTAAAACGGATGGTGAAATACCTTATCTGCAACGGTTCTTCTGACACGATCTATCTCGGGCACGAGTCAATGTGGTTCTGCCCGTGGTGGCGCTTTACGCCGGTGAATTTAAAAATCGCTCACCGGGGAGACGCGTCACCACAACAAAAAAAATGCAAGCATGGTTGCCTACCGTGTAGGTCTACACGCTAGTTAATTTATTAAAAGCCGTTTCTGCCGAACGCTATTTTGGACCGTTACAAGACTTATCTGTAAACTTCACACAGATGTAAAACGCATTTGAGAAAAAATATAAGAATATTTTTCTATCATATATACAGATAGAAAAGATAGAAAAGATAGAAAAAAAGTTTCGTACAAAAAGTTATTGGTTTAAAAATCTTTATGCAGTAAAATTATTTTCAAACATACAGGGTGTCCCAATTTAGCGGAATAACACAAAACATTTTGTTTTTAAATCAAGTTTTAAATCAACTCTATATTTATTCAAGTTTTCTGATGACATGTTTCAACCTCTACATTATTGTCTATTTAGTTTTGGATTATGTTACAAAGTTTCCAATTTACAATTTTTCATATTTAAAAAAAATGATCGTGATACAATCTAGTTTTCCTTTTATTATTGATACTTCCAGACGTAGTTTATTATTATACTTTCAATTGCAACCACCTAACTCTCCACATTTTTGACTAAAACAGTCAAATACTGTCGAAGTATTGACCCAGTGGATAAGTATCAATATACTGACCGAAAGTATTGACCCAGTCAAACTCTATCAAGGTATTGACATAGTCAAAATCTGTCAAAGTATTGACATAGTCAAAATATTTTAAAATATTGACCCAGTCAATCTTTATCAAACATTGACAAAGCTAAAATCTGTCAATTCTTGCAATTGCAACGTCAAAAATCTGTTAAATTTTCAATTGTAACTATATCAATTTGTCATTTAACTGCACCTGATAAAATCAATTCAATTGTGGCAATTTTGACAACTGATCTCTCCAAAGTTGTTATAGTTTTATTTAAAATTGTCAAAATCTGTCAATGTATTTACCCAGTCAATCTTTATGAAAGTATTGACATAGCTAAAATCTATCAATTCTTGCAATTGCAACGTTAATAATCTGTCAAATTTTCAATTATATCTATATAAAATTGTAATTTAACTGCAACCTGACAAAATCAATTCAATCATGTCAATTTTGATAACTGATCTCTCCAAATTTGTTATAGTTTTAAATTAATTTGTCAACATCTGTCAAAGTACTGACCCAATCAATCTTTATCAAAGTATTGACACAGCTAAAATCTGTCAATTCTTGCAATTACAGCGTCCAAAATCTGTTAAATTTTCAATTGTAATTGTAAATTGTAAAAATTTCAATTGGAATTGTATAAATCTATATATACCGAATTTTTGACTGAAATGGCCAAAATAAATCAAAGTATAGACCTAGCTAAAATATATCATAGTACTGACGCATTTAAAATCTGTTTAAGTATTGACCCAACCAATATCTATCTAAATCTGTCAAAATATGTCAACTTTTACAATTGGAATTGAAAATATCTGTCAAATCTTCAATTGTTATTTATATTTTTTATTTAATTGCACTTTATAAAATCTACCAATTTTAACAACTGATCTCTGCAAAATTGTTACATATTCAATTACACCTGTCAAAATATGTAAAAATTCCAATTGCAATTGTATAAATCAACCGAATTTTCAATTGCAAGTGCAAGTATATAAATCTGACAAATTTTTAACTGCATCTGTGAATTTTGACAACTGATCAATCAATTATAACTCAAAATCGTCATATTTCTATCTGTAAGTGTCAAAATAGTTTTCAGCACTGCCAGTAAAAACCTGTAAAATTTGTAACTAACTTAAATTTTCAATTTTCAAACTATCAGAATCTGAGAAGCTTAACCTTTTTCACAAAATTCATCGAATTTTCAAATGCTCACCACCAAATCTGTCGATTTTTGCAATTAATATAATGTTCAATTACAACTGTTTATCAAATTTATAACTCACACAGTCAAAATCTATCAAAGTATTGACTCAGTCAAAAATTGTCTATGTTTTTAATTGTAGCTATAGGCAAATACATTTGTTATTTAACTCCATTTTTTTTTACATTTTAAATTACCTACAAACTGTGAAAATCCTAAAATATTTCAATTGCAATTGTATACATCTACCGAATTTTCAATGCAAGTGCAACCATATAAATGTGACAAATGTTTAACTGCATCTGTCAATTTTTATAACTGATCAATCAATTATAACTCAAAATCATCATGTTTCTATCTGTAAGTGTCAAAATATATTAAGTTTTCAGCACAGATAGTGAAAATCTGTTAAATTTGTAACTAGCTTAAATTTTCAATTTTCAAACTATCAGAATCTGAGAAGCCTAACCTTTTTTTAAAAGTCTATCCAATTTTCAATTGCTCACAACCAAATCTGTCGATATTTGCAATTAAAACAATGTTCAATTACAACTGTTTATCAAATTTATGACTCACACAGTCAAAATCTATCAAAGTATTGACTCAGTCAAAAACTGTTCATGTTTTCAATTGTAGCTACAGGCATATACATTTGTTATTTAACTCCAAATTTTTTTACACTTTCAATTACCTACAAACTGAAAATCTGTAAATATTTCAATTGCAATTGTATAAATCTACCGAATTTTCAATGCAAGTGCAACCATATAAATGTGACAAATGTTTAATTGCATCTGTCAATTTTGATAACTGATCAATCAATTATAACTCAAAATGGTCATATTTCTATCTGAAAGTGTCAAAATATATTAAGTTTTCAGCACAGCTAGTGAAAATATGTAAAATTTGTAACTAGCTTAAATTTTCAATTTTCAAACTATCAGAATCTGAGAAGCCTAACCTTTTTTTAAAAGTCTATCCAATTTTCAATTGCTCACAACCAAATCTGTCGATTTTTGCAATTAAAACAATGTTCAATTACAACTGTTTATCAAATTTATGACTCACACAGTGAAAATCTATCAAAGTATTGACTCAAGTTTTTCAATTGTAACGTCCAAAATCTATCCTATGTTCAATTGTAGCTATAGGCATATACATATGTTATTTAACTGCCCTTGATAATATGCGTTACTTTTATCTCTCATAATTTATTACATTTTCAAATAGCTACAAATTGTGAAAATCTGTAAAAATATCGAATGCAATTTTATACATATATCTTTCGAATTTTCATTTGCAACTAAATAAATCTGTCGATCTGCATCTGTTAATTTTGACAAGTGGTCAATGAAAACAGTACAATTGCAACCATAAATCGTTATGTTCCTGTCTATAATTGTCAAAATCTGTGCATTTTTCAGCACAACTACTGAAAATCTGTCAAATTTGTAACTTACTTAAATTTTCAATTTTCAATATGCCACAATCAGAGGAGCGTATACTTTTTTAAAAACTCTATCGAATTTTCAACTGCTCACATTCAAATGTGTTGATTTTTGAAATTAAAACAATGTTCAATTAGGTATCAAAAATATTTTGGCTATATCAATTGCAACCAAATATCGTCATGTTTCTGTATGTAATTGGCAAAATCTGTGAACTTTTCAGCACAGCTACTGAAAATTTGTAAAATTTGTTGCTGTAACTTAAATTTTCATTTGTAACTTATGTCACTGTACTTAAGTCATTATATTTCTAACTATAAATATCAAAATCTGTGAAGTTATCATTACAGCTAGTGAGATCAATTCACTACAATTTCTATGTCTTCTGCTTTGTTCTGGATCTGAAATATTGAGGATATGCTATAAATCATATCTACATATAAATCACAAGTTTTGACAATAATTACACAATAATATAATCAATAATATTTCTTTAAATAGTATCTTGAAGCTTGTGAATGGTTCCTGGAAAAAGGAAAAACGAAACACATTTTTCACAAAACACATTTATTCAATCTAAATCTTCAGTAGAAATATTACAGTAATGATTCTTCTGAAGATGATCGCCTAAGATTGAAATGTATATTTAGATTGAAAGAATGTGTTTTGTGAAATAGGTGTTCTCACGGATATTCAATCGCTAGGCGATCATCTTCAGTAGAAACATTACTGTAATGTTTCTACTGAAGATGATCGGCTAGCGATCGAAATGTACATTTAGAGTGAACAAGTGTGTTTTGTATTTCTTATTTCTACGAACCTTTTACAAGTTCCAAGATACTCCTTAAAGAAATACTATTGATTACAATATTGTGCAATTATTGTAAAAATCTGTGATTTATACGAAGATATGATTTATAGCATATCCTCAATATCTCCTCGTATTTTCTTCTATATTTCCTCCTTTGTTTATATCCAGAACAAAGGAGAAGAAATGGAAATTATAGTGAATTGATCTCACTAGCTGCAATGATAACTTTACAGATTTTGATATTTATATTTAGAAATATAATGAATTTGAGTTACTAATGAAAATTTAAGTTACAACTACACATTTTTCAGATTTTCAGGGGCTGTGCTGAAAACTTCACAGATTTTGCCAATTACACAGAGAAACATGATGATTTTGGGTTGCAATTGTACCGTTTTGATTGACCAATTGTTAAAATTAACAAATGCAGTTCGATAGATTTATTTAGCTGCAATAGAAAATTCGAAAGATATATGTATACAATTACAATAGAAATATTTACAGATTTCCACAGTTTTTGGTAATTTTGAAAATGTAATAAATTTGGAGAGATAAAAGTAACGCATATTATTAAGTGCTGTTAAATAACAAATTTATATGCCTATAGCTACATTTGAACATAGGATAGATTTTGGCAGCTAAAATTGAAAAATTGACAGTTTTTGACTGAGTCAATACTTTGATAGATTGTGATTGTGAGTCATATATTAGATAAACAGTTGTAATTGAACAGTGTTGTTATTGCAAAAATTGACAGATTTGGATGTGAGCAATTGAAAATTCGATAGGCTTAAAAAAAAAGGTTACGATTAAAAAAATAAATAGTGTTTGATTGAGTCAATATTTTGATAGATTTTGACTGTGAGTCATAAATTTGATAAACAGTTGTAATTGAACATTGTTGTAATTGCAAATATCGACAGATTTGGATGTGAGCTATTGAAAATTCGATAGACTTTTTAAAATATCTATCGAAAAACTCACATTGTCACAGTCTGAAAATTGAAAATTTAAGTTAGTTACAAATTTTAGAGGTTTTCACCCGCTGTGCTGAAAATATCATATATTTTCACACTTACAGACAGAAACTTGATAATTTTGGGTTATAATTGATTGATCAGTTGTCAAAATTGACAAATGCAGTTAAAAAATTGTCTTCAGAAGATGGTCACCTGGTAATTGAAATGTACATTTAGATTAAATAAATGTATTTTATGAAAAAGGTGTTTTGTTTTTCTAATAGTATTTCTTGTCTAACTAAATTTGTATCTGTGAAGCTAATCTGCGTTCAGGTTTTCAACAATTTCTCATTTTTGTAGATACAAAGCAGTGCTTTGCATTCTTGTTATTTTCCACGGGATGGAGTAATGAATGTTGACTGAAGGTACAAACAAACAAAATTAAAGAGTTCGAAATTTGGCAATACATCAGCACTTTATCTTCGTTAGTTCTTTGTAGAATGTACGAGGAAAACAAAGTTCTCAATACATTAAAGGAAGAAACCTTGAAACACCTCTTCGAATTTATGGGGAATGAAAGCAGATTTCATTTACTGCAATAAATACTGCAAGGAAATGTGTTTGGTTCAGTAAGGTTAGGTTAGGAAGATGATAGGTGATGTTGGAAGAAGAAGAAGAATGTCATGGGTGAATAATTAAGCAGCAGCAGATGACTGAAGGTACAAACAAACTAAATTAAAGCGTTCGCCATGTGGCAATACATCAGCCTTTCTCTTAGTCTGTTCTTTGTAGAATGGATGAGGAAAACAAAATTCTCAATACATTAAAGGAAGAAACCTTGAAACACCTCGTCGAATTTATGAGGAATGAAAGCAGATTTCATTTACTGCAATAAATACTGCAAGGAAATGTGTTTGGTTCAGTAAGGTTAGGTTAGGAAGATGATAGGTGATGTTGGAAGAAGAAGAAGAATGTCACGGGTGAAAAATTTAGCCGCAGCAAATGACTGAAGGTACAAACAAACTAAATTAGAGCGTTTATAATGTGGCAATACATCAAGACTTTATCTTAGTCAGTTGGTTGTAGAATGAATGAGGACAACAAAGTACTCAATACATTCAAAGAAGAAACCTTGAAACACCTCGTCGAATTTATAAGGAATGAAAACAGATTTCATTTACTGCAATCAATACTGCAAGGAAATGTGTTTAGTTTAGCAAGGTTAGGTTAGGAAGATGATAGGTGTTGGAAGAAGAAGAAGAAGAATGTCATGGGTGAAAACTTTAGCAGCAGCAAATGACTGAAGGTACAAACAAACTAAATAAAGTTTTCGCAATGTGGCAATACATCAGCACTTTATCTTAGTCAGTTCTTTGTAGAATGGACGAGGAAAACAAAGTTCTCAATACATTAAAGGAAGAAACCTTGAAACACCTCGTCGAACTTATGAGGGACGAAAGTAGATTTCATTTACTGCAATCAATACTGTAAGGAAATGTGTTTGATTTAGTAAGGTTAGGTTAGGATGATGATATATGTTGTTGGAAGAAGAAGAAGAATAGTGTCGTGGGTGAAAAATTTATCAGCAGGTGCAAAAATTTGCCGTGTCTTGAGCTTGTGTGCTTGAATAGCACATGTTTTTCATGAATTGATGAACTATAGAAATTTAAATTTTGGATTTTTGTTTTTAAATCTATTCCATTGGTTACGTTTGGTTTGGTTTTTCATGTTGATGTATGAATTTTAACGTATCTCTAATGTATTTTTTCTTTGTTTCTTTTAGGTAATTGGAGTCCTATCGGTTTTCTTCATATGTGTTTCCATCCTATCGTTCTGCCTTAAAACGCATCCCGACATGAAAGTTCCAGTGCTAAAGAAAGTTATAGTGAGAACAGCGGACAACGGCACAGATTACGTGATCGACAAGACAGAGACTGACGCGCACGTGGCTTTTTTTTACATAGAGTGCATCTGCAATGCGTGGTTCACCTTCGAGATAATCGTCCGGTTCATAGCCTCACCGAACAAGTGCGAATTCATAAACTCCTCCGTGAACATCATCGACTACATAGCGACGGCCAGCTTCTACATCGACCTAGTGCTCAGGAAGTTCGCCTCGCACCTGGAGAACGCCGACATCATGGAGTTCTTCTCGATCATCCGCATCATGCGGCTGTTCAAGCTCACGCGCCACTCGAGCGGCCTCAAGATCCTGATACAGACATTCCGCGCCTCCGCCAAGGAACTCACTCTCCTCGTGTTCTTTCTCGTGCTAGGTATTGTGATTTTTGCTAGTTTAGTGTACTACGCCGAAAGGATACAAATCAATCCACACAACGACTTCAAGAGCATACCGCTGGGCCTGTGGTGGGCCCTGGTCACGATGACCACCGTCGGCTACGGGGACATGGTGCCGAAGACCTACATAGGGATGTTCGTTGGTGCCCTATGTGCCCTGGCAGGTGTGCTCACCATTGCACTGCCCGTGCCCGTCATCGTCTCCAACTTCGCCATGTACTACAGCCATACTCAGGTAATAAACATCTACTTACTATATTGGTTTCAAAGTTCATGTAAGACTTATCAAAATCCAATGCCCAACAACTATCATGTAAGCCTTTTCAAAATCCAATGCCCAACAACTATCATGTAAGCCTTTTCAAAATCCAATGCCCAACAACTATCATGTAAGCCTTTTCAAAATCCAATGCCCAACAACTATCATGTAAGCCTATTCAATATCCAATGCCCAACAACTATCATGTAGGCCTTTTGTAAGCCTTTTCAAAATTCAATGCCCAACAACTATCATGTGAGCCTTTTCAAAATCCAATGCCCAACAACTATCATGTAAGCCTTTTCAAAATCCAATGCCCAACAACTATCATGTAAGCCTTTTCAAAATTCAATGCCCAACAACTAGCATGTAAGCCTTTTCAAAATCCAATGCCCAACAACTATCATGTAAGCCTTTTCAAAATTCAATGCCCAACAACTATCATGTAAGCCTTTTCAAAATCCAATGCCCAACAACTATCATGTAACCCTGTTCAAAATTCAATGCCCAACAACTATCATGTAAGCCTTTTCAAGATCCAATGCCCAATAACTATCATGTAAGCCTTTTCAAGATCCAATGCCCAACAACTATCATGTAAGCCTTTTCAAAATTCAGTGCCCAACAACTCTCTTGTAAGCCTTTTCAAAATTCAATGCCCAACAACTATCATGTAAGCCTTTTCAAAATCCAATGCCCAACAACGATCGTAGAAGGTATTTCAAAATTCAATGCCCAACAACTATCGTAGAAGGCATTTCACTTATGCGTCACTTGACAGCATCACGTTCAAATAACAGATGCATGTATGTTATCAATGCATCTGACATTCGAATGTGATAGTGTCAAGTTACGTATACGTTACTGCTAACATTTTTTTATATCCAATATTGTTCGGACGTTACTGCTAACATTTTTTGATATCCAATACTGTTCGGGATGCCCCCACTGGTTTCGAAATGGTATCGCCCATGCAGTTTGCTAGTGTGGAGGGGATACTGTGAGCCATGTGCTCACATTGGCGTTTGAGCATGTATGACATCAATGCATCTAACATTCGAATGTGATGCCATCAACTTCTGTATACGTTACTGCTAACATTTTTTGATATGCAATCGGTGATTTACATTAAGACGGCAGCGCCACGGTGGCTAATTTACATACTAGCGTTGATCGTGCAATCTTCGTATCAAATTCGTCGACTTCTGCCGTTTCTCGTACAGTAATCAATCTTGTGGTTATGGTTTAACATCAACAATCAACAATCATCAACAGGTTTGCACTTTATTCGGCTCCAACACTGATAGCAACAAAAATCTTGAGGTTTCGATTCCCGGCTGTAGGCAAAAGATACGTAAAATAAGTAACGAAGCTGGCAAACATCAAGTTGATGGATATACAAAGATCATGGAAGCTCAAATTCCGATTGGGCATGAAAAGCATGTATGCGTTTCAAGCATTTTCTTCTTGAAAACTATCTTCCAATGAGAGAAGGTATCGATTTTCTCTTGAAAATACCAAGTTGTGTATCTAACGTATCCATTGCAGAATCCATCATACACTACAGTAACTTTATATGAAAGATTTCATGAAATTTCCATTATTACCTTAAAGATTTAGTAGTTGAGCAACAAGCTTTTGAAGATTTCATCAAATTTCTATTAAAATCTTGGAGATTTTGTAAGAGACATACTGTTGAATATTTCAGGAAAATTCCATTAATATCTTAGTGAGGGATAAAATTTTAAAGAATTCATGAATTTTTCTTTACTATCTTAAAGATTTAGTAGTTGAGAGAAATTTTTTTGAAGATTTCATCAAATTTTCATTAATATCTGACAGATTTGGTAGGCAAGAGACAAAATTTTGAAGATTTCATGAAATTTCGAAGGTTTAATGGAATTTTAATTAATATCTGAGAGATTTTTAGTAGGTGAGAGGCAAAATTTTGCAGATTTCATGAAATTTTAATTAATATCTGAGAGATTTTTAGTAGGTGAGAGACAAAATTGTTAAGATTTCATGAAAACTCCATTAATATCTTAGAGATCTAGTAAGTGAGAGACATTTTTTTGAAGATTTCATCAAATCAATAAATTAATTACATATTAAAAAGATTTCTACAATACCATACTAGAATACAATGTTTAAAATAACATCGAAGTTTTGAAATATCTTAGTGAGAGATAAAATTTCATAAGCTTTCCATTATTATCTTATAGATTTAGTAGTTGAGAGGCAAGGTTTTGAAGATTTCATCAAATTTCCATTAATATCTGAGAGATTTGGTAGGCAAGAGACTACATTTTGAAGATTTCATCAAATTTCAAAGATTTCATGAAATTTTATTTAATACCCGAGAGATTTAGTAGGTGAGAGACAAAGTTTTGAAGATTTCATGAAATTTCCATTAATATCGTAGAGATTTAGTAGTTGAGAGACAAATTTTTGAAGATTTCATGAAATTTTAAAGATTTCATGAAATTTCCATTGTAATCTTAAAGATTTTGTAGTTGAGAGGCAAGCTTTTGAAGATTTCATGAAATTTCCATTAATATTTGAGCGATTTAGTAGGTGAGAGACAACATTTAGAAGATTTAATGAAATTTCGAAGTTTTCATGAAATTTTAATTAAATTCTGAGAGATTCAGTAGTTGAGAGACAATTTTTTGAAGATTTCATTAAATTTCCATTAATATCTGAGATATTAAGTAGGTGAGTGACAAAATTTTAAAGATTTCACGAAATTTACATTAATATCTTAGAGATTTAGTAAGCGAGAGACAAAACTTTGAAGATTTCATGAAATTTCCATTAATAGAATAGTATAGAATTGAATATATTTTCATGCCTGTCGTCATACAACTTATACAAGTCAAATAAATAAATTAATTACATTTAAATAATATTTCTACAATACAATATTTAAAATAACATAGTAAGAGATAACATTTTAGACATTTCGTGAAATTTTCTTTATTATCTTAAAGGTTAGTTGAGAGGCAAGCTCTTAAAGATTTCATGAAATTTCCATTAAAATCTTAAAGATTTAGTAGTTGAGAGAAAAGATTTTGAATATTTCATGAAACTTCCATTAATATTGTAGAGATTTTGTAGGTCAGAGACAAAGTTTTAAAGATTTCATGAAATTTCGATTAATATCATGGAGATTTGGAAATGTGAGAAACAAAATTTGGAAGATTTCATGAAATTTTGTAGATATAATATTTTTTTTATTAATATCTGAGAGATTTAGTAGGTGACAGACAAAATTTTGAAAATTCCATGAAACTTCCATTAATATCTTCAAGATTTAGTAAGTGAACGACAAAATTTTGAACATTTCATGAAATTTTAATACATATCTGAGAAATTTAATAGGCGAGAGACAAAATTATGACGATTTCATAAAATTACGAAGATTCAAGAAAATTTTCATTAATATTTGAGAGATGTAGTAGGTGAGAGGCAAAATTTTAAAGACTTCGTGAAATTTCCATTAATATCTTAGAGATTTAGTAAGTGACAGACAAAATTTCGAATATTTCATGAACATTCCATTAATATCTTAGTAAGAGATAAAACTGAAAATTACACGCATTTTTCATTACTATCTTAAAGATTTATCAGTTGAGAAATTTTTTTTTTAAAGATTTCATGAAATTTACATTAATATTTAAAAGACTTACTAGGTAAGAGACAAAATTTTGAAGATTTCATAAAATTTTCATTATAATTTGAGAGACTTAGTAGGCGAGAACAAATATTTTGAAGATTTCATGAAATTTTCATTAATATTTCTAACATTTCAGTGATTTAGCAGGCGACAGACAAAATTTTGATGATTTCATGAAACTTCTAATAATATCTTCGAGATTTTAGTAGGTGAGAGACAAAATTTTGTTAGATTTCATGAAATTTCCATTAATATCTGAGAGATTTAGTAGGTGAGAGACAAAGTTTGAAAGATTTCATGAAATTTCCATTAATAGAATAGAATAGAATATATTTTCATGCCTGTCGTCATACGGCTTACACAAGTCAAATCAATAAATTAATTACATAATAAAAATATTTTTACGATACTGTACTACAATGCAATGCTTAAAATAACATCAAAGTTTTGAAATATCTTAGTGAGAGATAAAACTTGAAAGATATCATGAAATTTTTATTATTATCTTAAAGATTTAGTAGTTGAGAGGCAAGCTTTTAAACATTTCGTCAAATTTCCATTAATATCTGAAAGATTTAGTAGGTGTGAGACAATATTTTGAAGATTTCAAGAAATTTCCATTAATACCTTAAACATTTAGTAAGTGAACCAAAATGTTGAAGATTTAATAAAATTTTCATTAATATCTTAGAACTTTGGTAAGTGAAAGACAAACATTTAAAGATTTAATGAAATTTCTGTTAATATCTTAGTGAGAAATAAATTTTTGTATACTTCATGAAATTTCAATTAGTATGTAAAAGATTTAGTAGGTGAGAGACAAAATTTTGAAGATTTCATGACATTTCGAAAATTAAATGAAATTTTCATTAAAATCTGAGATTTCGTAGGTGAGAGTTAAAATTTTGAAGATTTCATGAAACTTCCATTAATACCTTAGAGATTTAGTAAGTGAGAGACAAAATTTTGAAGATTTCATGATATTTCCATTAATAGAATAGAATATATTTTCATGCCTGTGTTGACATTCCATGAAATTTCTATTAATATTTTAGTTACTTAGTAGATGAGAGACAAAATTTTGAAGATTTCATGAAACTTCAAAGATTTAATGAAATTTTCATTGATATCTGAGAATTTAGTAGATGAAAGACAAAATTTTAAAGATTTCATAAAACTTCCATTAATATCTTAGAGATTTCGTAGGTCAGAGACACAAATTTGAATATTTCGACATGTCAAGTCGAATTAGTAAATTAATTACATATTAAAACGAATTCTTCAATACAATACTACAATATAATGCTTAATATAACATCGAAGTATTGAAATATCTGAGCGAGAGATACAATTTTAAAGATTTCATGAAATTTCGAAAAATTGCTGAAATTTTCATTAAAATCTGAGAGCCTTAGTAGGCGAGGAACAAGATTTAGTATACATGAGAGAGAAAATTTTTAAGATTTCATAAAATTCCTGTTAATTCTTAGTGAGAGATAACCTTTTTAATATTTCATAAAATGTTCATCAGTATATTAAAGATTTTGTAGGTGGGAGACATCATTTTGAAGATTTCATGAAATTTCGAAGATTTAATGAAATTTTTATTAAAATCTGTGAGAATTAGTAGGTGAGAAACAATATTCTGAAGATTTCATGAAATGTCCCTTAATATCTCAGTGATTTAGTATTTGGGAGACAACATTTTCAAGATTTCATAAAATTTTGAAGATTTAATGAAATTTTCATTAAAATCTGGTACAATTAGTAGGTGAGAAACAATATTTTGGAGATTCATGAGATTTCCATTAATATTTCAGTGATTTAGTAAGTGACAGACAAAATTTTGAAGATGTCACGAATCGTTTATTAATATCTTAGAGATTATAGTAAGTGAGACACATTTTTTTTATGATTTCATGAAATTTCTATTAATATGTTAGTGAGACACAAAATTTTGAATATTTTACAAAATTTCCATTAATATGTTAAAGATTTAGTAGGTGGGACACAAAATTTTGAAGATTTCATGTAACTTCGAAAATTTATAGAAATTTTCATTAAAATCTGAAAGACTTAGTAGGTGAGAAACGATATTTTGCGGATTTCATAAAATTTCCATTAATATTTCAGTGATTTAGCAGGCGAGAGACAAAATTTCGAAGATTTCATGAAATTTCCACTAAAGTCCTGGAGATTTAGTAGGTGAGAGACAAAATATTGAAGAGAGCATGAAATTTGCACAAACACTTTATGGAATAAGTTATCGACGAGTTATGAAAATTATAATGGTATACATTTTCATTTCCTTTTGAGTTTTTTGCAGGAATAAATTATAAAGAAATTTAGCACAAGGTTTAACATTTGAGCGCATTATTTGTGGTCTAAAATTTGAGCGCATTATTTGTAAATTAAAATTTAAAAATAAAGATTTTCCAAAATGATAATTCATTTAACACAGAAGTGCACAATGGTTTACAAGATAAGAAAATTGCGAATGTTATAAAGTAAAGTTACCAGGTAAAGTTATTAAGTAAGTTATTGAGTAATGTAATTGATTAAAATAAGTTTTACCATTTTTTAACAGTTCATTTTTAATATAACTAAATATATACTTCATGCATTATGCGCTTATAGTCATAAACTGTGAAATAAAGGTTGTATTAATTACTTATAATAATTTTTCACGTATCTCAGAGAATAATGTAGGTAAAGTAATACCGCAAAATGCAATATTTTGAGTTTACTTACGAATAACTACATAGTTTTATAAGATAATTTAACACATTTTTTGGTACAGAATAAGGAACTATCTGGCATTTAAATTCCGGAAACGGTTTTGAAAAAATCATAACCTGGAGGAAATGACGTGCAATTATGTAAGATGGCGCTGGAGACCCTATGCTTGGTCTGCTGCGTCAAGCGACGAACCCAGCCGCAAATTTACTATTGCATATATTGTTCTATTGCATATTTTGTTCAAACTATCACCTTCAATTTACTGTTGGCGTGAAGGGGACGAATAGTTTTCGTAGTTTTTGGTAATGTCCGCTCCCACATCAATTATTTTATTTTTATGGAGTCAGTTAATTAAGCCCTAGAATAACTTGCGGGGTAAAATTACGTGGAGCCCTTTTCACCCCCCACCCCTCACTCTACGACATCGGGGGCTAGAGGCCCTCCTCGTTGTTACAAAGGGATATCCAGTTGTTCCACGCTCTTATGTGTCCAAAGCCCTTCAGGAACGTCACACATGGTTCTTGAAGATGCAAAATCTTCAGACGAAACTTACCACTTGCGCATATTTTGAGTTATAATTATGCGTTTTCCTTTGTCATTTTAGGCGAGAGCCAAACTGCCTAAGAAACGTAGGAGGGTGCTGCCCGTCGAGCAGCCCAGAGGACCCAGGCTTCCAGGTCAAGCGCCAACAAATCCGGGATGTCCGACGACGATGCCCCCTGGGAGCGGCGGCGGCCCCATGGGGGGCCCGCCGAACCCCCAGAACCGACGAATGAACGCCATCAAGTCCAACCATCCGAAGGAACTCATGTCGGGCCCGCAGAAAATTGGTAAGCCCAAGACAGCCGCAACCACTGACTCACCACACTAACAAAGATTTTAGGCAAACTAACTAATTAACATAATTAGTCTTACATATTTCATTTCCATATCAAGTTGTACAAAAAAAACAAATAAATTGCTTCATGTATACGAGAACCAAAAGTAGGAATTGCTTCAAATGTGTGAAAAATTACGCAACAAAAAATAATCTAAAGCTACTAACTATTATGGTAATAATTAGGCATACTAATTACATAATACGTTTCTAAATCAAACTGCGCAAAAAATAAATATCTTCATATATCATATGAACAAAAAATAAGAAATTGCTTCAAATATGTACCAAAAATACGACTTTCCAGCGCAAAAAAAACAAAACTAAAGTTACTAACTAATTAATATAATGGCACTGGTCTACAAATTAAAATTCTAAAAATGACTGGAAAGGTCACTGGAAAGAAGAGGAGGATGTTTTACAAATATAACAAAGAATAGCGCTAACAGGTCTAGTTATTTTTATGTCGCATGGATGGCGCTACTGTAAAGTAATTTAACATAAACTCACATTTATTCTCTATCTTCATAATAATAGTGCTCAAGTATGTCAAGTAGATCATGTGCTACAAATTCAAGCTATTTCTGCTTTGTCTGTGGTAAATTTACGGTTGTAAAAAAGGATATGCAATAACAGAACTGTTAAAATATGCATATTTACATTACTTTGGTTTCGTTATCAGAAATTTTGACAAAACGTGGACATTGTTTTGCAATAGTTGCAGAGCTGTTTTATACAAGTGGTCGAATGGCAAGAGAAAATATTTCGACTTTTCAGTTCCAGTAATATGCAGAGAGCAAAGTAATCACCAAATTCTGGACTTGACACTTTTGATGGTACAAGAATCTTTCAGTAATTTCCATCAAACCTCTGTCAATTTCTGCACTATTGGTGGAGCTGGAGCAGCATTTGGTATGTGACTAAAAGAAAGTCTCGGGGAATCGCACCTACGAAGATGATTGAAACTATAAAGTTGGCAATAATTAAAAAAAATATATATTTTGATTGAATTTCTTGACTTACTTTAGGTGGCACAAGAAACTTTCAATAACTTTCCATCAAACCTTCGTCAATGTCTGCACTATAATGTAGCTGAAGCAGCATTTGATATGCGACTCATTAAAAAGAAAGATTCTCGGATGAATTGAATTTACGAATCGACTGGAGTCAATTATTCTCTCCTTTCTTGGCGTCACTAAATCTAGCGCTCCTCCGGCACCTCATTAAAGAACATGCCAGTTCTCAAATGCAAGCCAATTGATTAAGGGTGTAGTTACGTAAGAGGAGGGTCGAGTGGGTGGATGTACGTGTCCTCTGCAGGACTTCCCTGCCTGCCCTTGCCGGCCCTTTCATCGCTTGCTCCCCCCGGCCGCCCCCGATTATCATGCGAGATAAAAGGGGTTGGGGGTGGACGTTCGACGGCCTGGGGGGCGGTCAATTGACACACGGGCGGGCCCTTTGTACGGGGGACACGCGGTGTCCTGTGACACAGGCAGAGGGTCGCCTGTGACAAAGGCCTGTGACGCACTAGGAGGAATTGTGAGGTAAATGAATTTTCAGGAAGGGCATTTTTGTCATTGATTGCCACGAGAAAAGGACAATTTGAAAAAAACAACACGAATTGAATTAGCGCCAATATTCTTACGTTCAAATGGGATTCTAACGGATTGCATGATGATATTAATTAACAATTGATTACCCGAAGAAACTAATAAAAAAATATGTGATTAACAGCAGGGAAATAAAGGGCACGTTGAGAAGTTAATTCCCACAAGGATTAACATGCATTTCCGGTCAGCTCCTATTATCAAAATCCAAAAACAAATTGATGAGATAATAGAAATACTATTACATGCTTCACAGCGTGGGAGACAGGGAGACAGGGAGAAATGTGGGCTTCTGTCGCCGGATACCGCGTGGTCGAGCTTAACTGCATTTCATACCTTGTCCTGACAATATTTTCATCGAGAGAGTAGAATATTGTAAAATTCCTTCCTTTACTACTACAAAACAAATGAATGCTGATATAACGAATCAAGGTTACACATAATATTAGCACATAACAGATCACCCTATATAAATCGCTCTATATAAATAATTCAATTATATTCTGCGTCAAGGTAATTTCGTAAATAAAATTGTTCGGCGTTCTGATATTGAAGCAATCTCAGCATTTAAAACTGAATCAATCGTATAAATGAATGTACGTAAGTATAGATGTGTGTAGAAGTCGAATTGTACCTGTTAAACTAAAACGTAATCCATTTTATTTAAATAGTATTACCTCATTAAGTTCTGACGGATCATGTGACTGAGATTAATAGTAGACACAAATGCTATTAATGTCATGCGGTGATGACATACAGTACTTATCTGCAGAATTTGAAAACAAGTTATTATATGAATTCATTTATGTGATTTGTTCCTATCCACAAGGTGGCGTTGATATTCATTGGTAGCCACAAATGCTAACGACTTTCTATGCAGTAATGACATGTATTGAAGAAACTTTTCGATACAATCTGAAGATAATTTGGTACATGAAGCCGCTAATTTCACTTTGTAATTCCATTATTGATTATTAACGATAAACAATTTTACAAAATTAAGTCAAACATTTTCTATGCAGTGATGACATGTATTGAAGAAACTTTTCTGTACAATCTGAAATAATTTGGTACATGAACTAGCTAATCTCACTTTGTAATTCCAATATTGATTATTAACAATAACCAATTTTAGAAAATAAAGTCTAACATTTAAGGTCAGAAAATATAAATAAAGATTCAGTAATTAATAAAGAAAATATTTGCATAATTTTGATTAATGGTAATTAAATAAATAACGTCTAATTTGAATGATAAAACGTATTTTATTTACCTTTATTTACCTGTAAAAATATATAAATATAGTATAATATATACATTAACTGGTATAATGGATGAAACAATTGGAAAAATTTATATATTATTCTGCACTTAAGCACATTACCAGAATGTGCCATAACCAGAATGTTGACAAAAATATTAAAAATGTCAGAAATGTTATACTTTTAATATGTTTGTAACATTCTGGACAGTTTACCTCTCTTCATTCATTGATTGCAATATTTTTGTTAAACAAATTCAAATATTTCTACATCAAATTATATTTCCAAATATTTAATAATCATATAACCTTTTACTAAATTCTACATATATTGTTCTATATTTACGTCGAACAGTTTTACAGAACAGTTGTGGTTCTAGTTAGCATCTAATTTTTTTTCTTTGAGATTGTATTGAAACTTTATTATCTTAAACTGCTTACGTTTTTTAAATTATTATTTAATATGTTTTTTTTTGTTAATAAAGCTGTTAGCAGAAATATGTTAATCTATACATCTGCGCATCCAAAATTTATTGTTTAACATTGTCTCGAAATGTTTGCCTTAAAGCTGTTAGCAAACATATGTTAATCTATGCATCTGCGCATCCAAAATTTATTGTTGAACATTGTCTGGAAATGTTTGCCTTAAAGCTGTTAGCAAACATATGTTAATCTATGCATCTGCGCATCCTATATTTATTGTTTAACATTGTCTCAAAATGTTTGCCTTAAAGCTGTTAGCAGAAATATGTTAATCTATGCATATGTGCATCCTATATTTATTGTTTAACATTGTCTCAAAATGTTTGCCTTAAAGCTGTTAGCAGAAATATGTTAGTCTATGCATCTGTGCATCCTAAATTTATTGTTTAACATTGTATCAAAATGTTTGCCTAAAGCTTTATCAACAACTTGTTACTTAAACGGGCCATATACTATGCAATCTGTTGTACGGCAAGTTGTACTGCAGATCGGAGAAACAATCAGTAGAACAATATGATGGATATTTTAAGTTGTTTTACCGAATGTTTCTCTGATCTGCAGTACAACTTGTTGTACAACAGAATTGCATAGTGTAATGTTGTGTACTTGTCGTACAACAGATTGCATAGTGTAATAGTATATAATTGTCGTACAACAGATTGCATAGTGTAATAGTGTACATTTGACGTTCAACATATTGCATAGTGTAATAGTGTATACTTGTCGTACAACAGATTGCATACTGTAATAGTGTATGGGCCGTCTTAGAATTGTATCAGCTTGCATCAATAACTTCATTCTATTGTGTTGTTTGCGTATGCAACTAAAATTTGTTACTTAGTATTTCAACGATCTTTGTTTTTGCCAAGGTGCATTATTGTTTAAAATTTTGGTAAACGTTAAATACTCCATCGGCACATATCAAAATATTTTTTTAATCCGTGAAAGTGAAAATGTGTTCAATTTTCCACAATATTTTGAGTTTTTATATTAAATTTCAAATTTGAAAACAAATAAAACATTCAAACATACCAAACTAATTAAAACAATGAAAGTAATATTGCAGGTGCCACCAATAAAACGTAAGCTGACACAAGCTCAAAATTGGCAAAAAAATATCATCAGCCAAAAAAAATAATAGGAACAATGCCATCAAGATTCACAAATTTTCATTGATTTTGACTGCTGATGGCAATTCTTCTATTATTATGGCTCATTACATCGCTATTATTATTATTGCTGATGATATTTCTAAGATATTTCTACATTTTGAAGTTGCACCAGTCTACGCTAAATTGATGACATCTCCAAAATCGCAATAGCGATGTCATCAGCCATAATGATAGCAGAACTACCATCAGCAATAAATATCATTGAACATCTTGATATTTGATGGAATTTATTCTATAATTATGTCTTGTGATATTTCTACACTACTTTTAAGGTTACATCAGGTTAGGTTAAATTGATGGCATTAGCCATAATGATTGCAGAATTTCCAAAAGCAGTGACTATAAATCAAAATCTTGGAATGTTGATGGCTATTATTATGCTGATGATATTTCTACGCCATTTTTAACGTTGCGTCAGCCTTGATGACATTGATGGCATCTAGAATAATGACAATAGCGCTGCCACAAGCCACAATGATATCAGAATTGCCATCAGCAGTAAATATCAGCGACAAGTTTGGAATGTTGATTGCATGGTTGCTATTATTATCGCTAATGATAAGAAATATCATGGTGGCATAAGAAAAATGGCGTAGAAAACGCCATTTTTAAGGATACGTCATCTTAATGATATTGATCGGATCAACAATAATGACAATAGCGCTGTCATAAACCACAATGATATCAGAATTACCATCAGAAGTAAATATCAGCAAAAAAATTGAAATTTTGATTAAAATGTTGCTATTATTATTATTTCTGATGATATTTCTACGATCTTTCTACATTTTGAAGTTGCACCAGCCTACGCTAAATTGACAAAAATCTCCAATAATCGCAAGAGCGATATCATCAGCCACAATGATATCATAATTAACATCAACAGTAAATATCAGCAAAAAATTAGGAATTTTGTTTAAAATTTTGCTATTATTATTATTGCTGATGATATTTTTGCGATATTTTAACATTTTGAAGTTGCACCAGCCTACGCTAAATTGATGACATCTCCAATAATCGCATTAGCGATGTAATCAGCCCCAGTGTTAGCATAACTACCATCAGCAATAAATATCATTAAACATCTTGATATTTTGATGGAATTTCTTCTATAATTATTTCTCATGATATTTCCACGCCACTTTTAAGAACACATTGGGTTAAGTTAATTTGATGGCATCAGCCACAATGATTGCAAAATTTCCAATAGCAGTGTCTATCAATTAAAATCTTGGAATGTTGATGGCATTGTTGCTATTATTATTGCTGATGATATTTCTACGCCATTTTTAAGGTTGCGTCAGCCTAGATGATATTAATGGCATCTACAATAATGACAATAGCGCTGTCATAATCCATAATGATATCAGAATTACCATAAGCAGTAAATATCACCAAAAAATTTGGAATTTTGATTAAAATGTTGCTTTTATTATTATTTCTCATGATATTTCCACGATATTTCTACATTTTGAAGTTGCACCAGCCAATACTACATCTATGGCATTTCCATTAATCACATTAGTGATGTCACTAGCTACAATGATAGCAGAATTTTTAACGTTGCGTCAGCCTTGATGACATTGATGGCATCTAGAATAATGACAATAGCGCTGTCACAATCCACAACTATATCAGAATTACCAGCAGCAGTAAATATCAGCAAAATGTTAGGAATCTTGATGGAAATGTTGCTGTTATTATTATTTCTGATGAAATTTCTACGATATTTCTACCTTTTGAAGATGCACCAGCAACTACTAACATCTCCAATAATCGCAATTACAATGTCATCAGCCATAATGATAGCAGAACTACCATCAGCAATAAATATCATTAAACATCTTGACATTTGATGTAATATTTTCTATAATTATGTCTTGTGATATTTCTACACCACTTTTACACAGGTTACATTAGGTTAGGTTACATTGATGGCATTAGCCATAATGATTGCAGAATTTCCAATTGCAGTAACTATCAATCAAAATCTTGGAATGTTGATGGCATTGTTGCTATTATTATTGCTGATGATATTTCTACCTCATTTTTAACGTTGCGTCAGCCTTGATGACATTGATGGCATCTAGAATAATGACAATAGCGCTGCCACGAGCCATAATGATATCAGAATTGCCATCAGCAGTAAATATCAGCGACAAGTTTGGAATGTTGATTGCATGGTTGCTATTATTATCGCTGATGATATCTCTACGCCATTTTTAAGGATACGTCATCTTACTGATATTGATGGCATTTACAATAATGACAATAGCGCTGTGATAAAGGACAATGATATCAGAATTACCATCAGCAGTAAATATCAGCAAATAATTAGGAAATGTTGCTATTATTATTATTTCTGATGATATTTCTACGATATTTCTACATTTTGAAGTTGCACTAGCCTATTCCACATTGATGGCATCTTCAATAATCAGATTAGCGATGTTATTAGACACAATGATAGCAGAATTACCATGAGCAATAAATATCATTAAACATCATGACATTCGACGGAACTTCTTCGATAATTATGTCTTGTGATATTTCTACACCACTTTTAAGGTTACATTAGGTTAGGTTAAATTGATGGCATTAGCCATAATGATTGCAGAATTTCGAATAGCAGTGACTATCAATCAAAATCTTGGAATGTTAATGGCATTGTTGCTATTATTATTGCTGATGATATTTCAACGCTATTTTTAACGTTGCGTCAGCCTTCATGACATTGATGCCATCTATACTAATGACAATAGCGCTGTCATAAGCCATAATGATATCAGAATTTCCATCAGCAGTAAATATTAGCGAAAAGTTTGGAATGTTGATTGCATGGTTGCTATTATTATCGCTGATTATATTTCAACGCCATTTTTAAGGTTACTTCATCTTAGATGATGTTGATGGCGTCTACAATAATGACAATAGCGCTGTCATAAACCACAATGATATCAGAATTACCATCAGCAGTAAATATCAACAAAAATTAGGAATCTTGATAGAAATGTTGCTATTATATTTATTTCTGATGATATTTTAAGGATATTTCTACATTTTGAAGTTGCACCAGCCTATACTACATTGATGATGGCATCTCAAATAATCACATTAGCGATGTTATTAGGTACAATGATAGCAGAACTACCATCAGCAATAAATATCATTAAACATCTTGATATTTTGATGGAATTTCTTCTATAATTATTTCTCATGATATTTTCACACCACGTTTAAGGATATATTAGGTTAGGTTAATTTGATAGCATCGGTTACAATGATTGCAGAATTTCCAATAGCAGTGTCTATCAATCAAAATCTTGGAATGTTGATGGAATTGTTGCTATTATAATTGCTGAGGATATTTCTACGCCATTTTTAACTTTGCGCCAGTCTTGATGACATTGATGGCATCTAGAATAATGACAATAGCTCTGTCACAAGCCACAATGATATCAGAATTGCCATCAGCAGTAAATATCAGCGAAAAGTTTGGAATGTTGATTGCATGGTTGCTATTATTATTGCTGCTGATATTTCTACGCCATTTTTAAAGTTACGTGATCTTAATAATATTGATGGCATCTACAATAATGACAATAGCGCTGTCGTAAACCACAATGATATCAGAATTAACATAAGCAGTAAATATCAGCAAAAAAAATGAAATGTTGATTAAAATGTTGCTATTATTATTATTTCTGATGATATTTCTACGATATTTCTACGTTTTGAAGTTGCACCTGCCAATACTACATTGATGGCATCAGTAATAATCACATTAGCGATGTCATCAGCCACAATGATAGCAGAATTACCATCAGCAATAAATATCATTAAACATCTTGACAATTGATGGAATTTCTTCAGTAAATATGTCTTGTGATATTTCTACACCACTTTTAAGGTTACATTAGGTTAGGTTAAATTGATGGCATTGGTCATAATGATTGCAGAATTTCCAATAGCAGTGACTATGAATCAAAAGCTTGGAATGTTGATGGCATTGTTGCTATTATTATTGCTGATGATATTTCAGCCACAATGATAGCAGAATTACCATCAGCAATAAATATTATTAAACATCTTGACATTTGATGGAATTTCTTCAATAAATATGTCTTGTGATATTTCTACACGACTTTTAAGGTTACATTAGGTTAGGTTAAATTGATGGCATTAGCCATAATGATTGCAGAGTTTCCAATAGCAGTGACTATGAATCAAAAGCTTGGAATGTTGATGGCATTGTTGCTATTATTATTGCTGATGATATTTCTACGCCATTTTTAATGTTGCGTCAGCCTTGCTGGCATTGATGGTATCTATAATAATGACAATAGCGCTGTCACAAGCCACAATGATATCAGAATTGCCATCAGCAGTAAATATCAGAAATATCAGCGAAAAGTTTAAAATATTGTTTGCATGGTTGCTATTGTTATCGCTGATGATATTTCTACGCCATTTTTAAGGTTACGTCATCTTAATGATATTGATGGCATCAACAATAATGACAATAGCGCTGTCATAAACCACAATGATATCAGAATGACCATTAGAAGTAATTTCAGAAGTTAGGTTAAATTGATAGCATAAGCCATAATGATTGCAGAATTTCCAATTGCAGTGACTATCAATCAAAATCTTGGAATGTTGATGACATTGTTGCTATTATTATTTCTGATGATATATCTACGCTATTTTTAACGTTGCGTCAACCTTGATGACATTGATGGTATCTAGAATAATGACAATAGCGCTGTCACAAGCCATAATGATATCAGAATTGCCATCAGCAGAAAATATCAGCGAAAAGTTTCGAATCTTGATTGCATGGTTGCTATTATTATCGCTATGATATTTCCACGCCATTTTTAAGATTACGTCATCTTAATGATATTGATGGCATCAACAATTATGACAATAGCGCTATCATAAAGCACACTGATATCAGAATTACCATAAGCAGTCAATATCAGCAAAAAATTGGAATTGTGATTAAAATGTTGCTATTATTATTATTGCTGATGATATTTTTACGATATTTCTACATTTTGAAGTTGCACCAGTCTACACTACATTGATGGCATATCCAATAATCACATTAGCCATGTCATTAGCCACAGTGATAGCAGAATTACCATCAGCAATAAATATCATTAAACATCTTGACATTTGATAGAATTTCTTCTATAATTATGTCTTGTGATATTTCTACACCACTTTTAAGGTTATATTAGGTTAGGTTAATGTGATAGCATCAGCTACAATGATTGCAGAATTTCCAATAGCAGTGAGTATCAATCAAAATCTTGGAATGTTGATGGCATTGTTGCTATTATTATTGCTAATGATATTTCTACGTCATTTTTAACGTTGCGTCAGCTTTGATGACATTGATGGCATCTAGAATAATAACAATAGCGCTGTGACAAGCCACAATGATATCAGAATTGCTATTAGCAGTAAATATCAGTGAAAAGTTTGGAATATTGATTGCATGGTTGCTATTATTTTCGCTGATGATATTTCTATTTTTATGGTTACGTTATGGTCATCTTAGGTGATATTGATGGCTTCTACAGTAATGACAATAGCGCTGGAATAATCTACAATGATATCAGAATTACCATCAGCAGTAAGTATCAGTAAAAAATTTGGGAATTTTGATTAAAATGTTGGTATTATTATTACTGCCGATGATATTTTCACGATATTTTTACATTTTGAAGTTCACCAGCCTACGCTAAATTGATGACATCTCCAATAATCACAATAGCGATGGCATCAGCTACAATGATAGCAGAATTATCATCAGGAATAATAATAGCAACAATGCCATTAACATTCCAAGATTTTGACTGATAGTCACTGCTGTTAGAAATTCTGCAATCATTGTGGCTGATGCCATCAATTTATCCTCATCAATTTAGCGCAGGCGGGTGCAATTTCAAAATGTAGAAATATCGTAGAAATATCATCAGCAATAATAATAGCAAAATTTCCATCGAAAACTTTACTAAAACGCCATGCATGTTTTATTGCCATATCATAGAGGAATTGGGAAAATAAATTCCCTAACACTGATTTACTACAGTATATTGCGTTTTGACTCTATACAAAAGTGTTGTGAAAAAATTGCAATATTAATTCATAAATATTTTCCATTTGAAGCGGTTCGATATTGAACGAATTAGCCAATAATAATTTATAATTTACCTTTGCGTAAATCGTTTGATTTCGTCCTCAGATTTTCCTTTCTTCATTAACACCCACGGTGTTAATTAGTAAGCGACTATTTAAAAAAAAAAACGGTGGCTCCGCATTAAGAATTTCATCACCCCATTGTCTCCCTTTTGTGTTCGGCTGCTGTTTATCTTTGGCTACAGGCGTTTGCTCGGGATACAAATTGCCTGGGGGCGTCTTTAGCATCTTCACCAGCGCCGCGACGCTCATTTGCAGCGCCGCCGACGCGTGCACATGCTCAAACAGAGATACGGCGCACGGATTGATGCACCTGTCCCGCGTCGCGACGCCCAACCCCCCTTAGAACGGGGGCGCGATTTTTTCGAGATGATATTAAATTTATCGTGTCTATATCCGGGCTGGATAAATTCCCAATCGAAGGAAGAGTGACGCGACGCCTGGCGTCGGCGTCGGACGTCCTATTACATTTGTCCGGGCTGTCACAACAAATTTATAGACGGTTAGTTAGATTGACGGTGCACATATGCCGGTGCTTTAGACCCCAGGATCGATGCTCGCTCCTGCGATGCGTAGGAGTTGGCAAAATGCGATGAACTTTAGGGGATGGAGGGTGCAGTCGTATTTTTATACCTTCATTGACATCAGAGAAATAAGCTATCAATTTTGCAGAACACACAAAATATTAATATTGTACAATTCGTAGATATTTATACCAATGCCGTCAATCTTTCTTTAATATACTGAGAGAAGAATTGTAGCCGAGGCCGCCTCGCTGCCGAGGCCGCTTAGCTGCCGAGGCCGCTTAGCTGCCGAGGCCGCTTAGCTGCCGAGGCCGCTTAGCTGCCGAGGCCGCTTAGCTGCCGAGGCCGCTTAGCTGCCGAGGCCGCTTAGCTGCCGAGGCCGCTTAGCTGCCGAGGCCGCTTAGCTGCCGAGGCCGCTTAGCTGCCGAGGCCGCTTAGCTGCCGAGGCCGCTTAGCTGCCGAGGCCGCTTAGCTGCCGAGGCCGCTTTGCTGCCGAGGCAGGACAGTCTCGGGAATGTTAAAAGATTACGCGGGCAAGGCATACACAACACTTTCTGTGCAAGCAAACATTTGTCATTTTGTCAATTTGTGAACATTAGTCAAAATGTCAGCAGAAAATTATAAATATATCTGCATGGCGTTAAGGCTCCGAAAAATAAATGTGATTTGATTATATAGTGAAATTTATATTTATATGGCAGCAGAGATAAGCCATCGTTAGATAAATGGAAAAAGATTATCAATTACCAAACGATTTTATAATAAGGCGCAGATAAATAGTGAATCACATGCTTGGGTTCGTCACCCATGCAAGTAATTCAACGATTACATAAAGGTCGAAACTTGCTTGTACTTAGCAAGTACAAGCGAGAATTGTAGCAAGAATTGTAAAAAGTCGTGCAATAAAGTACGTAATGGTTTTGTTTTCTTGTTTTAGGTTTGTGGAAAATTTCTGAGATCTTTATGAAATTTCGTCTAATTTGTACATTGTAATATTGTAATTACAGCAGTAGTAACCATATTGTATTAGCCTACGGTTTTTCCGCCTCTTACACTTTCTGCAGTTTTCTCATATTGTGGTTTGTTTAGTTTCACTTCCGTTCAGTTTTTCTAAATTTTTAATACAAATTTTCCAATTTTCAAACACAGATTTCTAAAGCTATTCATTTATAAACTCCTGCTGTGAAATTATTTCAAACTTGCAACTACAATTCGTCTAAGTTATATTTTCTTTTGTAACTCTCCAAATCTGCCATTTTTTGTTTATGTATCTGGACTCTCTGAGGAGATAATCCCCTATAGTTGCTGCATTCTTTGTTGTCTCCTTTCTTGTGTATGGACAAGTATCATCGCTATCTGCCAGTCCCTAGGTGTTTTTCTTGAATTTCATATTTTATTTAATATTCATGTAAAAAGTTGTATACCTTCTTCTCCCATGTATTTATTTATTTATTTATTTAACGGAAAAAATACTTAATTTATATATATATATATATATATATATATATATATATATATATATATATATATATATATATATATAAAAAGACATAAAAATAGTAAACCACACCTATTTCAACTATTCATTTTGCATTTTGTCTATTCCTGGTGCTTTATCAAGTTTTATTTTCCCTATAGCTATTCCAACTTCTTCTATACCAATTTCTTGTTCTTCCTCGTTGTCTTGTTTGTCTCTCGTATTGCTATTGTTTTCTATTGTTCTTTCTGTATTTTGTTTATCTTTTGTTTTGGTCATCTTTTGCCGGCAAACCTTCAAACAATTGTTTCCATCTTTATCCTATTTCTTCTTTCTTCGTAAATATGTTCCCTTCTCATCCTTTATTTGGTGTAGTTTTGTCGTTTTGTCTTTCTTGTTTCTTCTGATAATGTTGTAGAATAGCTTCTGCTGTTCTTTTTTCTAGGTATTTTTTTTATAGTTGCTTCTTGGTTCCAACTTCATTTTAAATCTCTTCTGTCCACCAGCTTGTCCGCTTAGAGTTTCTATTGGTTTTCGTTATTTCACAGGTTATACAATGATATGAGCCGTTCATTTTGAAAGTGACTTAAGTCCATTTATCTTTAATTTGAAATACTTAAGGTTTTGCGTTTTTACAAAATTAAAAATATACGTAAGATATATGGTTGACTTGCAATGTTAAATCGCATTTAAGGGATTTAATTTTATACATCCTATTAAAAAGTCGCTATTATTAAGTGTATAATATGACCTTGCTTACCTTAAAAGGACTTAGGTCACTTTCAAAATAAAAATTTGTTTTGTTACAAAAAGTGAAAGAGCTTAAGTCCGTTACATATAGCTTAAAGAATAGAAGAAAAAAACATTTAAATTATATTCTTAGATAATAGAAATAAATTTAGTAACAAGTTATTCGTTAAGATTCACAGTATGCGGGAGTGATTTGAAGTAGTTATGGTGTTCCGGAGGTATATACCGCAATAAGTCCATCATGTATCGGTATTTTAGTGATGTGATGCTTCTTATACTTTTATATTACGATGGCAATACTATATTCCCAAATTTTTTAGGTCTACCCCGACGTGGCAATAAATCAAGAATTTTAAATTCTGCATTCTCATCCATGGTTGTTTTGTATAAAATTTTATATGGTTCATTTCTTAAAAATCGCATCCAGCATATTTGAAGCCAGTTTATTTTTTCTCCGATGGTATTTTTGGATCTTTTGTAAACTGCTTCTTCCAAGAGTCTTGTTGATATAAAATCCTCATGTTTCATTTCATTTAGTATGAAAGTATTACCTTTTCTACATTTTTAAATTATATTATAATAATCTTGTGGCACATAGAATAACTGATTTCTTTTTAACGACATTTCTATAACGCCAAAATCTCTGTCATTAGGTAAAAATTAATGCCGTGATATTAAAAATTTGTGGTCTATGATTTCCACATCATTTCCCATCGATAGAATTTTTAACCACATTAAAGATATTTTGATGTTTCTGTTTTCTCCTCCACACATGTCACTATATGCAATGATGTGTTTTTCACCTTTCAGGGTTTTTAGGTGTCTCAAGAGGCATGAAGCCACTTCTTGGGAACCTCTAGAAGCTTTTGTTTCATCCCAAACGTACATGTATACATTATCGTTGTAGAAATTGTGTATGCCTAAATTTAAAATATACATGTTACATTTATAATAAGCTACTGAAGTAGTTAACTTTGGGAATGGTAACGCTTTCTGCAAATCGATTGAAAAGCCAAAATAATGAGATGGATTTCTTGATACTCGCTCTTGATCTTGTTTTAACGCATTTCTAGCCGATTCTGCAAGCTTCAAATGAATATCATGTTCTTCCAGAAGTTTTTTCTGTTCTTCATGGTATTCTGATGCATTGACTTCAATGTTCAATAGATCACATCTTTGGCATGTGTCTTTGCGTGGTTGGAGGAAATGTAGATTAAAATCCTTTTTGAATATTTTTCTATAAGTCCATTCATTAACTGCTTTTAAATTATTTTCTTCACAGTGAAGCTCATAAAAATTAAACATTTTTTTTATAGTCAGTTCAAGATGAAGATATTTTCTGTCGGGATTATGGTCCCTAGTATAATGGGATTCAAATTTCCTGAAACTGTTAATATGGTTTTGAACAATCATATTTGCTTCACATATTTTTGTCGACGATCCAGGCAAACGCCCACGTAAATCGTTGCCAACGTTTTTAGATTTTAATACACGTTTCAATCGTCCTTCGCTTATTTGAAAAGTATCTAAAATTATTTTTTTACAAACAGCAACTTTGCCTGTTTTAGAATATAACCAATACGTAAAACTCTCATTTCTACATGAACCTTTTCCGTTTCTCTGACGTCTTCTTTTTACAACACTGCGTCCGGTCGCTTCGTATAGCAATATATTTTGCTTATTAAAGTCTCCTAAGTTCCAAAACATTTCGAAAATACGTTTTCTTTCTGTTTCAATTAAATTTTTCAAGCAGTCTTTTCGGAATTGGCAATCTTCAATTTGAAAAACTTTGGCAGGAATAATTTTTCCCGATTGTGTATCGTATCTTTTCCCCGAATTCCGTTTAATTTTACGAATTTTCTGAATATAAGTACCACTTCTGTGTTCTCTGAATCCTTCTTTGAAGGTGCTGTTTTGTACATTCTCATTCTCAATTACTTCCTCTTCCTCTGTTGAAGAATGAACTTCTAAAATTCTCCTTCTTTTTTTTAAATCTGTTGTATTAGTTTATTTCCTCTTCACTTTCAGAATCAAGAAATCTTGTTATTTTATCCTTTCGCATGGGTTTAATAATTTGTTGAAATTAAATATTATTTTTTAAATTTCAATTTAATATCAAAACGTAATTTAAATTACCTTCATCACTGCTTTCAACATTTTGGGCCGCACTTTTTGACATCGTCAATAAAAAGTGAACTGTGGTCACTTTAAAAATTAGGATTTTCAGTATTTATATTATTTTGAAAATGTACGTGATATAAAATTTTCGAATGTACTAAGTATATTTCAATACCGATTTATTTTTTTGACAGCATAAACTATAAATGTCACAAATGCCAACTTGATAAAACATGAAAAAGGACTTAAGCCACTTTCAAAATAAACGGCTCATATAATCTATTATTGATTTTTCGTTTCTACTGTTTTCTACTCTCGTGTATTTGTGTATGTTTTTGTCAAATTATCGATTTTAAGTGTATCACTGAAGCGATAGAAACGGCTACTTGAATTTTCGTAGTTTTAATAAACGTACGCTCATAGTCAGGTACCTTCTTGTGGAGTCCATTATTTTTGTCCTGGAAAAACGCACGAGGTAAAATTACATGGAGCCCTTTATTTTCACCCACCCCACTCTCCGACGTCAAGAGCTAGGCCCTCCTCGTTATTTCAAAGGGATATCCATTTGCTCCACAGCCTATGCATTGAAAGCCCTCCAGGTATGTAACAATGAGCTGGTATCGAAGGAGCAATTAATCAAATTTTATCAACGATGTTAGTTTGATGAAATTTTTATGTAAAATAGAAATGTGTCGCTCATTGCAATAAAAAATATGGAACTTTCCTGTACCATGCAAGTAAACCATGTGCAACTTTTATGCTGTTCTTATCTTATTTGGCATAAGAATGTTCAATCAGTTACCATATATTCTCCATTTCTATTATACTTTATCTGCTTAGCAGAAAAAAGAATTCGTGCTTTATTATCGCGATGTCAGGAATTAAATTTTAATAGGTGAAAGCGAGCTTTCAGGGCTGAACGAAATGTCGGTGGGCTATTTACGATATCCGTTGGCGGCAATAAAACGGGGCACTTCTTGTCTATTTATTGGGGAGTTATAATAACGTGCATCAGACGGGGCCCCCTTTAAAATTCATGAGCCGAGCTCCATAAATCCGTGACTACTGGAGCAGGGGGGGGGGGGCGCCCACCCCCAGGGCTTCATTTGTTTCCTGCTAATTAGCGATATTTATTTGTTTCGCTAGCGGGTATTTGTGTATCCGCTGTATACTGTAATTGGCACTGGGGACCAATATGCGGAGTTGGAGCTTTTTTGCTTCCAGGAGATTTAAGAAATGCTTTGTTCTGTAATTAAATGGATCTTTTACGTTATACATAGGTATTTACTCTTGTATATAATTAATACGTACTAACACTTCGCTTTGGCACCATCGCCATTGGCAACGTAATGGTATTAGGCACACAACAGTCGAAACCATTTTCCCTCAGAACGGTTTATGATAATAATGATTATTATGATTTTTCAATCATTTTGAAATGATATATCAAATTGTTTGACAGTTTTCATCAATTCCCAAGATTTCTGAATAATTGTCGAGATTTGCACAGATTTCCCAATAATATCAATAATTCCAGAGCTTTAGACACGATTATTTCATACATTTATCATTCTACAAATTCCTGCTTCTATGAGTTTCTTTTAAGCACATGTTAATACATGTAACTAATGTCTAGGGGAATTAGTGTAGGGTTTAGGAGACCGATGGAGAACCACAGAGCTTAGGATTAAACCACTGAACGCGTGATGAGTTAAGCCGGGCACAGATTAAAGAAAATTTTAGTGCGCGCCCAAAAATGACCAGATGAGTGCAGCAAAAAGTGTGTATATCCTAACACTGATGAAATCTAATTCGATTTTGTTTCGTGCAAACGATTATGTAAGTGCTACTGAATTATTACTTAATGCAGAACGTGAATATACAAATAATTTACTTGCAAATTTACTACCAAATATATGCAAAAAAATGGCCAGAACCTTAGCTGATGAAAAGATTTAGGCTGTTGTCGACCGATGATGGTAACTGAATTAACATGTCTGACTCAAAAGTACATCTGGTTGCCCCGATATGCCACCGTAATACATTCAAAGTGTAACCATCCGCAACCTTACCGTCCCTAGTAATTTGTATGTACTATTAAAATTTCGAGGGATTTTCTAATAATTTCTATGATTTCGATGGTAATTTTCTTGTAATTTACCAGTCATTGTCAAGATTTTGCAACATTCAGCGAGATTTTTACAGATTTCCCAATAATTATGGAGATTTCTAGAGATTTTCCAATAATTTCCATGTTTTCCCAATATTTTGTAAGACTTCTACAAGTTCCCCATAAATTATCATGATTTCTGGAGATTTCTCAATAATTTTGAGATCAAAAACTGCAAGTTTGTTGATATTTTTAATAAATTTCCAAGATTTATCAACAATTTTCAAGTTTGTCAGAGATTTACAAATAAATATTAATAATTTCAGAGATTATTTGAAGAATTCTTAAGATTACTCAATAATGTTCGAGATTTATGCAGATTTCTTTTGAATTCTCAATATATTGTGATCATTATAACAAAAAAAATCAAATCAATTTACACTATTGACATAATTATTATTATTATTTCTTAATTTTACATTTGTTTCTTTAATTTTTTAAATATCTAATTTTTTCTAAATTTTATCTAGATTACAAGAGATATTCCAATAATTTCCACGATTTCCGACTTCTTTGTGAGACTTCTACAAGTTCCCCAAAAATTATCACGATTTCCGGAGATTTTTCAATAATTTTGAGACAAAAAACTGCAATTTTGTAGATATTTTTAATTAATTTTCATGATTTATCAACAATTTTCGAGATTTTCACAGATTTTCCAATAAATATCAACAATACCAGAGGTTTTCGAATAATTCTCAAGATTGCTCAATAATTTTCGGAATTTATGCAGATTTTTTTTAAATACACAATATTATGTGATAATTAAAACCAAAATATTCAAATTATTTCCACTATTGACACAATTGTTATTATTATTTTATAAATTTACAAATTTTTCAGTAAGTTTTAAAATACCTATTTTTTTCTAAATGTTATGCAGTTTCGGAGAGATCTTCCAATAATTTTCACAATTTCCCAATATTTTGTGAGACTTCTACAGATTTCCCAAAAATTATCATGATTTCTGGAGATTTCTCAATAATTTTGAGAATAAAAACTGCAAATTTGTTGATATTTTTAATTCATTTCAAAGATTTATCAAAATTTTCGAGATTTCCGGAGATTTTCCAATAAATATTAATAATTTCAGAGATTTTTGAAGAATTCTCAAGATTACTCAATAATGTTCGAGATTTATGTAGGTTTCTCTTTAATACTCTATATTTTGTGATCATTAAAACAAAAAAGTTCAAATTTATTCGCAGTATTGACACAATCATTAATATTATTTTTAATTTTACAATTTTTTTTGTAATTTATAAAATATCTAAATTTTTCTAAATTTTAGCGAGATTTCGAGAGATTTTTCAATTATATCTACGATTTACCAATATTTTGCGAAACTTCTGCAGGTTCCCTAAAAATTATCATGATTTCTGGACAATTCTCAATAATTTTGAGATCAAAAAGTGCAAATTTGTTGATATTTTTAATTAATTTACAAGATTTTTTAATTTTTTTCGAGATTTATATAGATTTTCCAATAAATATTATAATTTCAGAGATATTTGAATAATTCTTAAGATTGCTCAATAATTTTCGAGATTTATGCAGATTTCACTTTAATTCTCAATATATTGTGATTATTGAAACAAAAAAAATCAAATTAATTCACAGTATTACCATAATTATTATTATGTATTTTTTAATTTTTCAATTTTTTTTGTAATTTTTAAAATATTTAATTTTTTTAATATTTTATCGAGATTCCGAGAGATTTTCCAATTATATCTACGATTTCCCAATATTTTGCAAGACTTCTACAGGTTCCCCAAAAATGATCATGATTTCTGGAGATTTCTCAATAATTTTGAGATCAAAAACTGCACATATGTTAATATTTTTAATAAATTTCCAAGATTTATCAACAATGTTCGAGATTTTTTCAATAACTCTCCAAATTTAATTACTCCTATTATACTATTAATATATTTGATATTTGATAGGTGTAATTTCGTTTTGTATAAAAGGTAAGCATTTTCTTTTAATAATATTAAGGTTATTATTTATTATTTTATCTTTATATTTTAATATAATTATTATCTTTCATTTTATTGGAACTTTTCAAGGCTTACATACTTATACAGTTACTATAGGATTGCGATGAGGGATAATTATTATTTATTACCTGTTAAAATTTCAATTTGTATGTAAAATCGCTAATGACTTTTGTCAAAATTGAAATAATTTTAATCGAAATTTCAAGAACTTGTGCCAAACTATTAATTATTATATAAATATTTCAAAGATTGTTAATATTTAAATGATACCCATCAAAATTTCAACAATTCATAAAACAAACTTATGAATAATTATGTCTCATTTTGAGTGAAATCTGCAAAAATCTCGGAGCAATATTTTAGTTTTCTGTCAAAATTGCAATTATTTCTGTCAAAGTTAAAATTAGTATGTAAAATTTTCAATGTTTTAAGTTCAAATTTAAATAATTTCTATCCAAATTTCAACAATTTAGAAAAAAAAAATTGTTTAAAGCATAAATTTTGTAATTATTTCTGTCATATTTTCAATAACTGGCTCAACTTTGATTATTTCTTTAAAAATTTCAATTCACATGTGAAAATATCAATGTTTTATATCAAAACTTAAACTATTTCTAGCGAAATTTCAACAATTCGTACCATAATTTGGATAGTTGTATAGTATTTCAAAGATTTCATACAAAATTTAAAGTATTTCCATCAACAATTCAATAATTGATAAGAAAATTTTAATTATGTCAAAATTTCAGTGATTTCAATCAAAGTTTCAATAATTCATAGTAATATTATAAGTTTTCTGTCATTATTTCAATTATCCTTGTCAAAATTTCGATTGTAATATCAAAATTACAATTTTTATGTTAATATTTCAAGTTTTCTATCAAAATTTAAATAATTCCTGTCTACATTCAGCAGTTGATAAAAAAATGTAATTATGTACAAATTTCAGTTATTTCAGTAAAGTTTCAACAATCACAGTATTATTTTAAGTTTTCTGTCATTATTTTAGTTACTCCTATACGAATTTTAATTATTTTGTCCATTCACGAAGATTTATTTTCTAAAATTCATCAACAAAAATAGTGTTTTGTCAACATATCGTCGGCTTAATGTTACAAGGTTGTATGTGCAAATTTGTAAATTTTGGAATAAAGATTTAAAATATGTTTGCTATATCAAAAAATGATAAATTTTGCACTGTCAATAGATATGTTTTTATCACAGGTTCCTAATGTTCCAATTTTAATCTTCCAACTAGCTGAAAGGTCGCGCTTTGAAAACATATAGCCCTGCAAAGCTACAGAACTAGAAATTAAAAAAATGTTACATACAACCTTGTAATACCAAGCCGACGATATGCAACCAAACTAACCAAAAATTAGCAAAATCCTTTATTTCGCTGAATGTATCAGGTAATGAGTCCCATTCTCTCAATATAATGTTCTCAGGTATTTGTTCTATTGTTGCGTCCTTATTTTAAGTTTGATTTTGATATTCTGTAGATTAATTATCGAATTGGTTTTCCACATAAAACTATTTTGGAATTCCTTCAATTCCATTTCTAAATTATCAAGTCCTAACCAAGTGAACATGGTTAATTCCAAAAACAATCCTGAATGAATGGTAACGTACTTTCCAAATACATAAATTGTTGAATTGAATTTTAGCCTATGTTCACCTATGTTCAGCGAAATAAAAAAACTCGCTGTATAGAGGGTCATTTTATAATGATTGGAGGAGTCGTTATTTTGAGTCTGGTGAAATGTAGCTTACACTGCTCCATCCATGCCAATGTGATGTTGTCAAGTAATGAACGCGTTACTGCGAAGGTTTTTTTTTTGTATGCAATACATCGCGACTAGAATTTATAATCATTAAGTTTTTCATACATTTTTTAATCAAATCTTATACATACTACAAAATATATACGACATGCAATCGACATATTTAATTGGCGTTATTTCTCGTTGTTGGGGGCACTTACCGTTTTACACTCCTCCATAGTGAGTAACTCCAGTGCGAATCGGGGTAAATAACTCGTAAAACTGAAACGATGATGATGTGTGCGGATCGTTCGGAATATAAACCGGATCAATCCAGAGTCCCTGGGACTACTAATACTCGGTTTTACGAGTCTGGAGCGGCATTTTATTATTAATTGATTTCCTCGAGGGATATCTTCTCAACGCACAATAAAACGCCATTGTTACCCCTTCCACGTTGCAAGAATGAGAATAGCAGAGATGAGTCTGTACATGATCTGATTTTATTAGTTGGAACTGATTTCTGCATCCAATCGAATATTTGTGTTTTACAGAATTAGTATATTGTGTGGTTAGTACAGGAAGTGATATAATCCCGGCCGATGCGGCAATTGATGGCCGAGTCATCAGGCGAGGACAGCACGCCGAAAAGGCCGGGATGGCGCTTCATGTACGAACCACACTATTTATGCTCCCATCAATATTTTTGCAAGTTTCGTAAAAATATGGAAGATCTAAGAAGATGAATAGTCTCGGAATTTGGAGTACCGACTTTTGAAAATTTTACACTTTTGGAATTCCTGAGCATTGGTTTATGAAAATGTACCGCCAATTTTTCCGCGGTATAACTGCAATTTTAATGTACTCGTACAGTTGTTACGCTCCGCAATTTATTATTTTATTATATTTATTTTATTATTCGTCGTTTTTATCGTGAAATTATTATATAATTTCTTGATTATTTTGGCTCGTGATTTATTATATAATGTTTTAATTATTTTTGGCTCGTGATTTGTAATCGTATTTAGTACTTACACGTCGTGACGTTTAATTTAACTACCGTGATTACTCTCAAGGTACTTTGCTATTGGTAATGTGTTAATTAACGTACACTAATAATGGATTAATACAAGAAAGCACCAATTTAAGGATTTGATTTGTTTATTTAATAATAGACACGCTGAAATTGTGAGACACAGGGAAATAAAACACATGTTGATGATGATGTAAATTAATTTATATAATTGTAACATACAGGAAAATAAAACACAGGTTGACGATTATGACTTGAAATGATTTATTTTCTATATTTCGTTGACCTTTTAATGAATTTGTATATTCTCTTATTTATTCAATTGATAATTTGAAAATGGTTATTACTACGAAGTTTATTTACGAGAGTTTGTTATACATGAACCTGCTTGTCTTAGACCATTTATTACCATGCTCTTTCACTCCATTTAACTATGGGAAAGTGATATGATCAAAAATAGAACTATTTAAAGATGTTGAAATATCCCCAATAATTCATGAATGATTACTAAAGGTATCTCGCGATCTTCCCGAATTTCATGGTTGTGTCGGTGTCAACACAATAATGTAATTATTGGAGCACCATTGTTTACGTTGATTGAGATAAATTAGTAATTCTACCCACGACCACAGCAAGCACCAATGTCACAAGTAGTCATCACCGTCAGACATGTTACAAGTTGTGTCAAATAACAGTTCTGCTACCTCAATCGGAAATGTTTATGTAATGTTATAATATATTATTATTAGGAACATTGGAGGTTATTAATAACTTCTTTTGTGATTATACCAAGCTTCATTCTCTCGTTTATCATTTTCTCTGTTTATACGGGGTTTTAATAATTCCACTTATTTCTTGTTTACGATATTTAACCATAAATTGTCATTATGTCTTCAAATTATTGAGATTTAAACCAGCCTATTTTATCTGTTCGAATCTAAATTACTCTGCCCAATAATAGGTACGTTATGTGCTTGTTATGATTTGAAATAAAGAAACCAGTATTTTTATACATTATGTTTTTAAATTATGATGATTTAATCCAACTTATTTATTTATACAATTATAAATCACTCTGCCCAATAATATGCACGTTATGTGCTCATTTATGATTTAAAATGAAGAAGCCATCATTTTTATGAATTATTTTGATTTGAATATGATGATGTATATCGGAGGGTAACACTGAATGCCTTGATTAGTTGTTATAGTTATGGTGAATACAGCCACGTTTATTTGCGATCGCGGGCGCGATGTATGATGAGTTTATATGTTTAAATGTTATGATGCTGACGACGATTTGATTCTAGTGGAGGAGGTGATTCCACAATAACAGGTGTGTGAACGAAGTGCGCGGGTGGGCGTCAATTACACCTGTTATTGCTTCCTCTAGTGATTCGTAAACACCAATAGCGTTCGAACCGCCTTTGTTTACTGATAGGAATAGGTAATCGGTGTTTGGCTTTTCTAGGTAACTTGTGGTTGGTTAAATACACTATCTGCCGTCAATTTGAATCTAGTGCGGGAATTTGATTTCACAATAACAGGTGTGTGAACGAAGTGCGCGGGTGGGCGTCAATTACACCTGTTATTGGTTCCTCTAATGATTCGTAAACACGAATAGCGTACGAGCCGCCTTTGTTTACTGACAGGAATAGGTAATCGGTGTTTGGTATTTATAGGTAACTTAGGGTTGATTGAAACGAATAAGCACTCCCGTGATTTTATAATGAGACTGGTTTAATAACTTTATATTATCGTTAATAATAAAAACATTAAATTACACTGCACCTAGAATTGTACGTTTTTCGATTTATTCAAATTTTTACTCTACTTTGCGTATTTCACAACGTTATATGATATACTCAAAACCGCGAATGTCGTGTGCGTTGCCCGTGGCCGACGCAACTTTCTTCCGGATCTCGCTCGTGTGTGGCTTGTGCTTAAATAGGTTTTTTTCAGCTTCAAATCTCCACTCCCCTCACATATATACTGCTAAATATTCGCCCCCATCCCTTAGTTATCATGGTGATTATTAATCTTGAGTGTGCGTGTGGTATTAATGCGTTTTTACCGCAGAGTTTTACACTTAACTTAAAGAGTTTCCATTCGAGGTGATTTTTACGTGCCTGGCGCTTGCTCGTTTCTAAGGGGCGCTGATACCCAAATTGTTTATGTGACACCACGACATGGAATCTTCCAGAACCGTGCATATGCAGGCTTCGGCTCTTGAGATATTTGGCGACGCTCTGGCGCGAGTCGCGAGGGCTATTTCTCACATTTCACCCTGGGATTATTTGTAAATGAATTAATTTAATAATTTTGTTGTATTCATGATTTTTAAAATATGAGTCACTTTATTGCGTAAATGCGTATTATACTGGGCGTATATTTGGGCCTATTACACAGTTTTAACTTTTCGTTAAATTGGTCACAATAAAATCATGAGAAATATACGGTTTTTGTGACCCACATTCATCATTGCGTCGCTTCTTCGGCTGCTTCTGTCGCCGTTCAGCATTTCGCGTGTTGTGTTGATTCGCGCGTGAGTTAATATTTCTCGCAGAGAATAAAGAGAGCAGGAAAAACTACATAATTGCATCCGGTGGGGCCCTCCAAAAGCGCGGCCGATTGGAAAACTCGTCGATATTGAACCGGCGGCGCGGACGAATGTTTAATCGCCTTCCTTCCGGAACCGGAAACCAGCCTGCGCCCGCCCCTGCCCACCCGCCCGCGTATGCGGAGGAATATTTCTGCGCGTCCTCCCATTGTATTTTTCAATTTGACCGGCGCTTCCGTTTCCGCCAGGCATACCAACGTACACCAGGATGTAGACAAGCTCCGGGTTTTATATGGTAGCCAGGCGAATAGATGAAATATGTTAAAAAATCGACCATAAGAATTTGTTTATGTGAATATCAAGGAGATTATCAGAAAAAACTGACCACGGAAGCAGACGATGTGAAACGATAAAAAAAGTGTTGTACGATCAACAATTATTAAGATTAGGGGCGGCTATGATTTATCAGTGTTATGGAACCTTCCTACAGAAAACAGAATAAAGGAAGAATAAGTGGGAGATTTTAAACAATAAATGGTGACTAGTATAGAAAAACTAGAAAACTGGAGGGAAAAGATGGAGAAGGAAAAGAGGAAAAATAGAATCGTAATTAAATGATTGCAACTAAAAGGAGCAGATATAACAGAAGAAGTGGATAGTTTTGTAAAGAAAGATATAGGAGTAAACACAAAGATAGACAAGGCATACATGATAAACAACGGCACGAAAGCAAAGATGATAGTAAGAGAAATAGAGTCATGGAAGAAAAAGGAAGAAATCATGAAAGCAAAAAGTAACAAACTGCGAAACTCGAAAATATACATGGACAATGATTTAACAATAGAGGAGAGAGGCATATAGAGGGAAATTAGAAGCATTGCTAAATAAGAGAGCAACGAAGGTAATAGAGTAAAAGTGGGGTATAAAAAATTAGTTCTAAATGGAACTGAATATAGATGGAACCTAGAAACACACTAACAGAAATTGGAAGTAGTGCAAAAAATAATTGAGATGGGAAAGAAACTAGGTGCAAACACCACAATAATTGTGGGCCCAATGAAAGTTGTTAAACGATGATAAAAAAAAGGAAGTGATATGGGAAGAATTGCAGATGATAACAGAAGAAAGTACAGGACAAATTATTATAGCCAGGGACTTTAATAGCAGAGTGGGAAACAAAATAGAAGGGTATATGGAAATAATGGGTAAACAGGGGGAAGATACCAGGAACAACAATGGAACAAGAATGTTTTACTTCTGCCCAACAAACAGCTTGGTAATTATAAATACAAAGTTTGAGTACAAACAGATCCATAAATTCACAAGAAGAAGCAGAAGGGAAAAGTCGATAATATACCACATATCAACAGAAAGAGCCAACTTCAAGCAAATAAAAGATGTTAGAGTTAGAAGGGGAGCCGAGATTGAGCGTGATCACTACATGCTAGAAGCAAAAATATTTAAAAAAACAAGCAGGAAACAAGACACAGACAACGAATAACGAACACAAAAGTAGAGACGTAATGAGGACTTGCAAATTAAACGAACACGTAACAAGAAAATAATCTTGTATCCTAGCAGCATACTTCCAACATCTCAAGGGCTTCTTTTATCTAAATAATTGTTGATCGCACTGTATATTAAAGCAATTTTAATAAAAATATCGACACGGTCCGGAAATTATTGAATAATCTCTCGGAATCTTGATACTCCTATTATTTATAAATGTTGATATATTCTTAAAATTATCGAAAAATTTGTAGAATGATAAAATGTATCATATTCCTATTATTTACTCCTATTATTTATAAATGTTGATATATTCTTAAAATTATCGAAAAATTTGTAGAATGATAAAATGTATGTAATAATCGTGTCAATTAAATCTCTGGAATTATTGATATTTATTGGGAAATCTGTGAAAATCTCTAAATTTATTCAGGTATCTTGGGAATGATTGAAAAATGTCAACCAATTTGCAGTGTTTAATATCGAAATTATTAAAAAAAATCTTCTAAAATCATGATAAATATTGTGAAGTCTGTTCAAATCTCCAAAAATATTTCGAAATCGGGGAAATTATTTGAAAATCTATTGGAATCTTGATAAATATTTAGAAATTACCGCTAGTTTGGCTGACAGGATAGAACGCTTGCTTAGCATGCACGAAGACCTGGGTTCGAGCCCCAGTACAGGTAGTACATTTGTACTGAGAAACTAGTGCCATTCGCCGTTGGGAGCTCATTAACGGCGCTCTAGAGATCGGGGGCGAATTTCTAGAGTAACAAGCCCTAACTCAACACACACCCTTACACAAATCACACGGCAGTAGGACCCCAGTTGGTCGATAGCCAGTTAGGGATAATATCTCTAACAAATACAGTCACTACTACTACTATTTAGAAATGTTTGGATATTTTAAAAATTATGGAAAAAAATATAGAATAAAAAAATGATGTATTAATCAGGTCAATTAATTTTCTGAAATTATTAATATTTATTGGGAAATCTGTAGAAATCTCGAAAATTGTTGAGGAATTTTGGGATTTATAGAACAATGTCATCTAATTTGCAGTTTTTGATCTCCTCGAAATTATTGAAAAATATCCAGAAATCGTGATAATTATTGAGAAATCTGTAGAAGCCTCAAAAACATATTGATAAATCGTAGAAATTATTGCAAAAATTTGTTGGATTCTTGATAAAAATTTAGAAATGTTGGGATATATTAAAAATTATGGGAAAATTTGTAGAATAAAAAAATATGTATTAATCGTATATTTATTGGGAAATCAGTAGAAATCTCGAAAATTATTAAGGAATCTGGGAAGTTATTGAAAAATGTAATTTAATTTGCAGTTTTTGATTTTGAAATTATTGAAACAATTTCCAGAAATCGTGATAATTCTTGAGAAATCAGTAGAAACCTCAAAAAATACTGATAAATCATAGGCATTATTGAAAAATCTCCCGAAATCTGGATAAAATTTAGAAGAATTTAGATATTTTAAAAATTACAGAAAAATTTGTAAAATTAAAAAATAGTGTTAATATCAAAATTTAGCGAGATTTAATTTAACCAAAAATATAATTAAAGGTTTTACATAATTAAAATATAGTAAGTAGTGAAATTATAATATAAATCTTATCAATTCAGCATATTAACTGCTATTAACCTTCAATATTTGAGGTTATAGAATAGTCAATATCAAAAATTTATCATTATACAGACAATCAACTATATCACGATAACCATGACACCAAACTTTTTGGCATTTAATGTCAACATTAATGTTATTTCAGTTATTTTCCAGATTTTTTAAATTTATTTTCACACGCTTTTAACGACGTTCGGTCAGTTTCAGAAAATTAGTAAATAATCGTTTGCATATCTAATGAGGATTCGTTTTTAAAGTGTTCGCTTTGGGCCGCATTTTATTATTACCTATTTATGTATTTTCTAATTATTTCTTTTGTAATTTGACATGTGTAAAATGTATTGGCATTCTGACACAATAAAAATTGAAAATTGAAATTATATCTTATAATGGCATTTACTTTAGTCATTTCCAGATATTGTCGCAGCAATGACATTTACAGGCAAAGTGGACAATTTTGTTTACGTAAATGGCATACGATGTCTCAATCTATGGGTTTTAAACTTGCGAGTGCCAATTATTACCAAAATTTGATGTTTTCTGAGTTTCCCAAATGTTAAAAAATAGTGTCAATATCAAAATTTAATTAATTTAATTTAAACAAAAATATAAATACATATACATACATAAATATAAGTTTTACATTATTAAAATAGAGCAAGTTGTGACATTTTTAAATTTATTTCATAAATTCGGCATATTAACTGCTATTAATTATGTTAATTATTATTATGTGAAATCTCTAAAAAAGATACCGTTGCGATCAACAATTATTGAGTTAAGGGGCGGCTTTGAGTGTGTCAGTGTTATGGAATCTGCCAGCAAATTTTGAAGAATGACTTAGATATGCATCCCTACAAAAAACAGGCCTATTATGAATTGCTGCTAAAGGATTTTACCAGAATATAATTGAATAGAAAAGAATATATTTTTCAAAGCCTGTCGTCATACGACTTACACAAGTTACACTGGGAAATTATTGGTAAATCTCTTTGGATTTTTGGAGAAAAAAAATCTTTTTGATAAAATTTAGAAATGTTTAGATATTTTAAGAATTATGATAAAATTTGTAGAATGAAGAAACGTATGTAATAATCGTGTCAAACAAATCTCTGGAACTATTGATATTTATTAGCAAATCTGAGGATTTTTTTTAAATTATTGAAGAATCTTAGAAATGATTGAAAAATGTAATTTAATTTTCAGTTTTTGATCACAAAATTATTGAAATCTCCAAAACTATGAAAATTATTGAGAAATCTGTAGAAACCTCTGTAGAAATTATTGAAAAATGGCAACCTTGCCTGCCAAATTTGCAGTTTTTGATCTCGAAATTATTTATAAAATCTCCTGAAATCATGATAAATATTGTGAAATCTATACAGGGTGATTTATTGGGAAAATTTCAGAATCAATCAAGAGTACTAAAATTCTTTAAACGTTCAACGTCCAAGAAGCACTTTGGCATTGTGTGCAAAGCTTCAGTAGGTATCCTTAGATTATTTTCGTATTTCGGAAAATTTCACTTCTATTAAAATATTATTTAGTATTTAGTCGTAAATATTAATTCGAAAATTAACTTTGTCAATTGAACAAGCATCATCATACTACAAGAATGCTGTAATGTTTTTTGACGTTTTCGCTTTCTTGACGCTGTTTTATCTTACATTTAACTGCAGTTCGAAATTTATTTCTGTAATATTTCTCATATTAAGGTTCATTAATTCTATGATTTAGATTTTGATTTTGAATTCAATTATGTTCCCTACAACAATACTTTTTCTATTCGCAGTGAACGTTTACTGCAATGACTGCAATTCTCTGTGGAGTGGACCTCATTTCATGGCCATGTTTTACGTGTCTGCAGATGTTAATTCATCGCAGGTCCATGTCCCGATGCACTTGTGAGCGATGACTCCCACAGGAAACTCTTTGCGAATTAAACGCGGGCATCTGATATTTGCACGTGGGCCTTAATGGACCCGGGCTCATCATCTTAATTGCACTCTCTGCGAAAAGGTACTCCTGGGGTAGGTGTGCAGGATCATTGGCACGAGACGCCCCCAGTCCACCCCCCCTTTTGGGCCCTCGCGACAGATTAATTAATCGAATCCGGGGCGCATGAAAGCGAGTCCGTAATTAATTCGGACGTCGCCGCCGCCGACGCCTCCCCCCAGAACTACCACCCCCACGTGCGCAAACTTTCCCCATTAAAACTTCCCCCTTTTTTTTGGTGGGCGGAAGATGTAAATGCCCTTTAGATTGGGCCTTCGGGGTCTGCGCGAAGGCCAGACGGCGGACACCGAGGCAATCACCGTAATGAGCAATTACCGCGCGGGGGCGGCGGGGGCGGGGGGCATTGTTAATTCTCGCCTGCGATGGGGGGGAAAAAGGGCCGATTAAGGGCTCCTCGGGGGTAAACTGATACGGCAAAGTCCGGAGATTAGCGTCGTTGTTTGCCCCCGCTTGCCGCGCTTTGAAACCCAGAAAATCCGTGATACTTGCAGATTGAGTGGCTCGAGTTTGCTTGTCGGCGGTGTTTGCCAGGGGGGAAATCCTGTCTGATTGCCTGTTACGCGACTAACACGATACATTAGTTTTAATGAATTTAATCCCTCTTTCAGTGCTGCTGCTGCCAGTTCACTCATATATTTTCGATTATGCTTAGGGTGTCATCAACATATCATTTTAAGTGCCTCATTGAGACACGGTATGTCCACATATTGAGTTTATTATAGAAACAAAATTTTGAGGTTGGATTTAAAAAAAAAGGAATTATTTGGAATAATTTACAGAAGCGAAAAAAATACTAATGACTGGTTTTAAGATAAGTTTTGAAATAATATGAAATCACAAAAATAATTAAAATAACGAACAAATATTGGTTAGGGAAAAAAATCAAATTAGATATTCCAATTGTTGACCATTTTGTTCTTGACAGTGTGCCAATCGATGTCGAAAAGCCGCACAGACATTGAGGAGAACTTCTGACTGTATTTGTCTCATTTCGACTTGGATCCGTTCTTTCAATTGTTCAATTGTGGTTGGCCGATTAAAGTATACTTTACTTTTGATGTAACCCCATAAGAAAAAATCTAAAGGCGTCAGGTCAGGGGAACGCGCTGGTCATTCAACAAAACCCCTTCTGCCAATCCACCTGCCTTGAAAGACTTCGTTGAGATAGTCGCATACCATTCGGCTATAATGAGGTTGAGCCCCATCTTGTTGGAACCATAAGTCTTCATTTGGGATGTCGGGATCGTGTTGATTTGGGAATAGAACTGCTAAAGCTTCATCGAGGTAATCTCTCAATAGCTCGAAATATATTTGGCCTGTCAACGAGCCATCAATGAAGAAGGGCCCCATAATAATATCACCTACTATTCCTGCCAAAACGTTTAATTTTTCCGGAAATTGGGTATGGGCTTCCATCATCCACTGAGGGTTGCGCTCGGATCAATAGTGACAATTTTGCTGTCCCATTCAAATAAAAAGTTGCTTCATAACGAAATAAAATTCTGGAAGCATACCCTTCATCGACGTTACAGAGATTCATCATTTGTTTGCAAAACTGAACCCTACGATCAAAATCATTTAGTTCGTGGACTAAATGAACCGTTCATTTTGAAAGTGACTTAAGTCCATTTATCTTTAATTTGAAATACTTAAGGTTTTGCGTTTTTACAAAATTAAAAATATACGTAAGATATATGGTTGACTTGCAATGTTAAATCGCATTTAAGGGATTTAATGTTATACATCCTATTAAAAAGTCGCTATTATTAAGTGTATCATATGACCTTGCTTACCTTAAAAGGACTTAGGTCACTTTCAAAATAAAAATTTGTTTTGTTACAAAAAGTGAAAGAGCTTAAGTCCGTTACATATAGCTTCAAAAATAGAAAATAAAACATTTAAATTATATTTTTAGATAATAGAAATAAATTTAGTACCAAGTTATTCGTGAACATTCTCAGTATGCGGGAGTGATTTGAAGTAGTTATGGTGTTCCGGAAGTATATACCGCAATAAGTCCATCATGTGTCGGTATTTTAGTGATGTGATGCTTCTTATACTTTTATATAACGATGGCAATACAATATTCCCAATTTTTTTAGGTCTATCCCGACGTGGCAATAAATCAATAATTTTAAATTCTGCTGTCTCATCCATTGTTGTTTTGTATAAAATTTTATATGGTTCATTTCTTAAAAATCGCATCCAGCATATTTGAAGCCAGTTTATTTTTTCTCCGTTGGTATTTTTGGATCTTTTGTAAACTGCTTCTTTCAAGAGTCTTGTTGATATAAAATCCTCTTGTTTCATTTCATTTAGTATGAAAGTATTACCTTTTCTACATTTTTTAATTATATTATAATAATCTTGTGGCACATACAATAACTGATTTCTTTTTAACGACATTTCTATAACGCCAAAATCTCTGTCATTAGGTAAAAATGAATGCCCTGATATTAAAAATTTGTGGTCTATGATTTCCACATCATTTCCCATCGATAGAATTTTTAACCACATTAAAGACATTTTGATGTTTCTGTTTTGTCCTCCACACATGTCACTATATGCAATGATGTGTTTTTCACCTTTCAGGGTTTTTAGGTGTCTCAAGAGGCATGAAGCCACTTCTTGGGAACCTCTAGAAGCTTTTGTTTCACCCCAAACGTACATGTATACATTATCGTTGTGGAAATTGTGTATGCCGAAATTTAAAATATACATGTTACATTTATAATAAGCTACTGAAGTAGTTAACTTTGGGAATGGTAACGCTTTTTGCAAATCGAATGAAAAGCCAAAATAATGTGATGGATTACTTGATACTCGCTCTTGATCTTGTTTTAACGCATTTCTAGCCGATTCTGCTAGCTTCAAATGAATATCATGTTCTTCCATAAGTTTTTTCTGTTCTTCATGGTTTTCTGATGCTTTGACTTTAATGTTTAATAGATCACATCTTTGACATGTGTCTTTGCGTGGTTGGTGGAAATGTAGATTAAAATCCTTTTTGAATATTTTTCTATAAGTCCATTCATTAACTGCTTTTAAATTATTTTCTTCACAGTGAAGCTCATGAAAATTAAACATTTTTTTTATAGTCAGTTCTGGATGAAGATATTTTCTGTCGGAATTATGGTCCCTAGTATAATGGGATTCAAATTTCGGGAAACTGTTGATATGGTTTTGAACAATCATATTTGCTTCATCACTTATTTTTCTCGACGATCCAGGCAAACGCCCACGTAAATCGTTGCCAACGTTTTTAGATTTTAATACACGTTTCAATCGTCCTTCGCTTATTTGAAAAGTATCTAAAAAGATTTTTTTACAAACAGCAACTTTGCCTGTTTTAGAATTTAACCAATACGTAAAACTCTCATTTCTACATGAACCTTTTCCGTTTCTCTGACGTCTTCTTTTTACAACACTGCGTCCGGTCGCTTCGTATAGCAATATATTTTGCTTATTAAAGTCTCCTAAGTTCCAAAACATATCGAAAATACGTTTTCTTTCTGTTTCATTTAAATTTTTCAAGCAGTCTTTTCGGCATTGGCAATCTTCATTTTGAAAAACTTTGGCAGGAATAATTTTTCCCGATTGTGTATCGTATCTTTTCCCTGAATTCCGTTTAATTTTACGAATTTCCTGAATATAAGTACCACTTCTGTGTTCTCTGAATCCTTCTTTGAAGGTGCTGTTTTGAAAATTCTCATTCTCAATTACATCCTCTTCCTCTGTTGAAGAATTAACTTCTAAAATTCTCCTTCTTTTTTTAAATCTGTTGTATGAGTTTAATTCCTCTTCACTTTCAGAATCAAGAAATCTTGTTATTTTATCCTTTCCCATTGGTTTAATAATTTCTTTAAATGAAATATTATTTTTTAAATTTCAATGCAATATCAAAACGTAATTTAAATTACCTTCATTACTGCTTTCAACATTTTGGGCCGCACTCTTTGACATCGTCAATAAAAAGTGGACTTAGGTCACTTTAAAAATTTGGATTTTCAGTATTTGTATTATTTTGAAAATGTACGTGATATAAAATTTTCAAATGTACTAAGTATATTTCAATACCGATTTATTTTTTTGACAGTTCAGCATAAATTATAAATGTCACAAGTGCCAACTTGATAAAAGATGAAAATGGACTTAAGCCACTTTCAAAATAAACGACTCATTTACTTAATGAACATTAATAAGCGAAAAGATAATGTACACGAAAGAAAATGCATTTCTGCAAAATAAACTTAACAGAGCTTAATAATGAAAATGACAGTTAATCGAAAACAAATAAATATAAACCCAGTAGCCACCTTGATCCTCTATGCATAACGCCGAATGAGTAATAGGTAGTGAAGAACGCATAGCTTTAAATGTTATTTTCGCTTATTAAATAAACTGATAAGTATCATATGTTGTTTTTTTCTACATCCTGAGGGTCTCTTTGATTGTAAAACACTAAAACTTTCATTCTAAGGACTATACCAACATCAAAACTTTAAAAAAATGGGGTTTTGCAAACAACGACCCAATGACCCATTTTTTTTGCATCTGAGTGTATTATTTTCAAAATAATTTAAAAATAAATTTGCTATGAATGGAGAAAGAGGGTTACCCATTGCTGTGCCAAATGTCTGTTTATAAAATATATTGTTAAATTTAAAAATATTTTGTTCCATGCATAATTTTGTTTCAATGTTTTCTTGATTTACTGAATTAAATTTTAAAAAAGATTATAAAAATTTTAATATTTCATTTATAGGAACGTTGCTATAAACTTGAAAATATTTTGTTCCATGCCATATTTCGTCCATATTTCGTTCCATATTTTGTTTCATTTTTTTCTTGATTTACTGAATTAAATGTTAAAAAGATTCTAAAATTTTTAATGTTTCATTTATTGGAACGTTTGGAAATAAAGCTGTTACATCAAAAGAGAAAAAAAATTGTAACCTGAATTAAGTTCAATATCTTTCAGCTTAGAAATTAAATCAACGGAATTAAGAATGAACATATCATTTACAAATTTAAATTTATAAAATTCTTTAAAAAGCCATTTCGCAATTTTCTATGTTGACGAATTAACGTTAGAAACTATTGGCCTAAAACTGTTGCCTTGTGTATGAGTTTTTGGTAAATAGTATAGTTTTGAAATATGAGGATTTGAGTTTCGTAAATTATAATTACATTTTTTATCTTTTTATCTATTAAATTTGGACAATCTTTCAAAGTTTGAATTACGTTTCTAGAATATGATTCAATTCGTTTTTTTTTTAATTTTTAAATACGGACCAGATGTTATTAAATTAATAACAGAAGACATATATACATCTTGGTCTAATATTACTAATGCATTTCCTTTATCTTAATATCTTCCTGATTATTCACAAATTTGAATTTCATTCCCTTAAGTTATTATAACTGTAATTGCATGATCCATTTACGAATATTTTTTATTGTTTTCCTACGATACATTAGTTTTAAGGAATTTAATCCCTCTTTCAGTACTGTTGCAGCCAGTTCACTCATATATTTTCGATTGTACTTAGGGTGTCATCAACATATTATTTTAAGTGACTTATAGATACACAGCATGTATGTTTTCAACAACATGACATTTTAAATACGTGATATTATTATTGGGCCCTTCTTCATTGATGGCTCGTTGACAGGCCAAACAAATTTGTTGTTAAGGTTGTTGTATTAAGTACTTGACCTGTGTAAGCTGTTTGTGAGTTTTACCGTTAATAAGTAGATACAAGTAAGAGGTACAAGTAAATAGGTACAAAGTATTTGACAAGATGTCAAAAAATGAATGTTTTTTAGTAATTGTAGAAAACATATATAATTTTATGGTTTAGATATATTTCGCACCATTTTTTTAAATTGATATTGAATCTAGAAAAGTTTCAGTATTAGTTATGCTTTACATTCAGTTATAAATAAAGGGTTTTTTAGTCTGCAAATTGCGCCTGGATATTTTCTGCAAATTGTCTGAAAATTGTCTGATTGACATATTTCTTTTCACGTCTGTAAAATGTGTAATTTTATTGAAACTCGTCATATTCTATCGAAATTTCTAAAAGTTTAGGGCATTTACAGAATTTTCCGATTGCTTTTCACTATGTATCAGTTGTGTTTCACTATATCTCAAATGCTTTTCCCTCTTGTCAACTTAGCACCTTTTTTTGAAATTGATATTAAATCTAGAAAAGTTTCAGGATTAGTTATGCCTACATTCAGTTATAAATAAAGGTTTTTCGTGTCTGGAAATTTCGTCTGGATATTTTCTGGAAATTATCTAGAAATTGTCTAGGTAAATTTGTTCTGACATTTTTCGTTTCATATCTGTGAAATGTTGTGAGAATATGATGAAAAGGTTGTATGCAACATCATTAAAATTTTCTAGTATTTCACTAGAAAATTTCAGAACACACTTTAATTTCAGAACACATTTTTGAAATTTAATGTTCTCTCTCTGTTAATGTTCTCAATTTCTAAACCTGAATGTTTCGATTATCATTTTTTAAATTTTGATTATTAATTTGATATGAAAATATGATGGAAAGGTTTTATGCTACATCATTAACATATTCTAGTTTTTTAGTTTCTTTATTTTCATAACCACTTTCTGAAATTTACTACAATGTTCGCAGTTTCTAAACATTGTTCTAAATTTACTTTTGATATTTTCAATTAAATTCTGGACTATTTTGAAATGGCACATTCTAGAAATTAAATTTTCATATAATTTTTTTTGGCAACTTCTGAAATCTTTATGGAATTTGGTGCACTAATACCGAGTTTTCCGATCATTTTTCACCATGTATCAGTTGTGTTTCACTTTATCTCAAATGCTTTTCCCTCTTGTCAACACTTGTCAATATTGTTTCAAATGTATTCCCTATATGTCAATTTTTTTCACTATTTATCAAATGCTTTTCCCTCTAGTCGGGATGGATTAAATATAAGATCAGATAAAAGCATTTAAATGGATTAAATATAAGATAAAAGCATAAATAATGAAAATAATTTGACATATGGGGAATACATTTGATACAATATTGACATGTGTTGACAAGAGAGAAAAGCATTTGAGATACAGTGAAATACAACTGATACATGGTGAAAAGCACTCGGAAAACTCTGTATATTTATTTGTAAAATTTTATATTATAACTCAATTTTCTGCAATTTTCCCTTTGTGTGCTTTCTTCACTTCAGCACTTTCGTTCAGTTTTCAAGATTAACTGGTAGTTATGTTTCAGAAAATTTAGAATCAATGCTGAAACTAATATTTTTATTTGGTATTATTTTATAAAGTTATTGTTTGCAACTTCTGATGTCTTTATTAAATTGTCTTAGTAGTTTAAAATGTATGCAAACTGTTTTTTTCTTCCTATTAAACTTTCATTAAGTTTATAAAAAAAATATAAATAAAAATTTCAGGAAATAGGACAACCTTTTTAAACCCTCTAATAGTATAGAAATTTCGTTTCTTTTTTTTACATTGGTCGATGTAATAATCGCATTTTCTGAACTTGATGATATTTTTATTAATGGTTTACATGTTTAAATTTTTAAAATGTTTATAAATATTGTGTAATTTCATTGAATCTCATCATATTCTAGTAGTAGTAAGATTGCTGAAAGTTAATGATATTTATTTGTGATAAATAATCATTGATAATTATTTTTTAGGCAAATTCAAAAAAAATTGACTTTCTTCATATTGAGAACGCTTTTCTGAAATTTACTAAAATGTTCGCAGTTTCTAAACCATCTTCTAAATTTACTTTTGATATTTTGATTGAAATTCGGGACTTTTTTTTAAAGGTATTTTCATTAAATTACCATATAATATTTTAGAAATTTCCGAAATCTTTATGAAATTTCGTGAACTATATATTAATTATTTGAAATTTTTTATATTATAATTCAATTTTCTCCAAATTTAATACAATGTTTTCAGTTTCTAAACATTGTTCTATTCTTACTTTTAATATTTTTAATGAAATTCTGGACTATTTTAAATGGCACATTCTAGAAGTTAAATTTTCATATATTTTTTTGCAACTTCTGAAATCTTTATGAAATTTGATGCACTAATATATGTATTTATTTATAAAATATGACATTATAGCTAGATTTACTGCAATTTTTCCTTTGAGTGATTTAGAATCAATGCTTTGAAGTTTAAAATGTATACAAACTGATGTTTTGCTTTCTATTAAACTTTCATTACGTTATAAAATTTATCAATAAAAATTTCAGGAAATTGGGAAACCTTTTTATTATTACAGGGTTTAACAAAAAATCGGTCTAATTTCCTGAAATTTTTATTTATAAATTTTCTAACGTAATGAAAGTTTAATAGAAAGCAAAACATCTGTTTGTATACATTTTAAACTTCAAAGCATCAAGTTCAAGTTTCTTGTATAAGCTTGTATAAGCTTGTATAAGCTAATGATAGTTTCTTGTATAAGCATAAGCTCTTAAAACGACAAATCTTTCTTCATTTAACCGAATATTTATGTTTTATGGTTTCAGAGATTCCAATGCTTATAATGAAAAAAAAAAAACTCACCCCGAATATTAATTATTTGAATTTTTTTATATTATAATTCAATTATCTCATTGTTTGCTTTCTACAGTTTCAATAAACTTTCTTTAAGTTTTTCCAGATTTTCTGGTACATTTCAGAAAATTATGAAACAATATTGAAAATTTATTTGTAGGCTTTTTATTTGAAACTTTTGATGTTTTTGATTTTTCTTTTCAGTTTGCATACATTTTGTGTGATTTGTTTTGCTATTTATTCTTGTATTTAAGTTAAAAAAATTACTAAAAAAAACTTCAGAAAATTGGTCAGAAAAGTTTTCAAAAAAAATCTTTCAACCAGACTTTCAACATGCAAAATTTTATATTTTTTTGAATTTGAATCAATTTTATTATTCATTACAGTTATAGATTCTAGAATTAATATCATGAATAGATACATGTAAAAGTTGATCAGGCCCGCATAGAATTTGGAAAATTGCTATATGGCCCTTCTGCCAAAAAGTATGGAGACCGCTGATTTATAGGAACGTTTGGAATTAAAGCTGTTACATCAAAAGAAATAAATTTATATAAAGATAACTATCATTACAAAAATTAGAATTTTCAATAGCAAAAACATCAACCACATATCTTAGCCAAACTTTTAGAAATTTTGTATATTTTCTTTTTATATTATTTTCAAAATAATTTAAAAATAAATTTGCTATAAATGGAGAAAGAGGGTTTATGTTTATAAAATATATTGTTAAACTTAAAAATATTTTGTTCCATGCCATATTTCGTTCATATTTCGTTCCATATTTTGTTTCATTTTTTTCTTGATTTACTGAATTAAATTTTAAAAAGATTCTAAAATTTTCATTCAATTTATTAAATTATTTAACAAGCCATTTCGCATTTTTTTATGTTAAAGAATGAACATTAGAAACTATTGGCCTAAAACTATTGCCTTGTTTATGAATTTTTGATAAACAGTAAAGTTTTGAAATATGAGGATTTGAGTTTTGTAAATTACAATTAAGTTTTTTATCTATTATATTTGGACAATATTTCAAAGTTTGAATTACTTTTCTAGAATATGATTCAATTCTATTTTTAATTTTTTTTAAATAAGAACCAGGTGTTACTAAATTAAGAAAAAATAAAGTAGTTTAAGAATAGATTAGAAGAAAAGAAGTCGCTTTACAAGTTGCTTTCATCTTAATATCTTCCCGATTATTCACAAATTTGTATTTTGTTCACTTAAATTATTATAACTGTAATGAAAAGGTCCATTAGTATTGTTATTTTATTTTCAAAATAATTTAAAAATAAATTTGCTATAAATGGAGAAAGAGGGTTACCCATAGCTGTGGTAAAGGTCTGTTTATAAAATATATTGTTAAACTAAAACATGTTTTGTTCCATACATAATTTTGTTATTTTTAAGAATTCTTCAATTTTTTCCCGATTTACTGAATTAAATTGTAAAAAAGATTCTAAAAATTTTAATGTTTCATTTATTGGAACGTTTGTAAATAAAGTTATTACATCAAAAGAAATAACTTTGTCACCTGAATTAAATTCAATATCTTTCAGCTTAGAAATTAAATCAACGGAATTAAGAATGGACATATCATTTACAAATTTAAATTTGTTAAATTCTTTAACAAGCCATTTCGCAATTTTTTATGTTGAAGAATTAACATTAGAAACTGTTGGCCTAAAACTATTGCCTTGTTTATGAATTTTTGATAAACAGTAAAGTTTTGAAATATGAGGATTTGAGTTTTGTAAATTACAATTAAGTTTTTTATCTATTAAATTTGGACAATATTTCAAAGTTTGAATTACGTTTCTAGAATACGTTTCTAGAATATAATTCAATTAGTTTTTTTTTAAATTTTTTTTAATACGGACCAGATGTTATTAAATTAATAACAGAAGACATATATACATCTTGGTCTAATATTACTAATGCATTTCCTTTATCTTATTATCTTCCTGATTATTCACAAATTTGAATTTTGTTTCCTTAAGTTATTATAACTGTAATTACATGATCCATTTACGAATATTTTTTATTGTTTTCCTAATATAACAAAAATATAACAAATTTTTTTACAAAATTTGCGTTTTGAAATTTTCCAAAATATCACATACATTTTATAAATAATAAGAAATATATAAAATTATATGATTCATTAAACGCTGTTTAGCTGCACTCTTTGAATGCATTTTAGCTTATTTCTGCATAGGGTCTGCAGTGTTTTCCGTATCTCTGCAGCATATTTGGCCCTTTTGTGCACTCTTCCTTTCCATAACCACATTCGGCAGTCCTTCTTCCACTTTGGAGCAATGTCGCTCATCGAGTACCTTTTACCTCTGTAATCTAACATCTCGTGTTTCATCTGGTCAGAATAAGCTTCCCTTGTTATCCCTATTACTTGCTGGGAATTAGGGGTCTGCATTTCCGTCAGCATTCTCTTGTGGCCATTTAGATGACATTGAAACATGCTATTATTGCCGCACTTCTTTGCTTCATGCTCCGCTTTCGGTTCTTCAAGTGAAAATAATGTCAAGTTTGGAATTCCCATAACATAACGTAACATATTAAACCCAAAATTTGGCATCTGTACTCTTGGCAAGATTTCCTTTTGTATTAGGTTTTTATATATTATATTCTACCGCTTATAAAATAATTGTAAATTACATCAAATGTGGGGGTTTATTAAAAAAAATTAGATTTCAAGACTGATGACATGTGTCACTCTGGCACTGGTCATATGATGGTAAATTAAAATAAGAAGCAAAACGCTTGACCCTGTAACGCTCCGATATTATTGTATTATATTTATTTTATTATTCGTCGTTTTTATCGTCAAATTATTATATAATTTCTTGATTATTTTGGCTCGTGATTTATTATATAATGTTTTAATTATTTTAGGCTCGTGATTTATTATATAATGTTTTAATTATTTTTGGCTCGTGATTTACTATATAATAGTGTAGTAGTGTAGTACTAGAGGCTAGTGATTTGTGATCGTATTTAGTACTTACACGTCGTGACGTTTAATTTAACTACCGTAATTACTCTCAAGGTACTTTGCTATTGGTAATGTGTTAATTAACGTACACTAATAATGGATTAATACAAGAAAACACCAAATTAAGGATTTGTTTTGTTTATTTAATAATAGACACGCTGAAATTTTAAGACACAGGGAAATAAAACACAGGTTGACGATGATGTAAATTAATTTATATAATTGTAACATACAGGAAAATAAAACACAGGTTGACTATTATGACATGAATTGATTTATTTTATATATTTCGTTAACCTTATAATGAATGTGTAAATTCTTTTATTTATTTAGTTGATAGTTTGAAAATGGTTATTACTACGAAGTTTATTTACGAGAGTTTGTATACATGCACGTGCTTCTCTTAGACCATTTATTACCACGCTCTTTCACTCCATTCAACTACGGGAAAGTGATATGATAAAAAATAGAACTATTTAATGATGTTGAAATATCCCCAATAATTCATGAATGATTACTAAAGGTATCTCGCGATCTTCCCGAATTTCATGGTTGTGTCGGTGTCCACACAATAATGTAATTATTGGAGCCCCATTGTTTACGTTGATTGAGGTAAATTAGTAATTCTACTCACGACCACAGCAAGCACCAATGTCACAAGTAGTCATCACCGTCAGACATGTTACAATTTGTGTCAAATAACAGTTCTGATACCTCAATCGGAAATGTTTATGTAATGTTATAATATATTATTATTAGGAACATTGGAGGTTATTAATAACTTCTCTTGTGATTATACCATGCTTCATTCTCTCGTTTATCATTATCTCTGTTTATACGTGGTTTTAATAATTCCACTTATTTCTTGTTTACGATATTTAACCACAAATTGTCATTATGTCTTCAAATTATTGAGATTTAATCCAGCCTATTTTATCTGTTCGATTCTAAATTACTCTGCCCAATAATAGGTACGTTATGTGCTTGTTTTATGATATAAAATAAAGAAACCAGTATTTTTATACATTATGTTTTTAAATTATTTTGATTTAATCCAACTTATTTATTTATACAATTATAAATCACTCTGCCCAATAATATGCACGTTATGTGCTCATTTATGATTTAAAATGAAGAAGCCATCATTTTTATGAATTATTTTGATTTGAATATGATGATGTATGTCGGAGGGTAACACTGAATGCCTTGATTAGTTGTTATAGTTGTGGTGAATACAGCCACGTTAGTTTGCGATCGCGGGCGCGATGTATGATGAGTTTATATGTTTAAATGTTATGATGCTGACGACGATTTGATTCTTGTGGAGGAGGTGATTCCACAATAACAGGTGTGTGAACGAAGTGCGCGGGTGGGCGTCAATTACACCTGTTATTGCTTCCTCTGGTGATTCGTAAACACGAATAGCGTTCGAGCCGCCTTTGTTTACATAAAAGCACAAAAACTCCAGAATAACTAAAGACAAAATGGTATATTTCAAAATAGTTGTTGTGATAATTTCTTGTATGCTTCACTGAGCAATTTCCTATCCCCCATCATCGCGCGAATATGTTGCTTTAATCGATTGTGTCCGCCCGGTTTCTGGTTCAAAGTGGATATTTTTTAATTGCTTAATCTGATTAAATTTGCATAAAGCCGTTAAATTATTCCGGCAATGGGGCTGCGTGGGGTGCGGTGCTCGTTGTTTTCCTTTAGTTGCCGAACTACTCCCACCGTCCATTATTAATTGCTCGGCATAATTTTATTAAAACTCGAAGAGAGGTTTGCGTCACCGAAGGAACTGGAGCGCAACGAAAGGTTTATTAATGCCCCGAAAAACTGCCAATCCCTTGTTCGTTAATCCCTTGTTAATTTGATATTAAATCATTATCGTGACAACTTCAACTTCTTTTAGAGGTAATACGTGTGTTAGTAACAATAATATTAACAAAATAAAGACACATATTTATGGAATAAGTGCAATTTATTCACTTTAAAGACTTTGCATCAAGAATTAAACATCAACATGTATTTAATAACTTTCTTTATTGACTCAAAAAGAATTTGTTAGTTCTGGATAAACGACGTGCTTAACGTCAATGACTTCACACATTGCTCAATTCTACGTGCCCGCAAAACTGCCCAATGCATGTCACCACTTCATGAAATATGTCACTGTTTGTGCCTTCCAATGTCATTTTTCATCTATTACTTCAGGATTCACTAACTAGGTTTTGATATATACAAGTTTGTTAAATATATCCTGTAAATTGTTCGTATGACTGATATTAATCAATTTGCAATATGACTATTTATAACTCGTTTATACTCATTACACAAATAAACTAATAATTTGCCACAGTATTGCCCAGTTATTATGTAAATTATACCTTAATATTTTATTCAATGGAGAACATTATCGTTTTTAGATTTCAGCTTTAAATTTAGAATAAGATTTTTTAAACAAGAATTTTGGATAATTTTATTGATTTCATTTAATTAACCTTTAGTTTTATTTCTGTAATGTTTCTCATTTAAAGTTAATCTTCATTTGATTTAAATTCATGTTATCAATTACTCACAATTAAATAATGTTTTGCCACTTTAGAGATATTATTTAGGTTATATTTTAATAATTTATACTTATTCCCTGAAGAGAATTATCCTCTCTATACTTCATTTTAAATTTATAATGACAGTATTTTATTAAAGAGGAAATTCAAATGATATTACGCGTTTCGTTTTAATTGATATGTTTATGACTTCTGTTAGCTTGGGAAGGGAATTGTTAATCATGTCTGCTAAGGTAAACACAATTGGAGATAGTAGAATTCTCATGTCTGAACGAGAATGAAACCGGAAAGATTACTTTATTAACCTCCATGGCACCTCTTATAAAGCGTATACCAGAAATCAATAAAGCTCTCTAAGAACTGCATATACTGTTACGGCCACACTTTTAGCTTTGATGCCAACAATATATTGAGAAGGAACATGATTTTGGTAACGCAATTTATATATAATTTACGGGGTATTTGTTATTAGTATAGTGTTTTCACTTGAAATTAAAAATGTACCTGCAATGAGGGTGTATTATGGTCAAGGGTTCTCCATTGTATGGCGTGCTGCGAAGAGACGGGCGTCCAGGAACGTAACCAAATAATTTACTTTCGACGAAGATGTTACTTAATTGTTTTCTCTTCGATATATATACACAATTACATCGCTATGATGATAATATTAAAATGATTTATTAATTCAATTGAATTCAATAATCTTACAACTATCTACATCGTTTTTTATGAGTCGGCGGACGTAATTCGTTTTACAATTTGACATTTCGTTATAATTACCAGACTACAGACGCCAGTAGATAATTAAGAGCCGTCACCTAGGAAACGGTTTTAAAAGGATTATACATTCGCCCATGCAATTAAGGTTCATTGTACCTTAATTGCTAGGCGAATATGCAGTCCAAGTAGACAATCAGTTAAGGCTGCCTCAAATAGTCTTTTTCTCAAATAGTCTACATCTGTCTTTCAGTCGGTGTTAACCTTTACATTTCAACAGTACTCATTTTACATACGTGTGCATATTATCATTTATAAACTTGTGAAAAGGTAGAGTTTATTAAGATGGAAGCGCCGTTAAGTGAAACTGCAACAATTATTTCATCAATTTATAATGACACTCAGCTCAACGATATATTTCAATTATGTGAGGAAGGAAGCCATTCCTAAAGTTGTGTTGAAGAATCCCTTCGACAGTCTAAAGAGGGAAGCTATTCTTAAATTGATTTTGATAAATTTCAAGAGAACCAGCATCACATGGATACATCAACTATCGAAAATGAAAATCAGGGATTAATAAAGCATGCTTTTCTTATAACTGATACTAAAAGGATAGTCGTAAATATTCATAACACCCTTATAAGCGAGAATCATGCATCTCCACTGCAAAGATTTTCCATTCTGACAGGAATATCATATTCAACGGTTTGGAGAATAATTACGAAAGGACCACTAGAAAGGAAAAGAAGAATAAGTTAAAAAATTACCGAAATAGACGATGCCATCGTCAAGAGGATTAAAAATATAATTTACAATTCTTATAAATCAGGTAACGTTCCCATGGTCCAATTTATTTTGGAAACTCTTGGAAATGATTTTCCATATAAGGAAACCACTTTGTATAAATACCTACTTAGTCAGGGTTTTAAGTATAAAACTTTAGACAAACGAATTGACATCATGGAATCGCCGAGATTGCAAAAAGAGCGATTAGAATATTTATCTAAAATAAACGAATACAGAAATGGAGGGAGATCGATAATTTATTTGGATGAAACATGGTTCTATACTCACGACTTCGTTTCCAAGGGATAAGTCGATAATACAAATAAGTGTCACCTTAGAGCACCGGGCAATAGAGGAAAAAGAATTGTTATTCTTCATGCAGAAGGAGACGCAGGTTTTGTGTCAAAAAGTTTGCTCTTATCAGCCAAAAATATTGCATCAAGCTCGTTAGACTATCATCAGGATATGAACCCTGAATTTTTTGAAAATTGGTTTCGCAATCAATTATTGCCCAAAATACCCAATAACTCAATAATCGTAATGGTTAATGCAACTTACCACTCAAAGCAAATGAATAAAATCCCAACCGCCGCTTCCAAGAAAGGCGACATTGCGGATTTTTGCATTCAAAATGGTATTGTTATTCCCCTAAGTGCAAAGAAAAAAACATTATTAGAACTTATCAAAAAAACAAAATTTCAAAAAAACGTATGTGGTTGATAAGATGGCAGAAAAATTTGGTCACCAAGTGTTGCGCCTTCCACCTTATTACTGTATCTTCAATCCAATTGAGCTGATATGGTCAACTTAAAAAGAAATTTGCGGAAAAATAATGCACATCCCAAAATGAGTGAAGAAACAATTCAATTTGTTCAGCGAGAATGCAACAACATTTCAAGTACCATTTGGAAAAACTGCATCGATCATGTGATTAAAATTAGAAACGATTATAGGACGCTTAGTGTACCAAATCTAATTTTTAATGTTCAAAGTGAAAGTGATAGCGATGAATCAAGTTGTGCGGAATAATATTTACTTGTTACATTACGATTCATGAAAAAATTAACTGATGTTAACGTCGTTAATTTTTTAACGCAATGAGCAAGTTATTTGTTTCGCGAATCATAGTATATAAATTTTCTATGAAATTATAAATACATTTGCAAAACACAATTAATTATATGTACACTTAAAAATACAATGAAGAGTACAATTTAATGATAATGAATCACTAATGTTAATTTTCTACGGGGCACTGAATCTATATTTTCTGATGCCGGCTCTGGACTCTGTTCTCTTCCCATTACCCGTCATAAAATTCCGTTCGCACAATGGAGCGCAATAAACACCCTTCGTAGGTAGATTTTCAATTTCAAGTAAAACCACTATACATTTTGAATGGATTCTTTAATCGTGACTACTAAGGTAGACACAATTGGTAACGGTAACATTCTCCCGTCTGAAGGAGAATGAAACTGGAAAGATTACCTTATCAACCTTTACGGCACCGCTTATAAAGCGTATACCAGAAATTGATAAAGCTCTCTAAGAACTGCATATACGGTTACGGCCACGCTTTTAGCTTTGATGCCAACAATATATTGAGAACGAACATGATTTAGGTAACGCAAATTATAAATAATTTACGGGGTATTTGTTTTTGGGAACTTTCAGAGGAATGCACTGATTATTACCACTCAATTTTGAAATAATTAATATTATTTTGAAAACGGTAACTTTACAACAAATCAGATAATACTCTTTATAATGATATTCACGTATACTATTGACGAAAATAATAACGTCCTGTCGCCTCGCGAATCTGGAACCAACTAAACTTTACGTATGCAAAACGATGCTATTTATATTAAAATGTCGCCCAGTCTGTGATTTTGTGTGATTCCCCTTAACGTTAAATCTCATTCCGGTGAACCCTTTCAACGTTAACGTTGAAGGCATCCAGCTGATCGATTACACGAATTTGACCAGAAGACTACAACAGACCAAACCGTTCGTGTTAGTTTAATATTGTGTTAGTGCAAAAGCAGAGCATAGTGCTAGTGTACACGCTAATATTAGTGTAATTAAGTGAATAGAATCTAAGGGATACTAATGAGTAGGCCCTTAGCTATAAGCCTTCGTTGCATTGGGAGAGGCCAAACTATTCCCTTGCACTTCTAAACACTTCTAAGTCAGCAAATCCTTCTTCTTTCTATTCCAAGTTGTACTCACGTGCGATAATTATTATAATGTTCATAATCCTCGGAGATGGCTTTTCGTGGTCTGTTCTTACTTGCATTGTGCGGGTGCTGAGGTCAGCGTGCTTTTGAGCTAGCTGTCCAAAGTAGAGGTCAGTCGAGAGATCAGAGAGTTTCCTTGGGGTTGATATAACGTGCGATGCGGAATGATAATTCTTCAGGTCGGATTCGTGAGCAATCATCGCAGGCACGTAGCTTTCCAGCTCGTTGGAGCGTCCTTAGGATAAAGTTTAAGTGGAATTTGCATATAAATTAACCTGCAGTTTTAGAGGAGTTTTCAACGTGGTTTTAAGACGTCAACGTGTGGCTATGCATTTTTGTTCCTAGCGAAGCTCTTGATGAGCATCTAGATTTTAGAGATTGTTGTGTGATGTAGACCCAACCCCATATTTCGAAGCAATTGTTAGTATACATTTATTATTTCATTTCATTTGCAAACAAGAGTTTCACTTGCAAGTTCTGCAGACTTCCAAATCCTTGAAAAGTGCATTACACTTAGAGATGCTGAACACTGTAATAGGCCCAAATATACGTCCAGTATAATACGCATTTAAGCAATAAAATGACTCATATTTTAAAAATCATGAATACAACAAAATTATTAAATCAATTCATTTACAAATAATCCCAGGGTGAAATGTGATAAATAGCCATCGCAAGTCGCGCCAGAGCGTCGCCAAATATCTCAAGAGCCGAGGCCTGCATATGCACGGTTTTGGAAGATTCCATGTCGTGGTGTCACATAAACAATTTGGGTATCAGCGCCCCTTATAAACGAGCAAGCGCCAGGCACGTAAAAATCACCTCGAATGGCAACACTTTAAGTTAAGTGTAAAACTCTGCGCTAAAAACGCATTAATACCACACGCACACTCAAGATTAATAATCACCATGATAACTATGGGATGGGGGTGAATATTTAGCAGTAGATATGTGAGGGGAGTGGAGATTTGAAGCTGAAAAAAACTATTTAAGCATAAGCCACACACGAGAGAGGAGTGAGTAAGAAAGTTGCGTCGGCCACGGGCAACCCACACGACATTCGCGTTTTGAGTATATAAATTCACGTCGGGTTATAATTAAATTAACGATTGCATATAACGTTGTAAAAAAACGCAAAGTAGAGTAAAAACTTGAATAAATCGAAAAACGTACAATTCTAGGTACAGAGTAATTTAATGTTTTTATTATTAACGATAATATAAAGTTGATAAACCAGTCTCATTATAAATTCACGGGAGTACTTATTCCTTTCAATCAACCCTAAGTTACCTATAAATACCAAACATCGATTACCTATTCCTGTTGGTAAACAAAGGCGGCTCGAACGCTATTCGTGTTTACGAATCACTAGAGGTAGCAATAACAGGTGTAATTGACGCCCACCCGCGCACTTCGTTCACACACCTGTTATTGTGGAGTCACCTCATAGACTAGAATCAAATCGTCGTCAGCATCATAACATTTAAACATATAAACTCATCATACATCGCGCCCGCGATCGCAAACTAACGTGGCTGTATTCATCATAACTATAACAACTAATCAAGGCATTCAGTGTTACCCTCCGACATACATCATTATATTCAAATCAAAATAATTCACATAAATGATGGCTTTTTCATTTTAAATCATAAATGAGCACATAACGTGCATATTATTGGGCAGAGTGATTTATAATAGTATAAATAAGTTGGATTAAATCATAATAATTTAAAAACATAATATATAAAAATACTGGTTTCTTTATTTCAAATCATAAAACAAGCACATAATGTACCTATTATTGGGCAGAGTAATTTAGAATCGTACAGATAAAATAGGCTGGATTAAATCTCAATAATTTGAAGACATAATGACAATTTATGGTTAAATATCGTAAACAAGAAATAAGTGGAATTATTAAAACCCCGTATAAACAGAGAATGATAAACGAGAGAATGAAGCTTGGTATAATCACAAGAGAAGTTATTAATAACCTCCAATGTTCCTAATAATAATATATTATAACATAACATAAACATTTCCGATTGAGGTAGCAGAACTGTTATTTGACACAACTTGTAACATGTCTGACGGTGATGACTACTTGTGACATTGGTGCTTGCTGTGGTCGTGGGTAGAATTACTAATTTACCTCAATCAACGTAAACAATTGGGCTCCAATAATTACATTATTGTGTGGACACCGACACAACCATGAAATTCGGGAAGATCGCGAGATACCTTTAGTAATCATTCATGAATTATTGGGGATATTTCAACATCTTTAAATAGTTCTATTTTTGATCATATCACTTTCCCGTAGTTAAATGGAGTGAAAGAGCATGGTAATAAATGGTATAAGAGAAGCACGTGCATGTATAACAAACTCTCGTAAATAAACTTCGTAGTAATAACCAATTTCAAATTATCAATTGAATAAATAAGAGAATTTACAAATTCATTAAAAGGTCAACGAAAACTAGAAAATAAATCAATTCATGTCATAATCGTCAACCTGTGTTTTATTTTCCTGTATCTTACAATTATATAAATTAATTTACATCATCATCAACCTGTGTTTTATTTCCCTGTGTCTTATAATTTCAGCGTGTCTATTATTAAATAAACAAAACAAATCCTTAAATTGGTGCTTTCTTGTATTAATCCATTATTAGTGTACGTTAATTAACACATTACCAATAGCAAAGTACCTTGAGAGTAATCACGGTAGTTAAATTAAACGTCACGACGTGTAAGTACTAAATACGATCACAAATCACGAGCCAAAAATAATTAAAACATTATATAATAAATCACGAGCCAAAAATAACTAAAACATTATATAATAAGTCACGAACCAAACTAATCAAGAAATTATATAATAATTTCACGATAAAAACGACGAATAATAAAATAAATATAATAAAATAATATCGGAGCGTTACAACACTGTCTCTTTACTATCGTGTAAACTTGCTATTGGACAGTGCAAATGTACAGTTTATAATTGGCTAGCCAAAGTCACGCCATTTGTATAGGTTCTTTTTAATCTCTGAACATAGGCTATGTTCAGTTTTAAAACGACAGTATCAATTGCATTGCTAAAACGGAATTGTTATGCAACCAAAATTACATGCGTGTGCAACTTGATCATTTGAAATATCAAAACAGTTGACAGAAAATAATACCAAGTAAATAACTTTTAAACAAATTAATTATTAATTATTAATTTGTAAATAAAAAAAATATATATATCAAGGTGAACACATGCATATTTTAAATTTAATTAATGTTTTTGTTTTAAATTAAGACATTAATTTAAAAAAAATACAACATCTTTGGGTGGATTATAACTATTTAAGTTTTTTTCTTATTTTCTTTTTTAGGTTAGGTTGAGCGCATCGTCATCTATGGGCGTTAGCGCTAAAAGTATTTTTAAATTTCATTTTATTCCTTCATTTTAAAGCAAATGAAGGACAAACATATTGAAGCATCTTAAACTACGATTATGCCATTCTTTTACGCTTTCTTAAATTGAATTATTATTATTATTTATTAATTTCTATAAAAGTTAATATTTATATGTGAAGCAATTTATTATGTAGAACTGACTATAATTATTAATTACTTTCAGAGATTAGTTGAAGTAATTGAAAAGCCCGCCCGAAATTGCCCCAAAAATTTCGCACTTTTGACCACCATTGTGTAATTTGTGTATTGTTTTTGACCCGTTCCAGATGAGGGCCATATGAACTCAAATATGCGCTCTAACGGCACAAAATCCAACACAGAATTGAACAGGACTTAATCCCCTCGGTACATATTGTAAAACGTAGTAGTGAACTTTATATATCTAAATATTTATATATGTATATTCGAGTAGAGATATCCCTAGACCCTATATCCAAAATATCCTAAATATCCTAAGTATCAGCAACAAATTGTTATTAAATATTCTATGGTTGAATATTATCTGCAAAGGACAACTGGAGGCCGGTTTCGGCCTTATTCAACAATAGGTGGCGTTTGTATGCTCCCTTTAAACTTACATTACTACTTACTTACTTACTTATACCAAATAATTGTTTATTTAATTTTTTTCAAAAATTCAGCCACATTTAATTTTATTTAATCAAAAATGTATGCTCAAATGTTAGTTTTTTTTTCAATAATTTCGTAATTGTAAATAATTTAATTAAATGTGGTGTATAAGTTGAATTGGATTGTGAAATTGATTTTGTTGCAAGGAATAAGAAATTTATAGAGTTAGTTTCAAAATTTCATTTAAAATAAATATGATTTCTGAAATTCAGCCACATTTTTTTTAATTAACCAAAAATGTGTGTTCAAATATTTTTTTTTTTTCAATAATTTCATAATTGTAAATAATTTAATCGATTGTGGTGTATTAGTTGAATTGAATTGTGAAACTGATTTTGTTGCAAGGAATAAGATGTTTATAAAGTTAGTTTCAAATTTAGGACCAATCGCTTATCAAGATAATAATTTCTGTTAGAAGCAATCATTGTTTTAAAAACATCGGTCAAAACTTGCTACAGAAGTAAAGTTTAAGGAATCTTAGAAAAGTTGTTCATAATATTTATAATTTCCAAAATTGAATTTATAAATTGGTTCCCCATCTTATTTTGATATTACTAATCATTATCATCATCATCATCAAAATATTCAGGGTCCCTTCTCGGTCTAGAAATATTCATTCATCTTCAAGGCAAGTTTTAAGTGATAATCAGTACTATGGTAACAGTGTGATCTTCGATTCATATTTCAGATGAGCTTATTTTAAAAGCTAGATTATTATATCTCATCTTCTAGTCAAGAAAATAGTTGCAGCAATTCACTAAATTTGCCCAAAAAGTAAATTTTCTTTGCAAAGTTTAAAAAATCTTCATTCTTCCATCTTCAAAACAAATCTTAAGTGTAAGTAATAACAATGCAACACTGTGATGTTTAACTTCTTTTAAGGCAATCTTACAGAGTAACAGAGTGATCTTTGATTCATATTTAAGATGATCTTACTTTAAAAGCCAGATTATTATATCTCATATTGTAGTCAAGAAAATAATTGCAGCAATTCACAAAATATGCCCAAAAAGGAAATTTTCTTTGCAAAGTTTTAAAAATCTTTATTCATTCATCTTCAAAACAAATCTTACCTGTCATCAGTATCATTCTAACATCATGATCTTCGATTTCCATTTAAGACAACCTTGTCTTGAAACCCAGAACACTTTAAGCCATCTTATAGTCAACAACAGATTTATTGTCGTCTACTAAACTTGCCCAAAAAGTTCATTTACTTTTATTAATTTCTAAGAATCTAAATACATTTATTTACATTGATTCAGATTCATTCATCTTCAAGAGAAGTCTTAAGTAATAATCAGTACCATGGAAAAAGCGTGATCTTCGATTCCTATTTAGGACAACCTTATCTTAAAACCTAAAATAGTATATCTCATCTTGTAGTCAAGAAAATATTTGCAGCAATTCACCAATTTTGCCCAAAAAGTGAATTTTCTTTGGAAAGTTTTAAATATCGAAATGCAAACATATATCTTCATTCATTCATCTTCAAAACAAATCTTTAGTGGTCATCAGTATCATTGCAACATTGTGATCATCGATTTCTATTTAAGGCAATCTTATCTTGAAACCCAGAACACTTTAAGTCATCTTATAGCCAAGAGCATATTTACTGTCGTTTACTGAACTTGCCCAAATAGTTAATTTATTTTGATCAATTTCTAAGAATTCAAAAGCTTAATTTATCTGCATTCATTCATCTGCAAGACAAGTCTTAATTGATAATCAGTACCCTGGCAATAGCGCGATCTTCCATTTCTATTTAAGACAACCTTATCTTAAAATCTAGAATATTGTATCTCATCTTGTAGTCTAGAAAATATTTGCAGCAATTCACTAATATTGCCCAAAATGTTAATTTTCTTTGCAAAGTTTAAAAAATCTAAATACAAACATATATCTCTCATTCATTCATCTTCAGAACAAATCTTAAGTAGTAATCAGTATCATTGCAACAGAGTGATCTGCGATTTCTATTTAAGACAATCTTGCCTTGAAACGCAGAATACTTTAAATTATCTTATGTTAAGAACATATTTACTGCAGTATACTAAGCTTGCCAAAATAATTCATTCACTTTGATCAATTTCCAAATATTCAGATAAATTCATTCATTCAATCATTCATTTATCTTCAACATACGTCTTAAGTATAAATTAGTTTCTTTGCAACAGCGGGATCTTTGATTCCTATTTAAGACAATCTTATCTGAAGACCCTGTATATGTAAAGATATCTTCTAATCAATTATAACCTGCCAAAGAATACAAATATATTAGATATTATGTGTGAGAACTTTTTCAGTCCCGATTGCATATGTGCCGATCTATTAATGTTAGAGATAATTTATCTGCGGGATAAATATGCCCGCAAAGAGGTTAAAAAACACCTAATAGTTATCTGAAATCTGAGATCAACAACGTGCGGCCCATGGGCCGCATCCAAGCCTCGAGAAGATTCAATCCGACCCACGGGTCATACATTGATGACCTCTGCTGTTGATCCACAAAGAGAAAACAAAGATACTAAAACTAAATTTCAAAATTTACATGTTTAAAATTTGCAAAACTAAAATTACAATTATTTTTTAAGAAAAAATCAAAATGTTCCATTTTAAGTATTTTCATAGCATTTTTTTTTATATATGTATAATCGATCTTTATTGGGCTATCGACCCCATATGGGGTCTTTCCGCCTCATTTTTCTTTTATTTTGATAAATATTCGAATTTGTACATATTTCTAGAATTTGAAGATTTTTTAATTTAGACACTAAAGAAATGCAATGAAATAATCTTAAACATTTTCTAGATTTCATTGTCCTATAAAATAAAAGTAAAAATGTTCCATCTTGTACCTTTTCATAGCATAATTGTTTTGTTTTTTTTAGAAAATATGCTTCATTTTGCATATTTTTATAGCAGTTGAAGTATTTTTTTATTTTCAGAAACTAGAAAGCTCCCGAAGTTTTACTTTCCTAATGAAAATATCTACAACAGAACCTAATTTTCTATAAAGTAAAGATATTAATTACTAGGGTATACCCTTTACTACATATCCTTAGAACCTACACATCCTACACATCCTTAGAATTAAAAAATTATATATTTTTCTCGAAAATTAACTTTTATAACCAGTCACACTCTAGTAATTCATACCTTTGTTTTATAGTAAATTAGGTTCTATTGTAGATAAGTAAGCCCTTTTTTGAAATTTTGATTCAGAAGTCCAAATTTTAGTTAATATACCCTGTATATCTTTAGGATGATTTTTTTCTTCTTTTTTTTCCAAAATTAACTTATAACCAATTACACTTTAGTAATTCATACCTTTGTTTTATAGTAAATTAGGTTATGTTGTAGATTGGTAAGCCAATTTTTCTGTTAAATTTTGATTCAGAATTCAAAATTTTGGTTGATACACCCTATATATCTTTAAAATGAGATTTTTTCCCCAAAATTATCTTATAACCAGTCATACTCTAGTAATTAATATCTTTACTTCATAGTAATTTAGGTTCTATTGTAGATAATTAAACCAATTTTTTTTTTTACTTTTGATTCATAAGTCCAAATTTTAGTTGAGACACACTGTATATCTTTAGAATAAGAAAATTATATTTTAGTATCCAAAATTAAATTACAACCAATCATACTCTAGTAATTCATATCTTTACTTAATAGTAAATTAGGTTCTGTTGTAGATAGATAATCCCATTTAAAAAAAAAATGATTCAGACATCCAAATTTTAGTTGAAATACCCGGTATATCTTTAGAATGAGAAAATTATATTTTTTCAAAAATTAACTTATAACGAGTCACACTCTAGTAATTAATATCCTTTCTCTATAGTAAATTACGTTCTGCCCATTTTTTTTTAATTTTGTTTAAGAAGTCCAAATTTTTGTTGAGGCGCCCTGTATATCTTTATAATGAGAAAATTATATTTTTTGTTCAAAATTAACTTATAACCAGTCACAATCTAGTAATTAATATATTTACTTTATAGTAAATTAGATTCTATTGTAGATTGGTAATCCCATTTTTTTTAAATTTGTTTCTGAAGTCCAAATTTTATTTGATACACCCTGTATATCTTTAGAATGAAAAAAAATGTACATTTTTTCCAAAATTAACTTATAGCCAGTCAGACTCTAGTAATTCATATATTTTCGTGATAGTAAAATAGATTCTGTTGTAGATAGGTAAGACCTTTTTTTTTAATTTTAATGCAGGAGTCCAAACTTTAGTTGAGACACACTGTATATCTTTAGGATTAGAGAATTATATTTTTGTATCCAAAATTAACTTATAACCAGACATACCCTAGTAATTAATATCTTTACTTTATAGTAAATTAGTTTCTGTTATAGATAGGTTAGCCCATTGTTTTAAATTAGATTCAGAAGTCCAAATTTTATTTGATACATCCTGTATATGTTTAGAATGAGAAGGTAAACCCATTTATTTTTAAATTCGTAATTATTTTTAAAAATGAGGTAAACCCATTTATTTTTTAAATTTTGATTCAGTAGTCCAAATTTTAGTTGCGACACCCTGTATATCTTTAAAATGAGGAAATTATATGTTTTTTTTCCAAAATTAACATATAACCTTATAATAATTAGGTTCTCTTGTAGATATTTAGATTAGGAAAGTAAAACTTTCTAAATTTTATAAATAAAAAAGACTTCAACTGGTACAAAAATATGCAAAGTGATACATTTTTTCTAACAAACAAAACAACAATGCTATGAAAATGTACAAGATGGAACATTTTTAGTTTTTTTTATATAAAACCAATAAATCTAGAAAATGTTTTTTTTTTAGAAAATTTAGAAAATTACCTCTTGACATTTTTTTAGTGTCTCAATAAAAGAAATCTTAAAATGATAGAAAAATGTACAAAAGCGTATATTTCTCTAAATAAAGAAAAGTGCTATGAAAATACCTAAAAATTTGTTTTTAAAGAACAGCTAAAACAAGATTTAGATTGCTTATTTACTCATTTGCTTCAGAATTTTTCGAAATGCAGTTCATAAAAAAATTATTAAAATAATTTTGTTATAATTCTTTGTTAAAAGGGTTTTTATTAAAAAAAAATAATATACATATCTATTTTTGAGGTTTGCAACAAACGACTTGCAATATTCGTGTGTATCATATACAGCTAAAAGACTTCAACTGATATAGATATATGCAAAATGAAACATTTTTTCTAACAAACAAAACAATAATGCTATAAAAATGTACAAGATGGAACATGTTAAGTTTTTTTTATATAAAACCATTAAATCTAGAAAATGTTTTTTTTTTAGAAAATTTAGTAAATTGCCTCTTGACATTTCTTTAGTGTCTCAATAAAAAAAAATCTTAAAATGATAGAAAAATGTACAGAATCGTATATTTATCTATATAAAGAAAAGTGCTATGAAAATACCTAAAAATTTTTAAAGAACAGCTAAAACAAGAATAAGATTGCTTATTTACTTATTTGCTTCAGAATTTTACAAAATGCAGTTCATAAAAAAATTATCGAAATAATTTTGTTATAATTCTTTGTTAAAAGGGCACATTTATTAAAAAAAATAACATACATATCTATTTTTGAGGTTTGCAACAGACGACTTGAAACATTCGTGTGTATCATATACAGCTCAAGCTTGATAAAAAAAAATCTTTAAATTCTGTATCCAAATAATGTTCCTTTCCATATCAAGAACCGCTTGAAGCTGCTATAAATGCTATTATAGTTGCTACTATAATATATACCATAGGTACTACTATTATTGCTACTAAAGTTTGCTAGTATAACTGCTACTATAGTTGATACTATAGTTGTTGCTATGATTGCTACTATAGTTGATACTATAGTTGTTACTCTGGTTGCTACTATAATTGTTATTATAGTTGCTACTAAACTATATGCCATAGTTACTACTATATTTGTTACTATGGTTGCTACTATAATTGCTCTTATAGTTGCTACCATAGTTGCTACTATTATTGATACATAACTTTGATAGTATAATTGCTACTATAGTTAATACTATAGTTGTTACTATGGTTGCTACTATAGTTTTTACTATGGTTGCTACTATAATTGCTATTATAGTTGCACCATAGTTACTACTATTATTGATACTACAGTTTGCTAGTATAATTGCTACTATAGTTGCTGCTATAATTACTCTTATAGTTGCTACTCTTGTTGCTACTTTAGTAGCTAGGTCATTCCATGTCAAGTGTCCAGTTTTCAAAGCTCCAGCTCGACCATCTCTAATTTTGATGAAAATTAATATGGATGTATATGTATATTTGAAAGGAACTTCTGTGAAGTTTTAGCTCCAGATATCAAATATATCTGGAGCTAAAACTTTGCAGAAGTTCCTTTCAAACATACATACACATCCTTATTTTTTCAAAATTGAAGGCGGTCGAGCGGGTACCACTGGTCCATTTGATGGAATGACCCGGTCGTTATTAGTATCCTGTTTGTAGTCGAGGCAAAGTGGTATACAATTTTTGCAGAACATGATCTCATGGCTAGTTGACCCAATCGTTCCAAATGCATGAGAACCATCTCCGCCCAACTCTACCTACGTAATTTTGTGTTTAGATGAAAACTTAGTGATCAATTTCCTTTTGTTTTTTGATTGCTGGTGTTTTTTGGCATGCCGATTTCCTCCGGTTCTGGAAGATGGCTGGGACCCCTTTTGCTCTTGCGTGCTATCGCTGTGTGTGCGTGTGCGTGTGTGTGTATGTGCACGTGCTCTCTACCTACTCTAAGATCCGTTTAGTTAATGTCCGCGACGTTTCCGACCTTCCTGACCCTGATGATGACCCGATGTTTTAGGTGCGCTGTCGGTGAGCATGGCGTCCGCCCTCAACCCCAACGGCGTCAAGGTGGAGCAGGCGAACGCGACGCCGACCACTCCGGAGCTGCTCAACACCCAGGTCAGCCTGGACCAGGGTACGGGTCAGTGCTTCACGACCCTGAGGCCCGTGAAGCTCTAACGAAGCTGAAGAAGTCCGAAGACGCCGCCTCGCCCAGGAAGAGCAACGACGCCGTTACTCACGCTCTCTGAGCAAACGAAACAGACGGTAAATAGATGAGTAGTTGTCTCTTCTCATGATTTATTTTTTATGTAAGTGGTAGGAACTGGGACGGGAAATGTGCGCACTTTGAAGGCATTCTCTTCATGGGAATTTTGGTGCCCAAAAATTTTGGCACTCAAACGTACTGAAGTAATTACGGGTAAAAAGAGCAAGAAGTTGCTCTATAAGGTGATGGCAATTATTTGCAACGAATGTAAGCTACATGTAACTCGGATGGTGATAATTGTCCAGCATATCACTTGAAGCTACACACACATAAGTACTTGGTACCACATCACGTGGTAAAGCTTGAATTTCATAGGAAGTTGAGTTTCAAGATCAACTATTTTGTATCATCAAACATATATCTTCCTTATACTCAACAAAATTCTCCATCTTAAAATGAAAGACCAAAAATCTGTAGATTTTTGATGATTTTTGATCAGAGAAATCTTGATGATGCTTGAGTTTTATAGGAAGTAATATTATCTCAAGATAAACAATTTTGTATCATCAAACCCAAATCTTCCTAATACCCAACAAAAAATTTAATCTTTAAATGGAAGACCAAAAATCTTTAGATTTTTGATGGGTCTTGATCAGAGAAATCTTGATGCTTGCATTTTATAGGAAGTAATATTATCAAAATTGTTGATCTTGAGATCAACAATTTTGTATCATCAAACCCAAATCTTCCTTATACCCGACAACATTCTTAATCTTTAAATGGAAGACCAAAAATCTTTAGATTTTTGATGATTCTTGATCAAAGAAATCTTGATGATGCTTGAATTTTATAGGAAGTAAAATTATCTCAAGATCAACAATTTTGTATCATCAAACCCAAATCTTCCTAAGACCCAACAACAAAATTGATCTTTAAATGGAAGACCAAAAATCTTTAGACTTTTGATGATTATTGATCAGAGAAATCTTGACGATGCTTGAATTTTATAGGAAGTAATATTATCTCAAGATCAACAAGTTTGTATCATCAAACCCAAATCTTCCTTATATCCAACAAAGTTCTTCATCTTTAAATGGAAGACCAAAAATCTTTAGAATTTTGATGATTCGTGATCCAGAGAAATCATGATGATTAAAGTTCTGTTTTAATAGTACAAGAATCAACGAAGGAAAGTTTATACTATATTTTTCTGATAAGTGAGTTGAAAGCTGAAATAACATTAAATATAAGTTACTCTTTTAAAGTTAAATACTTGAACTTCAAAATTATAGCTGAGACCAGATTAACTTAGGCATTATTCATCGTAGTTACGTTATAGTCTCGCTCGAAATGATTAAGGCTATCTTTTAACCATCAAGACAAGGTTTAGGCTGATCTTTTTGACCTAATCGTGAGGGCTTAACTATGTTTTGGATCGTTTCGAATTTTCCGCCAACAATTTTGGGCGTCCATGTCGCACTTTTATTTACTCATTTGAATAATTGTGTATGACTACTCTGTCAAAATTACGATCTCTGCTAACCAAATCCTCAAATTTTTGGCGGAAACCTGAATCGAGGTCAAACATTCGTGATCGCACTATACCTTTGCAACTTCAACTTGGCACTAATCACTTTCAAAGTGGCATTAATCATTACCAATTTGGCATCAATCACAGTCAAGTTGGCATTAATCATTACCAATTTGGCAAGTACTCTGTCAATAATATGATCTCTGCTAACCAAATCCTCAAATTTTTAGCGGAAAAGCTGAATCGACCCCAAAGATTCTTGATCGCACTATACTTTTTCAACTACAATTTGGCACTAATCACATTCAAGTTGGCATTAATCATTACCAATTTGGCATCAATTGCAGTCAAGTTGGCATCAATCATTACTAATTTGACACTAATCACAGTCAAGTTGGCATTAATCATTACCAATTTGGCATTAATCAAAACCATGTTGGCATTAAAGAAATTAATGTTGTCATTGTTTAATGCCAGTTTAATGCCATAGTTTTTTTATATTCATGTTTAGGCCCATCTCAAATCTTCCTTACACTCAACAAAACTCGTCTTCTTTAATGGAAGACCAAAAATCTTTAAATTTTTGATGATTCTTGATCGGAGAAATCTTGATGATGCTTGAATTTTATAGGAAGTAATATTATCTCAAGATCAACAATTTTGTATCTTCAAACCCAAATCTTCCTTGTACCCAACAAAAATTTTCATCTTTAAATGGAAGACCAAAAATCTTTAGATTTTTGATGATTCGTGATCAGAGAAATCTTGATGATTAAAGTTTTGTTTAAATAGTACAAGAGTCAACGAAGGAAAGTATATGACTACCCTGTCAATAATATGATGTCTGCTAACCAAATGCTCAAATTTTTGGCGGAAGAACTCAATCGACCTCAAACATTATTGATAGAACAACACCTTTTCAACTTCATCTTGGCACTAATAACATTCAAGTTGGCATTAATCATAACCAATTTGGCATTAATCACAGTCAAGTTGGCATTAATCATTACCAATTTGGCATTAATCACAGTCAAGTTGGCATTAATCATTACCAATTTGGAATTAATCAAAACCATGTTGGCATTAAACAAATTCACGTTGTCATTGTTTAATGCCAGTTTAATGCCTTAGTTTTTTCATATTCATGTTTAGGCCCATCTCAAATCTTCCTTACACTCAACAAAACTCTTCTTCTTTAATGGAAGACAAAAAATCTTTAGATTTTAGATGATTTTTGATCAGAGAAATCTTGATGATGCTTGAATTTCATAGGAAGTAATATTATCTCAAGATCAACAATTTTGAATCATCAAACCCAAATCTTCCTTATACCCTACCAAATTCTTAATCTTTAAATGGAAGACCAAAAAGGAAGACCAAATATCTTTAGATTTTTGATGATTCGTGATCAGAGAAGTCATGATGATTAAAGTTCTGTTTTAGTAGTACAAGAGTCAACGAAGGAAAGTATATGACTACTCTGTCAATTATATGATCTCTGCTTACCAAATCCTCAATTTTTTAGCGGAAAACAGAATCGAGCCGAAACATTCTTGATCGCACTAGACCTTTGCAACTTCAACTTGGCACTAATCACATTCAAGTTGGCATTAATCATTATCAATTTGGCATTAATAACAGACAAGTTGGCTTTAATCATTACCAATTTGGCATTAATTACAGTGAAGTTAGCATTAATCAACACCTATTTGGCATTAATCAAAACCATGTTGGCATTGAACAAATTCATGTTGTTATTGTTTAATGCCAGTTTAATGCCATATTTTTTTATATTCATGTTTAGGCCCATCTCAAATCTTTCTTACACTCAACAAAACTCTTCTTCTGTAATGGAAGACCAAAAATCTTTAGATTTTTGATTATTCTTGATCAGAGAAATCTTGATGATGCGTGAATTTTATAGGAAGTAATATTATCTTAAGATCAACAATTTTGTATCATCAAACCCAAATCTTCTTTACACCCAACAAAAGTCTTCATCTTTGAATGGAAGACCAAATAGGAGTACCATAATTCTTTAGATTTTTGATGATTCGTGATCAGAGAAGTCATGATGATTAAAGTTCTGTTTTAATAGTACAAGAGTCAACGAAGGAAAGTATATGACTGCTCTGTCAATAATATGATCTCTGCTAACCAAATCCTCATTTTTTTGGCGGAAAACCTGAATCGACCCCAAACATTCTTGATGGCACTATTTGTTTTCAACTTTAACTTGGACCTCATTACATTCAAGTTGGCATTAATCATTTCCAATTTGGCATCAATCACAGTCAAGTTGGCATTAATCGTTACCAATTTGGCATTAATTACAGTGAAGTTGGCATTAATCAACACCAATTTGGCATTAATCAAAACCATGTTGGCATTAAACAAATTCATGTTGTCATTGTTCATGCCAGTTTAATGCCATATTTTTTTTATATTCATCTTTAGAGACCCATCTTTTTGACCCAATCATCAGAGGTAAACTATGTTTTGGGTCGTTCCAAATTTCCCGCTAACAATTTTGATCAAACATCAAACATTCTTGATCGCACTATACCTTCCCAACTTAATCTTGGCAGTGATCACATTTAAGTTGGCATTAATCATTACCAATTTGGCTTTCATCACAGTCAAGGTAGCATTAATCGTTACATATTTGGCATTAATCAAAACCATGATGGCATTAACCAAATTATTGTTGCCATTGTTTAATGCCAGTTTAATGCCATCGTTTTTTTTTAATATTCATGTTTAGGCGCATCTCTTTGGCCTAATCATCAGGGGTTAATTGTGTTTTGGGTCGTTTCAAAATTCCCATCAACAATTTTGGGCCTTCATGTTGCACATTTATTTACCCATTTGAATAGTCGTGTATGACTAATCTGTCAATAATATGATCTCTGCTTACCAAATCCTCAAAATTTTTCGCCAAAAATTTGAATCAACCCCAAACATTCTTGATCTCACTATATCTTCTGAACTTCAACTTGGCACTAATCACATTCAAGTTGGCATTAACCATGACCAATTTGGCATTAATCACGTCAAGTTGGCATTAATCATTACCAATTTGGTATTAATTACAGTGAAGTTGGCATTAATGAACGCCTATTTGGCATTAATCAAAACCATATTGGCATTAAACAAATTCATGTTGTCATTGTTTAATGCCAGTTTAATGCCATCATGTTTTTTTTATATTCATGTTTAGGCGCATCTCTTTGACCTAATCATCAGGGGTTAACTATGTTTTGGGTCGTTTCAAATTTCCCGCCAACAATTTTGGGCCTTCCTCCTCAAATTTTTGAATCTAAAAACTGAATCTACTCCAAACATTCTTGATCACACTATACCTTTTCAACTACAATTTGGCACTAATCATATTTAAGTTTGGCATTAATCATTGCCAATTTGGCATTATTGACAGTCAAGGAGGCGTTAATCATTACCAATTTGGCATTAATTACTATGACACTAAACTGGCATTAAATAATGACAACATAAATTTGTTTAATAGCAACATGATTTTGAATAATGACAAATTGGTGTTGATTAATGCCAACTTGAATGTAATTAGTGCCAAGTTGAAGTTGAAAAGGTATAATGCGATCAAGAATGTTTGAGGTCGATTTAGTTTTCGGCCAAAAATTTAAGGATTTTCTTAGCAGAGATCACATTATTGACAAAGTAGTCACACTTTCAAATTCGTGGTAATTTGGATTACCATGGATCCAAATTGGCAATGATTAATGCCAACTTGACTGTGATTGATGCCAAATTGGTCATGATTTATGCTAACTTGAATGTGACTAGTGCCAAGTTGAAGTTGACAAGGTAAAAATGTTGACATGATATAAATTTGTTGCCAAGCAACATTTTTTTACCCCATCGATACTATAAATGCTTATTATTCCAAGTTAATCTGGTCTCGACTATACTTACATTTATCAAGCAGGCTGTTCATCAACCATTCAGACTATTTCGTACAAACTTATATCAAATATAACTTTGATATCATTTTAAATTTGTTTTTGCATTGTTATCATATTTCAGCAATTTCAACTTATATTTCAACAAATGAGACTTAAAAGTCTCTACACACATTTTTAATGCAACGATTTAACGATTTAAGGATGATAAATGTACAAAATTGAGCCATTGCTCTATAAGCAGTGTTTTAACATATCAGTGGAAGTTTTAAAGTACACCCAAGAAAAGTTAGTATCAAGTGAGTTTAAAGCAAATAATTATAGAAGCTTCAAACCATAATTAAATACGATCCTTGCCAAGTATGAATAGAAGCTTCATAGCATAATAACTAAATATAACTATTCAACGAATTGTAGATTATCAATGCCGGAAGTTTATCTTTCGGTCTACTAGCCAGTGGTAGTTGACATATCATTTGAATTATCGAACTGAACTAATAAAATATTGGTAGCATATAATGAGAGTATATATTTCTTTAATTACAGTATAATTTACTATGTACGTTAGGTATATAGTACGAATAGTGGAGAAAAACATGTAGAACATAGGTTTCTGCTGCCTACATTTCTAGAACTTTTACTTCCTGTGTATGAAAACTAGAACGAATTTTTGACGACTATGTAGTAGAATTTATCTATAGGAGCAGCAATTTGCTAAAACAATAGATATGTAGTATGAAACGAAAATAAGTAAAGATTTTACTTGGCAGTGATGGCAGTGATGGCAGTGGCAGTGACTTGGCAGTGAGATTGACTGTTTAATATGCCAATGCAACATGTATTAAGTTACAATCTTCAGTACATTTATCATCCTTAAATTTAAAGGAATTAATTATGTTTCAATCAACGTAAAAATAACTTTTAGTAATAAAGTGGTAGCAAATAGCTAAGTGAAAATACTGGATCTTCAAATAAGGGTTTAAAATATGAAGAACCTGGTTTTGAAAAGTTATATTTCATGAACTTATTTTAATACCCTTAAATACTACAATGGTTAGTACAAACCCTTCTATCAATATTCTACCTATCTAACCTATCTATCAATATTCAAAGAAGTGTTGAAAATATGAAGTTAAAATATGAAAAACCTTGTCCTGAAGAGTTACATTTCAAAAACCTTGTTTTAACACCCTTAAATACTGCAACGGTTTGTACTTTCTATCGATATTCAAAGAAGGGTTTAAAATATGAAGTTAAAATATGAAGAACCTTGTCCTGAAAAGTTACATTTCAAAAACCTTGTTTTAACACCCTTAAATACTGCAACGGTTTGTACTTTCTATCGATATTCAAAGAAGGGTTAAAAATATGAAGTAAAAATATAAAGAACCTTGTCCTGAAAAGTTACATTTCAAAAACCTTGTTTTAATACCCTTAAATACTATAATGGTTTGTACTTTCTATCGATATTCAAAGAAGGGTTTAAAATATGAAGTTAAAATACGAAGAACCTTGTCCAGAAAAGTTACATTTCAAAAACCTTGTTTTAATACCCTTAAATACTACAATGGTTTGTACTTTCTATCGATATTTATAGAAGGGTTTAAAATATGAAGTTAAAATATGAAGAACCTTGTTCTGAAAAGTTACGTTCCAAAAACCTTGTTTTAATACTCTTAAATACTGCAATGGTTTGTACTTTCTATCGATTATTCGTTGTCAACACGATCAATTTATTCACCTGAAATATTAACAGTTGATTATTTTGGAAAATCTGGTGCTGAAATAGAAAGACGAGTTCAAATTCAAAGCCTGAAACTGAAATATTAGGAAAGGTTTATTTTTTAATATATGTGTATTATGTATAATTTCTCTTGTTTTGTTTCATATGTATATTTCATCAGTTTCTCGACACGTGTTTCAGCTTATTCAGCCATTTTCAAAGAATTATATGTGTTTACAATACAATGTATTTGATTGATGATACATTTGATTAATTTGATTAATTCAAATGAATCCTTGCAATAAAAATTTGAAAAAGATGCAAATGAAATATAAAAAAACCGTTCCGTTTGAAAAACCTGATGCTGAAATAGTATAAATAACAGTTGAAAAGGTTGTTACTGAAATATAAAGTACTGTTCAATTAAAAAAAAAAACGTTTGTGCTGAAATAATATAAAGAAGAGTTCAGTTTGAAAAATTTGATTTTTAAATACAAAGAAGAGCTCAATTTGAAAAACTTGATGCTAAAATAATATAAAGAAGAGTTCAATTTGACAAACATGCTATTGAAATATAAAGAAGAGCTCAATTTGAAAAACTTTATGCTGAAATAATATATAGGACAATTTAAGTTTGAAAAATCTTGTACTGAAATATAAAGACGAGTTCAATTTCAAAGCTTGAAACTGAAATATTAGGGAAGGTTTAATTTGAAAAATATGCAAATTAAATATAAACAAGGGTGCAGTTTGAAAAACCTGACGCTGAAATAATATAAAGGAGAGTTTAAATTATAAAACTTAATGCTGAAATCATATAAAGATAAGTTCAATTTGACAAATTTGATAATTTGACTTGCTATTGAAATATAATGAAGAGCCCAATTTAAAAAACTTAATGCTGAAATAATATATAAGACAATTTAAGTTTGAAAAAGCTGTTGCTCAAATATAAAGAACCGTTGAATGTAAAAAACCTGGCTCTGAAATAATATAAAGTTGAGTTCAATTTGAAAAACTTGTTATTGAAATATAAAGAAGAGGTCAATGAGAAAAACTAGCCAATGAAATATAAAGAAGAGCTCACTTTTAAATACTTGATGCTTAGATCATATAAAAAAGAGTTCAATTTGACAAACTTGCTATTGAAATATAAATAAGAGCTCAATTTGAAAAATGTTATGCTGAAATAATATATAGGACAATTTAAGTTGAAAAACCTGTTACTGAAATATAAAAAAAATTGTTAAATTTGAAAAACCTGGTGCTGAAATAATATAAAAAAGAGTTCAATTTGAAATAGTTGCTATCGACATATAAAAAAAACAGCTCAATTTAAAAAACTTGATGCTGAAATTATATAAAGAAGAGTTCAATTTGACAAACTTGCTATTGAAATATATAGAAGAGCCCAATTTGAAAAACTTGATGCTGAAATAATATATAGGACTGTTTAAGTTGAAAAACCTGTTACTGAAATATAAAAAAAATTGTTAAATTTGAAAAACCTGGTGCTGAAATAATATAAAAAAGAGTTCAATTTGAAATAGTTGCTATCGACATATAAAAAAAACAGCTCAATTTAAAAAACTTGATGCTGAAATTATATAAAGAAGAGTTCAATTTGACAAACTTGCTATTGAAATATATAGAAGAGCCCAATTTGAAAAACTTGATGCTGAAATAATATATAGGACTGTTTAAGTTGAAAAACCTATTACTGAAATATAAAAAAACAGTTAAATTTTAAAAACCTGGTACTGAAATAATATAAAGAAGAGTTCGATTTGAAAAACTTGCTATTAAAATATAAAGAGGAGTTCAATTTGAAAAACTTGCTATTGAAATATAAAGAAGACCCCAACTTGAAAAACTTGGTGCTGCAATAATATATAGGACAATTTAAGTTGAAAAAGCTGATGCTGAAATATAAAGAACTGTTGAATGTAAAAAACCTGGCGCTGAAATTATATAAATAAGAGTTCAATTTGAAAAACTTGTTATTGAAATATAAAGAAGAGCTCAATTTGAAAAACTTGCCATTGAAATATAAAGAAGAGCTCAATTTGTAAAACTTGATGCTGAAATAATATAAAGACAAGTTCAATTTGACAAAAAATGCTATTAAATTATAAAGAAGATCCCAATTTGAAAAACTTGATGCTGAAATAATATATCGGACAATTTAAGTTGAAAAACCTGTTACTGAAATATAAAAAACAGTTGAATTTAAAAAACCTGGTGCTGAAATAATATAAAGAAGAGCTCAATTTGAAAAACCTGCTATCAAAATATAAAAAAAGAGCTCAATATGAAAAACTTACTATTGAAATATAAAAAAGACCTCAATTTAAAAAACTTGATGCTGAAATCATATAAAGATGGGTACAACTTGGAAAACTTGTTATTGAAATATAAAATCGATGTCAGTTTTAAAAACTTGATGCTGAAATCATATAAAGAAGAGTTCAATTTTAAAAACTTGATGCTGAAATCATATAAAGAAGAGTTCAATTAGACAAACTTGCTATTGAAATATAAAGAAGAGCCCAATTTGAAAAACTTGATGCTGAAATAATATATAGGACAATTTAAGTTGAAAAACATGTTACTGAAATATAAAAAACTGTTGAATTTAATAAACCTGGCGCTGAAATAATAGAAAGAGTTTAATTTGAAAAACTTGCTATTGGAATAAAAGAAGAGCTCAATTTGAAAAACTTGATGCCGAAATAATATATAGGACAACTTAAGTGAAAAATCTGGTGGTGAAATATAAAGACGAGTTTGAATTTTAAAGTTCGAAACTGAAATATTTGGAAAGGGTTAATTTGAAAAATATGCAAATGAAATATAAAAAAGGGTTCAGTTTGAAAAATCTGACGCTGAAATAATATCAAGGAGCCTTTAAATTAAAAAGCTCTTGCTAAAATATAAGGGACAAATAAATTTAAAAAAAATCTGGTGCTGAAATAATATAGAGAGTTCAATTTGAAAAAAATGCTATTGAAATATAAAAAAGAGCTTAATTTCATTACTTGATGCTGAAATCATATAAAGAAGAGTTCAATTTGAAAGGCCTGCTATTGAAATATGAAGAAGAGCTCAATTTGAAAAACTTGCTATTGAAATATATAGGAGATCTCAATTTGAACAACATGATGCTAAAATATTATAAAGAACAGTTCAATTTGAAAAAAATGCTATTGAAACATAAAGAAGAGTTCAATTTGACAAAAATGCTATTGAAATATAAAGAAGAGCTCAATTTGAAAAACTTGATGCTGAAATAATATATATAGAACAATTTATGTTGAAAAAGGTGTTGTTGAATATAAAGAACTGTTAAATTAAAAAAAAACCTGGCGCTGAAATAATACAAAGACGAGTTCAATTTGAAAAACTTGCTATTGAAATACAAAGAGCTCAGTTTTAAAAACCTGATGCTGAAATAGTATAAAGTAGTATAATTTGAAAAACCTGTTGCTGAATTATAAACAACTGATAAATAAAAAAAAACCTGGTGCTTAAATAAAATAACGCTCAATTTGAAACACTTGTGCGAAAATACAAAAAAAGTGTTCAATTTTGAAAAACCTTCGGCTGAAAAGTAAAGAATCGTTCAATATGAAACACATCTTTACTTTTTTAACTTTGAGGCCGTTTTTCTTTAATTTTTTTCTTAAGTAACCTATTCAAAATGTTGTATGGTTGAAAACAGATTAAAGAACTCTACCGAAATAAAAAAATATAAGTTGTCATTTAAAAAAAAACATTAATGACGTCACAACTTTTAAAATTTTGATTTTTTTAATCTGAATCAAAAAACTATTTGCGCAGTAATTTATATCGCTTCATGTTTCATTCATTATACCAGTTGTATATTTTATATTATGTTTCTATTTTCGTACTTCCTAGTAAAGAACTTCTTATTCTCTATTATTCACTTGTATTATAATGTACTATTATACAGAGTAGGCAAAAAAAACATTACAAGCTTTCATACAGTCTTCTTTTATGTGAAATAACGTTGTAAAAAAACTTTTCAAAAATGCAATTAATCATTTTTGCAATCTACAAAGTATAAATATTTTGTTTTTTAAAGAAATATTTAATGCGTTAATTATTATTGATTAACTACAAATATGAAACATGAAATCTGCAAAATGTAAACGTTTGGTTTTTCAAAGAAATATTTGATGCGTTAAATTGATTAATTACAAATATGATACATGAAAATATGAATATTTCCAATTTGTACAGTTTTTTTTTACCCACCATGCATAATATTGCAGCAGGCTGTAATTGTGAAAATAAATTAAAACGCAGCAAGTGCAAACTTCATTTCGCCCAATTCGCCGTGAATTTCGAAATGAAACGTAACGAACTCGTATTTTCGATTTCATAAGGTCCGCACTGAAAACGCAATTAATTTGCGAATTTCCGAACTCAAATATCCCAAATGTCGGCGCACTTTTATCGACTACGTAACATGCAGGCTGCAGGCTAATGAAATCCTGCAATCCTTCCGTAGCCAATCGCTACGTCAACATCCTCCGATTTAACAGGAGTATTCCCATGCAGCCCCTATGCCAATAAACACCTTCCTCGAGCACCAGACAGGTGCATGCACCATTATTAACGACCGAAATCCGTTGTGCACCTCCCCTTATTAAACTTGTCACGATCCACACACAAACACACATACACACAAACATACACACAAACATAGACACAAACAAACACACAAACATACATACAAACATACACACACACACATACAAACACATAGCTCACACAGGCAGAAACGACATATACATATACATATACCGCGCGTTATTTTATCTCTGAACATAGGCTATGTTTAGTTTTAAGACGACAGTATCAATTGCATTGCTAAAGTGCAATTGTTATATAACCAAAATTACATGCGCCTTCAACTCGATCATTTGAAATGTCAAAACTGTTGAACATACAGAAAATGTATGTACGCATACACACACACACACACACACATACACATATACCGGGTGTTGAATTGAATTGAATTGAATTGAATTTAACATGTAAAATCACATTTATATATTTTCCTGCTTCCCCAATTATTTTAGAGAAAAAATACAAATAGTACAAATAGAAGTTGTGTTTATGATTTTTATGTATTGTATTTTTTTTATTATGTATTCTTAATAACAATCTAATGAAACATATAAAAAATAAATTAAAATACAAAATAAATTTTATACGAAACATTTAAAATGGCTCAATCTACTCAAATCTTCATTAATCAAGTATTTTCAATATTCTCGATTTTCGCTTAATTGGATTTGCAATTTTAACAGAGTACTAATATACTACTCTAAATAAGTATTCTGACGGCTGAATACACAAATTTTGATTAGTGAACTAGTAACAAGCATTAATTTATATTCTTATTTTGATGATTCATATTTTAGTGAGTGGTACAATGAGTATAGAAGTATACACTGCATATTACTCAATAAAATATGTTAACAGATCACCAGCATCACCTAAAATTGTAGCACTTCCAGAATATTCTGGAAAATGTTCTGTACTGTAGGTACTTTATGTGAATAGGGAGATTGATTTACAACACCATAGATATATTTAATTGATGAACATGAAATGTTTGAAAATCTAACTGCCGTTTAATGTAAATAAAGCTGCCCAATTCACTGATGCCGTTAAACTGGGCTAAAATATAAAGAACAGTTAAATTTGAAAAACCTGATGCTTAATTATACGTAGAGATATATTCTACTTGAAAAACTTTCTATTGAAATATAAATATGAGCTCAATTTGAAAAACCTTGAAAAGTTTGAGCTGATCCATAACCAGCATTAGATTTCATTTGGTGAGCCAGAACCAGTACTGGCTATCTCGTGAATTTAGAAAAGTTTAAGGTGAGTCAGAACTTGTCCTGCTTATCTACTACCAATACAAATTTGAAGTGAGCCAGAGCCTGTCCTACTTATCTACTACCAATCAAAGTTTGAAGTAAGCCAGAACCTGTCCTGCTTATCTACTACCAATCAAAGTTTATGGTGAGCCATAACCAGCATTAGATTTCATTTGGTGAGCCAGAACCAGCACTGGCTATCTCGTGGATTTAGAAAAGTTTGTAATTTTTTTATTGTGTATTCTTAATAACAATCTAATGAAATAAATTTAAAAAAATTAAAATGCAAAATAAATTTTATACGAAAAATTTAAAATGACTCAATCTACTCTAATCTTCATCAATCGACTATTTTCAATATCCTCGATTTTCGCTTTATTGGATTTGCAATTTTTACAGAGTACTAATATACTATTCTAAATCAGTATTCTGACGGCTGAATACACACATTTTGATTAGTGAACTAGTAACGAACATGAATTTATATTTTATTTTGATGATTCATATTTTAGTGAGTAGTAGAATGAGTACAGAAGTATACATTGCATATTACTCAATAAAATATGTTAACAGATCACCAGCGTCACCTAAAACTGCAGCACTTCCAGAATATTCTGGAAAATGTTGCACGTTGTAGGTACTGTCTGTGAATAGGTAGATTGATTTACAACACGACAGATATATTTAATTCATGTTTAGCCATGCTCACATAAATCTAGTACAAAAAATTTTGTTACAATAGCAATTTTATATAGCAGTGTCAAATTGTTTGTACTAGATTTATGTGAGCATGACTGTACATGAAATATTTGAAAATCCAACTGCCGTTTAATGTATATAAAACTTCCCAATTCACTGATGCCGTTATCTTATTATTTTATACATGAGAGATCTCGCCTTTAGCCCTATTTTACTTATGTTTATGCGTACAGTAATCGCAAAATCTAATGTCAGTATGGCGAGAAAGATGTTTCTTTTCCGGTAGGCTCCATCATTGTCGTACTCCGTACATTTGGTAAACGTATTTTTTTCAGAGAGAATTTGAAGTTTTAAAAATTTGCGAATTTTGACCTTAAACGATTCTCTGTATCTACCTAAGCGACCCTTTGCCATAGAATGTAAATTGATTCTCCCAGTAATATCTGTGTCCTATAAGCATGTCAGCTTAAAACCTATCTATATTACATTCAGATAGTTTAAAATTTATATGCAATGAACGTTCATGTAATTAAAAAAAAAGGCGCCAAGTTTGTGTCGTGTAAAAAGTCTGAAAAATATTAATTCGGAAATCGAAATCGAAATCGTAGGACATGTCGATTTTAGTTTTCAAAAATACACAGTTTCTTATGAATCTAATTTTTTTTGTCATACATATAGATTTGGCAGATACATGTTTAAACTCCATTATTATGATTGGGTAAATACCCAATCATTTTTTGTCATCATTTGTTTTTGAGTTATGACGTTATCAACTTTCTTTTAAATTGCAACCCTAATATTTTATTATTTTATTTAATAGATCCTTTTTTCCGGATACTTTATATATATATATATATATATATATATATATATATATATATATATATATATATATATATATATATATATATATATATATACAGGGTGTTAATACTAAGTTGTAACACCCGAAAATGGCAGTTAGAACTCATTAAAACAAACAACTTTTCTTAGTTAAAATTTTTGAATTTGAGTCCAAGTTCATAGTTATTGGCGTTCTTTTGTTTTTCAAAAACTCGTCATTACTCCCTTATTTTAAGGAATATTTAAAAAATACAAAAACGTTCAGCATGCGCTTTCGGTTCTCTAAAAATTTGTATTTACAATTATTTTCTATTTTATCAAATAACAAAATGGCTACCGATCAAAACTTTCTAAGCAAGATATTTTAAAAACCAATCGATCGATTTTTGAAAATAAAACATTTATAAAACCTTGAACTATCTTATAACATTTGTCTGTTTTGATAATTATGCATTTTCATACACAAATTATGCAAAATACGCACACAAATGATAAACGTGACAGAAACTTTTCAAGATGAAGCAGAAATTTCTGAAGAACAAGATCAAAAAGTATTTAAATTTGAACGTACAAACTAGAAAACACGTGCCTCAACTTGTTTAATGGTTTAACTGAAGGTTAGCCTACTTTGTTTTAAATGATTGTTGCAGTTTGTTAAAATTTATCTTGTAATTCAATTTGAATAATAACTTTTTTGGACAGATCGAAAAAAATGTTTCAGACAAATGTTATAATATAGTTTAAGGATTTCATAAATGTTTTATTTTCAAAAATCAATCGAGTGATTTTCAAAATATCTTGTTTCGAAATTTTTGTTCGGTCGCCATTTTGTTATTTGATAAAATAGAAAATAATTCTAAATACAAATGTTTTAGAGAACCGAAAGCGCATGTTGAGCGTTTTTGTATTTTTTTAAATATTACTTAAAATAAGGGAGTAATGACGATTTTTCGAAAAACAAAAGAACGCCAATAACTATGAACTTGGGCTCCAATTAAATTTTTTTAACTAAGTAAAGTTGTTTGTTTCAATGAGTTCTAAGTGCCATTTTCGGGTGTTACAACTTAGTATTAACACCCTGTATATATATAAATAATATTTATTAGCAAAAAAACGCTACATAATATACAAAATTTCAACAAAATAACAAAAGAAAACACACAAATAGCAACTACAGTTTTCATGTACACATTTTTGTATACCTTACATAAGATTTTTTTGTTTTATTCTAAGATTAAATATACTGTAAATACTCCCTTATTCAATATGGTTTATTGTCATGGTACAACAAAATGTGGGCTTTGATAGCCTCTTGCAATTTTTACCATTGCAGAACAAACATATGTTTACAAAATACGCATCGGCTAACAAATGACAGATCTAATCGGAAAACACAGATCCTTTTCACGGTACTGACATTAGATTTTGCGATTACTGTACCAGAAAGAGACAATTCAATTGTTCGCACATGCAAAAAAACAAGTGCTGTAGATAATTATATTGTTGGTACTTGCAATGAACAAGTACTGTAGAAAATTTTATTGTTCGCACTTGCATTAAACAAGTACTGTAGAAAATTATATTGTTCGTACTTGCACTGAACACGTACTGTAAAAAATTATATAGTTCGTACTTGCAACCAACAAGTACTGTATACATAGTACTTGCAACAAACAAGTACTCTGTACATAGAACATTTTATTGTTCGTACATGCAATAAACATTTACTGTAGAAAATTTTATTGTTCGTACATGCAATAAACATGTACTGTAGAAAATTTTATTGTTCGTACTTGCAACAAACAAGTACTGTAGCAAAATATATCGTGCGTACTTACATAGCATACAATAAGGCGCATTAATGAGAAATCAAACCCTAATCGTTTACAGTGCATCTCTTAGAGTAAGAAATAGCGTCGACAATACACAAATACATAAATAGCGCACCTGTAAGAAAAACCCTACTCACTCAAGCGATGCACTTTAACTAATACTAAAAAGAAGGAAAGGAAGATCGCGGTATAAGTGAGGGCGTATATGCACCGAACAAGTACTGTATACATAGTAGGTACTTGCAACAAACAAGCACTGTGTACATACTACTTGCAACAAACAAGTGCTCTGTACATAGAAAAATATATTGTTCGTACATGCAATAAACATGTACTGTAGAAAATGTCATTGTTCGTACTTGCAACCAACAAGTGCTGTAGAAAATTATATTGTGCGTACTTGCAACAAACAAGTACTGAGTACATAGTACTTGCAACAAACAAGTACTCTGCACATAGTTCTTTGTAACGCTCCGATATTATTTTAATATATTTATATTATTATTCGTCGTTTTTATCGTGAAATTATTATATAATTTCTTGATTATTTTGGCTCGTGATTTATTATATAATGTTTTAATTATTTTTGGCTCGTGATTTATTATATAATGTTTTAATTATTTTTGGCTCGTGATTTGTGATCGTATTTAGTACTTACACGTCGTGACGTTTAATTTAACTACCGTGATTACTCTCAAGGTACTTTGCTATTGGTAATGTGTTAATTAACGTACACTAATAATGGATTAATACAAGAAAGCACCAATTTAAGGATTTGTTTTGGTTATTTAATAATAGATACGCTGAAATTGTAAGACACAGGGAAATAAAATACAGGTTGACGATGATGTAAATTAATTTATATAATTATAACGTACAGGGTAATAAAACACAGGTTGACGATTATGACATGAATTGATTTATTTTCTAGATTTCGTTGACCTTTTAATGAATTTGTAAATTCTCTTATTTATTCAATTGATAATTTGAAAATGGTTATTACTACGAAGTTTATTTACGAGAGTTTGTTATACATGCACGTGCTTCTCTTAGACCATTTATTACCATGCTCTTTCACTCCATTTAACTATGGGAAAGTGATATGATCAAAAATAGAACTATTTAAAAATGTTGAAATATCCCCAATAATTCATGAATGATTACTAAAGGTATCTCGCGATCTTCCTGATATTCATGGTTGTGTTGGTGTCCACAAAATAATGTAATTATTGGAGCCCCAATGTTTATGTTGATTGAGGTAAATTAGTAATTCTACCCACGACCACAGCAAGCACCTATGTCACAAATAGTCATCACCGTCAGACATGTTACAAGTTGTGTCAATAACAGTTCTGCTACCTCAATCGGAAATGTTTATGTAATGTTATGATATATTATTATTAGGAACATTGGAGGTTATTAATAACTTCTCTTGTGATTATACCAAGCTTCATTCTCTCGTTTATCATTCTCTCTGTTTATACGGGGTTTTAATAATTCCACTTATTTCTTGTTTACGATATTTAACCATAAATTGTCATTATGTCTTCAAATTATTGAGATTTAATCCAGCCTATTTTATCTGTTCGATTCTAAATTACTCTGCCCAATAATAGGTACGTTATGTGCTTGTTTTATGAGTTGAAATAAAGAAACCAGTATTATTATACATTATGTTTTTAAATTATTATGATTTAATCAAACTTATTTATTTATACAATTATAAATCACTCTGTCCAATAATATGCACGTTATGTGCTCATTTATGATTTAAAATGAAGAAGCTATCATTTTTATGAATTATTTTGATTTGAATATGATGATGTATGTCGGAGGGAAACACTGAATGCCTTGATTAGTTGTTATAGTTATGGTAAATATAGCCACGTTAATTTGCGATCGTGGACGCGATGTATAATGAGTTTATATATTTAAATGTTATGATGGTGACAACGATTTGATTCTAGTGGAGGAGGTGATTCCACAATAACAGGTGTGTGAACGAAGTGCGCGGGTGGGCGTCAATTACACCTGTTATTGCTTCCTCTAGTGATTCGTAAACACGAATAGCGTTCGAGCCGCCTTTGTTTACTGATAGGAATAGGTAATCGGTATTTGGTATTTCTAGGTAACTTAGGGTTGATTGAAAGGAATAAGCACTCCCGTGAATTTATAATGAGATTGGTTTAACAACTTTATATTATCGTTAATAATAAAAAAAAAAATTACTCTGTACCTCGAATTGTACGTTTTTCGATTTATTCAAATTTTTATTCTACTTTGCGACGCAACTTTCTTACTCCTCTCGCTCGTGTGTGGCTTATGCTTAAATAGGTCTTTTCAGCTTCAAATCTCCACTCCCCTCACATATCTACTGCTAAATATTTGCCCCCATCTCTTAGTTATCATCGTGATTATTAATCTTGAGTGTGCGTGTTGTATTAATGCGTTTTTAGCGCAGAGTTTTACACTTAACTTAAAGAGTTGCCATTCGAGGTGATTTTTACGTGTCTGGCGCTTGCTCGTTTCTAAGGGGCGCTGATACCCAAATTGTTTATGTGACACCACGACATGGAATCTTCCAGAACCGTGCATATGCAGGCTTCGGCTCTTGAGATATTTGGCGACGCTCTGGCGCGAGTCGCGATGGCTATTTATCACATTTCAGCCTGGGATTATTTGTAAATGAATTAATTTAATAATTTGGTTGTATTCATGATTTTTAAAATATGAGTCACTTTATTGCGTAAATGCGTATTATACTGGGCGTATATTGGGCCTATTACAGTATTAAAACCTGTGAAGAGAAACCCTGTATTCAACGTGCATCTTTACAAGTGAGACGAGAAACATAGCTGTTGAGAAAAACCTTAACTGCGCGATGCACGGACAGCCACGACTACAATAAGGCGCATTAATGAGGAATAAAACCCTAATCGTATATAGTGCATATCTTAGAGTAAGAAATATCGCCGACAATACACAAATACATAAATAGCGCACCTGTAAGAAAAACCCTACTCACTCAAGCGATGCACTTTTACTAATACTAAAAAGTAGGAAAGGAAGATCACTGTATACATAGTAGGTACTTGCAACAAACAAGCACTGTAGACATAGTAGGTACTTACAACAAACAAGCACTGTATACATAGTAACTACTTGCAAAAAACAAGCACTGTATACATAGCAGGTACTTACAACAAGCAAGCACTCTATACATAGTAAGTACTTGCAACAAACAAGCACCCTAATTGTTTATAGTGCATCTCTTAGAGTAAGAAATAGCGCAGACAATACACAAATACATAAATAGCGCACCTGTAAGAAAAACCCTACTCACTCAAGCGGTGCACTTTTACTAATACTAAAAAGAAGGAAAGGAAAATCACTGTATACATAGTAGGTACTTGCAACAATAGGAGTTTGACGGTGGATGTAAATGTAATAAGGTAGATTTTTAGGTTCTAAACATTTTTTGTTCTGTGAAATAATGGGGGAGGCATGAAAATGCATACACGTGATATTACATGTTAAGTATAAACAATTCAATATCATATGCATATATCCTCACTTTGCACATACGCACACTTATAGGAGAGCGAGAGGAAGGACTTCCAAGGAGCAGCCCCAAGTTCCTCGCACTTGCCCCCAACCCCCTAACCCTCAGTTAAGGGATGAAAATTTGATGAGCCATGTCGCAATGCTGCACACATCCACCTCCAGCGAACGAGACATGACATTATACCCGCCACTGGGGCGAGAAATTTCAACTCGTGACTGCAAACTACCCAACAGTTCAGAAGTGGGATTAGAATAATTGATTGGTCGCACGTAAACATTGAGAGATTCACCGGCGGTTCTTGGCTTTCTTCTCTGCATATTTTATTAACGAGAATAAGAAAAAAGTTAATATTGCACATAATTAATACGTTTAGGCTCAAGAGAAATTAGGTGAGAATGCACTCAATTATTAAATACCTATTTTCTTCTCTTATCAGTCGAATTAATGAGACGAAAAACGTCAATCGTACATTTAATTTATAGTATTATATCCAGAGCAGAAGACATAAAACGTCAATCGTATATACATTACATTAATAGTGTTATATCCAAAGCAGAATAAAGCAAAGTTGCTTTTAAATATTGCATGTTACACTCTACAAAAAAAAATTGAACATGATTCTTTTTATTGATGACATTTGATGATATTAATGACATTGACATTTAATTCGTTTCATGAGATAGTCTCTTTACTACTTGTCAACTATTCTTTTCTTAAATAAGTTTTGGTATTGAATAAAAATAATTATTATAATGGATATAACCCAAATATATCCTATAATTAATATAACCCAAATGGACGAAACTCTAACAAAAGAGCTTTTTATGGCTTAAGTGAATAAAGTTGAATTTTAACCACGAAAAAATTCATTATATTATGTGATTAATGTGATTAATGAAGATTTGTACAAAGCTTATCACACCATTTCTTTTATAATAAATAGGTATGTAAAAAGACAGTACCTAGACAAACAAGTCAAAAATCCTTTTAAAAATACTATGATGATTACATTCCTGTTGAAATATGATTTTTGAGTTTATAAAATGTGCGTACAAGATGAAAATATGTACAAAGCTTATCACACCATTTCTTTCATAATAAATGGCATGTAAAAAGACAACACCTAGACAAACAAGTTTAAAAATTATTTTTTTGTAATACCTCTGTGTTATTGACATTTATCAGTACTGTCTGCTTGATCGATATGACAGGCGTAAAGGCCTTGGCTGTTATAATAACGGCCGTGGACGTTATTTAAATGACAACGCAAATTTATGAGCAATAAAGTCTTCATATTCTTTCTCATACCTGCTGCTGCTTTTTTGGGGAAGTAAATCGATTGTGGCAGCATTTGCTTCAGTTAGTACATCTTCGGGGATACCACAAAACGAAGAACTTTGCACATCTGACATTATTTTTCTAATTTCAGTTTGATTTGTTTGTTTGTATTTGAACCGTTGATGTTGCTATGGTATGAAATTGCGCCTGGATAACTAGTTTATTAATTTTGAAATTTAATATTGATAAATTGACCAGTTTTTGTAATTCAGGTATTACAAAAAGTATCGAACAACATACGGCCGATATGTAGCAAATAACAGGCGCGGGCTGAAGTTTGTAAACCGAGGCGAAGCGAAGCGGAGCGGAGCGCAGCCGAGGTTTATATTCAACTATGAATATAAACCTCGGTTAAAGGTGAATTATCGGCCTAATGGCGTTATATACTATAATGAAATGATTATAATCATTGAACTATTTTGAGAGACAAAAATTTTAAAACAATCACACAGTTGTCAAAATATAAATTAATTATTATGAATGCATATTTTCTTTGTTGTTCCTCTTCTTTGGTTGCAACTATTATTATAATAAAATTATGACTTTCTGTTAACATATCTTAGTGTTGCGTTACGAAGTTCTTATAACGAAAACTTAAAGCTTTGCAATTGAAAATACGCATGTCCTCTTCGTCGTTATTTTTCCAACTTTTCAACTATACACATAAAATTAAAGTTGTTTGTGATTGTTTTCAGAGAAGTTTCCTATGTGTACAAGGAAAAGAACTATAAAACTTTTAGTCGATGTAAATCAATTAAGTTTTGCGATAAGAGGAATGGAATTACAGATGTGCAGCATTTTTTGTTTGTCTACGGCTTTCACATGCAGATTTTTATTTTGTCCTCTTGAGGTATAGCACAAACGGATTGGACAATTCATATTCAAACTATTAAGAAAAGTTGTAAACATTTTTTTGGTTGCAATTCATCAATCAAAAGTACATTTTATATTTTTGCTTATTAGTTTTAAGAAATTCAAATTTTAGTTTATTATTTGGTTTTATTTATTTTATTTGATTTATTTCTTCATATATATATATAATCGAAAACCTACCTACCCTAAGGTGTTAGGTGATACATGTGTATATATATATATATATATATATATATATATATATATATATATATATATATATATAAATTATGACAATCCCCAATGTAATAGTTTTTTTACACAGCATACAAACTATTTGCGGCGAAAGCACCAGGCTATAAAGTGGTACTTTAAGCCTGCGAACGAAGGTAATAAAGTGACCATTTAAGACCGGTCGTCCATAAAAGATATTTATTATGTGCAAATTAAATGCAATAATTTATGTCCAACAACAAAGACATATTGATTGATCAATGCTATTTATATTTGATTATTTTATCATAGATATCTTGTATTTAAAAAGTAGAAACTTGAATATATTTTACATACATTTGAAGTACATTTTTATGTACATAGATAAAAAAAAAATCACCGACACTAATCTAAGGAGATTTGTATCACCTATTTTTAAAACTGAAGATAAGAATCAAACTAACATCGCAGAAACTATCAAATAAAAAAAGAAAGGCATGCAATATCCAATGATTAGAAAATTTAAAAAAACAGAAGAGTCGAAAAAAGCTGAAAAAAAAAATGATAAACACGTCATAGAGGAAAACAGTACAATTATGGGGATTCTATAAAACAGGCAATAAAAGAAACAGCCATAGAAACAATTTGATTAAAAACCAGAAACCATAAAAGCTGGATAACAAAGAAAACATGGGGTTAAATCGAAGACGGAAGGAAAATAAAACAGAAAATATTATCTAGTACAAATGTAGAACACAAATATAGACCTTATTTGCCAAATATAGAATATAGAATAAATTCCTACAAAATCAAACCATTTCAACCAATTTCATGGAAATGTTTTCATAATATTTGAAATTTTTTCAAAATATTTGGACAATTTTGGACAATTTAGAACACAAACATAGAACCCTATTTACCAAATATAGAATATAGAATAAATTCCTACAATATCAAAAAACATTTCACAATTTCATGGAAATGTTTTCATAATTGAAAAGTGTTAAAAAAATGTACAATTTTTGGCCAAGTTATGTTGCTTTTATTTGATTTAAAAAAATACATAACTGGCTAAAATTGTCTAATCTTTTTGAATTAAACATTAATTTTCTTGGTTTTTATGCACACTCAAATATAACATTACATTTTGGAAATTTCATAAGAAAAAACGAGACAACTGGAAAATGTTTAGAAAATAAAGCATTTAGAGAGAAAAATTTAAAAAAAGAAACAACTGGGATTCTGGGATTTGTTGAAACTACAAAAGCTGCATGACAAAAGAAACATGGGGTAATATAGAAGGAAAATTGAAGAGAGAATATTGTCTAGTACAAATGAAAAACACAAATATAGCTCTTATTTACCAAATATAAAATAGAGAATCAATTTCTTCAATACCAAAACATTTCAACTAATTTCATGGAAATGTTTTCATAATATTTGAATATTGTTCAAAATTTTTGGGCAATTTTTGGCCAAGTTATGTTGCTTCTATTTGAATTAAAAAATAACATAACTTAGGCTAAAATTGTGCAATCTAACTATCTAACTAACAATAAAATCTAACATTACATTTTGGAAAAAAGAACAGAGAAGAGTCGAAAAAAACTGAAAGAAAAATAACGACAAACACGTCATAGAGAAAAACATATAGCAATTATGGGGAAGCTACAAAAAAGCAATAAAAGAAACAGCCATAGAAACAATAGAATTAAAAACCAGGAACCACAAATGCTGGATAACAAAGGAAACATGGGGTAAAATAGAAGGCAGAAGAAAAATTAAACAGAAAATATTATCTAGTACAAATATAGAATACAAATATAGACCTTATTTATGAAATATAGAATATAGAATAAATTCCTACAATATCAAACCATTTCAACCAATTTCATGGAAATGTTTTCATAATATTTGAAAATTGTTCTACATTTTTGGACAATTTTGGACAACTTAGAACACAAATATAGACCTTATTTACCAAATATAGAATAAATTCCTACAATATCAAAACATTTCAACCAATTTCATCGAAATGTTTTCATAATATTTGAATTTTATTCAAAATTTTTAGGCAATGTTTGGCCAAATTATGTTGCTTTTATTTAAATTAAAAATTAATATAACTTTGTCTAAAATTGTCCAATCTTTTTAATTTAAACATTAATTTTCTTGGTTTTCATGCACACTCAAATCTAACATAAAATTTTGGAGAAAAAGACAGAGAAGAGTCGAAAAAGCTGAAAGAAAAATAAATGACAAACACGTCATGGAGAAAAACATATAACAATTATGGGGAAGCTATGGAATAATGAAAATGTTAAAAATCATATATTCAACATTTTACAAATTCTACAGAAGTTTTCTAATTTACGTTTAATATTTCATAATTACTATTGAAATATTAAAATCCATCATTCATTTTACTTTTACAGAGAAATTCATCAATTTAAAATAAAATTTTCATAAAGCTATTGAAATTTTGTAATTTAGAATGCAAATTTTGCAATATTCATTGAAATTTTGAGTTGCAATTGAAAATTTATTACCTAATAATTGTTTTCTATTTTCATTGAAATATTGTATTTATAATGAAAATGTTCAAATTTATAATCATTTTACAAATTCTACAGAAGTTTTCTAATTTACATTTAATATTTCATAATTTCTATTAAAATATTTAAATCCATCATCAAAATTTCGCAATATTCAATGTTATAACATTATGATTCATGGGATTGTCGAATAAATTTTGTAATTTGTAGCAAAAATAACGAAAATTTGATAGGTTCTAATGAATTTAAAAATATATATATATAGTAAAAAAATTTACACATTCCATTATATTTGTTGCAAATTTCTAGGAAATCTTTAATAACTTTGTAAGGAATATGATTTCTGAGGAAAGACATTATAATTTCTAACTAAAAACTAATGGGTTCAATTAATATTTGTAATTTATTAATATTTTGGCATAAGTATTAAAAAATTCTAATGAAAATTTTATAATTTCCATTTAAAATGCAACATTCATTATAATTTACAATCGACATGTTACAATTTCAATAGAAATATTGTGGCTTGATGAACTTGCAATTTAAAATCAAATTTCGTAAGTTGTAAAGAAAATTTGGATATAAAATTTATTATTTGCAACAAAACTTTCATAATTTCGATTTAAAGTTTTAATTCATAATAAAAATTTTGTATTTACCATTAATAGGTTTGAAAATTTCTACTAAAATATTCATAACTTAGTGTTTAAGTGCTACTCAAAATTTCAGCTTTCAGTTATACATTGAAATTTATAATTACAATTTTAGTATTTACAATAGGAACTTCATAATTTCCAAGTAAATTCTGTTATTTATCATGACAACTTTGTTTTTTTATTTGAGTTTTGTCAACATCCATTGTAATTTACAATCGAAATGTTACAATTTCAATAAGAATTGTGTGGTTTGACGAACTTGCAATTTATAATCAAATTGCTTAAATTGTAAAGAAAATTTGCATATAAAAATTATAATTTGCGACAAAACTTTCATAATTTCTGTATAACTTTTTAATTCATAATACAAATTTTGTATTTACAATTAAAAGGTTTGAAAATTTCTACTAAAATATTAACAACTTACTGTTTAAGTGCTATTCAAAATTTCAGGTTTCAATTAAACATTGATATTTATAATTACAATTTTGGTATTTACAATAAGAGCTTCATAGTTTCCTACTAAATTCTGTAATTTATCATGAAAACTTTGTTATTTCATTTGAGTATTGCATTGTAATTTACAATCGAAATGTTATAATTTCAATAAGAATTTTGTGGTTTGGCGAACTTGCAATTTGTAATAAAATTTCGTAATTTGTAAAGAAAATTTGCATATAAAATTTATAATTTGCGACGAAACTTTTATAATTTCTGTTTAAAGTTTTATTTCATAATACAAATTTTGTATTTACCATTAAAAGATTTGAAAATTTCTACTAAAATATTAATAACTTAGTGTTTAAGTGCTACTACTCAAAATTTCAGGTTTCAATTAAACATTAAAATTTATAATTACAATTTTGGTAATTATAATAAGAACTTTATAATTTCCAAGTAAATTCTGCAATTTATCAACTTGCAATATTCATTGCAGTTGAATGTTAGCAATATTTAATTATTTAGCAATACACAATATTATAGTATATTACAATTCACAATAATGTTCAATGTATATCTACTGAATTTAGGCATGTTATAGCGCAAGCTTGTGTGTGATATTGATCTTTAATCCCACTTCTGAAGTGGTATATGGGATGAATAAATATAAATAAATTCTGACTCACCCAGAATTGTAGAGGTAGTGGAAGAAGAAGAATAATCTATATTTATTCATCAGTAGATAGGCTAGGACAGTTCTGGGTCATTTTCCCATAAGGTTTACATGGGCGGTCTAATTCACTTTACTTCCGGTCAAGCTGGTCGTTAAATTCGTCCGCTTTATATAAACAGCCTAATATAAACAGGTTGATATAAACATGCTGATTTAAACAGGCTGATATATCTACCTGTTTAGATCAGCTTCTTTATATCAGCCTACTCCCACGCAGACGTTAGGCAGCCCAACCTACACATCACTGATAAGGGACTTAGACGAATTCGACCATCGGACATTTTCCTTATGGGAAAATGGCCCAGAACTGTCCTAGCCTATCTACTTTCATCCTATATAATATTTCAGAAGTGGGAACGATTCTGGAAAAATTCTGAGTCACCCAGAATTATAGAGCTAGTGGAAGAAGAAGCAGAATCTATATCTATTCATCCCATATAACACTTCAGAAGTGGGATTACGTATGAATATCACATACAAGCTTGCAATAAAAGGTTTTATACCTTGTACACAGTTCCTGGAGGGTAGAACTAACAAGATAGTGCCGGTTATATCGATTTTTTTTTATAGTTTATAACTTTCGTTTGTATTTATTTGACAAGGTGTCATAAAGCGGCGACTTTATCGATTATTTACTGCGTGTAACTTTGGTTTGTATCCGTGAACACCATAAAATCACTGCTCCCATGCATATTTATGATCATTAACCACCTCCCTTACTGTTGCCCTGATGTTTATGGTGTCTGGCATGTCTGTGTCTGTTCATTTGGCTTGTTAAAGGTGAATAATTCAGGCGCGAATCGTCGCTGCGTATTTTTTATGGCCTCCTGCACGGATAATTAAATTCCATTATGGTGGGCAATCTGGCCCGAAACAGGTGTTCTTAAAGTCGACGTAAATTTTCATTAGGCAGTTAAGAGTCGATGAAGGGAAATCGTAAAGGAGCCCACCTGACGTGCACATTCTTTTTTATGGGGGTTTTAAACGCCTCGCCATCGAAATATCGATAAGAAAAAGGTCTGGATGCTTTATAGGTTAAAATCATACCGGGAGTTATATTTATATTTAAAGGCGCTATAAAATATCTGAATGTAAAAACATAATGTAAAAACATCATGATATAAAATTGGATAATTGTCCAAAATTTCATAATTTCAGAGACATTCATCAAATCTAACCCAAACGTAACCTAAATGTCATGTAACCTAATCTAACCTAACAAAAAATTATGTATTTAAGGTATTTCATATTCAAAAAACCGTTTAGCCCACACCGAAAGGTAAAGGGCCTATTGATAATAATAATAATAATAATAATAATAATAATAATAATAATAATAATAATAATAATAATATTCAAGAAGAAATTTTAAGAACAAGAAGAATTTTATTTTTATTTCAGAGTTTGAATAATTTTGCATAATAATTAATTTGTAATATCTTGAATAAAAAAAATATATTTTTAACTATCGTAACATAACTGCAATATCAAAAATTATGTTGTTTTTTTTTGTTTGATTTAGGGAATCCACTGCTGTGATCACTGGGCCTGTCATAATTTCGTAAAATATGTTATGGAATACATATCGAAAGGAAATTGATCCATTTCAATATTACGCAGAGCGAGAATTGACCCCACGACTGGTGATTAGCAGTCGGAGACTTAACTCACTACGCCACGTGTGCATAAAATATTAATGTTGTTGTTGAAATTTATAAATATATAAATCAAACTTATCGTATTGCACAATAAACGTAAAATTATGGCACGAAATTATTGGTCTTACAGATTTTTGTATTCAAATTTTATGGTTACCCAAACAATGAGTGAGGTTTATAATAAATTACTAAAACATATTCATATACGTACTACTTTAACCCAGCCTGACCTTACCTAATCTCGTGTAATCTAATCTAACACAAACGTAACCTCAATGTTATGTAACGTAATCTAACCTAACATAACCAAAATTTATGTTGTTTGTTTATTTAACAATTATCATATTTCTGCAGCTTAGGTTAAAAACCATCACGTCTCTTGTAATCTAATCTAACACAAACGTAACCTCAATGTTATGTAACGTAATCTAACCTAACATAACCAAAAATTTTGTGGTTTGTTTGTTTAACAATGTCATATTTCTGCAGCTTAGGTTAAAAACCATCACGCCTCTTGTAATCTAATCTAGCCCAAACGTAACCTCAATGTTATGTAACGTAATCTAACCTAACATAACCAAAATTTATGTTGTTTGTTAATTTAACAATGTCATATTTCTGCAGATTAGGTTAAAAACCAACACCATGTAGCGTCTTAACTTGAACTCTATGGATTTTGCTGAATATACTGAAATTTTTAACAGCTCAAAATTAACTAACAGCTTGAAACGAAATTAGTTCAAACGTTCAGTTACTTGAACTTTTATTATTCATTTAGGTTTCCCATATTAAGATTTTTATCTTTTGTGTTTGCGGTAGAAACAATGACTTCCTTATTTATTGTTAATTTTTATTATTCGATATTTTTGAACTAAGTTTTGTATTTTGTTTATTGTTATGTATTAACAGTACATTATTCGAAAAGAAGTATTTTTTTTATTTAGGTATAAAATTATGTTCTAAATTTAATAACAATAAAATAATCAATAAATGAATCAAGATTTGATTATAAAGATATTGAGATATATAGAATTGATGATGCTATCATTGTCGTATCAACATTTGGTTGGTGATCTACAGATTTTTCCTACAGTGCTAATTGCAAGTTGCAGGTTTAATATACCTACAAGAAGTCAACATTTAGTTGGTGATCTACAGATTTTTCCTACAATGCTGATAGCAAGTTGCAGGTTTAATATACCTACAAGAAGTCAATGAACCTATTCATCCACACCTAACAGTACCAAAGCCAAAGTTAATTCAGCCACGGACTCTGGGACTAACACATCCGCCCGTCCGAGCAATCTTCTATCCTTGTCTACCGTGCCCCAACCTTGCGGGACCAAACAAGGACAGCAGACTGCTCGTTCTTACAGAAGCGTCATTCCCAGAGTCCGTGGCTGTACGTTTACATTTGGTAAGATTGCGTTTTGTTAACCTAACCTAACCTAACCTAATCTAACTTAACAGTACCAAAGCAAAAGGAGGTACAGCCACGGACTCTTGGAATGGCTCGTCCGTCCGTTCGAGAAGTCTTCTATCCTTGTCTACAGTGCCCATACCTTGCGGGACTAGACAAGGATAGCAGACTGCTTGTTCTTGCAGACGCGTTATTGTCAGAATCCGTGGCTGTACGTTTATATTTGGTAAGTTTGCGTTTTGTTAACTCAACCTAACCTAACCTGATCTAACCTAACAGTACCAAAGCAAAAGTAGGTACAGCCACGGACTCTGGAAATGACGCGTCCGTTGGTTCGAGAAGTCTTCTGTCCTTGTCTACTGTGCCCATACCTTGCAGTACCAGACAAGGACAGCAGATTGCTGGTTGTCACAGATGCATAATTCCCAGAGTTCGTGGCTGTAGATTGACATTTGGTAAGGTTTGGTTACCTTTTAAAGTGCTGCTTTAAATCGTACAAATTGCAGATTTTGGAGCTGCATTTGGTGTACCTAATGTTATAAATGGCAAATTTGGCAAAATATCCAGTATCCATTAGCATATTGTCCTTTAGTTTGACTCCTCTAAAATAGTCCAAGATTGGTCTAGTTTTGTAACCAATCTTGGACTATTTTAGAGGAGTCAAACTAAAGAGGGATATTACGTTTTACAATTGACAAAATGTATTAAGGGTTTTTATTATTTTAAGATGTTTCGTAACGTAAAAAAAAAATTAATAGTCATGAAAAATTCCTTGATATAAATTTTATTTTATGAAAAGATGAACAAGTTTTGGATATTATTTCTTCCTTCAAAAATTCATGGTACAAATTTTGTTGTATTAGATTGTATTGTTGACAATGTAACGTTCTTGTAGTACAATGTAACGTTGTTGTAGTACAATGTAACGTTCTTGTAGTATAATATAACGTTCTTGTAGTAGTCCATATACAAATAAACTAAACGAACAAACAAAACAAGATAAAAATAATAATTGAATACATATATGAGTAAAAATAATGACGGAGATTTTTAAAAATTCAATGTTTTTTTGACATCATTTTTGTTTTTAATGTTTTGACATAGTCTATTTTACTACTGTTAGTCTTGAAAAATTTATGTATGTGTTTTAATTGACAAAATGGATCAACTGCTTTTATTGTTTTGGAATATTTCGTAAGGAAAATAATAAATGCAAATAAACTAAAAAAAATCTTCGATGCCTACAATTTATTTGAAGAAAATTTCGGATTGTGTTTCTTCTTCGCAAGAAAAGTTTGCATTAAAAATATTTTTTGCCCACATTTGGAAGTTTTTAACATAAAGGTTTACTTAATGGAAAAATGTTACCATCTGCTAATGTAGAATATTAGGTCTAAATTTGATAGATTTTTTTTTTTTTAGTAGTGCATCATCTATTTTTTACAAGTGTTTTTTCCTCTGAAGATGGCATAACCCGCTGAAACTAGTCAGGATTTAAATCGCAACAAATCATACCAAATCTTAAGTAGGTACGTTCGCTCGTAGGTTGTATGGTTGCGTTTGATCTTCTTTGAAAATAAGAGGTTAACATTGAAGAGTTTGGAGCTGCATAAGGTATACTTAAAATATTAAATGGTAAATTACGTAATTTAGTCATTAGCTAACAAACTTAAAGTAACCTGTTTTAGACTATTTTAGATGGGTTCTTAAAATCGTACCTAACCTTATCAAACCTAAAGTAGGTTCAACGAGATATGATTAGGTTAGGTACCTCACCTAACCAAACCTAAAGTAGGTTCGTCGTTATATGATTAAGTTACGTTTGGTTAACTTACTACTATAAAGGGTACAGATTGCAGATTTTGAAGTTTCATTTGTTATACCTAATATGACGAATAACCTAAGATATTTGTTAGTAAACTTATAAATGGAAATTTACGTAAGATAAGCATGAGCTAATGCACTTAATGTAATCTAATTTGGACTATTTCAGATCGATCCTTAAAATCACAAGTAACCTTGCCAAATCTAAGGTAGGTTCGTTCAGATTTTGCAAGGTTTCGTTTGGTTTACTATAAAAGGTTCAAATTATAGAGTTTGAAGCTACATTTATTATTTCAAATGTGGCGAATACTTTGAGATATTCGTTAAATACGTTCGTTACATGAGAAAAGACGAGACAACTTGAAAAAGTTCAGAAAAAACAAGCATTTAGAGAGAAAAAAATAAAAAATAGAAAAAAACTGGGATTCAAACCGTTGCAAAAATGTTGAAGAGGATTTTGATGCCCATCTATCGTTGATGAGTAAGAATCATCTGCAGACTCTTAAAGAGCTTTGAAAATTTGGAAAATTGGGCGAATGGCAAATTTTGACAAAAATGGTAAACTACGTAAGATATCCATTAGCTAATGCACTTAACGAAACCTATTTTAGACTATTTTAGAGGGATCCTTAAAATCACAAGTAACCTTGCCAAACCTAAAGTAGGTTCGTTCAGATTTGGGAAAGGTTTCGTTTTCTTTATTACGAAAATGCCATAAAAGGTTCAAATTGTAGATTTTGAAGCTAGTAAGGTTTCTGCTTTTGTAAGGTTTCGATTGGTTTACTATTGAAATGCTGTGAAAGGTTCAAATTGTAGATTTTTAAGCTACATTTCATATACCTAATATGGCGAATAACTTTAGATATTCGTAAAACCAAAAACTTAGGATTTTGATTTTTGGAATTTTTTGCCAAGTTATGTAGTTGTGTTACTTTTATTTGAATTAAAAAATAACATAACTTTGGCTAAAATTGTTCAATCTTTTTGAATTAAACATAAATTTACTTGGTTTTTCATGCGCATTTCATGCATACTGAAATCTAACATTACATTTTGGAAATTACATCAGAAAAGACGAGCCAACTTGAAAAAGTTCGGAAAAACAAGCATTTAGAGAGAAAAATTAAAAAAATAGAAAAAAATGGGATTCAAACCTTTGCAACAATTTTGAAGAGGATTTTGATGCCCATATATATTTTTTTTTCACTTATATCTATCGTTGATGTGTAAGAATCATCTGCAGACCCTTAAAGAGCTTTGAAAATTTGGAAAATTTGGCGAATGGCAAATTTTGTCCCTAGGGAAAATCGATGCTTTTGGGAAAAACAAATTTAACTTACTTTTTTAACTTTAACTTTAACTTTTACAGTTTACACATTGCAGATTTTTGACCTGCATTTTTATACCTGATATTAAAATTGGGAAATTACGTAAGATATTCATTAGTTATTGCCCATAACGTAATATATTTTGGACTATTTTAAAGGGGTCCTTAAAATCAAAACTAACCTTGCCAACCTAAAGTAAGTTCGTTCAGATTTTGTAAGGTTTCGTTTAGTTTACTATGAAAATGCCGTAAATGGTTCAAATTGTAGATTTTGAAGCTATATTTGTTATACCTAATATGACGAATAACCTAAGATATTCCTTGGTCAAAAAACTTAACGTAACCTGTTTTATGCAAGTTATTTATTAGGTAAAAACCTTAACATAACCTGTTTTACACTAATTTAGAAGGGTTCTTAAAATAATACCTGACCTTACTAAACCTAAAGTAGATTCATTGAAATATGATTAGGTTCGATACCTGACCTTACCAAACCTAAATTAGGTTAGTCGAGATATGGTTAAGATAAGTTTGGTTAACTTGCTACTATTAAAGGTACACATTGTAGATTTTGGAGCTTCATTTGTTATACCTGATATTATAAATCGAAAATTACGTAAGGTATTCATTAGCTAACGCACATAACATGATCAATTTTAGACTATTTTAAAGGTATCCTTATAATCACAACTAACATTGTCAAACCTAAAGTAGGTTCGTTCAGCTTTTTGTAAGGTTTCGTTTGGTTTACTATAAAAATTCCATAAAAGGTTCAAATTGTAGATTTTGAAGCTAAATTTGTTATACCTAATATGGAATAACTGAAGATATTCATTGGTCAAAAACCTTAATGTAACCTGTTTAATGTAAGTTATTCATTGGGTAAAAAACTTAACGTAACCTGTTTTTGACTAATTTAGAAGGGTTCTTAAAATCATACCTGACCTTACCAAGCCTAAAGTAGGTTCATTGAGATACGATTAGGTTAGATACCTGACCTTACCAAACCTACAGTAAGGTCGTCGAGGTATGGTTTGGTTACGTTTGGTTAACTTGCTACTATTAAAGGTACACATTGCAGATTTTGGAGCTTCATTTGTTATACCTGATATTATTAATGGAAAATTACGTAAGGTATTCATTAGCTAACGCACCTAACATAATCTAATTTGGACTATTTTAGAGGTATCCTTAAAATCACAACTAACCTTGCCAAACCTAAAGTAGGTTCGTTCAGATTTTGTAAGGTTTCAATTGGTTTACTATAAAAATGCCATAAAATGTTCAAATTGTAGATTTTGAAGCTACATTTGTTATACCTAATATGGCGAATGACTTAAGGTATTCGTTAGTAAAAAGACTTAACGTTAAATGTTTTACGTACGTTAGTCATTAGCTAAAACACTTAACGTAACCTGTTTTAGACTATCTTAGATGGGTTCTTAAAATCATACCTGACCTTACCAAACCTAAAGTAGGTTCATTGAGATATTGAGATTAGGTTAGATACCTGATCTTGAAAAACCTAAAGCAGCTTCGTCGAGGTATGGTTAAGTTACGTTTGTTTAACTTAGTACTATTAAAGGTACACATTGCAGAATTTGGAGCTTCATTTGTTATACCTGATATTATAAATGCAAAATAACGCAAGGTATTCATTAGCTAACGCACCTAACATAATCTATTTTGGACTATTTTAGAGGTATCCTTAAATTCACAACTCACCTTGCCAAACCTAAGGTAGGTTCGTGCAGATTTTGCAAGGTTTCGTTTGGTTTACTATGAAAATGCCATAAAATGTTCAAATTGAAAAAAAAAAAACTTAACGTTACCTGTTTTATGAGAGTTATTCATTAGGTAAAAACCTTAGCGTAACCTGTTTTAGACTATTTTAGATGGGTTCTTAAAATCATACCTGACCTTACCAAACCTAAAGTAGGTTCATTGAAATATGATTAGGTTAGATTCCTGACCTTACCGAACCTAAATTAGGTTCGTCGAGATATGGTTAAGATACATTTGGTTAACTTGCTACTATTAAAGGTACACATTGCAAATTTTGGACCTGCATTTGTTATACCTGATATTTTAAATAGAAAATTACGTAAGATATGCATTTACTAATGCACTCAATGAAATCTATTTTAGACAATTTTGGAGAGATCCTGAAAGTCACAACTAACCTTGTCAAACCTAAAGTAGGTTCGTCTAGATTTTGTAAGGTTTCATTTGGTTTACTACGAAAATGCTATAAAAGGTTCAAATTGTAGATTTTGTAGCTACATTTGTTATACCTAATATAGAATTTCTAAAGATATTCGTTGGTCAAAAAATTTAACGTAACCTGTTTTATGTAAGTTATTCATTAGGTAAAAACCGTAACGTAACCTGTTTTAGACTCTTTTAGATGGGCTCTTAAAATCATACCTCAACTTACCAAACCTAAAGTAGGTTCATTGAAATATGATTAGGTTAGATTCCTGACCTTACCAAACCTAAATTAGGTTCGTCGAGATATGGTTAAGATACATTTGGTTAACTTGCTACTATTAAAGGTACACATTGCAAATTTTGGACCTGCATTTGTTATACCTGATATTTTAAATGGAAAATTACGTAAGATATGCATTTACTAATGCACTCAATGAAATCTATTTTGGACAATTTTGGAGAGATCCTGAAAGTCACAACTAACCTTGTCAAACCTAAAGTAAGTTCGTTCAGATTTTGTAAGGTTTCATTTGGTTTACTATGAAAATGCTATAAAAGGTTCAAATTGTAGATTTTGAAGTTACATTTGTTATACCTAATATGGCGAATGACTTAAGATATTCGTTAGCCCAAAAACTTAACCTTACCTAATTTAGAGTTACTTGCATTACATATCGTTGACTTAATCCACAAATGTTTAAAGTCCATTCTGTTTAAAACTGAGATTTTGGGTCATCTGTCATGAAAAATAATTTAATTTGGACATTTACTATAAATCCTGCACCTTCAATAATTAACTTGGTATAATTCTTAAGCTACATGTTATCGTTAATCAAGTTTTCATACGTTTTCTTTCACTATCCTGTAAAGTTCTTACTACGTTCTTACTACGTTTCCACTACGTTCTTACTACGTTTCTACTACGTTTTTTCTACGTTTCTACTACGTTTTTTCTACGTTTCTACTACGTTCTTGCTACGTTTACGGATTACTCTGATGATACACTAAATAGTTTATTACTATTATTTGTTTATTTAAAGATGGTACCGGGGTTTTGGTATTGGGTATTGGTATTGGTATTGGTGCTGCTATGGCTAATTACCGTCGCAAATAAGCGAAAACTATGTAGTAATAAACTAAAATGATCCATTAGATCGAATAGAGTTTTCAGTTATGCTTTAGAGAAGGTATTCAAATATCTCAACACCATAATCTAATATAAACCCTTCTTCAGTAATCTAACCTAACCCAACCATTTGGCAAGATTGGTACTTGCTAAATCAAATATGTTAGAATCTTGTGTAATTCAACTTAATTTAACCGCAAAACTTAACTATAAGGAACTTTGCTAAGTCTAACATGTTACAAACTTTAATTCAACCTAATTTAACTCAACATAACTTAGATCAATATAACCTTGCCATACCTAACATACAATAAATTGGCGCCATTACAAAGCACGAATATGAAAGTGTGCATATATGAAGTGCAAACTTGATTACTTATATTTTCTCAAATAGCATAATCTAATATAAACCATTCTTCAGTAATCTAACCTAATCTAACCATTTAGTAAGATTCGTACTTGCTAAATCTAATATGTTAGAATCTTTGTAATTCAACTTAATTAAACCGCAAAACATTAGCTATAAGAAACTTTGCTAAATCTAACATGTTAGCAACTAATTTATTTCAACCTAATTTAACCTCACATAACTTAAACCAACTAACCTTGCTATACCTAACATACAATAACTTGGCGCCATTACAAAGCACGAATATGAAAGTGTGCACATGAAGTGCAAAATTGATTATTTATATTTTAGTCTGACCAACCAAACCTGTCGCAAATTTGCTTAACTCAATTTACCAAAAATCTAAAAATATTGAAAAATCTCTCCTAACTCAAGTGCATAAACTACAGTGACCATGCGATAATTTGTATTCACAATCAAGTATCTCGAAATATAATATTCTATTTAATATTATCGCCGAAGTAAATGTAATTATATGTGTGGGGAGGGTGGGAGGGTTTTTATTTAAAAACATTCACACATATCCTTGCTTTGGTGTATAATATTATGTATAGTACTATTACATACCATAAATATAATTTTACATCAGTTTTATATTGAAATTTTTAATGTCTTTAAATTAACTTATTGTCTGAAATATCTGAAGCAAATTATGCTTCTGGAAATCCTCCTGCCCACTCCTAAACCCTATCCTGCTGTAATCCCCAATAGTAAATTTTGTTCAACATTGATGCTTCTAATCCTATATAATGTGCAAAACTTTTTAAAAATCTGATTTTTTCCACTTCTTAACTTCTTCATTTTCATTTTCTTTGTTTCTTAAGTACCTCTTATATAGTGCCAATGAAATTATAGCTATCTAAAAATTTTAAAATCCCTAACTTATCATTATCACTAATAATTATATTATTTTTACTACTTCGATCCTGTGTCAGAATATTAATTTTGTCAGCATAAAAAAATGTCTTCTCCTATAAACATCTCGTCTAAATCTTAAAAATCCTTATCCACGTACTAAGTTTTATATCCTATGTCAAATATCCAATACCAATTCTAATTTTATTCTAATTTTTGAAGTATTATGTTTGCTTTCTTAAGGCCTTAGTGCCTCAATTATCCTGCGGATTATCTATATTTAATAAATTATTGGAGCCTATTCTACCTCTACATGTTTTCATGAAATCTACTGTATATTTTTTATTAATTTGTTTTTTTGTATATACATAATCATAATACAAAACTCAAGTAATATAAAACGTATATAAATAAAGTATATAAAAAAACAAATTAATAAAAAAAGATACAGTATCTATACAGTATCTATCTATAGAACCTCTGTCTACATTTTTTGATCCAAATGTTGCTTCATCCGTCGTAATCGTCGTAATCTACTTTAAGTGACTACAGGAGATTTTACACGTTATTTATTATACAAACGTTCAACCTTTCAATGAACTTAGATAGATAGGTAGAAGTAGATATTCAGTAGTTAGTCGGTGTTTATTGAAATATTTTAATTGTATACACGTTTAGATGTCCAAAATGGAAATAGATGTGGAACTGCCCAAAAAGGTCTATAGTTAAGGAAAAAACTAACTAATGTTAACATTAGTTAGAATTAATATAAATTATAGCTAATTGGTGGCACTTCTTTCAGTACTACATACCAATATTTATATTTAGGCATGTGTCATGAAATTGTAATTTTTCCACGTGACCAATTTATTTATGTAAAATTAAGTGCTATATTAAGTTTTTAGTTAAGGATTTTTTTTTAACAACAGTAGATATTGCTAATAATAATAGTGGACATGGTATCAATATAGTTACTAAAATTGCAAAAAAGAGTAGCTAATTTTTTTCAAAACTCGCATTTTTTCTTAATGTTGCTACAAAAATTGGCAAACGCATTTTAGTAGCTTTTATTTCAAACCTTTTATTTATTCTAGGTATTCTTGTTTTTGCAATCTATTGATAACCACAATCCAAGATGAAATTTCTTGAATACAATGGTATTCATGGTATTCATGGTATTCTTGGTATTCATGGTATTAATGGTTATCATGGTATTCATGGTATTCGTGGAAACTAATCGCAGAAAAAAGTTGAACAGATACTGTAATGGTTCAATTTTACACTATAAATTTCTTGAATGTAATGGTATTCATGGTATTCATGGTAGTCATGGTATTCATGGTATTCATGCTATTCATGGTATTCGTGGTATTCTAGGAAAGTAATCGCAGAAAAAAGTTGAACAGATAATGTAAAGGTCCAGTTTAACATTATAAATTCTTGAATACAATAGTATTCATGGTATTCATGGTATTCGTAGTATTCGTGGAAAGTAATTGCAGAAAAAAGTTGAACTGATAATGTCAAGGTCCAGTTTTACATTATAAATTTCTTGAATACAATGGTATTTGTGGTATTCATTATAGTCAAGGTATTCATGGTATTCATGGTATTTATGGAATTCATGGTATTCGTGAAAACTAATCGCAGAAAAAAGTTGAACAGATACTGTAAAGCTCCAGTTTAACATTATAAATTTCTTGAATGTAATGGTATTCATAGTATTCATGGTACTCATGGTATTCATGGTATTCATGCTATTCATGGTATTCATGGTATTCATAGTATTCGTGGAAACTAATCGCAAAAAAAAGTTCAACTGATAATGTAAAGGTCCAGTTTTACATTATAAATTTCTTGAATACAATGGTATTTATGGTATTCATTATAGTCAAGGTATTCATGGTATTCATGGTATTCATGGTATTCATGGTATTTATGGAATTCATGGTATTCTTGGAAACTAATCGCAGAAAAAAGTTGAACAGATAATGTAAAGGTCCAGTTTTACGTTATAAATTTCTTGCATACAATGGTATTCATGGTATTCATGGTATTCATGATATTCGTGGAAACAAATCGCAAAAAAAGTTGAACTGATAATGTAAAAGTCCAGTTTTCATTATAAATTTCTAGCATACTGGTATTCATGGTATTTATGGTATTCTTGATATTCATGGTATTCATGGTATTCGTCGAAACTAATCGCAGAAAAAAGTTGAACTAATAATGTAAAGGTCCAGTTTTACATTATAAATTTCTTGCATATGATGGTATTCATGGTATTCATGGTATTCTTTGTATTCATGGTATTCATGGTATTCGTGAAAACTAATCACAGAAAAAAGTTGAACAGATAATGTAAAACTGGGCCAAGCATGTATATTTTCAATATTCGGAAAATTATTATCACCTTATAATGAAAGACTTATTTTTAATAATTATTCTCATTTGGTGGGTATACTTTTGACTATTCTAGCTGATTATTGTCAAAATTCGATCAATGTGTGTCTAGTTATTGTCAAGTATGTAATGTGTGTATGTATGTATGTATGTATGTAATGTATGTAATATGTAATATAAAACTGGACTAAGCATTTATAGGTATTCATGGTATTCATGGTTTTCTTGGTATTCATGATATTCATGGTATTCATGGTATTCGTGTACACTATTCGCAGAAAAAAGTTGGACAGATAATCTAAAACTGGACTAAACATTTATATTTCCTAAATTCAAAAAATTATTATGACCAAATAATGATACATAATTTTTTTATCGTTATTCTCATTTGCCGAGTATACTTTTTACTCTTCTAGCTGGTAATTGTCATGTATGTGATGTATGTGTGTATGTATGTATGTATGTATGCATGTATGTAAGTATGTATGTATGTAATGTATGTATGTAATGTAAAACTGTACTAAGCATTTATATTTCCAAAATACAAAAATTCATTGTCACCAAATAATGAAAGACTTATTTTTTATCATTATTCCTATTTGGTGAATATATTTCTAGCTGGTCAAAATTCGTTCAATGTGTGGCTGACAATTGTCAAGTATGTAATGTATGTATGTATTACATACCATACATGCATGTATAACAGTTTTACATTACATACATACATTACATACATACTTTTGACTATTCTAGCTGGTTATTGTCAAGTATGTAATGTATGTATGCTTGTATGTATGTATGTTTGTATGTATGTATGCATGTGTGTATGTATGTATGTTTGTATGTATGTAATGTAAAACTGGACTAAGCATTTATATTTCCAAAATTCAGAAAATTATTGTCACATGTCCCAAAACAAGAAGGACTTATATTTTATCATTATTCCTATTTGGTGAGTATACTTTTGACTATTCTAGCTGGTTATTGTCAAAATTCGATCAATGTAAGTCTAGTTATGTAATGTATGTATGTATGTATGTATGTATGTATGTATGTATGAATGTATGTAATGTATATATATATATATATAATGTAAAACTGGACTAAGCATTTATATTTCCAAAATTCGGAAATTCTGTATTTATTGCCACCTAATAATGAAAGACTTATTTTTAATCATTATTCTTATTTGATGAGTATACTTTTGACTATTCTAGCTGGTTATTGTCAAGTATGTGATGGATGTATGTATGTATGTATGTAATGTATGAATGTATCTATGTATGTATATATGTAATGTATGTATGTATGTATGTTTGTATGTATGTATGTATGTATGTATGTATGTATGTATGTATGTATGTATGTATGTATGTATGTATGTATGTATGTATGTATGTATGTATGTATGTAATGTAAAACTGGACTAAGCGTTTATATTTCCAAAATTCAGAAAATTATTATCACCAAATGATGAAGACATTTTTTTATCATTATTCTTATTTGGTGAGTATACTTCTAACTATTCTATTTGTTTTTTGTCAAATTTCGATCAATGTGTGGCTACTTCATCTCATGTATGTAATGTGCGTATGTAATGTATGTAATGTGTGTATGTAATGTATGTATGCAATGTAAATCTGGACAAAGCATTTATATTTCCAAAATTCGGAAAATTATTGCCACCTAATAATGAAAGACTTATTGTTAATCATTATTCTTAGTTGGTGAATATACTTTTGACTATTGAAGGTGGTTATTGTCAAAATTTTATCAATGTGTGCCTACTTATTGTCAAGTATGTAATGTATGTATGTATGTATGTATGTATGTATGTATGTATGTATGTATGTATGTATGTAATGTATGTATGTAATGTATGTAATGTATGTATGTAATGTATGTATGTAATGTATGTATGGATGTATGTAATGTATGTATGTAATGTAAAACTATACTAAGTATTTATATTTCCAAATTCAAAAATTTATGTCACCAAATAATGAAAGACTTATTTTTTATCATTATTCTTATTTTTGAATATATTTCTAGCTGGTCAAAATTCGTTCAATGTGTGGCTAGCTATTGTCAAGTATGTAATGTATGTATGTATGGATGTAATGTATATAATGTATGTATGTAATGTAAGACGGGACTAAGCTTTTATATTTCCAAAATTCGGAAAATATTGCTACGTAATCATGAAAGACTTATTTTTTATCATTATTCTTATTTGGTGAGTATACTTTTGACTATTGTAGCTGCTTATTGTCAAAATTTGATCAATGTGTGCCAATTATTGTCAAGTATCTAATATGTATGCATGTAATGTATGTATGTATGTATTGTAAACCTGGACTAAGCATTTATATTTCCGAAATTTGGAAAATTATTGCCACCTAATAATGAAGGACTTATTTTTTATCATTATTCTTATTTGGAGTGTATAATTTTGACTATTCTAGCTGGGTATTGTAAAAATTCGATCAATGTGTGGCTAGTTATTGTCAAGTATGTAATGTATGTATGTGTGTATGTATGTAATGTATGTTACATATGTATGTAATGAAAAACTGGACTAAGCATTTATATTTCCAAAATTCGGAAAATTATTGCCACTTAATAATAAAAGACTTATTTTTAATCATTATTCTTATTTGGTGAGTATACTTTTGACTATTCTAGCTGATTATTGTCAATATTCGATCAATGTGTGGCTAGTTATTGTCAAGTATGTAATGTATGTATGTAATGTAAAACTGGACTAAGCATTTATACTTCCAAAATTCAGAAAATTATTGTCACAAAAAACGAAAGACTCATTTTTTATCATTAGTCTTATATGATGAGTATACTTTTGACTATTCTAGCTGATTATTGTCAATATTCGATCAATGTGTGGCTAGTTATTGTCAAGTATGTAATGAATGTAATGTATGTATGTAATGTAAAACTGGACTAAGCATTTATATTTCCAAAATTCAGAAAATTACTGCCACCTAATAATTAATGACTTATTTTTTATCATTATTCCTATTTGGTGAGCATACTTTTGACTAATCTAGCTGGTTATTGTCAATATTCGATCAATGTATTATTATTAAGTATTTTTAAAAAGTAACCAAAGTTATATGAACTAATCACGAAATAAAATAATTTTGATTTTATTATTTGGTAATTAAAGTTACGACTACTTTGATAATTATTGTCAACACTTGACTACATAAGCTAATCGTTTTCAACGTTTAAATTAATTAGTTACAGCAGTCATATATGAAATTACTAAATAAAATTAGAATAAAATTTAGCAATCATTTTGCTTAAATGATTGCTTTTATCATTTAAGATAAATTGTCATTAAGACTATCATTTAAGATTTGCAAAGAATTAAATTATGTAATCGGTATTTTATTCATAAAATATGCGATGTATTAGTGAATTTGAAAGTTGATGAAGCAAAAGGGGTTCGAATGTTCAATGTTATTCACAAAATTATTATTTAAACTTTTGGCCACGTGATGAAATAATTTGATCACACTGTATATATAATATTACTAATATATAGATTTATTATAGTTTAATTGTATATTTCCACAAAGTGGGCTAAGGTGGCGCAAACGGAAGTAATATAGTAATACTATTATTAGTATCGATTAATAACTATTGCTGACTATAAGTAGCATTAATTAATTCTTCGTGTAGTAAGTTAATGTAATTCATAACCATTAAATTTAGAAATACGTATATTCATAGAAAATAATGAAATGTCTGCGATACAGCCTCTAATAATATCGGATAATATATAGAATATGTATAGAATCTGTATACAGTTAGATTTTTATTTAGCTGAACAAGGCTAAAATTCCTATATCAAGTTTTAGAAAATATAGGTCAAACTTAATAGATTACATATGCAACCAAACTTACAAATGGCAGTGCATTTGTTAGTATTATAAATGTATATTATGTATAATTACTCTTATTTTGTTATATATATATATATATATATCAGTTTCCTGACACGTGTTTCGACTTATTCAGCCATTTTCAAATGATTATATGTGTTCACAATACAATTTAATTGATTGATTTGTGATTTGAATTATTGATTTAATTGATTGATTGACACATTTTTGAAAATGTGTCATCAATCAAATAAATTGATAAAAAAAGGAAAGTGTGAATTTGTTTTATAACATACACTTCAATTAATTTTTGGGATATTTATTTTTAACCGGCGAATGTTTTAATGGACGAATGTTAGAATTGACTTATTAGCGAGTTTTTCATTCTATTTTTTTTACAATTTGTGCGTTTTTTTAATTAAAATAAATATGTATTTCCTATAAATACTTCATAGTTTTATTAGGGCGCAAATTGTAAAAAATAGTACAAAAAGCTCGTTAATAAGTTAATTTTAGCATTTGTATGTTAAAACACTCGCCGCTTAAAAATAAATAACCCAAAATTGAATTGTAGGTTATGTTATGAAACAAATTCACTACCATATGTAATATTGGTTGCATATGTGCTTTATTAAGATTGACCTATATTTTCTAAAACTGAACATAGGAATTTTAGACTATGTTCGGTGAAATATAAAACTTACTGTATATAATATAAATAATCTGTACATATACAATTGTATATAATATAAATCTACACCCTACACCATTATATAGTAGAAGGGATACTGATTATATATATATAATATAAAATTATTTTGAATTAAGTACACATACATTCCGATTAATAGTGAGTTATGAAATCTTCAGCAATGTATGTTCATTACAAATATGAAATACTTAGCTATTTAATGTTTCTAATGATAGATATATGTATCCATAGAAATAGTCACTTATGATTGACTTTAGCAATGTATGTGCATTACAAATATTAAATACTTAGCTATTTAATGTTTATAAGAATAGATATATGTATTCGTAACTATAATCATATAGTTATGATTGACTTCAGTAATGTATGAACATTACAAATATTAAAAACTTAGCTATTTAATGTTTATAAGGATAGATATATGTATCCATAGAAATAGTCAGTTATGATTGACTTTAGTAATATATGTGCATTACAAATATGAAATACTTAGCTATTTAATGTATATAAGAATAAATATATGCGCACAACATAAGTTTTAGCAGTTATTTTCTGATTCTATAATAACATTTCATATACAAGTAATTTTAGCTATATTTTGTATGCAGGATATTAAATTGGCAAAAATAATTTTACAGTGCAAATTATAATATTGCAAACAATGATTGCATTATGGAATAAAGCTGAAATATTTGATGGGTGTCATTTGGAACGGCAGTTAATATTATATTGATTATATTCGTATAGCTTTAAACAAGCCGAGCAGTTTTCATAATAAAACGTTATAATGGTATTTTCATAATATTTCGATGAAGTAAAAATTTCACACTCAATTCTACTTTATAGACCATCAACAAACAAGAATTGGCACAGACTACCGATAAATCCGGACATAAATTTAATAAACCTTGTCGACAAATTTATAATTGAATCGTTTTATAAGTAAATTGGATAAAACGATTGGATTAGGATTACATCTGCAGGCTTTACATTTATCTTCATCAGTTTCTTCGGTAATTCGGAATTTGTCTGCATGATTTGCTATCCAGCAAATGCAAAAATTATGAACGACCAGTTTGCTAACATTTTATATAAGTAGTTAAGCAACAAGAGTTTTGGACCACCCCCCGCAGAGATTTCGATTGATTTAATTAGCGCTTTTAATTCGCGGATTTAATCGATCACCGCGAGCAGCTACAATAGGATGATTGCAAAAATTGCGAGTAATTTAATTACAATTGCAGGATAACGATGGAATATTTGCAGGTACTTTAATTAGAATTACGGGTTAATATCGCTATATATAATATAGCAAATATCCCATCGTTATCTATTGTAATTAAATTACTCGCAATTTTTGCAATCATCCCATTGAAACTGCGCGCGGTTAACGATTAAATCCGCAAATTAAAAGCGCTAATTATATTAATCAAAATCTCTGCAAGGGGTGGACTAGAACTCTTGTTGCTTATCTACTCATATACTATATTCTAGTTTAACTAAAACAAATAATCTAAAAATTCAGAATATTAATATTAATTTATTAACATAGTTTCGCTTGTTCAGTATTTTATGATTAATAATGTACTCATTGAATCATCAATCTCAGATTCACGTTATGTTAATAATTCACCAATATAACAGTAAATCTTAGAATAATATTTTATGCTATCAATAAATTATGCACTATACATAAATCTTGGATTAATAATTCAATGATTGAATTATTAATCATATAGAAATAATTCGATCATTGTAATGTAATTTATTATCATGTGCCACTGTAATCTGAAAATATTTATTTTCCCCCTGTTACTATATAATTGCTTCTGTTGAATAATACATAATTGGAACAATATAATTAGTATTGCACATAGTCTATATGTTAGTATATTTAAAGTGTAATTACAATATCTGCTATAAATTAATAATCAATAACATTATTGTGTGGTAATTAAACTGTTAAATTAAAAGTAGACTCTAAAGTACAAACTTTAATGTATTAATGTTTGTCATAATTGCATACGTTTTTACGAGGAATCCTGTAAAGTGATATTTCTTATATCATCACGAGGATTCGCATTGCTTGGTAGACTCGTTATTACAATTAGTAAAATGAGTGATATGCCAGAGGAGAGATTTACAACATAATATCATATCAGTGTAAATTTATAACCAATAATGTCTAATAATAATAATAATAATAATAATAATAATTTATTAGTGCCAGTACAGAAATTGTTTACACAAGTCAGAAAAAAAAAAAGTGTCTAGCTAAATAAACCTACAAACATGTAAAACTAAGTTAAAAAATTCAGCGTAACAATAATTAAGATTTTCATTGCATAGTTTTAATGAGAACATCATCACGAGGTATATTTTAGCGGTACATCATCTCAAATGAGATTTTCTCGTTTATTAAGAACATGCGGATTGGCAGTTTGGGATGCAGTACGGATAAAAGTTCCTGTGAACTGAAACTTCTCATATCGTCTATTACCCAAGAGATCTAACTAAACTGTAGCTAAGGATCTCATGAGAATAACAAATTTCTTCATGGGGCAAAGGCGAGGTGTGACAGTTTGATGAAGAGATGAAGAAGTTCGATTCAGTGCAAAATCTTCATCCTGACACACCTCGCAACTGTCATAGATCCAATATAGATGATTAGATTTAGGTGTACAAATATGTATATTAATCCAATCGCAAAGAAAGGTTCAAGAAACTTATTATTAAGAAATGCAAACTGACTACGTTAATGCAGAGTAATATTAATACGTGAAGTAGACTTACATTGTAAGTTATAGAAAATGAAAATGATACTATTATTACTTGGATCTTGAACAAATATTATCTATATGATCCATTTAGGTCAGTTTGGTTATTAGCACACTTAGACTCGTATCTGTAGTCCGTACTTAAGCTTGAGTTTTACTTAAGTCGTATATTTGGTTGCGTATTTTTTATAAACGTTTATGAACTGAAGGCAACCAAATATACGACTTGAGTCGTACTCAAGCTCAAGTCGTATATTTGATTGCGTATTTTCTATAGACATTTATGCACCAAACGCAACCAAATATACTGCTTGAGTCGAACTCAATATCAAGTACTGACTATAGATACGAGCCTAAGTATGCTTATAACCAAACTGATGAAAGTTACAATTATTATTATTTTCTATCATTGTATGAATTTATAATCTATAATTGTATAGTCATAATAAATTTCAATCTATAGATTGATTGTCATGATGATGTTAACCTTTATTAGTAACAATTATTGTTATTTTCAATCATTGTTTGAATTTATAATCTATAATTGTGTAGTCATAATAAATATCATTTTTTGGTTGATTGTCATGATGATGATTCATGATAGTTCACCTGGCGGACTATCAGTATAAATATTATAAGTCATCATCATAGTTTATCTTAAGATTGAAAATAATCTTCTGATTCTTATCTGATTCTTACCTGATTTTTAAATATGGACATTATCACAAATTTGTAACAATTTGCCAATATTTGGACTGAAAATCATCATGACGCTTAATATTACGATTGAAAGTCATCATGATAATCAAACTGAAGAATGAAAATCATAATAATTGTTAATTTAGAAATTATCATAACAACCAATTCAAACATTGAAAATCATCATCACTATCATTGTGAAATCTTGAAAATCGCCATGATAGTAGATTTATAGCTTAAATCACTAAATTTTTATCTTAATCATCAAGATTTATATTCATATTTCAAATCACGTGATGCATGCAAATCATAGTAATTATTAATTTAGATATTATTATAACCAATTCAAACATTGAAAATCATCATCGCTATCATTGTGAAATCTTGAAAGTCGCCTGATAGTGGATTTATAGATTAAAGCCCTATTGTTTTTCTAAATCATCACGATTTATATTCATATTTCAAATCACGTGACGAAAATCATCATTAATTAAAAAGGCAATTATCGAGACTATTAATATAAATATTGACTTCACAGTCACATTCGTGATGATTATCATTCAAATTGCAATCATTTTAAATATTACAAATCGATTTCACGGTCAATCTTAAGATTGAAATTCATTTTGACTATCAGTTTCATACTTCTGACTAATAGTCATTATACTTTTATTTTACAACTTTATTTCCAACGAAATTTATTTACAACTTGTTTTCACAGTCAACCTTAAAATTGAAACTCATTTTGACTATCAGTGTCACACTTTTGACAACCAGTCATCATACATTTCAAATTTATTTACAACTCGTTTTCACAGTCAATCTTAAGATTCAATATCATCTTGACTATCAGTTTCATACTTTTGACTATCAGTCATCATACATTTCAAATTAATTTACAATTTGTTTTCACGAGATTGAAAATCATCGTGATTACCACTGTAAACATGAAAATTATCACGAATTTGACACAATTTTTAAATATTTCCACTCAAAGTCATCATAACGCTTAATATTACGATTGAAAGTCATCCTCTTAGTCAACCTGAAGCATGAAGGTCATAGTAATTATCAATTTGAAATATAACAATAAAATTTACAATATAAATATTGTAAGTCATCATCATAGTTAATCTTAAGATTGAAAATCATCCTGATTATCACTTTTAAATATGAAAATGATCACGAATATGACACAATTTGACATTAGTTCGACTGAAAATCATCATGGCGGTTAAAATTACGTTCTAAAGTCAAAATGATTATCAAACTAAAGCATTAAAATCACAGTAATTAATAATTCAGAAGTCAATATAACAACCAAACATTGAAAATCATCATGATTATCATTGTGAAATCTTAAAAATCACCATTATAGTTGATTTAAAGATTAAGACACATTTTTTTAAATCACCAAGATGTATATACATATTTCAAATCACGTGGTGGATATCATCATTAACCATAACCACCGTATACTGAAAATCATTATGACGGTCAATATTACGATTGAAAGACATCATGATAGTCAAAATGAAACATACAAATCACAGTAATTATTAATTTAGAAATTATTATAACAACCAATTGAAACATTGAAAATCATCATGACTACCATTGTGAAATCTTGAAAATCACCATGGTAATTGATTTAAAGATTAAGACAGTATTTTTTTTAAATCACCATAATTTATATTCAAATTCCAAATCACGTGATGAATATCATCATAAACTTGAAAGGCAATTATCGAGACTATCAATATAAATATTGTAAGTCATCATCATAGTTAATCTTAAGATTGAAAATCATCGTGATTACCACTTTTAAATATGAAAATTATCCAGAATATGACACAATTTTACAATATTTCGACTCAAAATCATCATGACCGTTAATATGGTGATTGAAAGTCATTATGATTATTAAACTGAAGCATCAAAATCATAGTAATTATTAATTAAGAAGTAAATATAACAACCGAACATTGAAAATTATCATCATTATCATTGTGAAATCTTAAAAATCACCATGATAGTTGATTTAAAAATAAGACACTATTTTTTTTTTAAATCACCAAGATGTATGTTCATATTTCAAATCACGTGATGGATATCATCATGAACCATAACCATCGTATACTGAAAATCATCATGACGGTCAATATTACGATTGGAAGTCATCATGATAGTCAAAATGAAACATGCAAATCGTAGTAATTATTAATTTAGAAATTATTATAACAAACAATTCAAGCTTTGAAAATCATCATCACTATCATTGTGAAATCTTGAAAGCCGCCTGATAGTGGATTTATAGATTAAATCACTATTTTTTTTCTAAATCGTCAGGATTTATATTCATATTTCAAATCACGTGACGAAAATCATCATTATTTAAAAAGGCAATTATCGAGACTATCAATATAAATATTGTAAGTCATCATCATAGTGAATCTTAAGAGTGAAAATCATCGTGATTACCACATTTAGATATGGAAATTATCTCGGTATTTGACACAATTTTGCGACTGAAAATCATCATAACGGTTAATATTACAATTGAAAGCCATCATGATAGTCAAACCTAAGCATGAAAATCATAGTAATCATCAATCTAGAAATGCCTAGAAACAGCCAATGCAAACATTGAAAATCATCATGTTAGTTGATTTTAAGATTAAGACATTTTTTTATCACGAAGATTTATATTCATATTCCAAATCACATGATGAATGTCGTCATAAACTGGAAAAACAATTATCGCGACTATCATTATGAATACTGTAAGTCATCATCATAGTTAATCTTAAGATTGAAAATCATCGTGATTATCACTGTTAAATATTAAAATAACTTTAAATTTGATACAATTTGACAATATTTCGACTCAAAATCATCATTTAAGTTAATTTTACAATTGAAAGTCATCGTGATAGTCAAACTGAAGCATGAAAGTCATGGTAATTATCAATTTGGAAATTATTATAACCAATAATTCAAACATTGAAAATCATCATGATTATCATTGTGAAATTTGAAAATCACCATTGTAGTTGATTTAAAGATTTAGATATTACATTTGTTTTAAATCGCCAAGATAAATATTCACATTCCAAATCACGTGATGGATATCATCATAAACTAGAAAGGCAATTATATAGACATTCAATATAAACATTGCAAGTCATCATCATAATTAATATACGGATTGAAAATCATCGCGCTTACTACTTTAAAATATGGAAATTATCACGAATTTGCCACACTTTGCCAATATTTCGACCGAAAATCATCATGAAGGTTGATATTACGATTGAAAGTGATCATAATAGTCAAACTGGAGCATTAAAGTCAAAGTAATTATCAATTTGGAAATTATTATAACAACTAATTCAAACATTGAAAATCATTATTTGCCAGACTTTGCCAATATTTCGACTGAAAATCATCATGAAGATTAATATTACAATTAAAAGTCATCATGATAGTCAAACTAAAGCTTGAAAATTACAGTAATTATCAATTTCGAAATTATTATAACAACCAATTCATACATTATGAATCAGTATGATTACCTTTGTGAAATCATGGAAATCATCATGGCAGTTGATTTAAAAATGAAGACTACAATATTTTTTTGAAACCGTCAAAATTCATAATCTTATTCAAAATCACATATATAATATCATTTTTATTTATAGTCTTAATAATTGCGTTTCTGGTTTATAGAAACGCAATTATTAAGACTATCAATAAAAATATTGTAAGTCATCATTATAGTCAATCTTAAGATTGAAAACTATCGTGACTATCCATTTTATAAATGGAAAACTATTATGACTAATTTTTTACATTCAAACATATATGATTTTCAATATAAAAATGCACATCCATCATGATTATCAGTATAAAGATCTAAATTAATCATGATGATAAATAATTTTCGTTTGATTAAATAGGCATACAGTCATCTTGATAGTCAATATGACGCATGTTAATAGTAACTATAAATTTAGAAATCATTTTAACAACCAATTCAAACATTGTGAATCAGCATAATTACCATTATGAAATCATGAAAATCATCATGGCAGTTGATTTAAAAATGAAGACTATTATATTTTGATATTGTGCACATAATAAAACAAAATAAGATGTGCACATTATTGAGATTGTTATTATTAAACTTCAGAATCAGTATGATTCATCTTATAATTTATTGATCATTTATTGAATGATCATTTATTGATCCAAGAAATGATGAGTTACAACCTATTCAATCTTCATCCTCATGCAAGTGTTGTAGATCTAACATAGATAAATACAATTAGAAATCGGTACATATAGATGTATAATTGATATAAAATTATTGATATAAATTATTAATTATAAAAAAAGATTTATAAATTCATTTAGAAATCGGTACATATAGATGTATAATTGATATAAAATTATTGATATATATTATTAATTATTAATTATAAAAAAAAATGATTTTTTAATATAAAATGTTCACTTTAGAACATAGCTGTTAAATAGTACGTGTATACCATAAATATATTATTCAATCGATGTCATATATTAACGTACTAATAAAAATGTACAAATTCGTGTAAATTCTGAGTTATTAAATCAGTGCTATAGTTAATAAGATTATATTTGCATAGTTATCATGAGAATATCGTCACATGATGTATTTTATCTGAAAATCATCTCAATTGCGCGATTAAGTAAACATTGTCTGCTATATTAAGAACATATGTATTGTTATTTTGGGATGAAATGCAGTTAAAAGTTTCTGTGAACTGATAGTTCTCATATAGTCTATTACTAAACCACATCTACTAATAAGTTAGTGTAGCTAACTCTACTATTAATATTCTATTAACTCTATTAACTAACTCTATTCATAAGTATCTCATGGGAATTATAAAAATTCTTCATGGGGCAATTGTGAGGCGTGACAGTGTAAAGAAGATATGTGCCATTATTACAATACATGTAATTTTAATTTTTAATTCAATCATATTTATGATTACTCATGTTTTGAAATAGTTATTTGTGATACAAGTTTGTAAAGTAGTGCTTTTTGTATGAGCGTAAATTTTGTTGGACGAGGCGCAGTCGAGTTCAACTAAACACGCGAGTCTAAAAAGTATCACTTTACCCACTATGAACAGTGCGTATAAACTCGGTTTACGCACTGTCGCAGAAAACAAAAATGATTTGATGAAGTTCAAAGGCAATTTTAGATTATACAATTTTGTTTAATTTTTTTTTAATAATATTGTTTTAATTTAATAACTTTTTAATTTACTATTTTTTTAATTTAATATATATATATATATATATATATATATATATATATATATATATATATATATATAATCGATCTTTATTGGGGTATCGACCCCATATGGGGTCTTTCCGCCATTAATGTAATATTTTTTTAATTTAATAATTTGTTAATTAAATATATTTTTTTAATTTAGTACATTTTAAATTTAATAAGTTTTTCAATTAATAATTTTTTTAACGTGTACTTGACGTAAAGCTCTGAAGAGAAATCATATCTTACATATCGTTTTATCCATTTAAAAGTATTACTTTAAGCACTGTGAACAGTGAGTAAAAACTAAGTTTACCCACTGTCGCAGAAAAAAATTATTGTTTATTTGATGAAGTTCAAAGGCAATTTTAGATTATACGATTTTGTTTAATTTTTTTTAATAATAATATTTTCATTTGATAAGTTTTTAACTTAATAATTTTTTAATTGAGTAATTAGTTAATTTAATAATTCTCTTCTGATAATTAATTAAATGATAGTTAATTTCTCTGAAGAGAAAACTGTTTTATCCATTTAATCCATTTAATCCATTTAAAAGTTTGGTTTTTACTTAAAAATTCGTTTTTAAATGTCAAAGTTTTTTTTTACAGACTCTTCATCCTTCACGCCTCGTAATTGTCATAGATATAAAATAGATGCATAGATTTAGATGTACATAGATGTACATTTATTGGGGAACGCGGAAGCGGGCCAAAGTAATAATATAATTGAAAAACAGTAGCAAAACGCCTATGTTAATGCAGATTAATGAGAAAAGGTGAAGTAGATTTAGTTGGGTCAAACAGGCTTTGAAATATCTAATATGTTTACTGCTAAAAACTAATTCTAATAATGAGTGGAAAATCTAAAGTAATTGGGGTTGAAATATCTAAAACTATATAATTTAAAAGTACAACACAGGAAGAGGACTAGAGACTAGAAACTAGAGACTAGAGATATTATTCATTTATATTGACAGCTGTGAGGCTACAAAGCTATTATAGCTAGTTTTTTCACTGTAAATGGGTTGGATTGGGTGATATTTAAAACCCAATAAAAAAAAAATAATTCAAAACATATTTTTAAATGCTACAATTTGATTGGGTATTTTTTTTTTAATTGGCCTGCATTTAAAAATGTATAACGGGCAATTTTTATAAGAATATATATATATATATATATATATATATATATATATATATATATATATATATATATATATATATATATATATATATATATATATATATATATATATATATTTGTATCACAATGTATCACAAAGTAGAGCTGTTAATCGTTAATCATATATATTTTTATTTAAACTCTTAATATTGAAATTGTAACTTATTTTTAATCAGTATATGTGGGAGTTTATTTCACGTGATCAGCTCTAATAATAATTTTGATCCCACTTCTGACATGTTGTTTAATACAACATGTCCGAAGTGGGATCAAAATGTGCATAATTCGAGTAGTGGCCTCATTTAATTTATTTCACGTGATCAGCTCTAATAATAATTTTGATCCCACTTCTGACATGTTGTTTAAAACAACATGTCAGAAGTGGAAGTAAAAGTGTGCATAATTTGAGTAGTGGCCTCATTTAGTTTATTTCACGTGATCAGCTCTAATAATAATTTTGATCCCACTTCTGAGATGTTGTATAATACATGTCAGAAGTGGGATCAAAATGTGCATTGAAATGTTGTAAATGTGCAATTCGAGTAAGTAGCCTCATTTAGTTAATTAAAACCATTTCATGGTACACGTTTTAACTGAATCTACAACATATTTTCTTCGTGACTCTGCAAATACTATAAGTATGCGTAGGCTATAGTATATATGTGTAGGTTAGAGTTAATATGTTCGTTATGCTTATAATTTACATCCATTCAGGAGAAAAAATTTAGAACAGTGGACATACGACCGACAACAATGTCTGCATACATGTATAAAATACAATATGCAGGCAATTAGAATTAATTAAGTATTATAATAAGTCATACATATGGGAAACTATAACATAGACTACTCATAGGAATGAATTGTGCAGGAAAATATTGGTATTTTTAATTACCTAACTAATCTTATAGTAATATTACTGATTGTATCATTTCTTGTTCATTTAATAAATTAAAATATTAATATTAATATTAATATTAGTATTAATATTAATATTAATAAATATGTCCATAACAACCGGGGCGTAATAAGAGGGCGTAATGAATTCATAACGTTCATGGATAACTCCTAGGATACGAGATATGTAAACATGTCCATAACAACCGGGGCGTAACAAGAGGGCATAATGAATTCATTACGTCCTGCAGTGTATTTTCATGTAAACATGTCCAATACAACGGGGGCATAATAAAAGGGCGTAATGAATTCATAACGTTCATGGATAACTTCTAGGATACGAGAGATGTAAACATATCCATAACAACCGGGGCGTAATAAGAAGCCTTAATGAATTCATTATGCCCTATAGTGTGTTTTCATGTAAACATTTAATGTTAAATCCTAGGAGACGAGATACAAAAATATGTCCATAACAACCGGGGCGTAATAAGAGGGCGTAATGAATTCATAATATTCATCGATAACTCCTAGGATACGAGATATGTAAACATGTCCATAACAACCGGGGCGTAATAAGAAGGCGTAATGAATTCACTATGTACTGTAGTGTATTTTCATGTAAACATGTCCATAACAACCGGTGCGTAATAAGAAGGCGTAATGAATTCATTATACCCTGTAATGTATTTTTATGTAAACATGTCCATAACAACCGGGGCGTAATTAGAGGGTGTAATGAATTCATAACGTTCATGGATAACTCCTAGGATCGAGATATGTAAACATGTCCATAACAACCGCGGCGTAATTATAGGGCGTAATGAATTCATAATGTTCATCGATAACTCCTAGGATACGAGATATGTAAACATGTCCATAACAATCGGGGCGTAATAAGAAGGCTTAATGAATTCACTATGTACTGTAGTGTATTTTCATGTAAACATGTCCATAACAACCGGTGCGTAATTAGAAGACGTAATGAATTCATTATACCCTGTAATGTATTTTTATGTAAACATGTCCATAACGACCGGGGCGTAATAAGAGGGTGTAATGAATTCATAACGTTCATGGATAACTCCTAGGATCGAGATATGTAAGCATGTCCATAACGACCGCGGCTTAATTAGAGGGCGTCATGAATTCATTACGCCCTGGAGAGTAGTTTCATGTAAACATGTCCATAACAACCTGGGCGTAATAAAAGGGCGTAATGAATTCATAACGTTCATGGATAACTCCTAGGATACGAGAGATGTAAACATATCCATAACAACCGGGGCGTAATAAGAAATCTTAATGAATTCATTATGCCCTATAGTGTGTTTTCATGTAAACATTTAATGTTAAATCCTAGGAGACGAGATACAATAATATGTCCATAACAACCGGGGCGTAATAAGAAGGTGTAATGAATTCATAACGTTCATGGATAACCTCTAGGATAAGAGATATGTAAACATGTCCATAACAACCGCGGCGTAATTAGAGGGCGTCATGAATTCATTAGGCCCTGGAGAGTAGTTTCATGTAAACATGTCCATAACAACCTGGACGTAATAAAAGGGCGTAATGAATTCATAACGTTCATGGATAACTCCTAGGATACGAGAGATGTAAACATATCCATAACAACCGGGGCGTAATAAGAAGTCTTAATGAATTCATTATGCCGTATAGTGTGTTTTCATGTAAACATTTAATGTTAAATCCTAGGAGACGAGATACAATAATATGTCCATAACAACCGGGGCGTAATAAGAGGGCGTAATGAATTCATAACGTATATGGATAACCCCTAGGATACGAGATATGTAAACATGTCCATAACAACCGGGGCGTAATAAGATGGCGTAATAAGTTCATTATACCCTGTAATGTATTTTTATGTATACATGTCCATAACAACCGGGGCGTAATAAGAGGGCGTAATGAATTCTTAACGTTCATGGATAACTCCTAGGATACGAGATATGTAAACATGCTCATAACAACCGGGGCGTAATAAGAAGGCTTAATGAATTCATTATGCCCTGGAGAGTAGTTTCATGTAAACATGTCCATAACAACCAGGGCGTAATAAGAGGGCGTACTGAATTCATTACGCCCTGGAGTATAGTTTCATATACACATGTCTATAACAACCGAGTTGTAATAAGAGGGTATAATGCATCCATTACGCCCTGGAGATGACAATTCTATTTTTTTAAGTGAAAAATAAAATATTGTATGCACCACGGCGTCGCGTCAGCAATAGATTACGCCCATCGAACGATATCCATCTCTCGTGCTAAAGCTCTCGGGCTGGATTTCATCGTTTTTCCGGCGTAATCATCGTAGTAATGCCCTTGGTGTATAAATAACTATTAGTTTAGTTAATTTGATGCAAAGACTATTCATTGTTTCATTATATTTATTCGTTACTTAGCTAAATTTATCATATATTTTCCTCACTACTCTGCAAATACTATGAGTATGCGTAATCTATAGAATACATGTGTAGATTAGAGTTATTATTTTAGTTATACTTATAATTTATATTCCTTCAGAAGGAGTAATTAAAAACAGGTGATAAAACACATTGGTAACAAAGTCTGCATACTTAGATCAAATATAGTATGCAGACAATTAGTATTAATTAAATATAATAATAAGTCATACATATGGGAAATTATATCATAGACTACTCATAATACACATTAGTATTTAGGTAGTATACTAAGTCATACTTATAAGAAACTATTTGATATACTCGTACATCGGATAAATTGTTATTACTGTTGTTTTATTTTTTGATTATTTGATAGATGATCCCACTTCTGACATAATGCAACATGTCAGAAGTGGGATCAAAATGTACATAATTTGAGTAATAGTCTCATTTAATTAATTAGAGCCATTTCATGGTAGAAGTTTTAACTGAATCTACAATATCTATTATTCGTGACTCTGAAAATACAATATGTATGCGTAGGCTATAGTATATATTTGCAGGTTAAAGTTTATATGTTCGTTATGCTTATAATTAATATCCATTCAGGAGAAAAAAATAAGAACAGTGGACATACTTTAACTTAACGTTAACGTTAACTTTCATATTTTAGTATTTATTATTGTTATTGTAATATTAATTAATAATAATATACATTTTTTGTCTAATTAACGATCACATATTTATGATATTTTATATATATCAATTAAAAATATCAATACAATAAAAAAAAATCAAGATCTCATTTATTATTGATATTTTTGATGATATTTTTAAAAAAGCTTATGTGGTCGGTAATTTAAAAAAAATGTATAATATTATTAGGAATTAATAATACAATAACAATAATTAATAAGTACTAAAATAAGGTAGTTAATACTGTTATTATTATAATTATTATGATTTTTGTTATTATAATTACATATTTATTACATATTTAAAATGTATAATATTATTAGGAATTAATATTACAATAATAATAATAAGTACTAAAATAAGGTAGTTAATATTGATATTATTATAATTAATATGATATTTATTATTATAATTACATATTTCCAACATAATTATAGGTACATTGTTCACATTAAGGTTCAACAAAATATGTATAATATTATTATAAATTTATATTACAATAACAATAATAAGTACTAAAACATGGTAGTTATTATTGTTATTGTTATAATTATTATGATTATTACTATTATTATTACATATTTCCAACATAGTTATAGGCAAATTGTTTAAGCGATTATAGCTACCTAATTATAACAAATAACGCACAAAATATGCTGTACAAACTTACTCGTATTAATATAATAAATGTTTAAGTAACTAAAAGTAAGTAAATTTAGGTGTACATACATTATACCAAGTCAAACAACTCCTTCGCATTCATGATACTCGTATCATGTATGTTTGAGTAGTGAGTAGGAAATGTATTCATAATCTTTGATGTATAAATAATTGAGACATATGTATTACTATAGAAAATTGAAAATACAGCTTACGTTCTTTTCTAGAAGTCAACTAGAAGCCTTTCTAGAAGTCTTCTAGAAAGAAGTCTACTAGAAGCCTTTCTAGAAGTATTCTAGAAAGAAGTCTACTAGAAGCCTTTCTAGAAGTCTTCTAAAAAGAAGTCTACTTGAAGCCTTTCTAGAAGTCTACTAGAAGCCTTTCTAGTAGTCTTCTAGAAAGAAGTCTACTAGAAGCCTTTCTAGAAGTCTTCTAGAAAGAAGTCTACTAGAAGCCTTTCTAGAAGTCTTCTAGAAAGAAGTCTACTAGAAGCCTTTCTAGAAGTCTTCTAAAAAGAAGTCTACTTGAAGCCTTTCTAGAAGTCTACTAGAAGCCTTTCTAGTAGTCTTCTAGAAAGAAGTTTTCTAGAAGCCTTTCTAGAAGTCTTCTAGTAGTCTTGCTGCAAAGTTGAACAACTTCTATTTAGAACTAGATAAATGAGCTAGCGCAAAGTGATTCTTTTCACCCAAGGTTTAAATTACTGACAATGCAAATATAGCAATGCTCACCTAAAACCTACTTCATGCATTGGCGATTTGCGATTTGATAAAAATTTTGCTAAATCTTGCAAATAATCGGAAATCTCTCGAAATCTTGATAAAATTCAGAAACATTTAGACATTTTAAGTACTATCTTGAAATTATTGGAAAATCACTAGAAGTCGTGATAATTATTGGGAAATCTGTAGAAAAACTATTGAGAAAGTGTGTAAATTATTGGAATTCTCTCGAAATCTTGATAAAATTTTGAAACATTAAGATTGTTTAAGTACTATCTTGAATTTTTTTTGGAAATTCACCAAAAATCGTGATAATTATTGGGAAATCTGTCGAAATCTTAATAAAATTTTGAAACATTTAGATTGTTTAAGTACTATCTTGAAAAATTATTGGAAAATCACCAGAAATCGTAATAATTACTACGAAATCTGTAGAAAACAAATTGAGAAATCGTGTAAATTATTGGAAAATCTCTCGGAATTTTGATAAAATTTAGAAACATTTAGACATTTTAAAAATTATAGAAAACTTTGTATAATTATAAAATAATAATAATAATAATCGTGTTAATAGTGTGAAGCAATTTGAATATTTTGGTTTTAATGACCTCAAAATCTTGGAATTTTGATTCTTTATCATTTAATGAATTTAATATTATAAAATTAAATCTTCCAATTAAAGAATAATGTAGTAAACAAAAAGTATAGCAAACTGTTAATACTGAACTTAAAAAAAAATAGCATAAATCTCGAAAATTGTTAAGCAATCTTGAGAATTATTTAAAAATCTCAAATTATTCATATTTATAGGAATATCTGTGGAAATCTCAATAACTTTTGATAAATCTTCGAAATTAATGAAAAATGTCAACAAATTTGCATTTATTAATCTTAAAATTATCAAACAAATTTTGGGAAATTATGATAATTTATGGGAAATCTGTAGAAGTATCGAGAAATATTGAGAAATATTAGGGAATTGGTGTGGGAAATTGACGTGGAAATTATTGGAAAATCTCTCGGATTCTTGGTAAAATTTATAAATGTTGAGATATTTTAAGAATCATCGAAAAAAATTTAAAATGAAAAAATGTAATACGTGTCAATCCAATCTCTGGAATTATTGATATTTTTTGGAAAATCTGTGGAAACCTCGAAAGTTTTTGAGGAATTATTGAAAAATGCCAACCAATTTGCACTTTTTGAACTTGAAATTATTAAAGAAATATCTTGAAATTATGGTAGATATTATGAAATCTGTATAAATGTCGGAAAATATTGAAAAATCAGGGAAATGTTTGGAAAATCTCTTGGATTATTGATAAAAATTTAGAAATGTTTACGTATTACACATATTATTACACATCCGTTGTAAAATGGCTCAGTGAAAAAAGGCTTATTATTATTATTTTAAGAATGATGGAAAAATTTGTAAAATGAAAAAAAATTATGTAATAATCGTGTCAATCAAATTAATGATAATCCTGTCAACCAATGATTGATATTTATTGGGAAATCTGTGGAAATCTTGAAAGGTATTGAGGAATTATTGATTTCAGTTGAATTACAGTGAAATCTGTCGAAATCTCGAAAAATATTCAGAAATCGTGGAAATTATTGGAAAATCTCTCAGATTCTGAAATTTATAAATGTTGAGATATTTTAAGAATCATCGAAAAAAATTTAGAATGCAAAATGTAATTATCATGTCAGCCAAATCTCTGGAATAATTGACATTTATTGAGAAATCTGCGGAAATGTCAAAAATGATTGATAAATCTTGGAAATTAATGAAAAATGTCAATAAACCTGCAGTTTTTGGTCTCAAACTTATTGAAAAAGCTCTAGAAATCATGATAATTTTCGGGAAATCAGTAGAAGTCTCGAAGAATATTGGAAAATCGTGGAAATTATTCGAAAATCTTTAGAAGTCTCGATATTTTTTTGGGAAATCTGTAGAAATCTCACACAATATTTTAAAATTTCGATAATGATTCTGAAATCTCTAGAAGCTTAGTAATGAAAACATTGACAAATGTTGGAAATCTGCAGAAGGCTTATAAAATATTGGGAATTCGTTGAAATTGTTGGAAAATCTTTAGAAATCTCGATAATATTAGGGAAATCTGTATAAATTTCACACAATATTGAAAAATCTTAATAATGATTGGGAAATCTCTAGAAACTTTGTAATAAAAACATTAAGAAATGTTGGAAAACAGTATGTCTCGACAAATATTGGGAAATCCTGGAAATTATTGGAAAATCTTTAGAAATCTCGATAATTATTGGAAAATCAGTAGAAATCTCACACAATATTGAAAAATCTTGATAATGATTGGGAAATCTCTAGAAAGTTAGTAATAAAAACATTGAGAAATGTTGTAAGTCTGTATAAGTCTCGAAAAATATTGGGAAATCATGGAAATTATTGGAAAATCTTTAGAAATTTCGATAACTATATGGAAATCTGTAGAAATCTCACACAAAATTGAAAAATCTTGATAATGATTGGGAAATCTCCAGAAACTTAGTAATGAAAACATCGTGAAATATTGGAAATCTGTAGAAGTCTCAAAAATTTTGGTAAATCTCGATAATTATGGAGAAATCTGTAGAAATCTCACACAATATTGAAAATCTCGATAATGATTGGAAAATCTCAAGAAAATTAGTTATGAGAAAATCGAGAAACATTGAAAATCTGCATAAATCTCAAAAATTATTAAGCAATCTTGAGAATTATTCAAAAATCTTTGAAATAATTGATATTTAATAGAATATATGTGGAACTATCGAAAACTATTGACAAATCTTGGAAATGTCAACAAACCGGCAGTTTTTGATTTCAAATTGGTTGAAATATCTCCAGAAATCATGATAATTTTTGGGAAATCAGTAGAAGCCTCGAAGAATATTGAGAAATCGTGGAAATTATTGGAAAATCTCTCGGATTCTTGGTAAAATATATAAATGTTGAGATATTTTAAGAATCATCGAAAAAATGGTAGAATGCAAAATGTATGTAATACTCGTGTTAACCAAATCTTTGAAATAATTGACATTTATTGGGAAATCTGTGGAAATGTCCAAAATTATTAAAAAATCATGGAAATTAATGAAAAATGTCATCAAATTTTCAGTTTTTGGTCTCAAAATTATTGAAAAATCTACAGAAATCATGATAAATTAAGAGAAATCTGTTGAAATCTCACACAATATTGAAAAATCTCGATAATGATTGGGAAATTTCTAGAAACTTAGTAATGAAAACATTGAGAAATTTGGAAATCTGCAGAAGTCTCAAAAAATATAGGGAAATCGTGGAAATTGTAAAAAACTTGGTAATAAATCATTTCTTCAACTAAGTTTTTTTGCCCTTTTTTGCATGTTTAGTAGTTAATTTTACAAGTAAATTATTGATAAATCCATGTTTTGCATTAAGTAATAATCAGATCTACTTTGAGTCAGCCATATTCATTCATTTACTGTCATCTGTCAACAATAGCCTGGTAATAAATCTTCTCATCAACAAAGTTTTATGCCACTTTTTTGCATGTTTGGTAGTTACTTTTACAAGTAAATTATTGATAAGTTCAAGTTCTGCATTAAGTAATATCAGATCTATTTTTGAGTCATGAGTCATGTATTCATTTACTGTCATCTGTCAACAATAGCTTGGTAATAAATCTTCTCATCAACTAAGTTTTATGCCACTTTTTTGCATGTTTTGTAGTTACTTTTTCATGTAAATTATTGATACACTCATGTTCTCCATTAAGTAATAATTCAGTAGCACTTACACAATCGTTTCCATGAAACGCAATCGGATTAGATTTGATCAATATTAGGGTATATATTTTAAAAATGTTTAAAATGAAATCAATAAAAATGTCTCCACTTTTTAAAGGAACGAATCAATATTTTTACAAATCAAGCAAATCATTGCAAATCAAGATATCTAGAGATTTTGTTTAATAAATCCAAAGATTTCGCAATACAAAATTATATATTTTTTTTATTATTATCGTTTTTATTATAGTGTCGTCCATTATAGAAAGGATACATAATATAACAAAATTATGTGACTGTAAAGAGAATTAAGAGCTATACAAATGTTGTGAAATAAAAAAAAAACGAATTCCAATTTAAAAAATTCCAATGACGTCATAAGTCAAAAACTTTGGTTTTGTTAACATCAAGAATACACATACGTTAAAACATTCGATGGGGTATAAAAAATACCATACATAATAAATAATAATAATAATAATAAAATCTTTATTGCATTTTGATTCACAGAATGTTACAATGTCGACTTTGGGGATGGGGATAAATTATATAAACTTCTTACCCTAATTGGTATTAATTTCGTAATTAATAATATTAAGTTGGTATTAGCTATACTATGGGTAATATGGATATATGTTGCGGCTAATCAAATACTTCAGCCAATATTAATATGTCGATATTTATATCTTACTTAAATAATATTATTATTTATATTATATTTTTAGAAATGATTGCCATGGTAACAATTATCATGCCACTTGACGTCTTAAAGGAAAATAATATAAAAAAAAACATTTGCGCCGCACGAGAATGATATAAAAATTAATATCGTGGCCCATATATCCGTCTAGTATAAAAACACTCCTTTTGCTAACGATTTCTCGTATTTTTATTAACCCTACCACACTTGCGCAATCAATCTTACAGACGAAAATTAAGTAAAAGCTTTTACTTTTAACTTAATCCCCTCATAAATTTATTCGGTGTACGTTTTTAATGAGGATAAATTCAGGACATTCACAACACCTACCCAATCTGATTAAGGATGCAATTAATTACGGTATTATGTGTAAATAACCGTGCATAATTCACAAGGATCGTGCAGGATTCCGCCTTTTTTTTTCTCTTCCTCTACTTCCCCGTTCAGCGCAGATTTATGGAGTTGCGTATTTTTTCGTGTTACTTCATTATTGCAGGGATTAAGCTTAATCCGCAGAAATTCTTCTCGTTAATAAAATCCGCAACACAAATAAATTATAATGAAGAGTAATTATGAATAATTGCGGATGCGTCGGGTTCATTCAGCGGTGAATAAATAGCGTTAACTGTTATTAGCCAAGACAGACTAAAAAAACAAAAATGCATATTTTAATTGCAAATTGCATTCATGGCTCAACATTACAGAATTTGCGCAATTATCTGTGGATCTGTCCAGAGCAAACATTGAATATATTTTTAATTATGCTGCCGCTTTTTCTTCTTCTGCGTCTGCAATCGAATCGATATCTCGCAATCTTTAATGCAATCCAAGCATGATGAAATAGAATTTGAACCGTTTCACGTCGATTGAAATGTTAATGAAAAACTGAAATTAATATTTCGCAGCCTTTTTTGCAATGCTGCACATCCAAAAGGCTTTGTCTCCTTTAATTCGCAATTTAACGTGGAATTTTCCGCGGTGTCCCCACACGTGTGTCCCCCCTATCCCCCCCCCCAATAAAAGTTCGCAGTTTCCGGTTTAATCCCGCGGAAGCGCACGAATTAATTTCGGAGGGAAGCGAAATTCGAACGGAAATGGGACTCGTTAAAAAATCGCACGGACGATATTTTCCGGGCCGGAAAAAAATCCCTGAGTTATTGTTCCAAAGTTTGTGTGTGACTTTCGCATAAATGTCAGTCTGGCGAAAAGTTGCGGAAAGTTGAGTTTACGAGATGCTGCGAGTGATATGTAAGCACATATTTGTATATTTCATCAATGCTTCGCAATAACGTGGATTATTTTTTTGTTTGTAGGTATACTGCGGTTAAAGTAAATTTTTTGTGGTTACCCGGTCAAAAGTTCTGCAGTTATATGATAATTTAACAACAGCTTATTTCCACTGAAATGTCTATTTTCCATTGCCAAGTCAAGAAATGTCTATTTTCCATTGCCAAGTCAAGAAATGTCTATTTTCCATTGCCAAGTCAAGAAATGTCTATTTTCCATTGAAAAGTCAAGAAATGTCTATTTTCCTTTGCCAAGTGGCGATCAAAGTAGGTATGGGGCCTCTTTGGCTGACCTTGAATGACCTCTAGACAGTCAGCTTGCATGACCTCTAGGAATGGGGTCCTCAGAGATAATATACTGGTACCGAGGGCTGCTTGAGCAGCTTAAATAGCTGCTTGAGATATTTAAAAAGCTACTTGAGCTGTCTAAACACCTACTTGAGCTGCTCAAATAGCTGCTTGGAGCTCTTTAAATAGCTGTTTGGAGCTGTCTAAATAGCTGCTTGGAGCTGTCTAAATAGCTGCTTGGAGATGTCTATATAGCTGCTTGAGCTGTTTAAACAGCTGCTCGAGCTGCTCAAATAGCAGCTTGAGCTGTCTAAATAGAATTTGGAAGCTGTCTAAATAGCTGCCTGGAGCTGTCTAGATTGCTGCTTGGATCTATCTAAATAGCTGCTTGGAGCTGTCACAATAGATGCTTGGAGCTGTCTAAATAGCTGATTGGAGCTGTCTAAATAGCTGCTTGGAGCTGTCTAAATAGCTGCTTGGAGCTGTCTTAATAGCTGCTTGGAGCTGTCTACATAGCTGCTTGAGCTGTTTAAATAGCTGCTCGAGCTGCTCAAATAGCAGCTTGAGCTGTCTAAATAGAAGCTGGAAGCTGTCTAAATAGCTGCCTGGAGCTGTGTAGATTGCTGCTTGGATCTATCTAAATAGCTGCTTGGAGCTGTCACAATGGATGTTTGGAGCTGTCTAAATAGCTGATTGGAGCTGTCTAAATAGCTGCTTTGAGCTGTCTAAATAGCTGCTTGGAGCTGTCTACATAGCTGCTTGAGCTGTTTAAATAGCTGCTCGAGCTGCTCAAATAGCAGCTTGAGCTATCTATATAGCAGCTTGGAACTGTTTAAATAGCTGCTTAGAGCTGTCTAAATAGCTGCTTGGAGCTGTCTAAATATCTGCTTGGAGCTGTGTAAATAGCTACTTGGATCTGTCTAAATAGCTGCTTGGAGCTGTCTAAACAGCTGCTTTTAGCTGTCTAAATAGCTGCCTGAGCTACTTAACTTGCTGCCTGAGCTGTCTAATATTGTCGTAATTGTAATAATGTCATATATTCAGTGAATCTGATGTCATATTATCAATTAAGCCTGTACAACTTGATCTGTGATGATCTTGTCACATCATGATTGAATCAGATGATCAGTGAATTGATATCATATCTTCAACTGTACTAGTGTCAGGTAATTCAAGATATGACCACGTAATCAGTTAATATGATGTCACGTTGTCAGCTATGTCAGCATCAGATTATCAATGATTGTAGTATTGCATAATTAATCTCATGCCAAATTATCAACTATTCTATTATAAGAACTTCAAATATCACAAGTGATATAATCAGTGAATGTAAATAGCACAGATTTTTGAATCTGATATCAAATTATCACCTATGGCAGCACTATATGGCCAATGATGATAATGTTACACAATGAGTAAATCTGATGATCTGATTTTTTTTAGCTCAAGCCTGTATAACTTAATCTGTGATGATTTTGTCACATCATGATTGAATCAGATGATCAGTGAATTAATATCATATCTTCAACTGTACTAGTATCAGGTAATTCAAGATATGGCCACATAATATGATGTCACGTTGTCAGCAATGTTAGCATCAGATCATCAATGATTGTAGTATTGCATAACTAATCTAATGCCACATTATCATCTATTCTATTACAAGAACTTCAAATATCACAAGTGATATAATCAGTGAATGTAAATAGCACAGATTTTTTAATCTAATATCAAATTACCATTATTGAAACAACTTTCCATACAGCTCAAACAGCTTTTCATACAGCTCAAACAGCAAACAGCTTTCTATACAGCTCAAACAGCTTTCCATACAGCTCAAAGAGTTTCCATACAGCTCACACAGCCTTCCATACAGCTCACACAGCTTTCCATACAGCTCAAATAGCAAAGAGCTTTCCATACAGCTCACACAGCCTTCCATACAGCTCACACAGCTTTCCATACAGCTCAAACAGCAAAGAGCTTGCCATACAGCTCAAACAGCTTTCCATGCAGCTCAAACAGCTTTCCATACAGCTTAAACAGCAAACAGCTTTGCATACAGCTCAAACAGCTCTCCATACACTCCAAACAACTTTCCATACAGCTCGAAAAGCTTTCCATACAGCTCAAACAGCTTTCCATACAGCTCAAACAGCTTTCCATACAGCTCAAACAGCTTTCCATACAGCACAAACGCAAACAGCTGTCGAATTTTGTATTATATGAATTAATCCTATTATTAATGCTTTCTAAACAGCTCAAACAGCTTTCCATACAGCCCAAACAGCTTTCCATACAGCTCAAACAGCTTTCCATACAGCTTAAACAGCAAAAAAACTTTCCATACAGCTCAAACAGCTTTCCATACAGCTCAAACAGCTTTCCATACAGCTCGAAAAGCTTTCCATATAGCTCAAACAGCTTTCCATACAGCTCAAACGCAAACAGCTTTCCATACAGCTCAAACAGCTTTCCATACAGCACAAACGCAAACAGCTGTCGAATTTTGTATTATTTAAATTAATCATATTATTAATGCTTTCTAAACAGCTCAAAAAGCTTTCCATACAGCCCAAACAGCTTTCCATACAGCTCAAACAGCTTTCCATACAGCTTAAACAGCAAAAAGCTTTCCATACAGCTCAAACAGCTTTCCATACAGCCCAAACAGCTTTCCATACAGCTCAAACAGCTTTCCATACAGCTCAAACAGCTTTCCATGCAGGTCAAACAGCTTTCCAGACAGCTCAAACGCAAACAGCTTTTGAATACAGCTCAAACAGCTTTCTGTACAGTTCAAACAGTTTTCCTTACAGCTCCAAACAGCTTTACATACAGCGGAAACCTTTACAGGGACAACCTTTACAAAGTTTCCTTATACCTACTGATCACCTACAATTGGAGTCTTGTAACCATGATTTTGCTCATCAAAATCAGATTCATTTTATAAACAACCAAACTTTAGCATCACCCAGAATCACCAGATTTTGTTCCCCTGTACCGCACCATTAATTCATGAGATATTTGATTTGTCTCGATCCCGCGGGATTCGAACCTGTGGCCCTTGATGCGAAGGGCAAGTGTTTCTGGTGAAACTATTTAGTCGGAACTAGTATAAGGATGGCCCTAAATCGTGGTAAGAATACGAATAATTGAGCAAAAATGTTCAAATTGAGATTCATATTTGGCAGTCCAGCCCTGCTAGGTTTAAAAGTAGTTTGAACTATATTTTAAATTTTAGTTAACACAATTTTTGATGCATGAGAGAAGTGTGTGAGCTCCATCTCTTGTTTGAAATTCGAATTACGTATATACAGGGTGTTTCAGTAGGAAGTGCAAATATTTTGGGTACAAGTTACGATGCAATCTAACTTCAAACTATGTTCTCAACTTAGTTTTAAACTGCTCTTGTTGTTTTTACAGAAAATAGACTTAGAAGATTAAAATGAGAAATGAAAATTACTTGAGCGTTAAATAATAAATAATCTACACACTTCATCTAAATTATATTAAATAATAAGTGGAAACATTATTTTCTGCACTCTTTCTGCAGTCTCAAAACTTCGAAGAGACTGTTATAAGAACAGTTTCAAACGAACAGTTCTTTAATAAATTAGCTGCTGATTCAACATTTAGCGATTTTTTTGCATTCAAAGTGCATTTGAAGTGTGCTTGCAAGACAACATTTATTAACCGTATATGGAATCTTCTGAAGAAGATTCGCTAAATTCAAGTTACTTCATGTAATTCATTTTTAACCAAGCCTAGAAAACACAAAACTGTGTAAAAATATAACGTACAGTAATAAGCCAAACCAAAAATGGCCAAAATTAAACCAAAAATTGCGAAAATTGAAAGAATTGATTAAAATGAAAATTGAAAGTTACTTGAGTGTTCAACAATAAATAACCTACACACTTCTAAATTAGATTAAATAATCAGTGGAAGCATTATTGTTACGAGTAAAAGTAGATAGTTCTACAGTCTCAGAACTTCCAAGAGACTGTTATAAGAACAGTTTCAAGTAAACAGTACTTTAATAAATTAGCTGCAGATTCAACATTTAGCAATGTTTTTGCATTCAAAGTGCATTTGAAGTGTGCTTGCAAGACAACATTTATTAACTGCAAAAGGAATCTTCTGAAGAAGGTTCGTAAAATTCAAGTTCCTGTATCTAATTCATTTGTTAACAAGCCTTGAAAGCATAAAACTATGTCAAAATATAACTTACAGTAATAAGTCAAACCAAAAATATACTGAAATAAACCGAAAATGGCGAAAATTGAAAGAAGAACAAGAAGTTATAATTTCGCTTTTATAGGCTTTGATCTTATAATGTTTTTTATGCAAATCTTTTCCAAGCGTTTATAGGCTTTGATCTTATAATGTTTTTATTTATGCAGATCTTTTCCAGAATTTATATTTCCTTATATCTTTTCAAACCTTCTTTTAAACTTTCAAGATTTTTGAATTATTATTATTTAAGGACAATTTATCAAATTTTGGGATCATTGAATATATTCACAGATTTCAAGTGTCTTTCTAGGTCATTTTGGAACCTGCTAACATTTCGGATCCGAATTTATTAATAAACGATTGCTTCACCATACATTTTTTTCGAAAGGCAAAGTCAAAATATTTTCAAAGAAATTATTTCACTATTATATATACTATACAGTATGTCCCCAGATTGAGTTTACAAGAGGGATTTTTTTTTAATTATTAGTTTTATGTAAAAATGTTATAGGAATTCAAATCCCTGCTTGGTCTTAAACTACACATATGCAGGTTATAACATGATATGTTGACTTTGACAGTTGTATTCTGAAGATGACCGACCGAAGAACCAATAGAGGATGGTTATAGCGTATTCAATCATCTACCCTCCAATTGAACTTAAATGTGAAGTAAACTATTATTCGTAGGTTATAGCAAGTGAATTTGACATTTGCAGCTGTCACATTTTTAGGTTACAAATAAATTTGACACAGACAGCTGTCATAGTTTCTGGTTATTCAGTTAAATTGACATTGACAGCTGTCACGTTTGCAGGTTATAACATGAGAATTTGACATTGACAGCTGTCACATTTGCAGGTTATACTATGAGAATTTAGCATTGACAGCTGTCATTCTTTCAGGTTATTCAAATAAATTGACGTTGACAGCTGTCACGTTTGCAGGTTATAACATGAGAATTTGACATTGACAGCTGTCAGATTTGCAGGCTATAACATGAGAATTTGACATTGGCAGGTATCCCTTTTGCAGGTTATAACATGAGAATTTGACATTGACAGCTGTCACATTGAAGTCCAATGTCTTGCAATAATAATGACCGATCAGTGCTAATGTAGTTATTTACGAACCAAATGCAGTAACACAATTTTCCCGCATGAACGCTATTTTGAAGATGAGCGACCGAAGGGAGCGAATTTGTAACATTTAATCAACGAAAATCGCGGAAATGGTACTTTGTGAATCAAATTTTATTATTGCAAATACCGATATTTATTGTAAATGGATTTCGATGTTTCCGGTATCAAGGTAGATGTTGTTGCTGTGGTTAGTTGTACAATTTCTGGAGGTGTACAAGTAAAAGACTCTATTGTTTGTAGGTTATAACAAGTGAATTTGACATTGGCAGCTGTCACATTTATAGGTTATAAGTAAATTTAACATAGACAGCCGTCATTGTTTTAGGTTATTCAATTAAATTGACGTTGACAGCTGTCACGTTTGCAGGTTATAACATGAGAATTTGACATTGACAGCTGTCACTCTTGCAGGTTATAACATGAGAATTTGACATTGACAGGTATCACATTGAAGTCCAATATTTTGCAATCATCGCAATAATAATATCCGGTCAGTTCTAATATAGTTATTTACGAACCAAGTGAGGAAACACAATGTTTCTATATGAATGCTATTTTGAAGATGAGCCGCCGAAGGGAGCGAATTTGTACCATTTAATCAACGAAAATCGCGGAAATGGTACATTATAAATAACATTTTATTATTGCAATGACAGATATTGTGTAGAATGCCCGAGAAATGTATATGTTTTATTATTATATGTAATGTCAAATAATGTCATTATGATGGCTATTGGTTATTAGCTTCAGAATGGCGAGACTTATTTTCTACAAAATATCCAAAAAAGCCAATTTCTAAGCAATGGGTTTTTGTCTTTAGTTTTCCCACCGAAAAGGACCTCGTCGATGACTTGAGCCCGATTGTTTCACAAAAGAAATGCGATAAAATGTAGGCCTGCAATGCAGATATCGCTATGTACTTGATGCGGTTTTTATGAAAATATATATGTAACCCATATGTACTTTTATTAAAAACCTCTTGGGTCTTCGCTTCTTTACGTTCCAGTGGTTATCATGTGCGACCACCATTTGAAATTTTTCCCAAAAAAAATCGGGCCTGAAAGGGTTAAGAGGGGTCAATTTGGGGCTGATAGACGCAATCAATACAATTTTGACGAAAATAAAGGTTTTTCGCGTAGTAGGCTTGTGTCATTTTAAGGAATGACGATCCACGAGAATTAATTAACAGAAAATGTCAATAATAAAGGGCCATTTAATAAAACAAGAGAAACAAACACAATATTAAAGATAGTACAGACATTGCCATCAATCTTCATCGAACATTATCAAATATAAAAATGAACATCTAGCGTTAACTATGCAGTAACATTTTATGTATGACAGATACTTTGTATAATAAGGTACCTATATTCAAAATGGCACAAGTCTACTAGTCGAAAAACGTCGAAAAAAAGCAACTAAATACCGTCAAAAATAATAGTTTTTGTTCAAATCAGATTGAAAATTAAGAATTGAGTTTGAGTTTGAGTTTGAGTTTGAACATTTTATGTATGACAGATACTTTGTATAATAAGGTATCTACATTCAAAATGACACAAGTCTACTACTCGAAAAACGTGGCAAAAAAGCAACTAACTACCGTTAAAAATAAGAATTTTTTATCAAATCAGATTGAAAATTAAGAATTGAGTTTTAGTTTGAGTTTAAACATTTTATGCATGAAAGATACTTTCTATAATAAGGTACCTATATTCAAAATGACACAAGTCTTCTACTCGAAAAACGTGGTAAAAAAGCAACTACCGTCAAAAATAATAATTTTTGATCAAATCAGATTGAAAATTAAGAATTGGGTTTGGGTTTGAGTTTGAGTTTGAACAGTTTATGTATGACACATACTTTGTATAATAAGGTACATATATTCAAAATGACACAAGTCTACTACTCGAAAAACATGGTAAAAAAGCAACTACCGTCAAAAATAAAGATTTTTGATCAAATCAGATTGAAAATTAAGAATTGAGTTTGAGTTTGAGTTTCAACATTTTATATATGACAGATACTTTGTATAATAAGGTACCTACATTCAAAATGACACAAGTCTACTACTCGAAAAACGTGGCAAAAAAGCAACTGACTACCGTCAAAAATAAGATTTTTTTATCAAATCAGATTGATAATTAAGAATTGAGTTTTAGTTTGAGTTTAAACATTTTATGCATGACAGATACTTTCTATAATAAGGTACCTATATTCAAAATGACACAAGTCTACTACTCGAAAAACGTGGTAAAAAAGCAACTAACTACCGTCAAAAATAAGAATTTTTGATCAAATCAGAATGAAAATTAAGCATTGAGTTTGACTTTGAGTTTCAACATTTTATGTATGACAGATACTTTGTATAATAAGGTACCTATATTCAAAATGGCACAAGTCTACTAGTCGACAAACGTGGTAAAAAAGCAACTAACTACCGTCAAAAATAAGAATTTTTGATCAATCAGATTGAAAATTATGAATTGAGTTGGAGTTTGAGTTTTATTATTATGTATCAAATTCTTTAAATACATTACATTTACATGTTACATATTATATTTATGAATGTTTATATAACTGAAGCAGTGGTTGTGCTTCGGCACAACATTGGCCCCACATGTCATATATAGTTGAAAAAAAAAAACAAACTCAATTTAGTTAAGTTACAGGCAAATATGAGTTCCATATAAAAAACCACAACTTTGTCATAACTCGAATTTTGAACTGTTTTTTGAAAAATTGACTATGGCGCGGCATTCTTATAAAAAAAGTGCCTCGAGAACCAAGACATCATTTTTTTGTATTCTCATAAATAAGCGACCTACAGCGATAAAACGAAAAGTCAAAAAACCGAATTTTTGCGAATAATTCGAAAACAAAAGATAACAGCCAATTTTGGTTTTCACCATTAAGTTTTTCTGAAACAATCTGATCAAGAAGAGTGGGGGGGGGGGTAATTTATCATACATGTTATAGTTATCGAGATTCCCTATTAAAACACCGAAATTTTCCCACCCTGTACTCAAAATTTTGAACCTGCATCCTACATGGTACAAGTAATAAACTCTAAAATGAATTTCTTGAAATTAATGATATTTTTACTCTGAAATTGTGCATATAATAACGCGCGCCATTGTCATGTATTTTCAAATATGAATACAACGCTTTAATAATCTAATTAATCTAAATTGAGCAGTCGTACATTCTCAAACACAGACGCGATCTCCAATTTCCTCCCATCTGATCTATCACCGCTTCAAATCACACATATTAAATATGCGCATCGCATTACTCGGATGCGGAAGGCTTCAAAGGGCGCCACTTTTAATTCTAGTCCTGATTGATCCTGATTGATTTGTTTGCCGACTGGAGACGTCCAGAGTCCCGGAATGAATTTCCATCCCCCCAATTCATTTGATCGATCCCCCCGCTTTTTAAACTTCAAGGGGGAATCGGCGACCCCCAAAATTTCAATTAAAATACGGGCGGACACAATTCTTCGGATTCCACTGGGGAACGGTGGACAATTTTTCTGTTACCCTCCCGGATGGGATCCTGAGCCCGAATGATGTGACCCATATCACTTAACCCACACAAAAAAAAATAGTATGGTAGTCTCGAGGAGAGTTGACAATGACTCTGTTTTTTCGAACAAAGAATCTTAATTTTATTAAGAAATAATATAAAAGGAAGAACTTTAATTTTTGTTTCCTTATTTTCATTTATTTTATTTAATAATTTTCTAGGGCTATTTCGCGTTTTCTGTGCTCATTTTCATGTTTAAGCGAACGAGCCTAGAAAACCTAGATTACGCCTAGAAGGCCTAGAGCCAAGATATACCTAGCACACAAGCATAGAGATGGCCTAACGAGCATAGATTATTATTGATTAGATATATTATTATTATTATTATTATTATAGATTATTATTATACACTCTATTACATTTATTCAAATGTAATAGAGTGAAATGAAATACGAAGTGTATGTCGAATTCCGGCCATATTGACGGCTGCATCAGCATTAAACGGGCCTACTATATCAGATATATTTTCAGTGCTAACAACTTGAAGGAATTATTCAGAAAGCTGATGGACCATTGAAAATAATGGTGATCATGGATCTTGATTGGGGTTTGAAGGGTGAACTATTAAGGGTGAATCGCATCCATCGTTAGTGTTGAATAAGTGCTGAATTAGTGAATCCAGAATGATTGAATTAATGATAAATGGTGCTGGTTCGTATATGTGTGCTCCCTCCCCTCCAAGGATTCCACACTGAAAGTATTTACTTTACAGGCCCAGTACTGTAAAGGCTTTACGGTACTAGTAAGAAGTGGAGGAGTTCATGAAAAAAGAAATGCATACTAGCGCAAAAATAAAGTCGGCATTGAAAATGAACAGAGGAAAGAACACGGAGATGATAATAGCTGAAGTTGAGTGCTTCGAACACAAAATAGATATAATGAAAGCAAAACGTAAAATTAAAAATAGCATGGTATATATCGATAACAATTTAACAAGAAATGAGAGGGAAATACAGAAAGAACTGAGAAACACTGCGAAAAAACAAAGGAATAAAGGAGAGTTAGTCAAAGTGGGATATCAGAAGATAAAAATAAACGACGTACAATACAAATGGGACAGAACACAGAAAGGAGTCAAACAAATTGATACGACCAGATAAAAAAACTAAGAAATAACAAGAAAGACGAAATGGACCATAGCAAAGACAACGGAAAAGGAATACCACACGCGAATAAAATAAAAACAGATAAAGAAAAACATACTAAAATAAGAATGGGAACACGGAATATACGAAGCATTAAAGGTAAAGAAGAAGAAGTAGTAGAAGAAATGGAAAAACAGAGAATAGAAATGCTGGGAATAACAGAAACAAAAAAGAAAGGTAAAGGAATCCGGAGAATCTATAGAGGATACTGGCTCATATGAACAGGAGTAGAAGAAAATGAAAGAGCAATCGGAGGGGTAGGAATGATAATAGCACCGGAAAGAATAAAAGACATGATAAAGGAAAGACATATAAACGAGAGGATAATGACTATAGAAATGAACTTGACAGAAGACGAGATATGGACATAATTATAGCATATGGAGGAGACGAAGATGCAAGAAAAGAGGAAAAAGATAAGTTCTACGAGAACCTACAAATAGAAGTAGATGAGGGAACTGAAAACATAATAATAATGGGAGACCTAATGGAAGAGTTGGAAATCAGAACGTAGGACTAAATGAAATCCTGGGAAAAGAAGGGGAATATACCAGAAACAATAATGGTGAAAGAATTATGCGTAGAAGACAACATAATAATAGCAAACACAAAATTCAAACACAAAGATATACATAAATTCACGAGAACTCAACCATCTAGAAATGAGAGATCCATAATTGACTACGTCCTAATTAACAAAAATAACTGGAGCAAAATAAACGACATAAAGGTATCAAGACAAGCAGAAATCGGAAGTGACCACCACTTGCTAAGAATGGACATGCAATGTAAACATAAACTAAGACCAGACAAAAGAAGAAAAAAAGCGAAAAAGAAGATAAGATCTTACAAACTAAAAGAAACACAAACACAAGAAAAATATCGGTATATATTACAAAGAAAGTTCAAAGAAAAAGAAAAAGAAAAAAGACTGGACATAGAAAGGGAATGGGAGGCATTTAAAAATATTATACTGGATGCTGCAAGGAAGTGTGGTGGAACAACAAAAATAGGAAACAAAAAGGTGAAGAAAACAGAATGGTGGACAGAGGAACTAAAGAACAAAATTACAGACAAAAAGGTAAATAGAGGAAATGCTTGCAGACCAATCGAAGAGAGGACTATGAAGAATACAAAGAAAAAATAAACGAAGTAAAACAAGCAAAACAAAAATCATGGACTCAATTTGGAAAAACAATGAATGAGAACTACAGAGAAAATCAAAAACTATTTTACGGAACATTAAAACAACTAAAACAAAGTAAAGAGTACAACATGATGAATATAAAAGACAAAGACGGAAGAATAATTACAAACGAAGATAAAATCATGGAAAGATGGCGACAATATTTCGAAGAGCTTACCAAAGAGGAAACAGAAGAGAACGAACCACAAGAAGGTAAGGAAGATAAACAAGAAAAGTTGAATAAGGTAAAAATGGAGAAGATAAAAGAAAAGGAAGTGAAAGAAGCAATAAGAAAACTAAAAAACGGAAAGGCGCCAGGAGTAGACGAAGTAACAGCAGAAATATTGAAGTACATGGGAGAGGAAGGAATAACACAATTAACAGAACTATTAAATGAAATAATAGAGAACGAAAAAACACCAAGAGAATGGAACACGGAAATAATACTCCCTATTTATAAAAAGGGAGACAAAATAAACTGCAGAAATTACAGAGGAATTACATTAACAAGCATACCGAACAAGATCCTGACAAGAATCTTAGAAATAAGGCTAACAAACAAACTAGAAGAAACAATAGAAGAAAATCAGGATGGGGTTCAGAAGAGGGAGAGGCACTCAAGACCAGATCTTCATATTAAGACAAATAAGCGAGAAACTAATAAAAAAGAACAGAAAAATCCACATTTGCTTTGTGGACCTGGAAAATGCATTCGACAGGATTAACAGAGAGGACATTTGGAAAGAACTAGAAGAGAGAGGAGCGGAAGAAGCAATGATAAATGTAATAAAAAACATATATAGTGAAAACAAAAACAAAGTAAGAACAAACAATGAAGAATCAAGAACATTCGCCACAAAAAAAGGAGGAAAACAGGGATGCGTGCTGAGCCCATTGCTATTTACAATAGTACTGGACAAGGCAATGAAAAAGGCAAAAAAAATTAGGCCTCTACAGTTATGATTCTGGAAAATGGTAAGAATACGGCTAGCAGAGTTATTATTCGCTGACGACAAGGCTATAATTGCAGAAACAGAGGAGGACTTTCAACACAACATGGAAATATTGCACGAAGAACTAACGGAAATTAACATGAGGATAAACCTTCACAAAACGAAGACCATGATAATATCTACGGAGAAGGAAAACACGAAGTAAAGTTACAAAGACAGAAGTTAGAACAAGTTGAACACTACAGATATCTAGGGACTATAATAGAGAGTAACGGAAACATAGAAAAAGAAATTGACGACAAAGTAAGCAAAACTGGAAAGATTTTTAATATGCTGAAAAATACATTTTTCAACAGGAATGAAATAGCAAGCAACACAAAAATAGAAATCGTAAAAAAAGTTATGACCAACACTAACGTATAGCAGCGAATCGTGGACTATGACAGGAAAGCAAAAAAATAGGATTAACGCGATAGAAATGAGATTTCTCAAAAAAAATGAACATAAGACCAGAAGGGGCAGAATAAGAAACGAGACATACAGAAATAACCTAAAGATAAGACCAATCAATGATAAAATAAAAGAAGGACAGATGAGATGGTTTGGACTATCTGCAGAATGAACGAGGAAAGAATTACCAAGAGAGTATATGAGGCAAGAGCAACAGGGAGAAATCATAGAGGAAGACCAAGAAAAGAGTGGAATAACACAATAAGAGAAGAGGCGAGGAGAAAAGGGAGTTCCTGGGAAGAGCTAAAGGAACGGACAAAAGATAGGAAGAAGTGGAGGGAATACTATCGAACAGAATAAATGTAAATGTAAATACTATGATATAAAAGAAAGCCTTACACAGAAAGTTAGAAAGCTGACTGATTAAATAAATTAAAAGAATATATCAAGTCATTGATCAGAATTATTTAATTCAATTATGTCACTAACTAATTACGTTTATTGTGGAGGAACAGCTAAATATTATAAGTATTTATTTTCTGGATGTGGTATTTGCGATATCTGCGTGAAAATTTCAGCCGCCGAATTGGGAAAACTGGGAAAACTCTCCTCACACCGCAAATAAGTTGTTGATGAAAACCAGATGAGTCGAAGTAATCCGCGAAGTGCGAAGGGGCGGTCGGATGATAACGCGATGATCGAGTTGCTGGCGGTGGCTTGACGGGCGTCGGAAAATTCAGGGGGCAGCCGGGAAACTCTGGAGGGTCCTTCGCCGCTTTGTTTATTTACCCTTCGGCCGATTTGAATATTAAATTGGCGCGGAATTTCCATTTCCGCGCGCGAATCAGCGCGCGCGGAAAGTTGCCGGAATATGTGAATAATTTTCCAGCAGAGGAAACCGTCGGGGATGCCGGGAAATCAATGCTTTTCACGCCATCACCCCTCTCATTACAGGCGCACTAATTTAAATAGTGTAAATCAGAAAAACATTTCGCTGGATTGAAAAAAGTAATATATGCGGGAATTTTTACTTCCGTGAAATGATTTTAGTTGCAGATTTCTGAGGAAACATTTTTGTAATCATGTCCCAAAAGTTCATGCCGTAAATTATTCGCAGATAACATGGCAGTAATTGCAGAAACAGAGAAAGAAGTGCAACACAATGTGGAAATAATTGAGAAAGAGATTAAGAAAATAAACATGAAAATAAACTACAAAAAGACAAAAACCTTGATAATTGCCAAAGAAAAAAAGAAACACGAAATAAAAATATAAGGAAAAAATATCGAACAAGTAGAACAATACAGATATTTAGGAACAATCATACAGAGCAATGGTAAAGATTGCTTCCTAGATTTCCTAGATAATGAAATAGAAGATAAAATAGGAAAAACAGCAAAACTATATAACATGTTAAAAAACACCTTTTTAGCAAAGAGATATCAAAAGACACAAACACAGAAATGGTCAAAAAAGTAATAAGACCAACGCTTACTTACAGCAGTGAAACATGGACGATGACAGCAAAACAAATGAAAAGAATAAGTGCCATGTAGATGAGATTCCTAAGAAAAATAGAAAACAAAACAAAAAGAGATAGGATAAAGAACGAGACGCACAGGAAGAACTAAAAAATAAAACCAATACAGGAAAAAATAACAGAAGGCCAAATGAGGTGGTACGGACACATGAGACGAATGAGAGAAGAAAGAAACACTAAGAAAATATACGAGACAAGAGCAACAGGAAAACAATAATGAGGAAGACCGAGAAAAGAGTAGAACAGCGCAGTAAAAGAAGGTAACAGAAAAGGGAACACATGGGAAGAAATGAAGGAAAATCGATAAAGTTTATAACTGGAATTGTCAAAATCAACTAAAGTTTCAAATTTTCAGGTTCAAGTTGTAAAATCTGTTCAAATGCAGTCAAAGTGTTTTATATTTTCAACTTCTACTGATAAGATATGTAAAACTTTTAGCTTCAACAGTGAAAATACGTAAAATTTACATTTGCAACTCTCAAAAACAACTAAAGATTCAAATTTTCAGGTTCAAGTCTTAAAATCTGTCAACTGTTTTGTTTCATTTGTGAAAATTGTGAAAATAGATTTGAAAAACTTTTAACAGAAACAATGAAAATCTATAAAGTTTATAACTGCAAGTGCCAAAATCAGCCAAAGTTTCAAATTTTCAGGTTCAAGTTGTAAAATCTGTTCAATTGCAGTCAAAATATTTTATATTTTCAACTTCTACTGATAAGATATGTAAAACTTTTAGCTTCAACAGTGAAAATACGTAAAAATTACATTTGAAACTGTCAAAATCAACTAAAGATTCAAATTTTCAGGTTCAAGTCTTAAAATCTGTCAAATTTTTAGCTCCATTTGTGAAAATTGGGAAGAACAAAACTTTTAGCTTCAACAGTGAAAATCTATAAAGTTTACAACTGCAATTGTCAAAGTCAACTAAAGATTCAAATTTTCAGGTTCAAGTCTTAAAATTTGTCAAATTTTTAGCTCCATTTGTGAAAATTGTGAAAAACAGACATGCATAACTTTTAGCTTCAACAGTGAAAATCTATAAAGTTTACAACTGCAATTGTAAAATCAACCTAAGTTTCAAATTTTCAGGTACATGTTGTAAAATCTGTTCAAATGCAGTAAAAATATTTTATATTTTCAACTTCTACTGATAAGATATGTAAAACTTTATGCTCCAACAGAGAAAATACGTAAAATTTTCATTTGCAACTGTCAAAATCAACTAAAGATTAAAATTTTCAGGTTCAAGTCTTAAAATCTGTCAAATGTTTAGCTCCATTTGTGAAAATTGTGAAGAATAGATATGCAAAACATTTAGTTTCAACAGTGAAAATCTATCAAGTTTATAACTGCAATTGTTAAAATCAACTAAAGATTTAAATATTCAGGGCTAAGTCAATAAATCTGTCAAATGTTCTGTAAATCTGTAATAGCAAGAAGTGGAGAGAATATTATAAAAATTATTAATGCATGCATTACACCGAAAGGTAGAGGCAAATAAATAAATAAATTGTGAATTAAGTTGGCATAACATTACTCATTGATTCATCTTTGACCAGATAGTAATAATTATAGTAAAATACTATTGTTGCCATAATATGAAGAAAAGAAAAAAAAAACATTCGTTTGCTTCCAAATCTATAAATCAAAGGGAGACCAAGAAATAAAATAAGAGGCAACAAGAAAAAGGAACACATGAGAAGAAATAAAGGAATTAACAAAATATAGGAGGAAGTGGAGAGAATACTATAAAGATTAGTAATGTAGGCCTGTTCAAAAATTCTAATTCAAACTTTTATAATCGCTACTTTGAAATTAATGGTAGAGTTAAAAAAAAACTTAAAGAAATTTTCTAAATTTTTATTGGAAACATTGCTATTAATGGAAGTTTTTGTAATGTTTGCGTAATTTTTTAATACATTTGAATTATTATTCAATTAACATTATTATTTAATTATATTTTGGAAGATTTGCCATCTTTTAGCATGACAAATTTTTCAATCTTCAAATCTATTGAAAATGAATTGTCAGATATATTTCTAGAACAAACAATAAATTTCAGTAAGATGAATATCTGGATGTTTTCAAACTCTAATGGATTATTTTTACATCATATCAACATCATCATCATCAGCTTATGTAGGTACGAAATATTCCCTCTTGCAGCACAATTTTCCAATATTTTTCCAAAAAAAATTCTCGTAAATTTGTGCACTTTTAAAAATTCATAATTGATTTTTTTTACATCAAATCATCATCATCATCATCATCAGCCTATGTAGGTACGCAGTATTCTATCTTGCAGCACAAATTCCACTATTTTTCCAGAAGAAATTTCTCGTAAATTTGTGCATTTTTTTAAATTCAAATTTTAACTTTTATATTCGCCACTTTGAAATTAATTATGGAGTTGAAAAAAAATTAAACATTAGAAACTTTCTAAAATTATTTGGAAACATTATTTATTATTTTTTATTATTTATTATATTTATTATATTATATTATAACATTATTTTCGCTTTATTCACAATAACCATTGACAACGTGAATAAAGTAATTGAATAGATAAATTGGCACTATCCTTGAAATTTTCGTTGTCACCTGAAAATGTGACACTTCACATTAGCAAATTAGCAAATTAGCACATTAGCAAATTCTTCAATTCTGACCACGAATTGGAAAAAATCTTGTATGATAATCGTGAATAAAGCAATTTTATCCACTCGAAAACATTATCGCACTCGGCTTCGTCTCTTGCGCTAAACTGTTTGTTTGTGGGTAAAATTCGACTTTATTCACTTACACCATAAATAGTTGTCATCAGTTCAATATGTTCTCTCCAGACACGATGTTTTTTCGTCAGGTGAGTCTTTTGACTTCATTTACTATAACCATTGACAACGTGAATACAGTAAAAAAACTAGGTACTTTCGCACCATCCTTGGAATTTTTGTTGTCACCTGACAATGTGACACTTCACGCAAATTCTTCAATTCTGATAACGAATTGGAAAAAATCTTGTATGATACACGTGAATAAAGCAATTTTATCCACTCGAAAACATTATCGCACTCGGCTTTGCCTCTTGCGCTAAACTGTTTTTTCGTGGGTAAAATTCGACTTTATTCACTTATACCATAAATAGCTATTATCAGTTCAATATGTACTCTTCATTAACGATGTTTTTGCGTCATTAGAATCTATGAATATCTAGTAATTTTTTTGGTAGTGTTTCAGAAATAACTGAATTCCCCAATGGAATTTTTTTTACGTCAAGTTGTTTCCCATTTGAGGTTATATTTTTTTAATAACATTGTTGCCACATATAAAAGTTAAATTATTTGAGATGAAAATGCAAAATAATCAGGAAATTATAAATCTGACAATGTGGTAGGAAGCAAATGTCTAATAGACATAGATACACAAAAAAAAAAGAATCAACTTCCGTTGCATCACTAAATCAGTTTCTCCAACATTACAAAAATAAATCCAACCAACTCGGTTTGCAAAAAGGTCGTGAATGTAATATAAATAATTTTAAAGGGAATTCCAAGTACCCAATTTTTACGTCTGTTTTCTGGCAATTTTTTGCACTTTTAATTACTTTGTAACGTTTTTATTGCGATTTGTAATATCTTGGGATATTATGAAAATTTCTATTATACAATACGTTTCAAATTAAACCACGCAATTTGCCATTTTCAAATGTCTAATAGACATCGACACAAAAAATATTTAACTTTCGTTGCATCACTGATTCAGTTTGTCCAACATCACAAAAAGAAATCCTACCAACTCGGTTGCAAAAAGGTCGTGAATGTAATATAAACAATTTTCAAGGGAATTACAAGTTCCCAATTTTTACGTCTGTTTTGTGGCAATTTTTGGCACTCTTAATTACTTTGTAACGTTTTTATGGAATATTGTGAAAATTTCAATTATACAGTACGTTCAAAATTCAACCACCCAATTCGCCACTTCCATCTAGCAGATAGTAATTATTTTTCTGTAAAAAAAAGTAAAAAACATAACTCCGGCAACTGAGTTTTTTTTAAATTATTTCAAAGGTGACAGCTGTCACTGTCAGTTTAAAACAATTTCCTATATTGACTCATTATACCTTGAATTAATTTACTTAAATGGTTAATGGTTTTGGTGGTTAATTTTCAAGGGAATTCCAAGTTCCAATTTTTACGTCTGTTTTCTGTCAATTTGTATAAACATTTAACTACTTTCTAACGTTTTTATGGTACATTGTGAAAATTTCTATTATACAGTACGTTTCAAATTTAATCACCCAATTCGCCATTTTCAACTAGCAGATTTCAATTATGTTTCTGTAGAAAAAAGTAAAAAACAGAACTCTGGCAACTGCGTATTTTTTAATTATTTCAAAGGTGACAGCTGTCACTGTCAGTTTAAAACAATTTCGTATATTTACTAATTATGCCTTGACTTAATTTTCATAAAATAGTTTCAATTGTGAAATGGTTGCATCAATTCCAAGTAAGACATACAAATAACACCGATTTATTATAAATATTAAAAGTTAACTGATGACATTGACAGTAATGACATAACAATCGATCGGTATTACAGATACCTCTTCTAAATTTGGCTTAGTTGCCAGATTTGCTTATATTTATTTTACCCTAAATAAACGCCAACGACATCTGGTGTATGGAAATGGTAATTTGGGTGGTTTAATTTGAAACACCTTGTATTTGTGGACTTTTAACACATTTAACACATTATTTCGACATTTACATGGATTAATTTTAATGAAAACATTTGTAAGCTTTGTTGTAATTTTATTCGTTTTATAGGGGATTTAATTAATCAATATGCCTTAACTTTTGAGTAACTCCAGTAAAAACCAGTAAACTCAACCAGTAAACCAGTAACCATTGTATAAAACCAGTACACTTGAATGATTGAAGCAATAATTTAATTATTTTAATATACACTGCTCAACAAAATTAGGGGAAAACCTTTAAAAAAGAGTTAAAATAGAAATTTAACAACTATACGAAATTAATTATTTCTGATTAATCTTAATTCATGTTTATTTAAACAGAAAGAGGCATTTTAAAACCATGTGCTCAAAATAAGCAAAAAAATACCACCCACTATAAGACCCCTAATTTTGTTGAGCAGAGTATGAATTAGACAACGTTGTTTGAAATCTGACATTTAATAATTTTTTCACTATGGTTTCATAAAATGAAACCATAGCCTTCTTAGTAAATAATAAAAATGGTAAACATAGTATAGTGTTTTGTTTCATCTTCTATAAATAGTTGAAATTTTTAGCAGTGATTACGTACCTGTTAATGAAATTACAACTGGCGTTCTGCAGCCCATTCAGAGTTGCAGATTTTGGTACTGGAGTTGACCTCCAGCCGGTATTGATCCCGAGACGCGCGGCGATCAATCCGCATGAAATCCTGCCACTTCGCTGCTGCTTTCCTGTTTCCTCCTGCCAAATTCCTCGACACCTACAAACGCGCTTTTGCCGTAATAAACATCCAGACATGAGGAATTTATCACAAAGAACACTCACACGGGGAATTGGAGTGATACGGATGTCTGCAATTCGAGGAGCTTGAAAAATGTAGGGCTTTAAAATTCGCCGGGCATTTGTTTCGAAATGGATGACGGATCGAATTTGACGCATGGACAAATTTCGAACATTTTTCCTGGGGGTAGTTTTGAGCTAAGGTTTGATGGGTATTTCGAATATTAGATTTATCTTATTCGTTTACCGCATGTAAAGTTGCTAATAATTATATATGTGCAAAACATTTTTTTTTTGTAATTGACTAGCTTCATTATGCTATGTTCATTATAGAGAAAAGCATTTGTAGTTGACTAGCTTCATAATCTATGTTTGTCAAAGAGAAAATCGTGCATAAACACCTACTTTATGGCATTGTGCCGTAAAGTGTACCATAAAGTAGCCATAACAACAAAATAAGCACAGTTACCACAGTTACCATAAACAATAGCTTAGTAACCGCATTAATAAGAAGAACTATGTCAGCACAAGCCACCACTTTTGTTTGTTACTTTACACAACGGAAACAATTATCTGCGTAACGATACTTTTTGTTTCTAAACTATCTTCCGTTTCTTCCGCACCGAGACGTGAGCTTTACCGGGAACGAATGTAAATTGGGGCGTCTGGTGTCATCGGTCATATTTATAAACGTCCGATCGGTGTTTATAAATATGACCGATGACACCAGACGCCCCATTTTACAATCGTTCCTGGTAAAGCTCACGTCTCGGTGCGGAAGAAACGGTCATATTTATAAACACCGATCGGACAGTCACTTTTCTATTATTGATATTTCGTTTGTCGTTCTTCAAAACTTGAAAATTTACAGCGTCGTCCGACAATTTATAATCGTTGTCATGGTGATCATTCAATAATGTATAATTTCTAATTTACTTTTTCAAATTCTCGCAAATCAAAATGTCCAATCCAAAATTTAATGCAAGATTCATTATCCTGATAATTTTACGCTTCCAATGAAATGTCGTACGTCCTTGTACGTCATATTTGAGGTTTTCATTGTAATTACGAATTTTAATTAACTCATTACATTATTAAATATTATTTGTGCCCTAATGATTCACAATATTAACTCAAAAGTACCATCTAATCAATTACCTAACTCGGAGACTATCTAACTAAACCTCTTCCTACTCTATTTATTTAAATAAAACATCAATAAAATTCCCAAATAACTATAAAATTAACTAATATATATATATATATATATATATATATATATATATAAACAATCTTTATTGGGCTATCGACCCCATGGAGTCTTTCCACCTTATTTAATATTATTATTATTATTGAAACTCTTGAAATCAAATCAATTTTATACCTTCTGATCCTAAGTCTTTGCTAAATTGCATTGCCATTGAGGAATCCGTCTACAATATTGAAAATTATCGAGTTGCAAGCTCACGTCAATATTGATAACATCCCTTTTCTTTCCTTCCACCTCATCTCACCCTCTCGTCAAAATTGCCTTTTTAATTTCGGCGCACTTATGAACTCGGTTGAGCACTTCAAACGAGTTTATAGTTCCCCGACGGGGGTTAGGGGGGAAATCCCCCCCCCCCAGACTTCTTCGGAGATTGCCTGTGGGGGTGGTGCATAAAGGGGATGCAGCTAATAAAGAAAGAATAAGAAATGGGGATAAAGGTGCGCCTTTAGGTGATAAACAGAATCTCAGTTATGAAGACTTCAATGTTGAAAATATGGTGCAAAAAAATAGGTGCGGAAGCCTAAAATGTCTAATTTTGCATTTTATTCGACTATTCCACTCCTACTACATGTAGCCAATGACGTTGAGGTTTACGTCATTTTTAGCCAATCATATCAAGTGGGAGTCGTTATTTCAGCAGTTATTCGATTTCATTACGAGATGGCACTTACATGCTTGTATCATTCAAGAATATGATGGGGCATTGAAACATTGACATTGCAATGGGAGATTGAAATCGACTATATACATATACAGGGTGTCTCAAAATTGACACCCGTGCTTTTGGGTTTCCATTCAGGGCGCCAAAACAAATAGAAAATTAAGAGAGGAAAATTTTCCGTTTGTCCCTCGTTATAGAGTTATTGATAAAAACAAATGTAAAACCCAGCTGTCAAATTAATTGTCAAATTTGACAGTTATGTCTCTAGATTTGATAAAATGAATAAATCAAAATCGTCTACTAACTAATAATATTAAAAAACAAATAACAAATATTAATCAAGAAACATGATATTATCTGTATAATAGTAATAATGTAATAGTGATCTGTATAATAGTAATAATATAATAGTAATCTGTATAATAGCAGGTAAATATATTATTCCATTCTATTGTCCACATTTGTCAAACTAATTGTCAAATCTGACAAAGTTATGTCACAAGATTTGACAAAATGAATAAATCACAATCATTTTTTGAATTGTGGTCGAAAAAAATATTGTTTACATTTTTATCAATAACTCTATAACGAGGAACAAACCGAAAATTTTCCACTCTCAATTTTCAATTTACTTTAGTCCCCTGAATGCAATCCCAAAAGCATGGGCGTCAATTTTGAGACACCCTGTATACATATGTACAGTATGTCCCCGGATCGAGTTTACGTAAGAGAGATTTTTTTTAAATTTTTACTATAAAGTAAAAAATTATACTATTACGTATTAAATGCTTGGTCTGAAACTACCATTTCAGTTATTGAAACATAGATTTATTTATACAGGGCGTTGGCTAATTAAAAAAAAAACTAATTTTGAAACTTTAGAATAATAACATCATTTAAACAACTCCCCTCCTCTTTTTTTTTAGATTTTAGTTCGAAATTATAACGTCTTTCCTCAGAAATCATATTCTTTACAAAGTTATTGAAGATTTCATAGAAATTTGCAACAAATATAATGGAAGGTGCAAAATTTTGATTATACATTTATTTAAATTCATTAGAACATGTGAAATTTTCGTCATTTTTACTACAAATTACAACATTTCTTCGAAAATCCCATAAATCACAATGGTATAACATTGAATATAACGAAATTTTAATGATGGATTTCAAAATTTCAATAGCAATTATGGAATATTAAATGTAAATTTGAAAACTTCTGTAGAATTTATAAAATGTTGAATATATAAATTGGAACATTTTCATTATAAATACAATATTTCAATAAAAATAGAAAACAATTATTGGGTAATAAATTTTCAATTGCGACTCAAAATTTCAATGAATATTGCAAAATTTGCATTTTAAATTACAAAATTTCAATAGCTATAAAGTGTATAATATCATTGGCAATTTCAACACGAAACCTGAAATTTTGAGTAGATATAAAGAATTAGTCATAACACTCACTAAGCTATTAATCTTTTATTGGAAATATGCAAAACTTTTAAAGGGAAATACAATTTTTTTATTATGAATTAAAAAAAATTGAAATTATGAAATTTTCGTGTCGCAAGTGATAAATGTTATATACAAATTTTCTACATTTTCCTTTCAAATTACGAAATTTGATTACAAATTGCAAGTTTATCAAACCACAAAACTGTCATTAAAATGATATCATTTCGATTGTAAATTTCAATGAATTTGAACATTTATATTGGAAATTACAAAATTTACATTAGAATTTTTTTATTTCAAGAACCAACATTTTCATAAACTACAAAGTTTAATGGAACCTATTAGTTTTTAGTTAGAAATTATAACGTGTTTCCTCAGAAATCATATTCCTTACAAAGTTATTAAAGATTTTACAGAAATTTGCAACAGATATAATAGAAGGTGCAAAATTTCGATCATATATTATATTAAATACATTAGAACCTGTGAAATTTTCATCATTTTGACTACAAATTACAACATTTTTTCGAAAATCCTAAAAATCATAATGTTATAACATTGAATGTTGCATTTATAATGGAAATTACAAAATTTATATTAGAATATTTTATTACTGATACAAAAATCTTCATAAATTACAAAGATTAATGGAACCCAACTGTTTTCAGTTAGAAATTATAAGGTCTTGCCTTAGAAATCATATTCCTTACAAAGATATGAAAGATTTTATAGAAATTTCCAACAAATATAATGGAAGGTGCAAAATTTTGATTATACATTTTTTTAAATTCATTAGAAATTTTCGTCATTTTTAACACAAATTACAAAATGTCTACGAAAGTCTCATAAATCAGAATGTTATAACATAGAATATTACGAAATTTTGATGTTGAATTTAAATACTCAAATAGAAATTGTGAAATATTAAATGTAAATTAGAATGTGCAACATGTTTACTATAATTTGTTATAAATTCATTAGAACCTATGAAATTTTTGTCATGTTTACAACAAATTACAACATATCTTTGAAAATCCCATTAATCATAATGTTATAACATTGAATATTACGAAATATTGATGTTGGATTTAAATACTTCAATACAAATTATGAAATATTAAATGTAAATTAGAATGTGCACAATTTGTACTATAATTTGTTTTCGTCAATAGAACCTATGAAATTTTTACTTTTACTAGATATTACAAAATTTCTACGAAAATCTCATAAATGATAATGTTATAACATTGAATATTACAAAATTTTGATGTTGGATTTAAATACTTGAATAGAAATTATGAAATATTAAGTGTAAATTAGAATGTGCAAATTTTTTACAATTATTTGTTATAAATTCATTAAAACCTATGAAATTTTCGCCATTTTTACAACAAATTACAACATTTCTACAAAAATCTTATAAATCATAATGTTATAACATTGAATATTACAAAATATTGATGTTGGATTTAAATACTTCAATAGAAATTATGAAATATTATTTGTAAATAAAAATGTGCAAAATTGTTACTATAATTTGTTTTAAATTCATTAGAACCTATGAAATTTTCGCCATTTTTACAACAAATTACAACATTTCTACGAAAATGTTATAAATGATAATGTTATAACATTGAATATTACAAAATTTTGATGTTGGATTTAAATACTTCAATAGAAATGATAAAATATTAAATTTAAATTAGAATGTACAATATTTTTACAATAATTTGTTATAAAATCATTAGAACCTATGAAATTTTCGTCATTTTTACTACAAATTACAAAATTTCTACACAAATTCCATAAATCATATTGTTTCACATTTCATGACAATCACATTTAATATTGCGAAATTTTGATGTTGGATTTAAATACTTCAATAGAAATGATGAAATATTAAATGTAAATTAGAATGTGCAAAATTTTTACAATAACTTGATTTAAATTCACTAGAACCTATGAAGTTTTCGCCATTTTTACTACAAATTACAAAATTTCTACGAAAATCCCATAAATCATAATGTTATAACATTGAATATTACGAAATTTTAATGATGGATTTAGATACTTCAATAGAAATTATGAAATATTAAATGTAAATTAGAATGTGCAAAATTTCTCTTTGACAATTGAAATTTCTTGAAAACTCATGAAAATGTAGAAAATGCAAAATTCGTAATGTTTTTGTAGAACAAAAAGTTTGATTTTTCAAAAAAACACTGGCATAAGTAACTACAATATATATATATATATATATATATATACACATTTTCATACAAAACAATCTTTTATTTCTTGAAATAACATGGAATTGTAAGGAACTACAAAATTTGAAATTTACTTCATAGACCAAAAAGGTGTAATTTCTTCAAAACTCATGAAATTGTAGAAAAAACAAAATTTCTAATGTTTTCGTGGAACAAAATTTTGATTTCTTAAAAAAAACACTGGCACAAGTAACTGCAATATTTATATACACATTTTCATACAAAACTATCTTTTATTTCTGGAAATAACATGGAATTGTAAGGACCTACAAAATTGAAAAAGGTGTAAATTCTTGAAAACTCATGAAATTGTCAAATCCATCATTTTGTCATATGAAAATTTTAATATAATTTCACTACTGAAGCAAAGATATGTACAGATTTGGATGCTGTTGATTGAAAATGTGCAAGAAATTTCACATCAAAGCTATCAAATCTCTTAAATTTTCAAGTTCAATTGTCCAATTCGTAAGTTTGAAAGTCGCAGATGAAAATTTTTACAAATTTGGATAGTTCAATAGATAATTCAAATCCATAATTTTCTCATATGAAAAATTTAATATAATATTACAACTGGAGCAAAGAAATGTACAGTTTTGGATACTTTTGATTGAAAATTTGCAAAAATGTCAAAAAATTTACAGTAAAGTAATCAAACAAGTCAAATTTTCAAGTGCAATTATTCAATTCGTAAGCTTGATAGTCGCAGATGAATTTTTTTACAAATTTTTGATGGTTCCAATTGATAATATAAATCCATCACTTTGTCATATAAAAAAATTAATGTATTTTCACAACTGGAGCAAAGAAATGTACAGTTTTGTACGCTCTTGATTGAAAATTTGCAAAAATTTGTAGAATTTTACACTCATGTTATCAAACCAGTCAAATTTTCGAGTGCAATTGTCCAATTCGTAAGTTTGTTAGTCGCAGATCAAAATTTTTATACTGAAGTTATCAAACCTGTCAAATTTTATCAAACCTGATATCAAATCTGTTCAATTTTCAAGTGCAATTGTCCAATTCGTAAGTTTGACTGTTGCAGATACACTTTTTTTCAGATTTGAATATTTGCAATAGATACTATCTTGTCATACAATAAATGTAATAAAATTTCACAACTGGAGCAATGAAATGTACAGTTGTGGACGCATTTGATTGAAAATTTGCAAAAATTTCAAAAATATTACAATAACGTTATCAAACGAGTCAAATTTTCAAGGGCAATTGTCCAATTCGTAAGTTTGAAAGTCGCAGAAGAATTTTTTTACAAATTTGGATCGTTCAATAGATAATACAAATTCATAATTTTATCATATGAAAAATTTATTATAATTTTACAAGTGGAGGTTTTGGACGCTTTCGATTGAAAATTTGCAAAAATTTCAAAAATTTTACAGTGAAGTTATCAAACGAGTCAAATTTTCAAGTGCAATTATTCAATTCATAAGTTTGATAGTCGCAGATGAAATTTTGTACAAATTTTTGATGGTTCCAATTGATAATACAAATCCATCATTTTATCAAATAATTTTTTTTATATAATTTCACAACTGGAGCAAAGAAATGTAGTTTTGGACGCTTTTGATTGAAAATTTACATTGAATTGTAGGGAACTACAAAATTTGAAAATTACTTCATAGAACAAAAAGGTGTAATTTCTTGAAAACTCATGAAATTGTGGAAAATTGAAAAATTTCGAATGTTTTCGTGAAAAAAAGTTTGATTTCTCGAAGAAAATCATAAAATATATTATATACTCATTAGGGTTTTCGTTATTTCCGAAATTTTGAATTTTCATTCGGGACTCCTTTTTTTTGGACATTTTAAGTTAAAAAAGTAGGTTGCTTTTTTTTTCCCCAAAAGCATCGATTTTCCCTAGGGACAAAATTTCCCATTCGCCCAATTTTTCAAATTTTCAAAGCTTTTAAAGGGTCTGCAGATCATTCTTACGTATCAACGATAGATGTAAGTGGAAAAAAAATTAAATGGGCATATATGGGCAATCAAATAATCGATTATATCATAATTCCAAAATTTTTCGAGTCTCAAAAATGTATTTTGTGGCTATTTTGTTATTTTGAGCAATTTTTGAAACTTATAAATACATTTTTATATAATTTGTTAAAATGATTTAATACAAGGTCCAAGGTTTTTTTTTGACTTTTTAAGTTAAAATCGTAGGTTGCAATTTTTTTCCCCAAAAGCATCGATTTTCCAAAGGGACAAAATTTGCCATTCGCCCAATTTTCCAAATTTTCAAAGCTTTTTAAGGGTCTGCAGATGATTCTTACGTATGAACGATAGATGTAAATGGAAAAAAATTATATGGGCATATACAGGGTGGCCCAAAAGTAGGTATACAGGTATACCGTATACAAGTGTATAGAGGTATACAGAAGGTATACAAGTATTTCTCTTGTTTCTAGTGTAAACCATGGCTGGACATCTGAACGAAAAGCCCTATAATAATAGTATTGCTGTAAAAATATATAAATACATAAATATATAAATAACTGTATACCTAACTGTATACCTAAATTTGGGCCACTCGGTATGGGCAATCGAATAAAATAATCGATTATATTATCATTCAAATATTTTTCGAGTCTCAAAAATGGATTTCGTATACAAAAATTTTTGAATATTCCAAGTTTTGTATGCAAGATTTGTGTCGAGAAATGAAGGAATATATAAATTATTATCTTTTACATTTCTTACAAGGTAGCTCCGATTAGCTCAGAAATAGAAATATTTTTTATTGTTTTCTTTCTTCTTTAAGAAAACAATAAAAAGAATAATAATAACTGGTATACAAAATGGATGAAACTATAAAAAAAACTGTAACAGAAAAAACATGAGTTTTGTACACACATTTTTTTGGATATTCCATGTTTTGTATGCAAGATTTGTGTCGGAAAATGAAGGAATATATAAATTATTATCTTTTGCATTTCTTAGAAGGTAGCTCCGATGAGCTCAGAAATAGAAATATGTTTTATTGTCTTCTACCTTCTCTAAGAAAACAATAAAAAATATGATAATATCTGGTATACAGAATGGATGAAACTATAACAAAAACTGTAACAAAAAAAATGAGTTTTGTATACAAACATTTTTGGATATTCCAAGTTTTGTATGCAAGATTTGTGTCGGAAAATGAAGAAATATATATATAATTATCTTTTACATTTCTTAGTAGGTAGCTGTGATGAGCTCAGAAATAGAAATATTTTTTTATTGTTTTCTACCTTCTCTAAGAAAATAATTAAAATATGATAATAACTGGTAACCAAAATGGTTGAAACTGTAACAAAAACTATAACAGAAATAATGTTGTTATGACCATTATTAGAGGAAGAAAGTATCAAGATGTCTTATTCAAAATTCCCTAGGCTACAATATGTAGTACAAGGAATATTTGTTATGACCACTATTAGAGGAGGAAAGTATGAAGATGTCCTATTCAAAATTCCAATGACTACCATATGTAGTACAAGGAACATCTTATTAAATGGACATAATTAATACAAATAAAGTATTTGATATGTACTTACAATTGGTGTAAACTATGAAGATGTCCTATTCAAAATTCCAAAGACTCCGAAATGTCGTACAAGGAATATCTGTTATGACCATATGAGCTCAGAAATAGAACTATTTTTTATTGTTTTCCACCTTCTCTAAGAAAACAATAAAAATATGATAATAACTGGTACCTAAAATTGATGAAACTATAGCAAAAACTATAACAGAAATATTTTTGTTATGACCACTATTAGAGGAAGAACGTATCAAGATGTCCTATTCAAAATTCCCAAGACTACAATATGTAGTACAAAGAATATTTGTTATGACCACAATTAGAGGAGGAAAGTATGAAGATGTCCTATTCAAAATTCCAATGACTACCATATGTAGTACAAGGAACATCTTATTAAATGGAGATATTTAATACAAATAAAGTATTTGATATGTACTTATAATTGGTGTAAACTATGAGGATGTCCTCTTCAAAATTCCAAAGACTACGAAATGTCGTACAAAGAATATTTGTTACGACCACTATTAGAAGAGGAAAGTATGAAGATGTCCTATTCAAAATTCCAAAGACTACGATATGTAGTACAAGGAACATCTTATTAAATGGACATAATTAATACAAATAAAGTATTTGATAAGTACTTATAATTGGTGTAAACTATGGAGATGTCCTATTCAAAATTCCAAAGACTACAATATGTAGTACAAGGAATATTTGTTATGACCACTATTAGAGGAGGAAAGTATGAAGATGTCCTATTCAAAATTCCAAAGACTACAAAATGTAGTACCAGGAGTATGTTGCTAATGATGGACATAATCAATACAAATAAAGTATTTGATATGTATAATTGGTCAAAACTGATGTGAGTAACTCATCGATTATGACATAAAATCTGTAAATTTTGATACCAATGAGCTTCAAGGGTACCAAAGACATATGGGGTGTGGTTTATCACACGATTATCACCATGGGCGAAATTTTGCCCAATGTTGGGGCATTTTGGGTAGCACATTTCTTTGTCCAAAAAATAATTGCCATCACCTGGTGTAGTTTTTAGGAATACTTGGACACATTTCCCGTCCCGAATTGCGCTGCGAAAATAACTATGCATATAATTAAATATATATATATATATATATATATATATATATATATATATATATATATATATATATATATATATATATATATATATATATATATATATATATATATATTGAGCATTTTGACTTCATCGAGCCGTTTGGTTTCGTTCGTTAATCGCTGATTACCTTTGTTGATCGCCTTCTGCCGCTCGTACACTCTCCTTATTGTACATTATATAAATATATACATAACTGCCATTAGAGATAAAGTTGATTTGAGCGTCTCTTTCTATGGACTAACATATATATTATATTATACACATTAAACTATTACGCGCATACGCATCATAAGCATGGAGGTCATGTGTGTACATATACGCTGCACTCATACAAGTACTAATAATAATAATTGAAAAAAAAATACTAATAATAATAATAACCTCACAGACACACGAGTTGGAAGGGTGGTGGGGGGAGGGTTGCACGCGTTTCTGTTTATTATCGGGACCAAATGGGGCGAGGGGAAGTGCCTCACTTAACGGCGGGGATGATGTGTGAGGGATGGGCATACAAACTCCGGATTACTCTTTTGTTTCGTGTTCCGCAAAGCCCATGATTTCGTATACAGCCACACGAGTACACTGATTAACTATTGATACACACATACATACACCCAACAACACGCAAAAATGAATAAAAAAAGTTATTATCGGTAACAATCCTTGTAAATATATACATATCGGTATTTTTTTAATTTCCCTAGTTACTTCTAGTGTTACTTCTAAATTTTTTATTACTCCAATTGCTCGTTTTGGACCAAAAAAGAACATGTAATATACAAATAATTATTGTGATACATATTTAGGTAGAGTTCATATTTACATAGCGTTCCGTTTCTCGTCATTGAACATTTGTACATTTTTGGATGTATAAACTTTGCCTTATACATAAGTTTAGTTGACACTTCAGTATGTGATACATCTTCACAATATTGTTCTACCATTTAGCACTTGGTGAGACATAGCGTTCGTTAGTCCAGTTTTCCCAACCAGTTTTCGTTCCTTGCTAACGCTCATTCTCAACAACGGATGAACTCAAGAATAGATTCGCGGAGAAAACTGGAGAGATGAGGTGGAACGGTGTAGGTTTACCTTGCTTTCGTAATGTTCATATTTCTGATAGATTTTCTACATTTAAATAAGGAATCCATGATAGTGTTATTTTGATTACTAGTCGGATATTATTATTAGACATATCCTATTGATATTATTATATACTAAGATTGCTATTGTAGAATGTTTATTTAATCGTTGATTGTACAGTTAATTGTAATTTTAAAATGCATAATATAAATATTATATAAAAATAGTTGTTGTTATAATCTTTCATAAATACATGAATTATGCATCGAACAAATATTAATTTTCATACGTTGTTTTTTTTCATCACTCTATTGCACTCATTTATCATCCTTTCAAAATCATACTTATATGTTATACCAAATAATTAGGAATACCAATTTATGGGCATGAGGACGACAATTCCCCCAAAAACTATTACTTCGCAACTTTGTACCTCCCGAAAAATTTAGAACTGCGAAACCACATCTTTTTCTCAGCTATTTTAAGCAGCTTCTGATATATCTGAGAAGGATCTCTTCAATCGTCCAGAAACAGCACCACCAATACAAGAGAGGACATTACAAAGCACACATAAGTAATTTTTATAATTGGTAATTGGTAAGTTGTACAATCTCGGATTACCTTTAATTGTTGTTTACCAAACAATTGTGTAGGAATGCTAATTTATGGGCATAAGGTCGACAAATCCCCCAAAAACTATTACTTTACAACTTTGTACCTCCCGAAAAATTTAGAACTGCAAAACCACACCTTTGGCTGAAAACTACCTCAGCTATTTTAAACAGCTTCTGATATATCTGAGAAGGATCTCTTCAATCGTCCAGAATCAGCACCAACAATACAAGAGAGAACATTACAAAGCACACAAAAGTAATTTTTATAATTGGTAATTGGTAAGTTGTACAATCTCTGATTACTTTTAATTTTTGTTTACCAAACACCATCTTTTAAAACCAATTAAAGCAAGATAAAAAGATAAGCAGGAAAAACATTCTGGAGCAAATAAATATACATATTTGGACGCTCTCGATGGAAAATTTGCAAAACTTTCTAAATTTTCACACAAAAGTCGTAAGTTTTGTAGTATGAATTTTTTTACAAATTTGGATGGTTCCAATAAATAATACAAATCCATCATTTTGTCGTATGAAAAATTTAATTTAATTTCACAACTGGAGTAAAGAAATGTACAGTTTTGGATGCTTTTGATTGAAAATTTGCAAAAAAATCAAAATGTTTACACTAATGTTATCAAATCAGTCAAATTTTCATGTGCAATTGCCCAATTCGTATGTTTGGCAGTCGCAGATGATTTTTTTTAGAGATTTGAATAGTTGCAATAGATAATACAAATCTATTATCTTGTCATATGAAAAAAATTATATAATTTCACAACTGAGGCAAAGAAATATAAAAAATTTGACGCTGTTGAATGAAAATCTGCAAGATTATCAAAATTTTCATATCAAAGTTATCAAATCTGTCAAATTTTCAAGTTCAATGGTACAATTCGTAAGTTTGATAGTCGTAGATGATTTTTTTTACAAATTTGAATAGTTGAAATAGATAATACAAATCAATTATCTGGTCATATGAAAAATTTAATATAATTTCACAACTAGAGTAAAGAAATTCACAAATTTGGACGCTTTTAATTGAAAATTGCAAAATTTTCACACTAAAGTTATCAAAGCTCCTCATTTTTTAAGAGCAACTGTCCAATTCGTAAGTTTTACAGTCGCAGATGAAAATTTTCACAAATTTGAAAAGTTGAAATAGATAATACAAATCTATTATCTTGTCATATGATTTTTTTTATATAATTTCACAACTGGAGTAAAGATATGTACAGTTTGGACGCTTTTGATTAAAAATTTGCAAAAATTTCAAAACTTTTACATTAAAGTTATCAAACCTGTCAATTTTTCAAGTGCAATTGTCCAATTCGTAAGTTCGATAGTCGCAGATGAATTTTTTTACAAATTTGGATAGTTCCAATAGCTAATACAAATCCATAATTTTGTCATATGAAAAATTTAATATAATTTCACAGCTGGAGTAAAAAAATATACAGATTTTAACGCTGTTGATTGAAAATCTACAAGATTGTCAAAATTTCATATGAAAGCTATCAAATCTGTCAAATTTTCAAGTTAAATTGTCCAATTTGTAAGTTTGATAGTCGCAGATCAAAATTTTTACACTAAAGTTATTAAACCTGTCAAATGTTATTAAACCTGATATCAAATCTGTTCAATTTTCAAGTGCAATTGTTTAATTCGTAAGTTTGACTGTCGCAGATAATTTTTTTTCAGATTTGAATAATTGTAATAGATAATACAAATCTATTATCGTGTTATATGGAAAATTTAATATAATTTCACAACTGGAACAAAGAAATGTACAGATTTGGACGCTTTTGATTGAAAATTTGCAAAAATTAAAAAAAAAATACACAAAAGTTATCAAACCAGTTTAATTTTAAAGTGCAATTGTCCAATTCGTAAGTTTGACAGTCGCAGATACTTTTTTTTACAAATTTGGATAGTTCCAATTGATAATACAAATCCATCATTTTCCCATATGAAAAATTTAATATAATTTCAAAGCTGGAGTAAATAAATTAACAGATTTTGACGCTGTTGATTGAAAATTTACAAAATTTTCAAAATAATTACACTTAAGTTATCAAACCTGGCTAATTTTCAAGTGCAATTGTCGAATTCGTATGTTTGACAGTCGCAAATGTTTTTTTTTATAGATTCGAATAGTTGCAATAAATAATACAAATCTATTATCTTGTCATATGAAATTTTTTATATAATTTCACAACTGGAGTAAAGAAATTTACAAATTTTGACGCATTTTATTGAAATTTGCAAAATTTTCACATTAAAGTTATCAAAGCTGCTCAATTTTTAAGTGCAATTGTCCAATTTGTAAGTTTGATAGTTGTAGATGAATTTTTTTAGGGTTTGAATAGTTGCAATAGATAATACAAATCTATTATCTTGTCATATAGAAAATTTCATATAATTTCACAACTGGAGTAAAGAAATTTACAAATTTGGACGCTTTTGATTGAAATTTGAAAAATGTTCATACAAAAGTAATCAAAGCTGCTCAATTTTTAAGTGCAATTGTCCAATTCTTAAGTTTAACCGTCGCAGATGAATTTTTTTATTGATTTGAATAGTTGCAATAGATAATACAAATCTATTATCTTGTCATATGAAATATTTTATATAATTTCACAACTGGAGCAAAGAAATGTACAGATTTGGACGCTTTTCATTGAAAATTTCAAAAAAATCAAAAAAATTACACTAAAGTTATCAAACCCGTCCAATTTTCAAGTGCAATTATCCAATTCGTATGTTTAACAGTCGCAGATGAAATTTTTTACAGATTTGAATAGTTGCAATAGATAATACAAATCTATTATTGTGTCATATAAAAAAATATATAATTACACAACTGGAGTAAAGAAATTTACAAATTTGGACGCTTTTGATTGAAATTTGCAAATTTTTCATACTAAAGTAATTAAATCTGCTCAATTTTGAAGTGCAATTGTCCAATTCGTATGTTTGACAGTTGCAGATGAAAATTTTACCGATTTGAATAGTTGCAATAGATCATACAAATCTATTATCTTGTCATATGAAAAATGTAATATAATTTCACAACTGGAGTAAAGAAATTTACAGATTTGGATGATTTTGATTGAAAATTGGCAAAAATTTAAAAAAATTCACACTTAAGTTATCAAACATGTCAAATTATCAACTGCAAATGTCCAATTCGTAAGTTTGGCAGTAGCAGATGAATTTTGTTTAGAGATTTGAATAGTTGCAATAGATAATACAAATCTATTATCTTGTGAGATGAAAAATGCAACACAATTTCACAACTGAAGTCAAGAAATGTACAGATTTGGACGCTTTTGATTGAAAATTAGCAAAAATTTCAAAATTTTTAAAGTAAAGTTATCAAACCTGTCAAATTTTCAAGTGCAATTGTCCAATTCGTAAGTTTGATAGTCGCAGATGATTTTTTTTTACAAATTTGGATAGTATCAATAGATAATACGAATCCATAATTTTGGGTTATGAAAAATTTAATACAATTTCGCAACTGGAGCAAAGAAATGTACAGTTTTGGTCGCTTTTGATCGAAAATTTGCAAAATTTTAAAATGTTCACACTAAAGTTATCAAATCTGTTCAATTTTCATGTGAAATTCGGTAAATATAACACAACTATTTATATACTAAGCTGCAATGGTAAAATTCCACCTCCTGAACGACTTAGAAGTGCAAAACTACACCTTAGGCAGGAAACTACCTCAAGAAAATAATTATTTCAAGTGGCCTTTGGATGTTTACAAGGAGGATGTCATCTATAACGTCAATGGTCCAGAAGCTGTACCACTAATAAAACAGCGGATATTACAAAGTTCGTAACTTTTTTAAATGGTAATTGGTAAGTTGTACAATCTTGGATTACCTTTAATTGTTATTCACCAATCACCATCTTTTAAAACTAATGAAAGCGAAGTCGAAGGCTGTCATGGCATAGGCAGGGAAAACATTATTTTTCTTCTTCTTTGGAAGCCTTTCACACTCCACTACTAGATAAGGGCTTCCCCAAACTTTGCAGCTCCCGAAAGATTTAGAAGTGCAAAACTACACCTTAGACCGAAAACTTCTAAAAGAAAACGGATATTTTAAGCACTCGTTGTATATGTACGAGGAGGATGTCATCTATAACGTCAATGGTCCAGAGGCTGTACCACTAATAATAGACCGGAAATTACAAAGCACACAGGAGTAATTTTTGTAATTGGTAATTGGTAAGCTGTACAATCTTGGATTACCTTTAATTGTTGTTCACCAAACACTATATTTTGAAACTAATGAGAGAGAAATCAAAGGCCGTCATGGCATAGGCAAGAAACAACATTGTTCTTCTTCTTCTTTCTTCTTCTTCTTTAGAAGTCTTTCACACTCCACCGCTGGATCATCCCCCTTGTACACATCCTTGAGGCTTCCCCAAACTTTGCACTTCCCGAATGATTTAGAAGTGAAAAACTACACCTTAGGCTGTAAACTACCTCAAGAAAACCGTTATTTTAAGCGATCTTTGGATGTGTACGAGGATGATGTCATTTACAATCTCAATGGTCCAGAAGTTGCACCACTAATAGAACAGCGGACATTACAAAGCACGTAATTTTTGTAATTGATAATTGGTAAGTTGTACAATCTTGGATTACCTTTAATTGTTGTTCTCCAAACATCGTTTTTTTACGAAATAGAAGGGCGACATGGCGTCTTCTTCTTCTTCTCCTTCTTCTCCTTCGTCTTCTTCTTCTTCTCCTTCTTCTTCACCTTCTTCGTTTTCTCCTTTTTCTTCTGTTCCTTCTTTTAAAGTATTCCTCACTCCACTCATGGATATAGGCCTCCCCTAATCATAGAAATACATTGGTAGTCCAAAAACATCAGAGCCAAACTGGATGATAATTCCTTATTTAGAGCAACAGACGATCGAATTTAAGTTCCAACCTTCACTAGATGAAGACGGAACAGGAAGAAGCTCTTCAGTTATCCAGGATAATTGTTGGTATAATGGTGTTGATGCAATCCGAAGCACGATCAAATCAAATCAAAGCACAATCCGATCAAAGATAATTCGACAAAAACGAATTAATCCACTGGGCAAAAGAATTGATAGCAGCTGATTATTACGAGTAGTTGAAACACCTTAACCAATGAAAATCAAAATATATTTATCAACAGCAGGTATGTTATGACTTGTGCTTTTATATTATAAGATGTTTTTTACCCTAGTTTTTCGTTTTTCGATTTTTCCCTTCTTTGTAAAAACAAAGTTTGATCCATCCTTACATAGATTTGGATATAAGTAGTATCTTGGAGCTTGTGAAAGGTCACGAAACATATTTATTTTTATCTAAATGTACTTTTCTAGCGCTAGGCGATAATCTTCAGTAGAAACATTACTGGCGAGAAAAAGGTAGGTTTGGATATACTCCTACAATTGTGAAAGTCACGTTGCAAATTATGTGTACTATAAACTTATGTACTATATGTATAGTCATGCTTACCTAAATCTAGTACATATTGACATTGCTATATAAAATTGCTATTGTAACCTAATTTCTTGTACTAGAATATGTGTGCATGTCTGTACATGTACTATATATGTACTATACACTTATTTTTCAGTGTGAGGCGTTTGGATTCTGGATTTAACTCATTTGGATGATTTCGGTCTTACCAGATGACAAGGTGAGGCTATTACCTTCTCTGTAATTCGACATTATACTAAAATTATACAAGTAGTAAGAATTTAACTTTAAAACATTCGTAATATGCATACAGATATATATGTTGTGATGTTATTTAATAGATTTAATTTGTTATTTTATAGTATACGTTAGATAGGATTTTGTTTATAAATAATTATACTGAATATATTGTATTTTTATTTAGATATTAATAGGATTATTTAGGTAGTCAAATAGGATTTGTATAGCTAGAATTATAATTAATTTAGGGCACAATTAACGTAAAATAATTGTAATGAGTCAGTAATATGTATAAAATTCAATGTAAAATTCAAACTCATCGTACAAAGACGTTCGACATTCGTATAGAAGCAGGAAAATACAAGGATCTCGAATATCAGATTCAAAACACAATTGGAATTACGTTGCCGTGGTTGCAAATTGAATTCGGGTAGCAACTTGACAATTTACACGCTTATTTGGATCAACGCAGGCGGATTTTAAGAAGCGAAAATCACTTGTTTAACCGAGGTTTCAAAAAGGCTGAACACCGATAAATAATCAGATTCGCTTTAGATGCTGCAGCATCCACGTCGGTCAGTAGAGAAAAAGAAGCAGTTGTACCGAAACAAATATCATCGAACAATATTTATTTACATTCACGTGTTATTTAAAAACAGATTTACGTTTTGTTTACGCGGATATATTAAATTTCGGGGCAGTAATTATTTGCGTTCGAGCATCTGTAAACTCTCGACGTGAACTAGGGAATCATTATCAACGCGGGACAGCTGAAAGGAGTGCAAGAGGATTTAACGAGAACTTCAATCCTAAAGACGATTCAGCGAGAACGTAAACTATAGAAGAGGATCAACCGAGGACAGCAGGACTTTGAATCGAGTGAATTGGTGTAGACTTAATCAAATTTACTGATTCGATATCTGCAACCAGGATTATTGATCACTACTAAGTGTTGCCGCTATTCACCAGGAATATGAATATGAATGGTAGGTAGAATTTACTAAAATTACTACTCAATTAGGGAGTTAATTGTGCGAATTAGGAATTTAGGGAATTATTGTTATTAAATATTGATAGTGTTAGTTTGTTAATTAGTTATAGGACTCGCTGTCTATTGTCAAGCGTTCATTTTGTTTCATAGTGAATAAGTATAGTGTTTGTTTTGTTATCAATTATCTAAATATTTAATATTATAATAAATATTAATGAAAATTAATAATCTTTGCCTGCCATCTAATTTATTTTGATCCCACTTTTTAACCCTGAGAAAAGAGAAAAACAAAATAATAAAATCCATAACAACAAAAGTAAGTAACAATTTTATAATTCTTAATTATCAACCCAATAATAAATCTACGCAGTTAATTGACTTAGTATAACAGCACATTTTAAACACATGAACGTTGGGCAAATATAAAACTTCAATCATAACATAGCATTTCAAACAGAAGAATAGATTGGTTTCTTCTTTAAAGTATTCTAAGAAATTTAATTTTTGGGAAAATAGTTCTTCTAGGCAAGAATAATAGTAATACCAAATATCCCTGAACTGTATTTGCTAAAATATTGCTGGCTTAGTATTTATGTACCTATATGTTCAAAATCGTTTGTAACAAAACGATAAAACTATAACAAAAATAATAATTTCATCATCTACTTGTATTACTTATGTCAACATTATCATCTATCCTGTTATGCTATCTTTTACAACATAATCATGATAATTAATTGAATTATTATGTAATTTTAATAATACAATTAATAATCAAATAATAATGTGTATTTGTATCTTATTTGATTAATATCCCAATAAAAAAAACATACGTTTGTGTACGACTGATATTAATTATATGAGCCTTACCTTTGAAACGTGCCAATGAGTAGCACTTCAAAAGCCATCGATTGATTATTACCAAGCACACTTGAACACAGCAACGCGAAAAGAGTAAGTATGTGTACCCAACAGCACTAATAACGTTGGGATTCTCGAGGGCTTGTGAGGGCTCAACTGAAGTGCTTCTTCTATCCGTCAGCTCAAGCGGTATCAACATAATCATACGAGCGCAAAACAAGTAAGTAACTAATTAAGTTTTTGTTTGCTTAAACGATATCACAGTTTATATCACAAAAGTTTACATGAGATATAAGTACGTACAACTAAAATTGCAACCATTTAAATAAAAATGTTAGGAATTCAATACAACTGCTCAAAAAGTATGGATTTAAACCTATATACTCTAAAGTATGTGCAAGTTCAAGACGGAGCTAGATGCAGCCTCTAATGGTCTTCCCATAAACAGTTTTGTGAGCGACGACACGAACCCAAGGAGATGGGACTTCTAGACTTCACCCCATACTAGCAAGCCCTACCAAAGAGGAATATTTCAACACGAAGGAAGGCATCACCAACTCGTCGCTCAGTCAACACCTTTCAGTACAAAACAATAATAAAGTGCAATTACTGGGTGTCATTAGGAATAACCCATATATGAGCCGTTTATTTTGAAAGAGGCTTAAGTCCATTTTCATCTTTTATCAAGTTGGCACTTGTGACATTTATAATTTATGCTGAACTGTCAAAAAAATAAATCGGTAATGAAATATATTTAGTACATTTGAAAATTTTATATCACGTACATTTTCAAAATAATATAAATACTGAAAATCCTAATTTTTAAAGTGACCTAAGTCCACTTTTTATTGACGATGTCAAAAAGTGCGGCCCAAAATGTTGAAAGCAGTGATGAAGGTAATTTAAATTACGTTTTGATATTAAATTGAAATTTAAAAAATAATATTTAATTTAAAGAAATTATTAAACCCATGGGAAAAGATAAAATAACAAGATTTCTTGATTCTGAAAGTGAACAGGAATTAAACTCATACAACAGATTTAAAAAATGAAGGAGAATTTTAGAAGTGCATTCATCAACAGAGGAAGAGGAAGTAATTGAGAATGAGAATTTACAAAACAGCACCTTCAAAGAAGGATTCAGAGTACACAGAAGTGGTACTTATATTCAGAAAATTAGTAAAATTAAACGGAATTCAGGGAAAAGATACGATACACAATCGGGAAAAATTATTCCTGCCAAAGTTTTTCAAGATGAAGATTGCCAATGCCGAAAACACTGCTTGAAAAATTTAAATCAAACAGAAAGAAAACGTATTTTCGAAATATTTTGGAACTTAGGAGACTTTAATAAGCAAAATATATTGCTATACGAAGCGAGCGGACGTAGTGTTGTAAAAAGAAGACGTCAGAGAAACGGAAAAGGTTCATGTAGAAATGAGAGTTTTACGTATTGGTTAAATTCTAAAACAGGCAAAGTTGCTGTTTGTAAAAAAATCTTGTTAGATACTTTTCAAATAAGCGAAGGACGATTGAAACGTGTATTAAAATCTAAAAACGTTGGCAACGATTTACGTAGGCGTTTGCCTGGATCGTCGAGAAAAATATGTGATGAAGCAAATATGATTGTTGAAAACCATATTAACAGTTTCCCGAAATTTGAATCCCATTATACTAGGGACCATAATTCCGACAGAAAATATCTTCATCCTGAACTGACTATAAAAAATGTTTCATTTTTATGAGCTTCACTGTGAAGAAAATAATTTAAAAGCAGTTAATGAATGGACTTATAGAAAAATATTCAAAAAGTATTTTAATCTACATTTCCACCAACCACGCAAAGACACATGTCAAAGATGTGATCTATTAAACATTAAAGTCAAAGCATCAGAAAACCATGAAGAACAGAAAAAACTTATGGAAGAACATGATATTCATTTGAAGCTAGCAGAATCGGCTAGAAATGCATTAAAACAAGATCAAGAGCAAGTATCAAGTAATCAATCTCATTATTTTGGCTTTTCATTCGATTTGCAGAAAGCGTTACCATTCCCAAAGTTAACTACTTCAGTAGCTTGTTATAAATGTAACATGTATATTTTTAATTTAGGCATACACAATTTCTACAACGATAATGTATACATGTACGTTTGGGATGAAACAAAAGCTTCTAGAGGTTCCCAAGAAGTGGCTTCATGCCTCTTGAGACACCTAAAAACCCTGAAAGGTGAAAAACACATCATTGCATACAGTGACATGTGTGGAGGACAAAACAGAAACATCAAAATATCTTTAATGTGGTTAAAAATTCTATCGATGGGTAATGATGTGGAAATCATAGACCACAAATTTTTAATATCAGGGCATTCATTTTTACCTAATGACAGAGATTTTGGCGTTATAGAAATGTCGTTAAAAAGAAATCAGTTATTGTATGTGCCACAAGATTATTATAATCTAATTAAAAAATGTAGAAAAGGTAATACTTTCATACTAAATGAAATGAAACTAGAGGATTTTATATCAGCAAGACTCTTGGAAGAAGCAGTTTACAAAAGATCCAAAAATACCAACGGAGAAAAAATAAACTGGCTTCAAATATGCTGGATGCGATTTTTAAGAAATGAACCATATAAAATTTCATACAAAACAACCATGGATGAGAACGCAGAATTAAAAATTCTTGATTTATTGCCACGTCGGGGTAGACCTAAAAAATTTGGGAATATTGTATTGCCATCGTTAAATAAAAGTATAAGAAGCACCACATCACTAAAATACCGACACATGATGGACTTATTGCGGTATATACCTCCGGAACACCATAACTACTTCAAATCACTCCCGCATACTGAGTATGTTAACGAATAACTTGTTACTAAATTTATTTCTATTATCTAAAAATATAATTTAAATGTTTTTTTTTCTATTTTTTAAGCTATATGTAACGGACATAAGCTCTTTCACTTTTTGTAACAAAACAAATTTTTATTTTGAAAGTGACCTAAGTCCTTTTAAGTTAAGCAAGGTCATATTATACACTTAATAATAGCGACTTTTTAATAGGATGTATAAAATTAAATCCCTTAAATGCGATTTAACATTGCAAGTCAACCATATATCTTACGTATATTTTTAATTTTGTAAAAACGCAAAACCTTAAGTATTTCAAATTAAAGATAAATGGACTTAAGTCACTTTCAAAATGAACGGCTCATATGCCCTATTCAGAAATTTTGGTAAGCTGTTAATAGCCAGGCATTAACGGATTCTGGGATGCCCAAAATCGTTTTATGGCCCGACTGTGAGCAGCCTCTAATGGGTTTCCCAGATACAGTTTTGTGTGCAACGACACGAACCCAAAGATCCAAATCGTCTGTATGTGCTATAAGTGTGTATAAATTGGCGAAAGAACTGCACGTGGCGATGTTTGTCGGAGATTTGGGAATTTTGGGAAGAAAGAAGTTTGGGTCGTTTGGGGAAGCATGACAGGTTATAAAAAAACAAATTTTTCTGTCACCATTGTAAACATTTATATAAATAATATTCTCTAACAACGTCAATCATCGCCAACAACATAAAATTTGAGTACCTTGGGCTTAAAACAGTAATTTAACAGCTTAAAAATTATTGCTAACCACCAACTCTCCCATTCCACTACATAATACTTGCGCAGAAATAGAAATTTTCAGCAACTCTAAGCGCACGCTCAACGCAACTACTTACAGCTCTCAGTGAAAAAATATCGGTTTTCCTCCCCCGTCCATCCATAATATCATAAAATATTTGTGTATACATCTTTATTTGGCATGGAATGTTGCGACACAGTAGCTAGAAATTAGGAAACGGACCGTTCTACGCTTTTAGGAAGCCGAAGTTCGTGCGCAGCTGCTCTAAGAAGACGAAGGTGAGGATGGTGTGGGGGGCGAGCCGTATGAAAGCCGGGACGTAGCCCTTGTAGAATCCCTTGGGACCTACGGCCCCTATGTTCTTCACCACGGCCCAGTTGCTCGGGAACTCGCCTGGCTTGGAGTTCATCCTCCTCGTCTTTACTACGTCTATGGGCTGGGTGAGTGTTGTAGCGATGAATCCCTACAACATTGAACACCGTCATGTATTTTTTCATACTTTGTAGTAGGTAGGTTAGAACAGTTCGAGGTCATTTTCCCATAAGAATTTACATAGGGATCTAAATTTAAAAAAGAGTAGATAGGCTAAGACAGTTCGGGGTCATTTTCCCATAAGGATTTACATAGTGATCTAAATTCAAAAAAGAGTAGATAGGCTAGGACAGTTTGGGGTCATTTTCCCATAAGGATTTACATAGGGATCCAAATTCAAAGAAGAGTAGATAGGCTAGGACAGTTCGGGGTAATTTTCCCATAAGGATTTACATGGGGATCTAAATTCAAGAAAGAGTAGATAGGCTAGGACAGTTCGGGGTCATTTTCCCATAAGGATTTACATAGGGATGTAAATAAAAAAAGAGTAGATAGGCTAGGACAGTTCGGGGTCATTTTCCCATAAGGATTTACATAGGGATCTAAATTCAAACAAGAGTAGATAGGTTAGGACAGTGCGGGGTCATCTTCCCATAAGGATTTACATAGGGGTCTAAATTCACTTTCTACCGGACTTTTACAATGGGTTACCTATGGGCCAAGTGTCTGTTGGGATGCCTATGGGTCAACTTCTCCATGGATGGACCTCTTTTAAACATGCTGATGTAAAAGGCTGCTATAAACAGGCTTATATAAACAGGCTGTTTGAAAGAGGTCCGGTCATGAAGAAGTTGAATCATAGGCAACCAAACATGTACTTGAACCGTAGGAAACCCGTTGTACAAGTCCGGAAAAAAAGTGAACTTAGACCCCTATGTAAATTCTTATGGGAAAATAACCCCGAACTACCCTAGACTATCTACTCTTTTTTAAATTTAGCTTTAAAATTGGCTTTAAATTTAAACGCTTTAAAATTAGCTTTAAATGTAAAAGGCTTTAAAGGCTTTAAATTTGATTCTTGGCCTCAACCATTGTCATAGTCAATCACTTAGACTACCTGTAAATTTGAAAGCTTTAAAATTGGCTTTAAATGTAAAACGCTTTAAAGGCTTTAAATTTGATTGTTGGCCTCAACCTTTATCATAGTCAATTACTTAGATTATACCATAGAATAGCGTATATGTCTTATTTTGTGCTTTTCTATGCCATATTCCAACAATTGGCTTTAAAATTGGTTTGAAATATAGAAGGCTTTAAAATCTTTAAATCTGATTGTTGGCCTCAACCTTTGTCATAGTCAATTACTTAGATTACCTGTAAATTTGAAAGCTTTAAAATTGGCTTTAAATGTAAAACGCTTTGAAGGCTTTAAATTTGATTGTTGGCCTCAACCTTTATCATAGTCAATTACTTAGATTATACCATAGAATAGCGTATTTGTCTTATTTTGTGCTTTTCTATGCCATATTCCAACAATTGGCTTTAAAATTGGTTTGAAATATAGAAGGCTTTAAAATCTTTAAATCTGATTGTTGGCCTCAACCTTTGTCATAGTCAATTACTTAGATTACCTGTAAATTTGAAAGCTTTAAAATTGGCTTTAAATGTAAAACGCTTTGAAGGCTTTAAATTTGATTGTTGGCCTCAAGCTTTGTCATAGTCAATTTCTTAGATTACCGGAAAATTTCAAAGCTTTAAAATTGGCTTTAAATTTGAACGCTTTAAAATTGGTCTTAAATGTAAAAGGTTTTAATGGCTTTACAATTAATTGTAGGCCTCAACCTTTGACTTAGATTAGCTCTAATTTGAAAGCTTTAAAATCGGTTTTAAAAGTAAAACGCTTTAAAGCCTTTAAATTTGATTGTTGGCCTCAACCTTTATCATAGTCAATTACTTAGATTATACTATAGAACAGCGAATTTCTTCTATTTTGTGGTGTTCTATGCCATATTTCAACAATTAACCTATAGATATAGAAAAGTAATATGTACCGCTGTTAAACTAGATATGAAGTACGTGGTGAGGTTGTCGTCCATGTTCAAGGACTCCATGAGGTATGATTTGACTAGGTCGTAGAAGGATAACTGGCCTACAGTCATGAAGACTGCTCGAGTTGTAGCTGAAGTGGCTCCATTGAACAGCTTCGTGGCACCTTCTTCCCTGGCGATTCTTAATATGCCATCTAAAGCGTTCTTGTAACTGAAACAATTGCAACGATTATTTGAAGCAAGCTCCACATTTTGGAGAAACCAATCGAAATCGGCCAATCTGTGCGAAGACTGCGGCAAATGAACCAATGCGGTAGCTCCATTCAGTCACGTTCGGCCAATGACTAGACTCTAATTATAAAACGATGTCGGCATGATCTAGACATGTGAGAAACATTTTGGAGAAAACAAATTGGATTCGGCCAATCTGTGCCAAGACTGCGGCAAATGAACCAATGCGGTAGCTCCATTCAGTCACTTTCGGCCAATGACTAGACTCTAAATAAAAACAATGTCGTCATGATCTGGACATGTGAGGAGCGTCCATGCTAAAGCACATATGTCCCCATAATATGTTCCTAATGAGTCAATGGTTGTTTCTGGTCCTTAATTATATCAAAATTTCATATCAGATGTACTCAAAAAGTGTCTTGTCTTGTCTTGTGGACAAGACTGCAGTCTTGTCCTGTAGTAAATCCATAGGAAAGTACATAACATCATCGAAGTAATGACTAAGCTACGAAGAGTCTTTCCATATCAAATGGACCAGTTTTGAAAATATTCCCTGCTCGACCATCCCCAATTTTGATGAACATTAATATGGATGTATATGTACATTTGAAAGGAATTTGTGTAGGAGTTTTTCTCATATATTTCTGAAAATCTGCATCAACTGTAAAAATACTGAGACATATACGTAAATATTATTTTTTAGATTTTACAGTTATTTCATAAAAAGTCCGCCTTAACAAATATTTCATATTTTTCTTGTACAATTAAGTAATTTTCTTTTCCAAAACATCTCAATATGAAAATATGATATAATATGATGTCAGTGATCAGTTGAAACTAACAACATTGACAGTAGAATTTGAAAATTTCAATATAACGGAAGTTACATTTTTTATTTAACCTGCACCGCCTAATGTAGGACGACCGGGTAAAAGTGCACTCTCGCGAAAATCAAATTAATAAGGAATCAATAACTTATGTAATACGGAAAAAAAATTGAAAAACTCGGTGAAAAATTCCTATAAAAAATCGCCTGAGAAAAAATACGACTTACTTTCTTCTTTGTTCTGGTGGTAGTTTGACGTCGTTCTGCATCCTGACGTTAATCATGTCTCCAGGTGTGCCAACGAATCCGCCAGCAGCCCCGGCCAGCGAGGCGATGCCAACTTTGGCGAGGAACGAGGATTCGCCGACATACTGCTTGGCGACCTCGTAGATGCCAAACCTCGTGGTGGAGTAAGTTAACTGCCGCAGCAACGAAGCAGACAGACCATTATATAAAGCTAGTGTACCTAGGAGCAAATCAACCAGTAGAAGATTAGTAGTATCAGGCGGGGGTTGCAAGCAGCTCGTTAGGTATTAGTGGCACATTTGAAGATTTTGGATTTTTTTTGGCATAATTCTTGTAACGTTAGATTTTGAGCATACAACCGAGATAGCGTGGTTACCTACGATAGCACCCTGGCGCAATCGTTTTTGCGGAAAATTGCGTCGCGGCCGTAATCCGTCCAACGTGCCCCCTCTGTTGATTATTTGTTGTTGTACGAATCATATTTCACTTTATTTAAATATAATGTTTAAATATATTTACGTTGTTACGGTATATTTTTCGTAATTTAAATTAACTATTCCCCACTCCTTGTATCGCCGTGTAATTAAATTACATGGAGCCGCACCCCCAACTAGTTAGAACCGAAGGACTGCACACGCCGTCTTCACACAGCTGTGGTGTTCACAGTGGTGTTCACAGGGGCGAACGTAAGAGAACATAAAGAGAGAATAAAGAGAGAATAAGAATATAAGAGAACATCAACAAAGGAAACAAGAGAAAGGTAGAAAAATGGGGTTACAGCCTTAATTTCAGAGTCTCATTAAATAAACGCAAAAATCAAAATTCGATTTGACAAAGACATGTTTGGAGCACCAAGTTTTTTTTTATTACTAAAAAAATTGCTAATGTATGTAAAACATTGATTTAGAAGTTACCTCAAAACATTGTTATAGTCATCTTGGAGAGCTGACAATGACTCATGTTCCTTGGAACAAAGAATCGCGTATTCTATGCTCGTTCGCATGCCTAAGGTAAATTTAATAGAGTGAAATGAAATAATAAACGTATGTCGAATCCCAGCAATATCAAGTGACGAGTCACTATATCTCTTAACGGGACGACTATAGTACACATTGGTTCAAATATAGCAACCCTTGCAAATAACGAAATTTTATCCGATTTGTTACAACCCACAAGTTTCCAAATTGATTTTCGAAACGATCACTATCAGTGATTCGAATCCGAAACGAATCTCTAAAAGTTCCTTTGAATCGTAGCTATATGAAATTTTCAAATTCTTAGAACATCTATGTATGTTTCGGATTGACGCAGTAAAGCAACAATTTTAGCTAAGAACTATGCAAAATCTGCATCGAAATTAGAAATCATGTGCTTAAAAGGTGAACTGAAACGTAACTCGAAATTCATCTCACCAATATCTGCCAAAGATTCGAGATCTAAGCAAAACTTTATATATATCTCAAACCTAATCACTGTTTAAATCTCAGATCTTACTTGACATGAATCTTACGTCGAAACACTGCGAAATGTTGGAATCGGAAGCTGCACAATAAACAGGAAACGAATTTTGAGTTTGCATATACAATACTCGAAACGAATCTCGATGTCAATCTCTGAGATATTCGAAACCGAAGCGAATATCGAATCGAATCAGCCCAAAATTGTATGTAAAATTTTTGTACATTTCTAATACATGATTATAATGAATTCTAATATCGAATCTTCTTAAAATTACCCAAGGTTGTTCAATTATACATCTGATTTCATCAGTACATCAGCACATCTGATCAAAATTTACTTCCATTAACATCTCTAATTCTCATCTAAATTTTGTAAATATTTGTACATTTCTAATACATGATTATAATGAACTCTAATATCGAATCTGATTCACATTACCCAAGGTTATTCAATTATACATCTGATTTCATCAGTACATCAGCACATCTGATCCAAATTTGATTCCATAAACATATCTAATTCTAATCTGATGCAAACAATAAATCTGTTCGATTTTTGCACGAATCCAATTAGCTTATTTTTAAATCTTATCAATATCTGCCAAAGATTCTAGATCTAAGCGAAACTTTATATAAATATCAAACCGAATCACTGTTCATATCTCAGATCTTACTCTAAATGAATCTTACTTCGAAACACTGCGAAATGTTGGAATCTGAAGCTGCACAGGAAACAGGAAACGAATTGTGAATTTGCATATACAAAACTCGAAACGAATCTCGATGTCAATCTCTGAGATAATCGAAAACGAAGCGAATATCGAATCGATTCAACCCAAAATTGTATATTAAATCTTTATACATTTCTAATATATGATTATAATGAATTCTAATATCGAATCTTCTTAAAATTACCCAAGGTTGTTCAATTATACATCTGATTTCATCAGTACATCAGCACATCTGATCAAAATTTGATGCCATAAACATCTCTAATTCTAATCTGATTCAATCAGTAAATCTGTTCGATTTTTGCACCAATCTAATTAGCTTATTTTTAAATCTTATCAATATCTGCCAAAGATTCGAGATCTAAGCGCAACTTTATATAATTCAAACCTAATCACTGTTCAAATCTCAGATCTTACTTTAAATGAATCTTACGTCGAAACACTGGAAATGTTGGAATCTAAAGATGCACAGGAAACAGGAAACGAATTTTGAATTTGCATATACAAAACTCGAAACGAATCTCGATGTCAATCTCTGAAACGTTCGAAACCGATCCAAATTTGATTCCATAAACATATCTAATTCTAATCTGATTCAAACATTAAATCTGTACGATTCTTGCACGAATCTATTTAGCTTATATTTTTATACGTCTTTAAAAATGAACGCTTGATCAAAACGAATTCGAATCTGAAATCTGATTCGTATTACTATCTTATTCGTATCAAATGCATATCAGATTCAAATTAGATTCCATATCCATCTCTAATTCTAATCTGATTGAAACAGTAAATCTGTTCGATTTTTGCATGAATCTAAATAGCTTATTTTTTATACATCTTTAAAAATTAACACACGACAATATCTGTCAAAGATTCAAGTTCTAAGCGAAAGTTTCGAATCGAATAACGATCATTCGAATTTGAATCTCGAATCTGATATTATTACCCAAGCTTATTGAAAAATGCATCTGATTTGACATGCATATCAGATTCAAATTAGGTTCCATATACATCTCTAATTCTAATCTAATTCAGAACAGTAAATCTGTTCGATATTCGCATGAATCTAATTACCTTATTTTTTTATACATCTTTAAAAATTAACACATGACAATATCTGTAAAAAATTCGAGATCTAAGCGAAAGTTTCGAATCGAATAACGATCATTCGAATTCGAAACTAGAATCTGATCGTATTACCCAAGCTTATTGAACAATGTATCTGATTTCACATGCATATCAGATTCAAATTAGACTCCATATATTCTCCATATATAGACTTCCATCTCTAATTCAAATCTGATTCAGACCAGTAAATCTGTTCAATAATCGCATGAATCTAATTAGCTTATTTTTTTATACATCTTTAAAAATGAACACATGACAATATCTGTTAAAGATTCGAGATCTAAGTGAAATTTTCGAATCGAATAACGATCATTCGAATTCGATTCTCGAATCTGATATTATTACCCAAGCTTATTGAACAATGCATCTGAATTCACATGCATATCAGATTCAAATTAGATTCCTTATCTCAATACATATCTCAGAACATATCTCAATTCATCTCTAATTCTAATCTGATTCAGACCAGTTAATCTGTTCGATATTCACATGAATCTAATTAGCTTATATTTTTTATACATCTTTAAAAATGAACACATGACAATATCTGTCAAAGATTCGAGATCTAAGCGAAAGTTTCGAATGGAATAACGATCATTCGAATTCGAATCTCGAATCTGATATTATTACCCAAGCTTATTGAACAAAGCATCTGATTTCACATGCATATCAGATTAAAATTAGATTCCATATACATCTCTAATTCTAATCTGATTCTGGCCAGTAAATCTGGTCGATATTCACATGAATTAAATTAGCTTATTTTTTTATACATCTTTAAAAATGTACAAAAGACAATATCTGTCAAAGATTCGAGTTCTAAGCGAAAGTTTCGAATCGAATAACAATCATTCGAATTCGAATCTTGAATCTGATATTATTATCCAAGCTTATTGAACAAAGAATATGATTTCACATGCATATCAGATTCAAATTAGATTCCATATACATCTCTAATTCTAATCTGATTCAGACCAGTAAATCTGTTCGATATTCGCATGTATCTAATTAGCTCATCTTTTTATACATCTTTAAAAATGAACACATGACAATATCTGTCAAAGATTCGAGATCTCGGCGAAAGTTTCGAATCGAATAACAATCACTCGAATTCAAATCTCGTATCTGATATTATTACCCAAGCTTATTGAACAAAGCATCTGATTTCACATACATGTCTGGTTCAAATTAGATTCCATATACATCTCTAATTCTAATCTGATTCAGACCAGTAAATCTGTTCGATATTCGCATGAATCCAATTAGCTTATTTTTTTATACATCTTTAAAAATGAACACATGACAATATCTGTCAAAGATTCGAGTTCTAAGCGAAAGGTTCGAATCGAATAACGATCATTCGAATTCCAAGGTTCAGTTTCCTAGGATACAATTGTTAATACAATGATATCCTTAGAAACTGAACCACAATCAAAGATGATCGGCAGTTGTACGATCGTGGATTGTCCTTGATCGTGGTTTAGTTTCTAAGGATACCATTGTAATAACAATTGTATCCTAGATAACTGAACCATGGTTAAGGAGTATCCACGATCATACAAGTGGGCCTTAGGTCCAGATGTTAAAAACTGAACCTTGGTCAACGATGATCCGTGATCACATAAGGCCTGGTTGTACGATCATGGATCATCCTTGACCAAGGTTCAGTTTCCTAGGATACAATTGTTAATACAATGGTATCAGTAGAAACTGAAAAACAATCAAAGATGATAGGCAGTTGTATGACCACGGATCATCCTTGATCGTGGTACAGTTTCTAAGGATACCAATGTATTAACAATTGTATTCTAGCTAACTGAACCATGGCTAAGGATAATCCACGATGGTACAAGTGGGCCTGAGATCCAGATGTTGAAAACTGAACCGTGGCCAACGATGATCCATGATCGCCTAAGGCCCAGTTGTACAATCATGGATCATCCTTGACCAAGGTTTAGATTCCTAGGATACAATTATTAATACAATGATGTCCTTAGTAACTGAACCACAATCAAAGATAATCAGCAGTTCTACGACCGTGGATCATCTTTGATCGTGGTACAGTTTCTAAGGATACCATTGTACTAACAATTGTATCCTAGATAACTGAACCATGGTTACGGATACTCCACGATCGTACAGGTAGGCCTTAGGTCCAGATGTTGAAAACTAAACCTTGGTCAACGGTGATCCATGATCGCCTAAGGCCCAGTTGTACAATCATGGATCATCCTTGACATGGATGATCGTGGATCATCCTTGACCAAGGTTCAGTTTCCTAGGATACAATTGACATGGTCAATGATAATCCACGATCGTACAAGTGGACCTTAGGTTCAGATGTTGAAACTGAACCTTGATCAACGATGATCCATGATCGCCTTAGATCCAGTTGTATAATCATGGATCATCCTTGACCAAGGTTTAGATTCCTAGGATACAATTATTAATACAATGATGTCCTTAGTAACTGAACCACAATCAAAGATAATCAGCAGTTCTACGACCGTGGATCATCTTTGATCGTGGTACAGTTTCTAAGGATACCATTGTACTAACAATTGTATCCTAGATAACTGAACCATGGTTACGGATACTCCACGATCGTACAGGTAGGCCTTAGGTCCAGATGTTGAAAACTAAACCTTGGTCAACGGTGATCCATGATCGCCTAAGGCCCAGTTGTACAATCATGGATCATCCTTGACATGGATGATCGTGGATGGAAACTAAACCACAATCAAAGATGATCTGCAGTTGTACGATCGTGGATCATCCTTGATCGTTCTTTAGTTTCTAAGGATACCATTGAATTAACAATTGTATCCTAGATAACCGAGCCATGGTTAAGGATAATCCACGATCATACAAGTCGGCCTTAGGTGAAGATGTTGAAAACTGAACCTTGGGCAACGATGATCCACGATCGCCTAAGGCCTAGTTATACAATCATGGATTATCCTTGACCAAGGTCCAGTTTCCTAGGATACAATTGGTAAGACAATGATATCCTTAGAAACTGAACCACTATCAAAGATGATCGGCAGTTGTACGATCGTGGCTCATCCTTGATATCTATCCTATATAACTGAACCATGGTTAAGGATAATCCACGATCGTACAACTGGGTATTAAGTTCAGATGTACAATCTTTTATTATATTTAACCAGCGTTCTGTTTCCTAGGATACAATTGTTTACACAATGGTATCCATGGAAACTAAACCTTAGATTTTAAGAGATTTAAATTGTATCTCATATGGACTTCAAAATTTGACTTGTGTCAAATATGGACTACGAAATTTGAGTTGTGTCAAATATGGGCTACGAAATTTGACATGTGTCAAATATTGTCACAAGTTCACCTCTTAAATATATTTTGTTCACTTCTGATTGCCAAAAGCTAAAAGATAAAAGCTCTAAGGATACCATTGAATTAACAATTGTATCCTAGATAACTAAACCATGGTTAAGGATAATCCACGATAGTAGAACTGGGCCTTAGGTCCAGATGTACAATCTTTGATTATAGTTAACCATGGTCCTGTTACCTATAATATAATTTTTTACACAATGGTATCCATAAAAACTGTACCAGGATCAAAGCTAATCCCGTATTGTACAATTGGACCTTAGATTTTGAGAGATTTAACTTGCATGGCATATGGATTTTGAAATTTGATTTGTGTCAAAAATGGACTGCGAAATTTGACTTGTCAAATATGGGCTACGAATTTTGACATGTATTAAATATTGTCACAACTTAACCTCTTAAATATATTTTGTTCCTTTGTGATTGCCAAAAGCTCATTTTGAAGCTCCTGTTTCTGGTTCAATAATTTTGACCACGAAATTTTACTTTCGGCAAATATGAATATCGAAATTTGAATTGTATCGCAATTTGACTTTGAGATTAAAATTGTATAACGTATGGCTTTCCAGTTGTAACTTGCTTCACATATGAACTTCAAAGTTTTCTTGTATAACAAAGAACTTGTATCATATGCAAAAGTTGGAAAACTATTTTTATAGATACGTATCATACAGCAAGTTTTATGAAGAACCTAGTCTACTACGTTAAAGATACAAAAATATTTCAAAATTTCGAATTTTATCTGTGATTCGAGTTTTTTTTTACAAATTAATCAATTGTTTCCACAATGGTATCCATAGAAACTGAACTGATTAAATGAAGTTAATCCAATATTGTAGAACTGGACCTTACATTTCGTGAGATTTAACTTGCATCTCGTATGGATTTCAAAATTTGACTTGTGTCAAATATGGTCTACGAAATTTGACTAGTGTCAAATATGGGCTACAAAATTTGACTTGTGTCAAATATTTGCTACGAAATTTGACATGTGTCAAATAAGGGTTTCGAAATTTAACTTACGGCACATATGAATATCGAAATTTGATTTGTATCACAATTTGACTTCGAGATTAAACTTATATCAAGTATGGCTTTCCAGTTTTGCTTACATATAAACTTCAAAGTTTTCTTGACATAAGTTGACTTTCGGCACATATGAATATTGAAATTTGACCTGTATAACAATTTGACTTCGAGATTAAACTTATATCACGTATGGCTTTCCAGTTGTAACTTGCTTCACATATGAACTTCAAAGTTTTTTTGTATAACAAAGAACATGTATCATATGCAAAAGTTGGAAAACTATTTTGATAGATTTGTATCATGCCGCAAGTTTTATGAAGAACCTTGTCTACTACGTTAAATATACAAAATTATTTCAAAATTTCGAATTTGATCTGTGATTCGAGTTTTTTTTTAGAAATTAATCAATTGTTTCCACAATGGTATCCATAGAAATAGAACTTATTAAATGAAGTTAATCCAAAATTGTACAACTGGACCTTACGGAGATTTCGAGAGATCTAACTTGTATCTCATATGGATTCCAAAATTTTATTTGTGTCAAATATGGGCTACGAAATTTGACTAGTGTCAAATATGGGCTACAAAATTTGACTAATGTCAAATATGGGCTCCGAAATTTGACTAATGTCAAATGTGGGCTACGAAATTTGACATGTGTCAAATATGGGCTACGAAAATTGACTTTCGGCACATATGAATATCGAAACTTGACTTGTATCGTAATTTGACTTCGAGATTAAACTTACATCAAGTATGGTTTTCCAGATGTAACTTGTATCACATATGAACTTCAAAGTTTTCCTGTATAACAAAGAACTTGTATAATATACAAAAGTTGGAAGACTATTTTGATAGATATGTATCATGCAGCAAGTTTTATGAAGAACCTTATCTACTACGTTAAAAATACAAAAATATTTCAAAATTTCGAATTTATGACTAGCGTCAAATGTGGGCTACGAAATTTGACAAGTGTCAAATATTGGCTACAAAATTTGACTTTCGGCACATATGAATATCGAAATTTGACATGTATCACAATTCGCCTTCGAGTTTAAACTTATACCACTTGTGGCTTTTGTGTTGTAATTTGCTTCACACATAATCTTCAAAGTTTTCTTGTATAACAAAGAACTTCTATCATATACAAAAGTTGGAAGACTATTTTGATTGATTTGAATCATGCCGCAAGTTTTATGAAGAACCTTGTCTACTACGTTAAATATACAAAATTATTTCAAAATTTCGAATTTTATCTGAGATTCGATTTTTTTTCTCCAGAAATTGATCAATTATTTCCACAATGGTATCCATAGAAACTGAACCCATTAAATCAAGTTAATTCAAAATTGTACAACTACACCTCAGATTTCGAGAGATTTAACTTGCATCTCATATGGATTTCAAAATTTTATTTGTGTCAAATATGGGCTACGAACTTTGACATGTGTCAAATATGGGCTACGAAATTTGGCTAGTGTCAAATATGCCTACGAAATTTGACTTTCGGCACATATGGATATCGAAATTTGACTTGTATCACAAATTGAGTTGAGATTAAACTTATATTAAGCATTGCTTTTCAGCTGCAATTTGCTTCACATTTAAACTTCAAAGTTTTCTTGTATAATAAAGAACTGGTATCATATACAAGAGTTGGAACACTATTTTTATAGATACGTGTCATGCAGCAAGTTTTATGAAGAAACTTGTCTACTACGTTAAATATACAAAATAATTAATTATTTTATAAATTAATTATTTCTGTTTTATATATGCCTACATGTGAAATTTGTGTATTTTGTATATTTACAAAAAGGAAGTTCCCCACTTTCCAACATATTTAGAAAAAAAGAAGTTCTCGTAAAATAAATTATTATTACATTATTACAATTATTATTATTTCAAAATTTCGAATGTTTTTCTGTGGTTTGAGTTTTTTTTTTAGAATCTGTGAGTTGCATGCAACTCACATCAAAATCTATTATTTCAATGTTATATATTTTTTTGTTATATTATTGCATGCAACTATATTTCTAAATAATCCTATAAATTATCATTTCTATTAGTGACTATTGACTATTGATAACTAATGACTATTTTACTTTACCAAAATTGCGCTATTTTGGCAATATTATTTTGAGTTAAAATATATTATTGTATTATAAATATTAATTTCTAACCCATGCATGTCGCTATTACTATCAGAGCTATATTTATATAAATTGGCTGAAATCAATTGGGATAATAAATTTGTAGGCACTTAAAATACTAATCTCATAGCTATAAAACTGGTTAGTCTGCAAGAAACGATGCAAAACAAACTGAAAATGTTAGTAACAACTGTGGAGTGCAATCAAAACGTTAATCAACATCAAATCTAGGCAAGGCAGATAAACGCAATTTTACTAACCGAAATCATAAATTGCCTCGAATTGCGCACACTCAATGCTAAATTAGCATATTGGTGCAAAAAAAAACCTGAAATAAATCAATTGTGTTATTTCTCAACTTAGAATCGTAATAATGAAACAAATTGAGAACGAAATATATTAATTTTCTTCACTATATTTATTGGTACTAATAAATAATAATGCTGTGGATAACATTTAACATTTTAAATCAGTATACTAATGATTATGGTCATGTTGTGATTGACATGTACATTCCAATAAATATAGTGAAGAAAATGTATCGCAATTATTATTTTAGTTAACAATTTCCTTCACGTGCTTAACAACATATATTATAAAACAAATTGAGATGATATGGGATACATAAAATATAAATAATAAGTGTTTACAGCAACTGTAAATTGTACTCAAATTTAGATTGGTCTTCAATAAGACGGTTTTAATATTTTGATTTTCACTACTCTTACATTTAGTACATTTTTTTAATGTTTTGTTTTTGATTGCTCCTAAATAAAATGCTGATATTCATATCAGGATTTTGATAATTCATAAACATTATTGTATATACAGTTGAGATATTAGGACTTTGATAATTTTTAAACATTATTGTTTATTCAGTTAAGATTTTATCACTAATCACTAAGGCTTGTATTTATAGTTCGTACTTGAGCTTGAGTTCAACTCAAGTCGTATATTTGGTTGCGTTTGGTGCATAAACGTTTATAGAAAATACGCAACCAAATACACGACTTGAGTCGAACTTGAGCTCAAGTACGGACTATAGTCCGTACTTGAGCTCGTGCATAAACGTTTATAGAAAATACGCAAACAAATATATGACTTGAGTCGAAATTGAGCTCAAGTACGGACTATGGTCCGTACTTGACATCGAGTTCGACTCAAGTAAGATTTTTGTGTATATTTGGTTGCGTTTTGTGCATATAGAGAATGCGCAACCAAAAATACGACTTGAGTCGAACTCATGCTCAAGTACGGACTATAGATGTAGGCCTAATTTTCACGACCTCTGAATATGTTGGTTTTTTTTTTAAGGTAATAAATTGGATTTTTTTAATTGATTTAGTTTTGTGAATCTTCAACTCACCCTGTTTCTTAACAATGTCTGTCACAGATCCCACGATGCTGATCTTCCCGGTTTGCTGGGTTTGTAGGTGCACCTTGATGAGGTCGATGGGGTGGGTGATGCAGGCAGCCCCAGCAGACGCGAGTCCTCCGAAGTACCATCTGGACACGCGCTTCTCCCCGGACATCTCTGCAGAGGTCAAAAAAGTAACAACATCACCAACAATGCCACCAGAAAGTTACATAACGACGAAAAACGATAACCTCCGTATCTGGGCGGAGGATTTACGAGGCCATAAATGATTGTGTAAATGCACCGAAGGACCAACCAATTTATGGATCCCCGACGATTATTGGGACTATTAATTATAACGCACTCATCTGAGCGCTTTGGAACTCGCGTTTAAACGACATTAATGCAGGGCCTTGCATTTTCTCGTAAATCAGTTAAATTGCAAATTAATGTTATTCTATTCGTTTTATGGTGGTAAATAATTGGTTTATAAATAACTCAATTAATACTATAAATTAAATTAATATCACATTAAATTGGTGAGCGTAATTTGATAAAGTGAGCAATTAATAATCGGAGGTGTGAATAACTGTAAAATGTAGCACTTGGCTGAAATTTTCAGCAAAACGAAATTTAATAAACAAATTATAATTTTAATTGTTGAAAATGGGGTCCAAAAGAGATATATGTATTTTTTCCAATAAAATATAATAAGAATACTATGTTGTATCTTGTAATAACTTGTAAATATGATATATACAGAGAGCGCATAAAGTATTAAGACCTAACTTTATTTTTTCCCCTGTATAAGTTTTCGAAAAACAGGTCAAAATGATTTTTTTTCAAATAAATATTTTGAGACCATTTTCAATTTTCTATCTCTCTCTACGTTTTGAAGTTAAGACGTCAGAGCCATTTTTTAAATTACAACCTATATTTTTTATTATTGATTTTAATAATACTATTTATTATGTTTTCAACAACATGACATTTTCAATATGTAACATTTGAAAAAAATTAGAAAAAGTGCGTTAAAGTAAAACTATTACATTATTGTTTCAATGTGCAGAATGTATCTAGTTACCATTCAAAACAAAGTCAGTTAAAAATTAGTTAACAAAATTAGGAAAACAGGCTTGGATTTTAAATATTCGAATAAAACAAAATTGATCAACCTGAAAAACATTCTTATTACAATATCATCAATTACAAAAGTAACAACAGAAAAGCCAAAAGAAATTTTTATCGAGAAAAAAATACTAATGACTTGTTTTAAGATAAGTTTTAAAATAATATAAAGTCACAAAAATAATTAAAATAACAAAAAAATATTGGTAGGGGAAAAAACCAAATTAGATGTTCAAATTGTTGACCATTTTTTTGTTTATTCATCGTTCCATTCAAATAAAAAGTTGCTTCATCACTAAATAAAATTCTGGTAGCAAACCCAATATACACTCGTCTCCAGCTCGTATATAAAATTCATCCTCGTAAATTATAGCAAGTATGTGCAAGTCAAATACAACATTTTATCTATGATTTTTTAAATAAATCAATTCTTATTAACACGTTTTTAGCAATAAGAAACAAATTGTTAGTAGTGACCAAATGCACAAAGGTACATAAGGAAATGAGCTTACATGATGACCGAAAAATTGAAATATTTTCGAAAAGAACTTATTCGAAAACGCATAAAAAATATTTTCTCAAATGTTCAGTAAGGAAAAAAAAATCGGCATTAAAGTAGTACATTATTGTACGACTAAGTGCAAATTTGGTTGAATTCGTAATATAATGTAAACAAAACATAAACAATTGTCATTAAATTTGTTTCACCGTGTGTATTAAATATTAATATCAACATCAACATAATATCAACAATTGATGATTATTATCAACATAATATTCCCTATCGACATAAGAGGGAAGCGAAAAATATGGAGATGTGAAGACGTTACACATAGATTAATTGAAGAGACTTCACCATGTTGTATTATGAAGTCATAATATATCCCCTGTTGTATAATGAAGTCGTAATACAACAAATGTTGATAATGAAGTCATTATACAACCCCTGTTGTATAATGTAGTCATAATATATCCCATGTTGTATAATGTGTAGTTAAAATAAAACAAATGGTGTATAATGAAGTATATTATGTTACTATAGTTACGTATATAATGAATGTATTATGTATAATGAAGTCGGAATACAACAAATGTTGTATACTGAAGTCATTACACAACCCCTGTGTATAATGAAGTTATAATACATCCCTTGTTGTATAAATTAGTCATAATACAACAAATGTTGTATAATGAAGTCATTATACAACCCTATTGTCTAATAAGGTATATTATGTTACTATAGTTACGTATATAATGAATGTATTATGTATAATGAAGTTATAATACATCCCCTGTTATATAATGAAGTTATAATACATCCCCTGTTGTATAATGTAGTCATAATATAACACATGTTGTATAATGAAGTCATTATACAACCCTATTGTCTAATGAAGTATATTATGTTACTATAGTTACGTATATAATGAATGTATTATGTATAATGAAGTCATAATACATCCCCTGTTGTATAATGAAGTCGTAATACAACAAATATTGGGCACTATAGTAGCCCATTATTGTACAATTATGTGCATATTTGGTTGAATTTGTAACATAATGTAAACAAATATTGTATAATGAAGTATATTATGTTACTATAGTTACGTATATAATGAATGTATTATGTATAATGAAGTCACAATACATCCCCTGTTGTATAATGAAGTCGGAATACAACAAATATTGTATACTGAAGTCATTATACAACCCCTGTGTATAATGAAGTTATAATACATCCCCTGTTGTATGATGTACTCATAATACAACAAATGTTGTATATTGAAGTCATTATACAACCCTATTGTCTAATGAAGTATATTATGTTACTATAGTTACGTATATAATGAATGTATTATGTATAATAAAGTCATAATACATCTCCTATTGTATAATGAAGTCGTAATACAACAACTATTGGGCACTATAGTAGCCCATTATTGTACGATTATGTGCATAGTTGGTTGAATTTGTAACATCATGTAAACAAATGTTGTATAATGAAGTATATTATGTTACTATAGTTACGTATATAATGAATGTATTATGTATAATGAAGTCACAATACATCCCCCGTTGTATAATGAAGTCGGAATACAACAAATGTTGTATACTGAAGTCATCATACAACCCCCGTGTATAATGAAGTTATAATACATCCCCTGTTGTATAATGTAGTCATAATACAACAAATGTTGTATATTGAAGTCATTATACAACCCTATTGTCTAATGAAGTATATTATGTTACTATAGTTACGTATATAATGAATGTATTATGTATAATGAAGTCATAATACATCCCCTGTTGTATAATGAAGTCATAATACATCCCCTGTTGTATAATGAAGTCGTAATACAACAAATATTGGGCACTAGAGTAGCCCATTATTGTACGATTATGTGTATATTTGGTTGAATTTGTAACATAATGTAAACAAATGTTGTATAATGAAGTATATTATGTTACTAGAGTTGCGTATATAATGAATGTATTATGTATAATGAAGTCACAATACATCCCCTGTTGTATAATGAAGTCGGAATACAACAAATGTTCTATACTGAAGTCATTATACAACCCCTGTGTATATTGAAGTTATAATACATTCCCTGTTGTATAATGTACTCATAATACAACAAATGTTGAATAATGAAGCCATTATACAACCCTATTGTCTAATGAAGTATATTATGTTACTATAGTTACGTATATAATGAATATAGTATGTATAATGAAGTCATAACACATCCCCTATTGTATAATGAAGTCGTAATACAACAAATATTGGGCACTATAATCGCCCATGATTGTAGGATTATGTGCATATTAGGTTGAATTTGTAACATAATGTAAACAAAACATAACCAATTGTCATTAAATTTGTTTTACCGTGTGTTAAATATTAATATCAACATCAACATAATATCAACAATGACAGCGTACAGAGGGAAACAAAAAATAAAGAGATGTGAAGGCGTTACACATAGATTGATTGAAGAGACTTCACCATGTTGTATTATGAAGTCATAATATATCCCCTGTTGTATAATGAAGTCGTAATACAATAAATATTGATAATAAAGTAAAATGTGGATTAAATAAAGTCATTATACAACCCCTGTTGTATAACGAAGTCATAATATATCCCATGTTGTATAATGTGTAGTCATAATACAACAAATGCTGTATAATGAAGTATATTATGTTACTATAGTTACATATATAATCAATGTATTATGTATAATGAAGTCACAATACATCCCCTGTTGTATAATGAAGTCGGAATACAACAAATGTTGTATACTAAAGTCATTATACAACCCCTGTGTATAATTAAGTTATAATACATCCCCTGTTGTATAATGTAAGCACAAGAAGGTGCTTCTTCTTGCTAATGGTACTTTAACACCATTAGCACATCAAAAGGAGCATAAAAATTCAGTTCTTAGAGAGACAATAGCATACAATAAGGTGCTTCTTCTTGCTAATGGTACTTTAACACCATTAGCACATCAAAAGGAACATAAAAATTCAGTTCTTAGAGAGACAATAGCAGACAAGAAGGTGCTTCTTCTTTCTAATGGTGCTTCAATACCATCAGCACATTAAAAAGAACATACGAGTTCAGCTCTTAGAGAGACAATGGCAGACAAGAAGGTGCTTCTTCTTGCTAATGGTGCTTCAATACCATCAGCACATTAAAAAGAACATAAAAGTTCAGCTCTTAGAGAGACAATGGCAGACAAGAAGGTGCTTCTTCTTGCTAATGGTGCTTCAATACCATCAGCACATTAAAAAGAACATACAAGTTCAGCTCTTAGAGAGACAATGGCAGACAAGAAGGTGCTTCTTCTTGCTAATGGTGCTTCAATACCATCAGCACATTAAAAAGAACATAAAAGTTCAGCTCTTAGAGAGACAATAGCAGACAAGAAGGTGCTTCTTCTTGCTAATGGTGCTTCAACACCCAAAAATTAGTCCAAAAACAGCCTAAATACAACTGTTCGATGAAAAAAGTCGGGAGCTTCAGCTGTTCTTTTAAACAACATCTTACTGTACAAAACTGGCAAAAAAATTCTATGAAAACTCGTTTGCGGAATGTTATTAATTATTATAATATATTTTCTATAAAAGTTCTGAATTATATTTTCTTTTTGCTGGCCAAAAATTGCAAAAGTGATTCGGAATCGCATCCTATGTGTTTTGAGGCTTTTAATTAATAACTTTCTTACGCTACGCTCTATGCTATTGCTATAGGCATTTTCAACGCATTTTCAACAATCAATTGGCGATATTTTTAATTATAACTGTCATCATTAGTTATATTTTCATCTGTAACTGTAAAAATTTGTCATGTTTTCAACGTGACTCAATTTTTTCAACTTTTCAACTGAAACTGTCAAACTTTGTTTCATATTTTCATCTGTTACTCAGTTAATATTTCACATATTTTCAACTGTAATTGTCAAAATTTGTGATATTTACAACTGTGACTGTTAAAACTGTCAATATTTCTTCTATTTTCAACTGTAATTGATAAAATCTATGGAGATTTTATCATCAGTCGACAAAAAACTTTAAAATTTTAAACTTTAATTGTCGAATTCCACGAAATATGACATATGAAAAATGTTGAAAATGCCCATAGCGATAGCATTGTCTCAGCGAATCGTTACGTCATGTAAGAAATGTGACAATCATATTCTCATAAATGCTACGTTGTAAGTTTTCGAAATGAACTTATTCGAAAACTCATATGTAATATTTTCTGAGATGTTCAGTAGGGAAAGAAAAATCAGCACTACAGTTAGCCCATTAGTGTAGCGTTACACATAGATTAATTGAAGAGACCGCACCATGTTGTATTATGATGTCATAATCCCCTGTTGTATAATGAAGTCGTAATACAACAAATGTTGATAATGAAGTCGTAATATATCCCATGTTGTATCATGTGTAGTCATAATACAACACATGTTGTATAATGAAGTATATTATGTTACTATAGTTACGTATATAATGAATGTATTATGTATAATGAAGTCACAATACATCCCCTGTTGTATAATGAAGTCGGAATACAACAACTGTTGTATACTGAAGTCATTATACAACCCCTGTATAATATACTCCCTATATACCTAATATACCTAACATACCGGGGGTATACCCGGTTGTGTACAAACAAGGGTGGCCCAACATTAATATATTCATATTATTTGTTTTTTTTAATTAACTTTGAAGCTGAATACTGGATAAACCAAACGCATTTGTATATAGATAAGTTTTGTTAAATCGTCTTCTTTTGGTCCCAGTAATCTGTGGTTAAGCCATGTCTACGTAATTTGGAGACACCCTGTATATACATTAAATTTTGCGTTAAAAGTGTGAGTGGAAATAACAAAGTTACTTATTTACAATGTTCCACAAAGTAACGGCTACCAGCATACAATATTTTAATTATTTATTACAAATAATGATAATAATAATAAAAATAACAAAACATATTTATATCTAAACATATAAACTACCAGTAAGTACTCTAATAAAGAAGGAAGAAAACAATAAAAAATATAGTAATAACTGGTATCCAAACTGCATGAAGCTATAACAAAAATAAATAATTATTATTTCGTGTAGAAAGTAATAAAATTTTTAGGTTGGTTACATTCGCAATGGTTCATGTGACCCCTGGAAATATATGATTGATTATACATACCCCATTTTTATGAGAAAAACTACTGTTTCAAAACATAGCAAATCATATTTTATTTTGTTCCGATTCTAATTTTGTCAAAATTATATCTTTTTGGCCTATTTTGGTCAATAGTTTATTTGTATAATTCCATTTTATGTATTATAAATTTTAGAATATATTTATTTTTATTAATTTGGGCTTTTGGGACTTTCCAGTGAGATAAAGTCACATCCAAGAAATATGCTTTACATTCAATTGAATGATTAATGAATTTTAAATTGAATCAAAGTAGAACCTTCCAGCAGGAAAACATTCATTTGATTAAACATTGACACACTAAATAAATTTAGATATAAATTAATCAAATCATCAAATACATCAGTACATCAAGTACGTCAAATACTCACAATTATTGCATGAAATAATCTCAACGTTCACTTCATTTTAGATCATTCGATTTGATAATCTGATAATAAGCATGAAATCTTATCAGCAATTATTATTATTAATCACATAATCTTAATATCCATTAAAAATTTTAGATTGTGGGATTTGGTGAACCAACTATTATCTTTCTTGCATTATTCTATTCAATAAAAACGATGTCGATATTACGTGTGAGTTATCAGCCATCAAAAACATAACCAAGTCATTCAATTATCACTTGTATCTAGTTTCCAACGTAACTAATAGTAAGTTACGAAACGACTCCAAAACTGATACAATATTTGCTTGGCTCATACATGCAATGTTTACTCTGGTATTAAGATAATTCACAGTATTTGTCATTGAAATATTACATATTGGAGGATCGTTTAGAGCGGAATTGTTATAATGGCGAAGCGCGTAAACGCTTGGTTGTTTTCAAATCGATAAGGGAACGGAAACGCGACTGTTTAGTGTTTACATTCAATTGCGGTCGTGGAATACACATCCGACTTCTACTACTTACACCAACAGCAAGAATACAGAATGTATAGAACTGCAATAACACTAAATCAACGGAGATCATTTCAAACGCTCATCAACGGATTTGTATTATTATCTCCCGAAACATGAATAGAATACTCAATTTACGACCTTGTGCATTGTTTGCAGCGTCAGTACTGTTATATAACTATAAATCAATTGAAAGTAACAAATGATTGAACTTACGAACAAAATAAAGATAATTAATCATTTATATTTTATTGTTTTCTTTCATATTTATTGGAGTACTTACTGGTAGTATTTAAATATAAATAAATAATATAAAAGAAATAATAAAAATAATAAAAACAACATAATATCTTTATATTTAAAAACTACTGTGGATTGTCGTTTTACTATTTATTCAACAAATTTACTAATACTCAATGCATAGTAAAATTTCAGTGTTTCTGTAAAAATTACAATGGCTTTTATCAATTTTCAACTCTTGTATGTTAATTTTAATTATTTCTGTAAAAAAATCAATAATAACCATTAAAATTTCATTGACGTTTTGTTAAATATCAGTCAACATTATAATTTTTTAGTCAATGTTTCATGATCAATTATTGCCTTTGCAAATATCAAAAATTAAACTTTACTTTATTACAAGTACTCAATGCAGGTCAAAATTTGAGTGTTTCTCAATCGAATTGTTCATATTACAGTCAGTATATCACAATCAATGAGTTAGCTTGCATATATCAAAGATCAAACTTTAATTTTATTACTTATACTCAATGCATATTAAAACATCAATGTTTCTGTCAAAATTACAATAGCGATTATCAATTTTCAAATCTTGTATGTTAATTTTAATTACTTCTGTAAAAAAATCAATAATAACCATTAAACTTTTATTGGCTTTTTGTCAAAATATCAGTGACATAATTTTTCGGTCAATGCTTCTTGATCAAATACTGAGTTTGCAAATATTAAAAATTAAACTCTAATTTTATTACTAGTACACAATGCATGACGAAATTTGAGAGTTTCTGTCAATATTTGAATTAACTTTAGCAACTTTCAATTCATTTTACCACAATTTCAATTATTTCTGTAATAAATCAATAATCATTGACCAACCATCAAAATTTCATTGACTTTATGTCAAAATATTACTTGACCGTATAATTTTTCAGTCAATGTTTGATGATCAATTATTGAGTTTGCAAATATCAAAAATTAAACTTTAACTTTATTACTCAGTGTAGCTACTTAGAGTACTCAGTGCATGTCATAATTTGAGTGTTAACACAAATTTCGCTTAAAATTTGAATAGTTATTATCAATTTTCAATTAATTTTACGAAAATTTCAACTTTCAACCAAAAATTAAACTTTGAAAAACAAATTTTGTTGCTGATATGCAATGGATGTCTAACCATTTTCATTTTAGAGACAGTATTTCATGATCAATGATTAAGTTTGCATATATAAAAAATAACTATAATTTGATTACTAACACTCAATATGTGTCAAAACTTTGTTTCTGTTAAAATTTCAGTATATTTTTTCGAATTTTGAACAATTTTTACCAAATCTTCAATTATTTCTATAAAAATCAATAAAAACCATCGAAATGTTCATTTGTAGCCTTGAAATATCCAAATAACTTCATTACTGGTACTCAAAGTATGTCAAAATTTGAGTGTTTCGGTCAATATTTCAATGGGTTTTATCGATTTTCGATAAATTTTACCAAAATTTCAATTATTTATCGATAATCAAAAAATCAATTCATGATCAACGATTTGAAAATAAATTAAAAATCAATAGTAAAATAATAAAAAGTAACCATCAACATTTTATTGTTTCGGTCAATACTTCATGATCAACAATTAAAGTTGCAAATTTAAAACAATGAAACTTTAAATTTTGTTATTGATACTCAATGCATGTCAAAACTTCTGTGTCTCTGAAAATTTCAATGGCTTTTATCAGTTTTTTTTGCCATATTTCACCAAAATTTCAATCATCTCTGTAAAAACAGAACATAAGTTCTAGCGATTAATTAATTTTATAAATGCACAGTTATGTTATGTTTTTATGAAATTTTATTACTAAAACTATTTTTTATACAAAACTTTATACTTTTACCATGTGTAATAGGTTTAGACGAAGATCTGCGAAACCTTTAATACTTTAGAGATATTAATTGTAACTACAAAACATGTTATGTCAATAAACTATTTTTCAAAGTCACCTTCGAGTTTTATTCATTAAAATGGCTATTGGAATAGTTGATAAATCGAGTTTTCTGCACATAACTTTCAATGTGTTAGGAATTGCGATAGAGTTGTAATTAGGAAAAATGTTTGTCTTTTAATTCCACATGGAATGACATAAAAGTATACAGGGGCTCCAATTTAAAATAAGAAAAATAAAGTGCTTTAAAGTTTGAAAAGTTTGACACTAAATTTTGGACACTCTGTATAATGCATATCAATAAAACTTGGTTAACGCAACTATCAGACCTTATTTAATGAGTACCTTGTATGGTTTTATTAACAAGGATACTTTTATCTCTTATTAATTTTCTTAAGCAATGGTGCAAAACTGATTTTTTTCAGTTTTTATTTTTTTGTGCTAATATCACAGAACCGATTTTGCACCAAAATAAGAAACAAAAAATATACCATGCAATTTAAAAATACACATCGTCATGACGTCACACTTTTTTGGGACACCCTGTATAATCAAAAATATTTTCCTAGAATACGCCACAGAATGCAAGTAAAGTCTGCAAAATATCAAAATCCTAACTGAATTAGTAACTGAGCTACAGAAGACGGGAGGTGAAATGACGGACCCTGTATACATTAAAGTCTTAAATTGAATGTATCTGTAGGTAATTTATATTATATTTACACAAGCTTTGTTTTGATATTACTATTTAACACACGGTAAAACAAATTTAATGACAGTTGGTTATGTTTTGTTTACATTATGTTACAAATTCAACCAACTGTGCACATAATCGTACAATAATGGGCTGCTTTAGTGCCGATTTTTCTTACCTTACTGAATATTTCTGCAAATATTACTTATGAATAAATTATTTTCGAAAACTTACAACGTAGCATTTATGAGAATATGATTCGCACATTTCTTACATGACGTAACATTTCGCTGAGACAATGCTATCGGTATGGGCATTTTCAACATTTTTCAAATGTCATATTTAATAATAATAATAATAAAGAATATTTATTAGCAAAAAAACGCTACATAATATTATTATTATATATTTCGTAATTATTATATATTTAAAAATATTTCGTGGAATTCGACAATTAAAGTTTAAATTTTAGAGTTTTTTCTCGACTGATGATAAAATCTCCATAGATTTTGACAATTACTGTTGAAAATTAAATAAATATTGACAGTTTTAACAGTCACAGTTGAACATATGACAAATTTTGACAATTACAGTTGAAAATATGTGCAATATTGACTGAGATGAAAATATGAAACAAACTTTGACAGTTGCAGTTGAAAAGTTGAAAAAATTGAGTGATATGACAAATTGTCACAGTTTCAGATGAAAATTTAACTAATTTTGACAGTTATATTTGAAAATATCACCAATTGATTGTTGAAAATGGTTGAAAATGCCTATGGCAATAGCATTGTCACAGCGTAGCATAAGAAATTTATGAATTAAAAGCCTTAAAACACATAGGATGCGATTCCGAATCACTTTTGCAATTTTTGCCCAGTAACAAAGAACATACAATTCAGAACTTTTATAGAAAATTTATTATAATAATTAGTAACATTCTGCAAACGAGTTTTAATAAAAAAATTCTGCTAGTTTTGCAGACTAGTTTTTACTCTTACTCTTATGAAAAACGATTACTTCTGTATTTTGAATGTGACTAAATCTATATTATATAAATCAGAGACGTTGGCATTTGATATTTTACTTAACAATTTATTTTGCATCTTGTCACTAAATCACTTCAACTATAATAAGACGTGTTTTGAAAATATTTTATGTTATTTGGAAAAAAAAAACGATTTCTTCAATATTTTTAATCTGACTAAATCTGGGCAACGTTGGGGTTTGAAATTTGATGTTTTACTTAGCAATTTATTTTGCATCTTGAATTTTGCATCTTGTCACTAAATCACTTCAACCATAATGAGACGTGTTTTGAAAATAATTTTATTTTATTTCGAAAAACGATTTCTTCTATATTGTGAATCTGACTGAATCTGAGCAACGTTGGGATGTGATTTTTAACGTTTTACTTAACATTTTATATTGCATCTTGTATTTCGCATCTTATCACTAAATCACTTCAACCCCAATAGGACATGTTTTGAAAATACTTTTATGTTATTTCTTCTACAATTTAGTACTTTGCATGACAACGATATTATTAGGTGATACTTGAAGATTTAAAAAGTAAGGTCTTCTGAACTGAGGTAAAATTTTAATATTTTGATCGATTTCTTATATATTTTGACAGTTTTACATCTGACAACGACGTTAGAATGTGATATTTGACGTTTTCCTTAATAATGTATTTTGCATCTTGTCACTAAATCACTTAAACAACCAAATGATGTTCTATGTAAATTATTTGATGTCATTTCTTTTACAATTTGCAAGTCACTTGCAAGACAACGATATTATGAAGTGATAGTTATAGATTCTAAAAGCTTTTTTTTCTTAATGTGAGGTAGAATGTGAATATTTGTAATCTATTTCTTCTTCATTATGACATTTTTAAATCTGATAGCGATATTGGGATGTCATATTTGATGTTTTAATTTATAAATTCTTTTGCATCGTCTCACTAAATCACTTAAACGACCAAAAGATGTGCTATGTAAATTATTTTATATCATTTCTTCTACAATTTGGTACCTTTTAAGACAACGATATTATGAAGTCATAGTTTAAGATTCTAAGAGTAATTTCTTCTTAAACTGAGCTACAATCAGTAAGATGTTGTTTAAAAGAACAGCTGATGCTCCCGACTCTTTTCCTCGAACAGTTGTATTTCGGCTGTTTTCGGGCTAATGGTGTTGCTAATTGAATGGTGTTCTTGCCATTAGCAAGAAAAAGCATCTTATTGTCTGCTATTGTCTCTCTAAGAGCTGTGCTTTTATCTTATTTTTTAAAGCTTCCAGGTTTGTCGATTTTATGATGTCGCATAGTTTATTGTATTGATTGATAATTTTAGCGGTGGGTTCCATTCGTTGCTTTTTCCTTGCGTGATATTGCATCTTGATGGTATGCCTTATTCGTTAGTATATATTAAGAATTTTTAATTGTAGGTATTAATAACATTATAATTTTTATTCTCTATTCCCTATATAGACATTTTCCTAACGTAATTAATAAAATAGTTATAGAATAAGGCTATTGACGATAACTGAATTAAAATTATTATGGAAATCAGCTCTCTATTTTATGAAAAACTAAAAAAAAATGTGAAGATATTTTGCAGCATAATTACATCTATAATGCAATGACTTCATAATTAATATTACATTTATAATTTATGCCTGTTGTATATTATAAGCATACACTTATACTTATTCAGTCAATAAATAGTTTTAATATTATTATTATTAATAACAGCAAAAATATTTCCAGCTGTCGACATAAATGGAACAATTTCTGTTAAAAAGCAATGTCGATGCGGTTATTTGGTAATAATTAATCACGATGATAACATTTTTATAAAATTAATGTTTTTAGTTTAATGTTTTGTTTTTTAAAGTTTTTATGATTGGATTTAGGATGATGGCTGCATTAATTATTTTTTCATATTGTTTTATATCATATATTATGTTATAATAATTATATATTATGATAATATAATAATAGTGTTTAAGTACCTTTAATAATAATAATATCTGCTATTCCTTTGTGTTCTACTCTGAACAGCTGAATTTATTAATTAACTGGACGAATAATAATTAATTACACGTGAAACCGCTCAAACCCACTACACTTCTCGCTCAATGCACGTCAACTGGTTGGCGAGGAGGAGGAAAAAATGTGTTATATCGTATTATAATAGCCGACGTAGTGGAATGGAAGCTAAATATGGACTATTATCTGATTACGTCGAGTCACTTTAATTACAATTGAATATTTCTGAATGCGAGTGATTATGTGGTGACCGTAAGAATGGCTGTCTAAACATAGTTTATCGGGAATTGATACGCTTTACGACTCTGGAGTACCCTAATTAAATAGAGATTAAAGGGTCAAGAATAATCATAGCATAAGAAGTTATCGAAATTTAGATATGCAAAGATTGCTTACATAAGAATTATCATAATTTCCTGTTACAAACAAAAACTGTAAACGAGTGAAAAAGTTATCAATATATCGATGGTGTAGTGTACAAATGTTGTAAGTGCTAAAATAAAACTTTACTTTTTTGTGTGCAGTTTACACATTGTTGCATGGTATTAAAGATTATTATACAATGAAAGTTTGTTATTAGTAGAAGTAAATGATGTGTTATGATAAGTAAGTATCTAATGATGACTATTTGTGCATTGTTATTAAATATTACGATACAATTATATTTTGTAGTTAGTGGAAATAAATCATTACTTTAAAGCATCTTCCTTCAATTTTCTAGAATTTTTAGAATTATTCATACAATCTTCTGTTAAACTTTAGAAAATATCTGGCAATTGCTGATATTTTGCATCTTCCTTCAATTTTCAAGAAATTTTTAGATATATTCATACAATCTTGTGTTAAACTTTAGAAAATGTCTGGCAATTGCTGAAATATTTAATCTTCCTTCAACTTTCTATACATTGTTAGAATAATTCACACAATCTTCTGTTAAACTTTACAAAATTTCTGGCAATTGCTGATATTTTGCATCTTCCTTCAAATTTCTAGAAATTTTTAGAATTATTCATACAATCTTCAAAAAAAGTTTATAAAATGCCTGGCAATTGCTGAAATTTTGATTCTTCCTTCAAGTTTCTATACATTTTTAGAATTATTCATACAACTTTCTGTTAAACTTTTAAAAATGTATGGCAATTGCTGATATTTTGCATCTTCCTTCAACTATCTATAAATTTTAGAATTATTCCTACAATCTTCTGTTAAACTTTTGAAAATATCTGGTAAATGCTAAAATTTTGCATCTTCCTTCAACTATCTATAAATTTTCAGAATTATTCATACAATATTCTGTAAACTTTATAAAATGCCTGGGAATTGCTGACATTTTTAATCTTCCTTCAACTTTCTATACACTTTTAGAATTATTCACACAATCTTCTGTTAAACTTTAGAAAATTTCTGGCAATTGCTGATATTTTGCATATTTCTTCAATTGTCTAGAAATTTTTAGAATTATTCATGCAATCTTATGTTAAACTATAGAAAATATCTGGCACCTGCTGAAATTTTCCATCTTCCTTCAACTTTCTATAAATTTTCAGAATTATATATATACATTTTATAAAGTTTAAGAAGATTGTAAGAATAATTTTAAAAATTCCGAACAAATTGAAGGAAGATTCAAAATTTCAGCAATTGCCAAGCATTTTATAAAGTTTGACAGACGATTGTATGAATCATTCTAAAAATATATAGAAAATTGAAGGAAGATGCAAAATTTCAGCAATTTCCAGACATTTTCTAAGGTTTAGTAGAAGATTGTACGAATATTGCTGAAATTTTGCATTTTCCTTCAATTGTCGAGAAATTTTTGGAGTTATTCATACAATCTTTGTAAAATTTCTGTTAATAGAAATTGGTAAAATATTGTAATATGAAAACTGTATTTACTATTTGTGTCTTCGTTTTTGCATTGTTCTTTTTGTTGTTTTGTTGTTAAGTAATGTACATATTTACCTTTTGTATTATGTAGCTTTCCTGCTAATGAATATTCTTTATTATTACAAAAAATCTTATGTTAAGTTTTAGAAAATGTCTGGCAATTGCTAAAATTGTGAATCTTCCTTCAATTTTCTTGAATTTTTTATATAATCTTCTGTTAAACTTTATAAAATGTCTGGAAATTGCTGAAATTTTGAATCTTCCTTTAACTTTCTATTAATTTTCAGAATTATTCATACAATCTTCTGTTAAACTTTATAAAATGCCTGGCAATTGCTGAAATTTTGAATGTTCTTCAATTTTCTGTACATTTTTTGAATTATTCTTACATTCTTCTATTAAACTTTTGAAAATGTATGGCAATTGCTGAAATTTTGCACGTTCCTTCAATTTCCTAGAAATTTTTAGAATTATTCTATAAACTATAGAAAATGTCTGGATATTGCAGAAATTTTGCATCAGCCTTCTATTTTCTAGAAATTTTGAGAATTATTTACATACAATCATATAGCTATAGCTATAGAAAATGTATGGCAATTGCTGAAATTTTGAATCTTCCTTCAACTTTCTTTAAATTTTCAGAATTACTCGTACAATATTCTATTAAACTTTTAAAAATGCCTATCAATTGCTGAAATTTTTAATCTTCCTTCAATTTTCTAGATTTATTTAGACTTATTCATACAATATTCTATTAAACTTTTGAAAATGTTAGGCAATTGCTGAAATTTTGCTTCTTCTTTCTATTTTCAATTTTTTTTTAAATTTATTCATACAATCTTCTTTTAAACTTTACAAAGCGTCTGGCAATTGCTGAAATTTTGAATCTTCCTTCAACTTTCTATAAATTTTCAGAATTATTCGTACAATATTGTATTAAACTTTTGAAAATGCCTGGCAATTGTTGAAATTTTGAATCTTCCTTCAATTTTCTAGATATATTTAGACTTATTCATACAATATTCTATTAAACTTTTGAAAATGTCAGGCAATTGCTGAAATTTTGCATCTTCCTTCTATTTTCAATTTTTTTTTAAATTTATTCATACAATCTTCTTTTAAATTTTACAAAATGTCTGGAAATGGTAGAAATTTTGCATCAGCCTTATATTTTCTAGAAATTTTGAGAATTATTTACATACAATCACAATTTCCTAGAAATTTTTAGAATTATTCTATAAACTATAGAAAATGTCTGGATATTGCAGAAATTTTGCATCAGCCTTCTATTTTCTAGAAATTTTGAGAATTATTTACATACAATCATATCTATAGCTTTAGATAGCTATAGAAAATGTATGGCAATTGCTGAAATTTTGAATCTTCCTTCAACTTTCTATAAATTTTCAGAATTACTCGTACAATATTCTATTAAACTTTTAAAAATGCCTATCAATTGCTGAAATTTTTAATCTTCCTTCAATTTTCTAGATTTATTTAGACTTATTCATACAATATTCTATTAAACTTTTGAAAATGTTAGACAATTGCTGAAATTTTGCTTCTTCTTTCTATTTTCAATTTTTTTTTTAATTTATTCATACAATCTTCTTTTAAACTTTACAAAATGTCTGGCAATTGCTGAAATTTTGAATCTTCCTTCAACTTTCTATAAATTTTCAGAATTATTCGTACAATATTGTATTAAACTTTTGAAAATGCCTGGCAATTGCTGAAATTTTGAATCTTCCTTCAATTTTCTAGATATATTTAGACTTATTCATACAATATTCTATTAAACTTTTGAAAATGTCAAGCAATTGCTGAAATTTTGCATCTTCCTTCTATTTTCAATTTTTTTTTAAATTTATTCATACAATCTTCTTTTAAACTTTGCGAAATGTCTGGAAATGGTAGAAATTTTGCATCAGCCTTATATTTTCTAGAAATTTTGAGAATTATTTACATACAATCACAATTTCCTAGAAATTTTTAGAATTATTCTATAAACTATAGAAAATGTCTGGATATTGCAGAAATTTTGCATCAGCCTTCTATTTTCTAGAAATTTTGAGAATTATTTACATACAATCATATAGCTATAGCTATAGAAAATGTTTGGCAATTGCTGAAATTTTTAATCTTCCTTCCACTTTCTAAAAATTTTCAGAATTATTCGTACAATATTCTATTAAACTTTTGAAAATGTCAGGCAATTGCTCAAATTTTGCATCTTCCTTCTATTTTCATTTTTTTTTAAATTTATTCACACAATCTTCTGTTAAACTTTACAAAATGTCTGGCAATTGCCGAAATTTTGCATGTTCCTTCAATTTTCTAGAAACTTTTAGAATTATTCATACAATCTTTATTAAATTTCTAAAAATAGAAATTGATAACATATTGTAATATGAAAACTGTATTTACTATTTGTGTCTTCGTTTTTGCTTTGTTTTTTCTGTTGTTTTCTTGTCATGTTTGTTGTAATGTAATGTATAAAAAATCTTATGTTCAGCTTAAAAAATGTCTGGCAAATGCTGAAATTGTGAATCTTATTTCAACTATCTATCAATTTTCAGAAATATTTATACAATCTTCTGTTAAACCTTAGAAAACGTCTGGCAATTTCTGAAAATATAAATCTTCCTTCAATTTTTTATAAATTTTTAGAATTATTCATATAACCTTCTCTTGAACTTTAAAAAATGTTGGCAATTGCTAAAATTTTCCATCTTCCTTCAATTTTCTACAAATTTTTAGAATTATTCATACAACCTTCTGTTGAATTTTAGAAAATGCAAGGTAATTGCTGAAATTTTGCATCTTCCTTCTATTTTCTACAATTTTTTAGAATTATTCATACAAACTTATGTTAAACTATATAAAATGTCTGGCAATTGCTGAAATTCAGAATCTTCCTTCAATTTTCTAGACATTTTTAGAATTATTCATACAATCTTTATTAAATTTATGTAAATAGAAATTGTTAAAATATTGTAATATGAAAACTGTATTTACTATTTGTGTCTTTGTTTTTGCTATGTTCTTTTTGGTGTTTTGTTGTTATGTTTGTTATAATGTATATATTTACCTTTCGTATTATGTAGCATCTCTGCTAATGAATATTTTTTATCATTATAAAAATATCTTATGTTAAGCATAAAAAATATCTGGCAATTGCTGAAATTGGAAATCTTCCTTCAACTTTCTATAAACTTTCAAAATTATTCATACAATCAGCTGTCAAACTTTATAAAATGCCTGGCAATTGCTGACATTTTGAATCTTACTTCAATTTTTTAGAAATTTTTAGAATTAATCCTACAATCTTCTGTTAAACTTTAAAAAAAATCAGGTAAATGCTGAAATTTTGCATCTTCCTTCAACTATCAATAAATTTTCAGAATTATTCATACAATCTACTGTAAACTTTATAAAATGTGTCGAAATTGCTGACATTTTAAATTTTCTGTCAATCGTCTACAATTTTTTTAAATTATTCATACAATCTTTATTAAATTTCGGTAAATAGAAATCGGTAAAATATTGTAATATGAAAACTGTATTTACTATTTGTGTCTTCGTTTTTGCATTGTTTTTTTGTTGTTTTGTTGTGATGTTTGTTGTATTTACCTTTTGTATTATGTAGCTTTTCTGCTAATGAACATTCTTTATTATTATAAAAAATCCTATGTAAAATCCATAATAAAATATTTGGCAATTGCTGAAATTGTTAATCTTCCCACAATTTTCTGGAAATTTTTAGATTTATTTATACAATCTTGTGTAAAACTTTCTAAAATGCGTGGCAATTGCTAAAATATTGCATGTTTCTTCAAATTTCTAGAAATTTTTAGAATTATTCATACAATCTTGTGTTAAACTTTAGAAAATATCTGGCAATTACTGAAATTTTGCATCTATCTTCTATTTGCTAGAACTTTCTAAAATGAATCATACAATCTTATGTTAAACTATAGAAAATATCTAGCAAATGCTGAAATTTTGAATCTCCCATCAAGTTTCTATAAATTTTCAGAATTATTCAGTCTTCTGTGATACTTTATAAAATGCCAGGCAATTGCAGATATTTTGCATCCTCTTTCTATTTTCTAGAAATTTTTGAATTATTCATACAATATTCTGTTAAATTATAGAAAATGTGTGGCAATTGCTGAAATTTTGAATCTTCCTTCTACTTTCTATAAATGTTTAGAATTATTCATATAATCTTCTGTTAAACTTTTGAAAATGTCAGGCAATTGCAGAAATTTTGCATCTTCCTTCTATTTTCTAGAAATTAATAGAATTATTCATACAATCCTATGTTAAACTATAAAAAATGTGTGGCAATTACTGAAATTTTGCATCTCTAATCTATTTTCTAGAACTTTCTAGAATTATTCATGTAATCATATGTTAAACTATAGAAATATCTGGCAATTGCAGAATTTTTGCGTTTTGCTTCTATTTCCCATACATTTTAAAATTACTCATACAATTTTATGTAAAATTTTGAGAAAATTTCTGGCAATTGCTAAGATTTTGCATCTCCCATCAAGTTTCTATAAATTTTCAGAATTATTCATACAATTTTCTGTGATGCTTTATAAAATGCCTGGCAATTGCTGAAAGTTTGAATCTTCGTTTAATTTTCCACATATATTTAGAATTACTCATACAATCTTCTGTTAAACTATAGAAAATGTTTGGAAATTGCTGATATTTTGCATCTTCCTTGAACTTTCTATAAATTTTTAGAATTATTCATATAATTTACTGTTAAACTTTTGAAAATGTCTGGCAATTGCAGAAATTTTGCATCTTCCTTCTATTTTCTAGAAATTTTTAGAATTATTCATACAATCCTATGTTAAACTATAGAAAATGTCTGGCAACTGCTGAAATTTTGAATATTCCTCCAACTTTCTAGAAATTTTCAGAATTATTCATACAATTTTCTATTAAACTTAAAAATATGTCAAGCAATTGCTGAAATCATGCATCTTCCTTCAATTTTCTATAAATTTTTAGAATTATTCATACTTAAATTCATTCATATTCAATCTTATGTTAAATTATAGAAAATGTCTGGCATTTGCTGCAATTGTGAATCTTCCTTCAACTTTCTATAAATTTTCAGAATTATTTAAACAATATTCTGTTAAACTTTATAAAATGTCTGGCAATTGCTAACATTTTGAATCTCCTTCAATTTTCTACAAATTTTCAGAATTATTCATACAATCTTCTGTTAAACTTTATAAAATGTCTGGCAATTGCTAAAATTTTGAATCTTCCTTCAATTTTCTATAAATTTTTAGAATTATTCATACTTAAATTCATTCATATTCAATCTTATGTTAAATTATAGAAAATGTCTGGCATTTGCTGCAATTGTGAATCTTCCTTCAACTTTCTATAAATTTTCAGAATTATTTAAACAATATTCTATTAAACTTTATAAAATGTCTGGCAATTGCTGAAATATTGAATCTTCCTGTAACTTTTTATAAATTTTCAGAATTATTCATACAATCTTCTATGAAACTGTAGAAAATGTCTGGCAATTGCTAAAATTTTGCATCTTCCTTCAACTTTCTATATCTCCTTTCAAATTTCTATAAATATTTAGAATTACTGATACAATCTTCTGTTAATCTTTATAAAATGCCTGGCAATTGCTGAAATTTTTAATCTTCCTTAAACTTTCTATAAATTTTCAGAACTAATTATACAATCTCATGTTAAACTGTAGAAAATTTCTGTCAATTGCTGTTGCTAGAAAATTCTAGTTTAATAGACTACATAACATCACAAATAGGCGATCTAAAACTCATTGAATATTCATAAAATATTTATAAATTCGATTTAAATTTCTATACAATAATAAAAAAACAATAAAATGAAGATTAGATTTGTTTAAAATATTTAATTAGATTTAAACCTAATTTTAAATACATGTACAATTGAATATCATCTTCGCGGACAACTGGAGTCTGGTTTCGATCTTAGTATCAGTTCACAACATTCAGATTCTTCATAAAATCTTCTACAAAATTTTATTATTTATCTGTAGTTACGTTTCATGTAATTTTTAAATATTTGATATAAGGTATACCTGCGGAAAGACTCCATGGGGTCGATAGCCCAATAAAGATTGTTTATTGGGCAGAATTTATCTGCAGAATTATAAAAAAAATCTAAACTATTGAATGCATAAGTTCTACAATAAACTCACAAATTTGCATAAAGTCTATAAAACATTCATAACATTTTTTATCCATCTTCTACTTGTTGATTGGACGGAGAAGGGAGGATTTATTCTCGTACTTGTCAAAATTGAACATGATTTTAGCCAATATTCTAAATGTTGTTTTATTTATCAATGGTAAATGTCGACAAGTTTCGTTAATAACTCTACAAGTTCGTTCAATAACTGTCCCAGTTGTCATGTATAAAGAATAAATTTCAAATTTCTTGATTTGTGTACATATTCATTATTATAAAATATGAATTGTGGTGAAAACTAAGAAAGTTTTTTCTGTGTTTTTTAATAGTTATTTCTATTAATCTCTAATCTCTAATCTATATCAATCTATCTAATATCTATCTATCTATCTATCTAATATCTCTAATCAAGAAATTACAATTTTGCAAGTATGAGTATGCATTGCAAGCCGAGGCATTGGCGGAGGATTGCAAATACGATTGAAAAAATTGCATTCCAGGCCTAGGCCAGGAAAAAATATTGTAGTACAGTTAACAGTTATTTCTCTGTTACATAGCAACGGTCATTACTACTGGAATCAGTTTCTGGGCGTGTGAAACACATAAATCTTTGTGCCGAGTCCATAATTTGTTAATAATTATGACTAAAATTCAACATCTTAACGTCCTTGACAAGCGAAGGTTGAAAGTATTTCACCTGAGGAGAACGAAGCTATGTTTGGATGATTTTTTTTCAAATTTTTAACGGACTGTTTCCGTGAAACACCCTGTATATTTTGATTTTAAAAGTGGTGCAAATAAAGTTGCCTATACAACAACTTTCAAACTTCCCACGTGCATGTGGCGCGCTCTCTGGCGTACCGACCGCACAACTATAAGTTTATTTTGAGGTTATCTCCCACTTATAACTCTGGAACTCACACCAAGTGGGAATAAGTGCGTAATAAAACCACAATTCAGTAGACTGTATACTCACAACGAGAATCCTTTTCAGGACACCGAACACTTAACTCAGCAAACTAATAAAACTGTACGAAGCACCAAAATTTCAGTGACAGTTCCACTTCAACGACGATGCTTGGATAGTGGACAGGAGAAACACGGCTCAATTAATTCAGCCAAGGTTACAGCAGGTTTTCTATTCTAATAAACTTCAGGTGACCGTAACCCCATCCCCGACAGCAGAGAAAGTTGCACTTATCCTTGACCTAGATTCGGAATCGGCAAACGCCTCTATCACATTAGATATAAATGATTGGCCCCCCACACTCACGCCTAACGTACACATCTCCGGATAGATTATATGATAAGAGCGTAATTTTTAGTCTCAGGATTTGTGCAAACATTCCCAGAATGATTCACATCTTTGTTGTTTGAGGTTAGAAAACAGGCAGCAGAGCTGCCACTGCTACTCCTCAACATGAATCCCCTAGAAATAAACGCATAAGTACATCAGTTTTCTGGTGTATAATTGATATCCTTTTTACGTCTAATATGAGTGAACAAACCCCTTGAAGATTGACCTAATACCGTGGTTTTAGTCTATTAACGTAGGTCTTCATATTTCAGATTCAGATTTTCATGTAACATTAGCCGATATTGTTTTGTAGCCAATTAATACACATAACCGTAGTAACAATAAACAAATGAACTTTAGTGCTGTTTCTGTTAATATTTAAGGCGTGCGCAGGCTATAATGGCCCATAGACGGTTAATAATATTGTAATATTAAAGGGCGATGTATAGACCTATCATAAGCGATCAATTGCTTCAATACACGATCAATGAGTATCATTGATGCGACTCATTCAAATGTTTGAGTATAATATAAATCTATTATCACTCCAATTTTTCAGATAACAAAGAATCGCCATGTCGGCGTACAACATAAACTCCCTCCTGAAGGCGCTGGACGTCAAGGACCAGGACAAGTTCGTCCTGATCAAGGAGCACGACCTGGCCGACAGCAACTTCGCCATCACCCACCTCCTCAGGCAGATCCTGCAGAACGACGCCAACCGCGTGTGCTTCGTCATGCTGCACAACACCGTCGGGCACTACCACAACGTCGGCAAGAAGCTCGGCTATGACCTGCTCGCCAAGGTGAAGGCCGGCGCCGTCAAGCTGATCGAACCGATGACCTCCATATTCCAGGAACTCATGGACCACAACTACAACACATACGTCAACAGCCGCGTCCGGCACACGATCGTCAGCGCCCTGTGGGCGTCCATCAAGGCGAACATTGACGAGCTGCGGGCCGACCAGAGCTCTGGAAAGGTGTTCCTGATAATCGACGATCTGAGCCATCTCTTCGACATCGGCGTCGAGTCGGGGATGATTCTGCGGTTCATCAGCATACTGACGAGCAAGGTGTTCGATGAGAACGTTCGGCTGGTCATTAATATGCATATAGGGGACGAGAACGACTATCGGATAAGCTCGGTGCTGGAATACAACGCGGACGTTAATATAGACGTGGCCCCATTGAAGACCGGGCGGAGCTTCGACGTCACCGGGGTGCTCACCGTCGTCTCGAGCGACGGGACGCAGAATATTTATCATTACAAAGCCACGGATTCGGAGATAAGGACGTTCTTACCCGGGGACTCGTTAAATGTCCAATGAATGTGATGTGAATAGTTACTTTTTAATTCTTTTTAATCGTTAGTGGTGCATACGTTGCCCCCGTCAAGTGTTTAGTTTTAGTGGCCTCCTGTGAGGAATTAATTGATACCAATTTTCTTTTCACAGTTCATGTAATTATTGTTTAAATTTATTTGTATTTAGGTAAAAATATTTTGTGTATGAACTATTACTTTTTACATTGCTATATTATAACATTTTATTTGAAATTTTTGAGCTTCCGTGAAATTTGAACAATAAAATACTTAATTGGAATTTTTATTTTACTACTAAATTACACAATTGACTAAATTCAATTATAAATTTATGCATTAACATCTTAAGGATCAGTTATGAAACAAAATTTGGACCAATATTACAATTGTGTGTCTAATATTAATCTTCAATTTGTCTTTAATCTTCAACAATAAAATACTTTTTACATTGCTATATTATAACATTTTATTTGAAATTTTAGAGCTTCCGTAAAATTTGAACAGTAAAATATTTAATTGGAATTTTTATTTTATTACTAAAATATACTATAGACTAAAGTCAATTATAAACTTGTACATTAACATCTTAAGGATCAATTATGAAACTAAATTTGGACCAATATTTCAGTTATGTGTCTAATATTAATCTTCAATTGGTTCCTTTATCAATGCCTTAACAATAGAAGCCAAGGCAATTTATGAAAGAAATTGTAAAGGTGCGTCTACAACAATGTTAGTAACGTTTTGCTTACCATTCGACATTTCACAGCCAATAATTTCGGTTTGTTAGCGACACATGTTACTAACATTGGTGTAAACCTGCCATCATCAATGTCGCTAACTTATCCTTCATCTGGGAATATTCCATTTATGTATTAGTTTGGGGCTTGTTTAGAAATTTGGTCCCGATCTCGAAAGCACTGTTAGTGGAGTCCCAACTGTAAATGGTATCAGATATTCAGTGAAAATGTTTCTGGAGTCTTCCCTCGTAGACAGCAAGCAATATAACATATAAACTATGTTAGTGGCTACTTTTATGTACGTTAAACGTACATAAAACTGACGATAAATGAGTCCCGCTTCTATTTAAAATTTATTGTAACAAAAGAGCTCTGCTTATTTTCACTACTGTATTAAACTATACTTAAATCTGTAGCAACACATTTGTTTTGAACAAACTACTGTATTTTCTATTGTAAAATATATTGTTGTAAATGCAATTTGTCCAACGATATCTCTGATATACGCTTATATACTTCATTTTCATTCAAGAATTCTTCATTTTTCTTCAAGCTAATATTTCTTGTAGGTACGTACATATATTTTTCACATAATCACAAAGTTCAGAGAGTGTGTTAAAAATCACGATAGTTTAGCTACAATTTGTTTTTAATTGCATAGATTTTGAAGATTTAGAAAATGCAGATGGTTTTATTATTACTCGTATAATTATTATAATGGTTTTATTATTATTATTGGTATCATTTTAATGGTTTTACTATTACTCATATCATTATAAAAATGGTCTAATTATTATTAATATCGGTATTATTTTAATGGTTTTATTACTACATATACATGCTGTTTATACAGCATGTATGCTATGCATATGCTATGTATGCTATTTTATACATGCTGTATAAAACTATAGAAATAAGATGCAGTAAGTGCTTCCTTTCAGGAATAATTTTCACAAGATCACAAAGTTCATAAAGTGTGTAAAAAATCATTATAGTTTAGCTACAATATATTTTTAATTGCATAGATTATGGCAATTTATTCCGGTATAATTATTTAATGGTTTTTTTATAACTCATGTCATTATAAAAATGGTCTTATTATTATTATTACTGGTATTATTGTAATGGTTTTATTACTACATAATAATATGCTGTATAAAATTATAAAAATAAGATGCGTTAAGTGCTTCCATACAGGAATAAGTTTTACATAATTAGACAAACTTCAGGAAGTGTGTGAAAAATCACGATAGTTTAGCGACAATTTATTTTAATTGCATAGATTATGGCAATTACTACGGTTATTTAATGGTTTCATTATTACTCATATAATTATATAATAATGGTTTTATTATTATTTTTTTGGTATTATTTTAATGGTTTCATTAATACTCATATAATTATAATGTTGGTCTTATTATTATTATTATTAATATTGGGATTATTTGATAGGTTTTATTTCAACATAATAATACACTGTAATATATATATAAATTAATATATAAAATTATAAAAATAAAATGCGTAAAGTGCTTCCATACAGGTAAAACGGTGATGTAAAAACTAATGACAAAAACGACTTATATATACACTTATCTCTTATAAAAGATATTACAATAATTATTCAGTAATTGTTCTAAGAAAGTACCCAGTATGTGCAAAAATTTAAAGTAATATAATGTAAATTTAAAAACACGTACAATGCACGTAGGCAACTCAATTTGCATCATGGGCTTGACTGCTTAATAATAAATTAACGCTATAGGCAACTCAATTTGCATCATGGGCTTGACTGTTTAATAATAAATTAACGTTATTCAATATTGATTATAAAACATATCATTGAGCACTTGAAGGTTCATATAAATAACTTGAGTGTATTATTGTTTCAATAATGATTAATTTATTAATACAGATACTAATTAACTACATACAGGGTGTCCAAAATACTACAAGAAAATTTCGTAATGATATTTATATCATTATGCCCTATTATGTGAATATTTTTACAGAAATTATATCTAACAGAACTGACAAAATCACTTTTCAGGCAATCATTAATCTACACCTTTTCTAATTGTATTTCACATAAGTTTAGATGATTTTGAGCAAGTATCAATGCAATTCAGATTAGCCAATTGCAAATCAGAAAGCAGCAATTGAAATTCTGATTAATTAATTGTATATCAGAAACTATCAATTGTAACTCAAATTTGTGAATTGCAATACGGAAAACTTCAAAGCAATTTAGATTAATAAATCCTAATAAATCTAATTCTACATAGTATATGCTGATATTTCTAAACTACACATAATTACTATTTATCGCCCTGTTATGTGAATATTTTTACAGCAATGATAGCTAACAGAACTGATAAAATTACTTTTTAAGCAATCATGAATCTACACCTTTTCTAATTGTATTTCGAAAAAGTTCAGATGTTTTTGAACAAGTATCAATGTTATTCAGATTAGCCAATTGCAAATCAGAAAGCGTCAATTGAAATTCTGATTAATTAATTGTATATCAGAAACTATCAATTGTAATTCAAATTTGTGAATTGCAATACGGAAAACTTCAATTGCAATTTAGATTCATAAATCTTAATGAATCTAATTCTACATAGTATATGCTGATACTTCTAAACTACATGTAATTACTGATTATCGCCCTATAATGTGAATATTTTTACAGCAATAGCTAACAGAACTGACAAAATCATTTTTTAATCAATCATTAATCTACACCTCTTCTCATTGTTTTTCAAAAAAGTTTAGATGTTTTTGAACAAGTATCAATGTAATTCAGATTAGCCAATTGCAAATCAGAAAGCGTCAAATGAAATTCTGATTAATTAATTGTATATCACAAACTATCAATTGTAATTCAAATTTGTGGATTGCAATACGGAAAACTTCAATTGTAATTTAGATTGATAAATCCTAATGAATCTAAATCTACATAGTATATACTGATTCTTCTAAACTACATATAATTACTGATTATCGCCCTATAATGTGAATATTTTTACAGTAATGATAGCTAACAGAACTAACAAAATCACGTTTTAGCAATCATTACTCTCCCCTATTTCTAAATTTGCTTTATTTATACAACTCATTATTTAACTAGGTTTTAATATAATACACTACTCAAAACAATTATCGCATAATCCAAAAAAACATGACTTTTTAATTTATTTTTATATTTTTCAATTTATTATGTTAGTGGTTCAAAGAATAACAAAATTTAAGATAATGTTGATAAAATTTAAAGAAAATTAGGAACAGATATTTGAAGTTAACAAAAAATACTCAAAATATCATAAAACATTTTTTTCTAAATTACTGGTATCTGTTTAGAATCATGGTATTAATACTCGGTGTTCCCTCCTCTGGCTCTTATTACTGCCCTACAACGCCTTTCCATGCTGATAATTAAATTTTCCACTAGCTGCTGAGGAATGTTATTCCATTCTTCCACAAGTGCTTCAGATAACTCGTTGAGAGTTTGTGGTACATTTAGCCTACTTCTTAGTCGTCTGCCAAGATTGTCCCACATGTGCTCTATAGGATTTAAGTCGGGTGATCTTGCTGGCCAGTCTATTGCTTCGATATTAACCCTCTGGAGATACTGTTGCACTATTTGTGCGGTGTGTGGGCGGGCATTGTCATGCATTAACAGAAAATCATGGCCAATGAATGGAGAAAAAGCCATGACATATTGTTCTAAAACATCTCGGATATACCTGTCTGCATTTAAAGTTCCGTTATGAAACACATGTAACGCTGTACGTGCTTGTGAGTTGATTGCTCCCCAAACCATGATTCCGCCCCCACCAAAGGCATCCAATTGGCGGATATTGCATTGGGAAAATCGAGTCTCTGGAGTTCTCCACACTCTGTAACGTCGATCGTTGGATGAAAGAGTGAATCTCGACTCATCCGAGAACAAAATATTCGCCCATTGCTGGTGAGTCCAAACCACATGTTTTCTTGCAAAAGCAAGTCGCCGTACTCGATGTTCCCTGGTTAAACGAGGGCCCGTTGCTGGACATCTAGCATTTAAATGGATTTCATGTAGTCGGTTTCTAACTGTTTGATCTGAAATTCTTGTATTGTGCACTCGGTGTAATGAGTCTTGTAAGAATCTAGCGGTAACTGTTCTATTTCTGCGAGCAGAAAGTGTTATGAAACGGTCTTCTATTGGATTTGTGGCCCTTAGTCGTCCTTGTCCTCGGCGTCTGGAATATCCATGAGTTTCTCGGAAACGTTGGTACACCCTACTAATGGAGGATTGGGCCACATTTAAAATTTGAGCCACTCTCACTTGTGTCAGCCCTTCCCGGAGAAGAAGAACTGCAGATTGAGCTTCACCATCTGTTAAATGTCTTGTATTGCGGCTATTATTGGTTTCCAATATTTAAACGTAGTTTTAGAACACAGGACCGACGAAATTTCGAATTTAAAGTAGAACCGCACAGTTTGTTATTTGGACATTTAAAAGAAATTATTTTTCTAAACACTATCAAATTAAAGATTTTGATTATTAGTGCAACAATATTCTTAGACAGATAAATGCACAAACTTTGTTTTGTTTTTCTTTCAATCTAAGCTTACTTAAATCCATTTCCATCAATATGCGTTAATTGTTTTGAGTAGTGTATATTAGATTCCGTGATTGTTTTCTGATCGGCATAAATATTTCAATATCAATTTGCTGGTCTCTTGACGGATTGTGACGAGTCAAGGCTGCACTTTATTATAGAAATATGATTATAGATTTACTAAGGATTTATGAAGGATACATACTTGATATTATCACAAGTTGTTCCTACTGACGAATGACGTATTTGCTGTAATAAGTATTTATAGAACTCGTAATATTGGATGTGGGTACGATATAAGTAGACATTTTCTTCATCGTAGTAATCATCATCACTTCAGGACATTGCATCTTCAGCTCTTGGGCAATACTTAAAAATGATCATGATAAGCAAAAGTTTTTTTACATAACATGCAGACGAAACTATAGAATTTACTGCAACATTTTTTTAATTATTTCGTTAAGTATTTTTCTAACAAGCTATAGACGATATAAAATCTTTTCAAGGAATCTTATCAAGGAATCTGCATCTAAAGATCAAGATCAAGAATCAAAGATCTAGAATCAAAGATCATAAAATGACGTCTAGTATGTGGCATTTCTGTTTGGCAGGAGAGTTTCTGGGCATCCTGTATATAAGTAATATCTGAAAAAGTCTGAGATACTTCAAAATTTTGCCGATAGTTCTACGGGTTTGAAGACAACGATTTAAGAGTTTAAAAATTACAATATTTTTTGCAGAATTCCATGGTTTTGTAGAAAATTAACAAATAAAACAAACGAACTCCTCAATATTTAAGCAAAACTACAGACGTTCAAGAAAATTCAAAATTTAGATCTAGAATTCTAGAGTTTTGGAGAATATTGTAAATGAGTAAAAAGAACTACAGGACTTCTGGAAAATTCAAATATTTTTAAGCATAATACTTGCAGAAAATCGATTTTTTTAAAGATTTTAAAGAAAACTGAAAAAATTAATGAAAAGATATCCATAATACTCAAATAAAATTACAGAAGATCCAATTATTTAGCCAGTATTCTATGAGTTTGGTGAATATTGAAAATAATTCAAAAAAGCTCCATAATATTGAAGTAAAATTACAGAAGGTTAAAAATATCCCATTGTTTAGCAAGTATTCTATGAGTTTGGTGCATATTGAAAATTATTCAAAAAAGCTCCAAATATTTAAGTAAAAATCACGGAAGTTAAAGAAATGTATAATTTCCTACCCAGAAAATCGTTTTCTTTTAGAAGTACTCTTTAAATTTAAGAAAAGAAAACTTTAAAACTTTGGGAAAATACCAAAGTATTCTACGGTTTTGGTGTGTACTGAAAATAATTCAAAAAAGCTCCAAATATTTAAGTAAAAATCACAGAAGTTGAAGAAATGTACAATTTCTTACCCAGAAAATCGTTTTCTTTTAGAAGAACTCTTTAAATTTAAGAAAAGAAACTTCAAAACTTTGGGAAAATCCCAAAGTATTCTACGGTTTTGGTGTATATTGAAAATAATTCAAAAAAGCTCCAAATATTTAAGTAAAAATCACAGAAGTTGAAGAAATGTACAATTTCTTACCCAGAAAATCGTTTTCTTTTGGAAGTACTTTTTAAATTTAAGAAAAGAAAACTTCAAAACTTTGGGAAAATCCCCAAGTATTCTACGGTTTTGGTGAATATTGAAAATAATTCAAAAAAGCTCCAAATATTTAAGTAAAAATCACAGAAGTTGAAGAAATGTACAATTTCTTACCAAGAAAATCGTTTTCTTTTGGAAGTACTCTTTAAATTTAAGAAAAGAAAACTTCAAAACTTTGGGAAAATCCCAAAGTATTCTACGGTTTTGGTGTACATTGAAAATAATTCAAAAAAGCTCCAAATATTTAAGTAAAAATCACAGAAGTTGAAGAAATGTACAATTTCTTACCGAGAAAATCGTTTTCTTTTGGAAGTACTCTTTAAATTTAAGAAAAGAAACTTCAAAACTTTGGGAAAATCCCCGAGTATTCTACGGTTTTGGTGTATATTGAAAATTATTCAAAAGAGCTCCATAATATTTTAGTAAAAACCACAGAAGTCAAAAGGAAATTATTTTGTTTTAATAAATTCCCATAAATTCGAATTTTTTAGAGTACCTACTCTCTAATATTTAGGAAAGCAACCACAAAACTTTGGGAAGATCCAAAATTTTACTTAGTTTTCGATAGTTTTGATCAAAATTGAAGAAATTTAAAACAACTTATTAATATTTAAGTGAAAACTAAAGAAGCGTAAGAAAATTAATAATAAAGAATATTTATTAGCAGAAAAGATAAATAATATACAAAAGGAAAATATATACATAAAATATAATTGAATAATATAATACATAATATGTGAATATTGAAAATAATTCAAAAAAGCTCCAAATATTTAAGTAAAAATCACGGAAGTTAAAGAAATGTACAATTTCCTACCCAGAAAATAGTTTTCTTTTAGAAGTACTCTTTAAATTTAAGAAAAGAAAACTTCAAAACTTTGGGAAAATCACAAAGTATTCTACGGTTTTGGTATATATTGAAAATAATTCAAAAAAGCACCAAATATTTAAGTAAAAATCACAGAAGTTGAAGAAATGTACAATTTCTTACTCAGAAAATCGTTTTCTTTTGGAAGTACTCTTTAAATTTAAGAAAAGAAAACTTCAAAACTATGGGAAAATCCCAAAGTATTCTACGGTTTTGGTGAATATTGAAAATAATTCAAAAAAGCTCCAAATATTTAAGTAAAAATCACAGAAGTTGAAGAAATGTACAATTTCTTACCCAGAGAATCATTTTCTTTTGGAAGTACTCTTTAAATTTGAGAAAAGAAAACTTCAAAACTTTGGGAAAATCCCAAAGTAATCTACGGTTTTGGTGTATATTGAAAATAATTCAAAAAAGCTCCAAATATTTAAGTAAAAATCACAGAAGTTGAAGAAATGTACAATTTCTTACCCAGAAAATCGTTTTCTTTTGGAAGTACTCTTTAAATTTAAGAAAAGAAAACTTCAAAACTTTGCGAAAATCCCAAAGTATTCTACGGTTTTGGTGTATATTGAAAATAATTCAAAAGAGCTCTATAATATTTTAGTAAAAACCACAGAAGTCAAAAGAAAATTCTTTTGTTTTAATAAATTCCCATATATTCGAATTTTTCAGAGTACCTACTCTTTAATATTTAGGAAAGCAACCACAAAACTTTGGGAAGATCAAAAATTTTACTCAGTTTTCGATAGTTTTGATAAAAATTGAAGAAATTTAAAACAACTTATTAATATTTAAGTGAAAACTAAAGAAGCTTAAGAAAATTAATAATAAAGAATATTTATTAGCAGAAAAGATAAATAATATTCAAAAGGAAAATATATACATAAAATATAATTGAGTAATATAATACAAAATAATAAGCTCCAATTTAATTATAGCTGAAGGCTATTAACATTCAATTCTTTAATTTTAACCTTCAATTCTAAAGATTTGATGACACATGAAAACAAAAATCAAAAAGACTACTTAACATTAACGTAGATCTTTAGACCTACAGAAGCCTGAGAAAATGCAAAATTTGCACAGAATTCTGTGGTTTTGAAGTTAACCACTTAAGAGTTTAAACAATTCGATGGTTTTATAGAAAATTAAAAATAAATTTAAAAAAAAAAAGCGTAATATTGTATACTAGGGTTGATTACTGGTGAGGTGTAATAATGATATAATGCTGATATATAATAACAATATAATAATATAATAATAATATTTTAATGTATATTAGTACAAAAAACGTTTACACGAGTCAAAATAAGGCCAAAGAAATTATGTTGGTCACAGAAAGTAAAACACATAAAATGCCGTTCAATAACCCAGAAAGGGAATAATTATAGAATATGCAGAGAAGCAGAGCAAATAATTTTAATGTTAATTATTCAGACAAAACGCAATACTAAGTAAGTTTAAACAATGTTCGCAATTTTTTGACATTTTTTGCCTTACAATTTTTTTCCCCTAAAATGCATACAAAAAAGTTGCGCTTTTGTTACCCATTATTCTGATACACAGATAATACACAGTACACAGTACATACACACAGCACACAGCACATAATACACAGTACATACACATATAATGTTGAAAATATTACATAATATTTATGTAAAAACCACATATGTTAAAGAAAAATTATTTTTTACCCAGAAAATCGATTTTTTTGTAAAGTACTCGTTAAAATGTAAAAAAAAAACTGCAAAACTTTGGGGTAATCCAAAATTTTACTCAGACTTCGATATTTTTGGAAGAAACAAAGTTGAGCCCTTGTTACCCATTATTCAGATCACGCTGTATACATACAGGGTGATTCAAAAAGTGTGGTCCAAACGTACGGATGTGATGTGGGATGCTATACGAAACCATAATGGTAATAAACCTATGTTTTGTTTCCAACAATTATCTAGTTACAGAGGATTTCTTTGTTTTAAACATTGTTTTTGTTAAATTAAGGCATAATACGAAATTAGTTGTTTTCTAACTGTGGTATTGATGGAGCCTTTCTTTGCACGTCTTGTTTTTTCGTGTGTGATAACGTTATGACTTCATTTTTTGAATCACCCTGTATATAAATATACATCATATACATATGCATGCGTACATACATATCATACATATCACATGCATATAAAATGTATATGCCTCCATGCATACATACATATCATACATATCAATGCATATAGAATGTATATAAATATGATATGTATGAGATATATGTATGCATGCAAATGTACATTATGTATATGTATATAGGGTGGTCACTTTTGCAACGCCCACCATTAGGATCTATTGAATGGAAATATATACAGAATTGGTCAAATGGGACAAAATTTTCTTATTTTCATGCTTTTTAATATTCTGAAAAGAAATCTGAAAAGGATATCTTGCAAAGTTCCTAAAATATCGCTGAAAAACACAAAAACTGCACTTTCCTTTTCCTTTTATAACTTTTTTACTTTTGAAGGAAATTTTACGATACTTGGCATTTTTCGATGTGAGCTTTCTGATTACAAAGCCAAACATATTCTGCGCCAACTAGATGGTAAAATTTTCATAGTCACCTTTTGATTTTCTTATGGCCGCCATATTGGATATTAATAGCATTATAGAAAGTATATTTCGTTTCAGGATATTGAAAGGCACAAAAATGAGAAACTTTTATTCCATTTGACCAACTCTCAATTATATATTTTTATATATTATTTTATATATATTATATATTTTTGTTTAATAGATCCTACTGGTGGGCGTCATAAAAGTGACCACCCTGTATACTGGGTGATTCAAAAAATGTGGTCCAAACGTTAACATACACAAAAAAACAAGCCATACAGAAACATGCTCCATCATTACCACACTTAGAAAACAACTTATTTCGTATTATGTAAAATATATATCCTATATGAATATTATACATATACATGTACTATAATAACACATCCATGTTAGAATCAAAGATCAAGAATCTAAGATCAAGAATCAAAGATCAAGAATCTAAGATCAAGAATCAAAGATCAAGATTCAAAGATCAAGAATCAAATATCAAGAATCAATTATCAAGACTCAAAGATCAACAATCAAAGATCAAGAATCAATGATCACGAATCAAAGATCATGATCAAATTACGCTCTTGTAATTTAAATAAGACTGAACACCTTAGCTTAATTACAGTAGTTTAATTACAGCAATCTTTAATAAGATGTTTGTCTTATGATCAATGTAAATTGGTCCATAAAAAAACTATTTATTTACATTCATAGCAAAAGAGAAAGAGGCACAATTGTTAAGATTAGTATTGGCTGGAAAATCTCACAAAAAACTTTTTTGATGAGATGCATTGTCTCGTAATAAAAACGACCCAAAATTCATATATACAATTGTAATATATTTATTTATTTGTATATTTATTTATTTATATATTTATTTATTATTATTCAAGCCATACATTTATATTAGTTTACACACGTCAAATTAGTTTATACATATCTTTGCAGTAGTGCACGTGCACAAAAAACAAAAACACGTGCACAAAAACGAAACATTTTCTTCAAACATTCAAGTTAGTAATGTTTGAAGAAAATGTTTCGTTTTTTTCCTCAGTATGTCATAAACTGAATGCAGACAAAGAATATTTATTAGATTGTCCATTAAAGCTCCTTCTGGTGTATTTATGTTATAGTGAAATTACATGTATCATATCTATGTAGCTATCTACATGTCCTACTTTCAGTTCTACGACTTCCTGTGTGTAATGCATTAATATCTTAATGTTACGTGTTTAGATGCGAGAATAAATATATCATACATTACGGTAATTACCATTACTGCCTTTTATCGTATTTTATAATGTATTAAAGTGTTACCTTCTTTTTACAATATACGTGTAATGTAGCAAAATAGAAATAATATGCAGTAAGAATAAATATTAATAAAAGGATTAACGTATTAATCATACTAAAGTTTTACCTTATTTTTACCATATACGTGTAATATAACAAAATAGAAATAATATGCATAAATGATAAATATTAATAAACGGATTAACGTATTAAACAATTAAAGTTTTACTTTCTTTTTACCATATGCGTGTATAATATAACAATATAGAAATAATATGCAGTAATGGTAAATATTATTAAACGAATATCTGATGGGAAAACACAAATATTTATTTATGTTAATTAAGTGAATTCAATTACACAATTATTCAAATAATAAGTAGTTATAAAAATATGAACATATTTCTTAACAAACAGAATTAATTTAAATAAGAAATGCTGATAATTATGTGCCCGCAGTGCTAAATATAGGCGACTGGTGCTTTGCGGTAATGCACATGTAAACTTATTTTCATGTTACATGTGCAGTAAACTGCTGGCAGATTACAAATTGCGATAATGTGCACAAGATTGTTGTGATTTCGTCGTTAAAAGGAAACTTTAAAACGTATTTAAAAGTTTCAGGCCGCATAGAAATGCAAATTTTGGAATGGTGGTAATGAGACATTTTCAGACTCAATAAAACATTGCAAGGAAAGATTTGTTAACTTGCCTGTAACATGTTTTAATTTGCAAGTAACAATGTTGTTGATATGTGCACATTTTTGTAGATGCGCAGATTATTTATATCCTCCTGTACATGTTGATACGTGCACATTTTTGCAGCTGCGCGCAGTATTTATATCCTCGGATACAGACTATTAAGTTATATTAAAGCATAGCAATACCGTCTCAGTGATGGGATCGTAAATTCAACCTAACCTAACCTAAACTAACCTGACCCCCCTAACCTGACTTCACTTAACCTAACTTACAATGGTTTTTAGGTTTGTAACTAAGTGTAATATGGAATTTATCGTTTTGATTTTTATCGTTAAATTATTACATAATTTCTTGGTTATTTTTTGGCTCATGATCGTATTTGTACTTATAAATCGTGACGTTTATATTACCTACCACGGCAACTTACAAAATTCTTCGTATTAGCAATGCGTTGGTTAGTAAAAGTAAATCATAGATTAGTATAAAATAGCACAGATTTATGGGTTTGTTTGATTTATTCAATAATATACACGCCGAAATTGTAACAGACAGGGAAATATAACACAAGCTGACGATTATGACGTGAATATATTTATTTTCCTTCATTCGTTAGGCTTATAAGTTCAGTCATGATCACATAAATCTAGTACAAAAAAATTGGCATTGCTATATAACATTGCTATTGTAACCTAATTTCTTGTACTAGATTTATGTGAGCATGACTGTACATGTTTAATATCTTTTGTAATTCATTAGCCTTACGAGGGAGTAGATAGGCTAGGACAGTTCGGGGTCATTTTCACACAAACCTGCTGATATAAACAAGCTGATATAAACAGGCTGATATAAACAGGCTGATATAATCATAGACAATCCGTTGTAAAAAGTAAAAATTTAGACCCCTATATAAATCCTTATGGGAAAATGATCCAGAACTGTCCTAACCTATCTACTTCCTCATAAGGCTAATGAATTACAAAAGTAATTCAACATGTACAGTCATGCTCATATAAATCTAGTTCACGATTATGACTTGAATTCATTTATTTTCCTTCATTCGTTAGCCTTATAAGTACAGCCATGATCACATAAATGTAGTACAAAAAATTTGACATTGCTATATAACATTGCTATTGTCACCTAATTTCTGGTACTAGATTTATGTGAGCATGACTATACATGTGGAATATCTTTTGTAATTCATTAGCCTTATGAGGGAGTAGATAGGCTAGGACAGTTCGGGGTCATATTCCCATAAACAGGCTGATATAAACAAGCTGATATAAACAGGCTGATATGAACAGGCTGATATTAAAAAGCTGATATAACCATAGGCAATACGTTGTAAAAAGTAAAAATTTTGACCCCTATGTAAATTCTTATGGGAAAATTATCCCGAACTGTCCTAGCCTATCTACTTCCTCATAAGGCTAATGAATTACAAAAGATATTCCATATGTACAGTCATTCTCACATAAATCTAGTACAAGAAATTGGGTTACAATAGCAATTTTATGTAGCAATACCAATTTTTTGTTGTACTAGATTTGTGTGAGCATGACTGTACTTATAAGGCCATGAAATCATAGAAAAACAAATCAATTCACGTCATAATTGTCAACCTGTGTTTTATTTTATTTTCTGTCACAATTTCAGCGTGTATATAATTGAATTTAGACCCCTATGTAAATCCCTATGGAAAAATGATCCCTAACTATCCTAGCGTATCTACTTCCTCATAAGGCTTATGAACTACAAAAGTTTTTCCACATGTACAGTCATGCTCACATAAATCTAGTACAAGAAATAAGGTTACAATAGTAATTTTATATAGCAATGCCATTTTTTTTGTACTAGATTTATGTGAGCAAGACTGTACTTATAAGGCTAACAAATCATAGAAAAACAAATCAATTCACGTCATAATCGTCAACTTGTGTTTCATTTTCCTGTCTGTCACAATTTCAGCATGTATATAATTGAATTTTGACTCCTATGTAAATCCTTATATGAAAATGATGCGGAACTGTCCAAGTCTATCTACTTCCTCATAAGGCTTATGAATTACAAAAGATATTCCACATGTACAGTCATGCTCACATAAATCTATTACAAGAAATTAGGTTACATAGGCAATTTTATATAGCAATGTCAATTTTTTGTACTAGATAATGTGAGCATGACTGCACTTATAAGGCTAACAAATCATAGAAAAAAAATCAATTCACGTCATAATCATCAACATGTGTTTTATTTTCCTGCCTGTTACAATTTCAGCGTGTATAAAATTGAATTTAGACCCCTATGTAAATCCTTATGAGAAAATGACCCCCAACTATCCTAGCCTATCTACTTCCTCATAAGGCTAGTGAATTACAAAAGATATTCCACATGTACAGACATGCTCACATAAATCTAGTACAAGAAATTAGGCTACAATAGCAATTTTATATAGCAATGCCAATTTTTTGGTACCAGATTTATGTGAGCATGACTGTACTTATAAAGCTAAAAAATCATAGACAAAACATCAATACACGTCATAATCGTTAACCTGTGTTTCATTTTCCTGTCTGTCACAATTTCAGCGTAAATATAATTGAATTTAGACCCCAATGTAAATCCTTATAGGAAAATGATCCCGAATTGTCCTAGGCTATCTACTTCCTCATAAGGCTAATTATTTACAAAAGATATTCCACATATACAGTCATGCTCACATAAATCTAGTACAAGAAATTAGGTTACAATAGCAATTTTATATAGCAATGCCAATTTTTTTGTACTAGATTTATGTGAGCATGACTGAACTTATAAGGCTAACAAATCATAGAAAAAAAAATCACGTCATAATCGTCAACCTGTGTTTTAGTTTCCTGTCTGTCACAATTTCAGCGATTATGTCATTGAATTTAGACCCCTATGTAAATCCCTATGGGAAAATGACCCCGAACTGTCCTAGCCTATCTACTTCCTTATAAGGCTAATGAATTACAAAAGATATTCCACATGTCCAGTCATGCTCACATATATCTAGTACAAGAAATTAGGTTACAATAGCAATTGTATATAGCAATGACATCTTTTTTGTACTGGATTTATGTGAGCATGACTGTACTTATAAGGCTAAAAAATCATAGAAAAAAATCAATTCACGTCATAATAGTCAACCTGTGTTTTATTTCCCTGTCTGTTACAATTTCAGCATGTATAGAATTGAATTTTGACCCCTATGTAAATCCATATGGTAAAATGACCCCGAACTGCCCTTGCCTATCTACTTCCTCATAAGGCTTATGAATTACAAAAGATATTCCACATGTACAGACATGCTCACATAAATCTAGTACAAGAAATTAGGTTACAATAGCAATTTTATATAGCAATGCCAATTTTTTTGCACTAGATTTATTGACTGTATGCATGACTGCATAAAGTCATGTACTTATAAGGCTAACAAATCATAGAAAAAAGATCAATTCGACCCAATTGTCGACCTGTGTTTAATTTTCCTGTCTGTCACAATTTCAGCGTGTATATAATCGAATTTATACTGCTATCTAAATCCTTATGGGAAAATGACCCCAAACTGTCCTAGCCTATCTACTTGAGGGTACTTTTTCTTTTGAATTTTTTTTTATTCGTTCAATTACTATGTTGAAAATAATTGTGACTGCGAAGCTTATTTACGTGAATTTGTTTCACATGCACATACTTCTCTCATTTCTCAAATCATTTACTACTATGCTCTTTCATTCCAATCAATTACGGGAAATTGATACGATCAAAAATAGATTTGTTTAAAAGTATTGAAATATCATCAATAACACATGTTTAAACTTTTTGAAATATCATCAGTAAAACATGATAAAAAATGATGTCCCGTGTTCTCCCCGAATAGCATGATCGCATTTGTTTCTACGACAATGTCATCAATAACGCATGATTAAAAATGATATCTCGCCATCTCCCCGAATAGCATGATCCAATTTGTGTCTACGACGATGTCATAATTGTATTTGTGTCTACGATAATGTCATCATAAGATCTTATTGTCTAAGATGATTGAAGTGGATTAATAATTCTATCTATGACTAGCATGCTAGCAGCTCTTTCGTTCCGTTCAAGTACGGGAAATTGATACCATCAAAAATAGAGTTGTTTAAAGATTTTGAAATATCATCAACAACGCATGATTAAAATTTTTGATATATCATGAATAACGCATGATTTAAAATGATATCTGGCGATCTCCTCCAATAGCATGATCGTATTTGTGTCTACGACAATGTCATCAAGAACGCATGATTAATAATGATATCTCGCGATCTTCCCAAATAGAATGATTGTATTTGTGTCTATGATAATGCCATCATAAGATCTTATTGTCTAAGTTGATTGAAGTGGATTAATAATTCTATCTATGACCAAAGCGCGCATTATATGCAAATGCCAGTGTCATAAATATTATCATCGTCAGTACTATATTGACATTTGTGTCTATTTACAATTCCTGCTACCTCAATCGGAAATGTATTGTAACAATACATTTATATAATGTTATAAGTAATTATTGGAAAGAGTAAGAGAACTGTAATGTCTGTACTAATGTCTATGTCACCCTAGCATCATTTGTAAATGAATTAGTTTAATAACTAAAAGGAAGAAAATAATTAAAAAATATATAATTTAGTTGTAAATTTTTAAAACATTGGTCTCTTTATTATTATGTTGGCACCTGACATAGGTGGCACCAAGTTTAGTGTAGTTTTATTTTTACGTGAATTCAAGAGTAATTTATATACATTAATACCTGCAAATATGATTTTGTATACTTTTAAAATAGAATAAACATTACCCCCCCCCCCCCATATTGTATGGATTATTAAGCACATAGTAACGATCGCAACAATCCTGATCATTAGAATAAACATTATTTTATTATTTTGTGTAGTATAATTTCTATTTATTAAACTAATCAATAAGTACAGGACATTATTAACAACAACCGGATATATTTTTTTAATTAACTGGTCACTAATAATATTGGGTATTATACATAACCTCCAGTAATTATATATAATCACCGATTGATTATTTGGACTGTAACTTATTCACCTGGAATTTCACCTTTAAGCCACAGAAGTTACAGAAGTATTACTAGAAGTAATATTATTTTTTACAAAGAACAAATAATACCCATTTTCGAAGTGTATGCTTAGTTTATGATCTTCTACTTGTGCTGCCCAGGCACTTCTGGATTTTGGATATTTTATGTGTTTTCTACGACAGTGCGTAAACTGAGTTTTGCATTGTTAAGTAGTGTACTTGAATGAGTACTCCTGGGAACATTCTATACTTCGCAGGAATCGCATTACATGTGGGATGTGATCGGGGGCGGGTTGGGGTAAATGGTATTTTTACTTACTATTTGTAATAGGCCCTAAATCCCTTAACCCCCGACTGGGTATATGTCCATCCTTTATGGGGATTTTGAGTACTCCTGGGGAATATTCGTTACATAACAGTCTCTAGAGTTTATTCACTCTATAGTTTAGTGTATACTTTCCGGTGTTATTATAATTCCTACTCCTCATTTTGCTGATTCCTTTTCATATACTCCTGTTCATATCGAACAGTATCCTCCATGTATATTTTCTATTCCTTGTCCTTTCTTTTTTGTTTTGGTAATTAATAGTATTTCTATTTTAAGTTTTCCCATTTCCTCCACCAGTTCTGCATTTTTCCCATATATCCTCTAATATCCATGTCCCTATTGTTATTTTTTCTTTAAAATTTATTATACAAATTCGTAAAGTAGTCCTTTTTTGTACGAGTGTAAAAAAATGGGAGTTCAAAAAAGCACTACTGTCATGCCGACAATTTGAGTGGTGAAAGGAACTTTATTAATAACAAGGCTAATGCCTCCTTAATACAACAAACCTTGAGCTTTTTGAGCTTAAGAAAATCTTTATTAAAAAGTTACAACATATAGTTAACGAATTAAACTGGCCTGGGCACCTAGGTAGGCATTTTGCGCTCAAGGCTTGCCGGGAGCGGCTTGATTCTGTAACGAAGAGAAAATGGTCATGAGACTACGCTCAATAAGCACCCTTCAACTGGGTGCTTACTGAAATATATTGTGTTAAATATATTGAAATTCTCTCTAATGCAAAGGGCTGCTCTGCGTCTAATATTATTCACTGCTTGTTGTATATCACGCTGCCTTACACTCATAAAACTTTCTAAAATGTTTGCCCGAAGTGCATCATTATTATTTGGCACTCTGCGATAAAATTTATTTTTTAACATGCCCCACAAAAAAAATCTAATGGCGATATGTCTGGAAACCTAGCTGGCCATTCGATAGGTCCACGGTTACATATTCCCCATATTTTGAAATTGCTCATTTAGATACTTCCTGACTGCCCTAGAATCTAGAATTATGTGGATGAGCCTCGTCTTGCTGCAACCACATTAAATTTAGTCGACGGAGAGGTATTTCCATGATAAAATCTTCTAATTCCTCCCTGAGAAGCGTCAAATATCTCTCCGAATTGAGGTTTTCCTGATAGAGGAATGGTCCTATAATTCTGTCTCTTAACAGACCAGCCCAAACATTAATACCAAATCTAACTTGGTTTCTAACTTCGGTATTAGTTCGTCGATTGACTGTTGACCCGATGTGTTCATTTTTTCTATTGAAAAGTCTACAATTTGTGAACTTACATTCATCTGACCAAATTATAGTGTTTAAAAAATTATCATCATTTTCAATACGCTCACAAATCCAATTACGAAACTGCAACCTCGGTTCACCATCACCAGGAAATAAACTCTGGGAAATGTGAATTTTGTAGGGTTTAAAATTATTTTTTCTAAGAATCCGCCAGACTTTTGTCTGTGGCAAATTCAAAGTAACCGCTTTTTCATTGGTCGACTTCGATCGTTTCTTATCTACAATAAATACCTGTTTTTTAGATTTAAAATTTTCTAGCTACCTCTTGCAGAACTATCGCCGTTTCATCTTCCAAAACACGGTTCCAAAGGCACTCTGGGTTTCTTGAAAGATCCATACTGCCCTAAATTGTAATCCAATTTTTTAAACAAAGTTTGGGATGGCTGGGGTCTTTCGGGATACACTTGTAAATAGTTCTCACTTGCTCGAGCCGAGTTTCTCTTACAATGATAGTAAATTCTTAACATATATCTTTTGTGTTCGTTAGAAAACATTTTTAAGAAGTAACTAAGCACCTTTGACAGTAAACAATGCCCAGTTTTATTGTTTTGTAACAATGTCTCCAATTTTAAACTGTTTTCATGGCACTCTAGTTTATGTTTTTATTTTTTAAATCCAGTTTAGTGCTAATTGTAGATTTTCATAAATTTTCATATTAAAACGTTATTAAAACCTCAAGTGTTGCACATCATTGTAACAGTATAGACGAGTGTAACTCAAAATAAAAATAAAAATTGCAGGTCCGTTATTAAAAATTGAAACTTGATTACGGTTGCACTCACACGAAACTTCTGATCCAAAATCTAAAATTCCCATGTTGTAGATGAGAAAAAGTGGCAACGAAGATGTATTTATATTTTTTTTAATATCTCTTCAAGTTACGACTGGAAAAAATAAATAAAATTTTGCAAAATTTCTATTTTTTTTAAATCTCAGCAATCATTGATTTTTGTTTTAATTATCTTTATTTAATATTGTTCCCCATATGATTACGCAACTTTGCCCCAATTTAAGTGACTTCGTTTCTCTTACCGTTTCCGATATCCCCAGAATGGTAATCGAATTTGAATAACCCCGTATTTTTACAATAATATTTACTTTACTAAAGCATCGAAAAAGTTGCACGCAAATTCTATATATACATACACACCGTCTTCGTCGCCTTAAAAACCTCCACGTACAGCATTTTCGGTATAAAAATCTAATTAATCTCTGTCGACCTTGATTCTCAGCGGGCAAAGGGCGCGTTTCAGTAAGTTCCAGTCGAAAAAACCGACCAGAAGGTTAATTGTGAATTTTTAAACAACACTCCCCAAGGAATGACGTAAAGCGGCACGTTCCTCGCCTCAGATGCTATCGGGGATCGATGTCAGATTAAAATAGCCGCGTGCTATTAGCTTTAACACTAGGAACCTACCCAAGCATGCGATTCTGTTAAATATTTATATTTCTTTTACTCAATTCCGACCCTTTTACATCCTATTTATACTATTGCTGCATATTAGCAAGGCGCGAATTTCTAGGTGTTATGCTATACTTCAGTTTTAATAGCAGACCAAAATGACCTTGTATCAATACGAATTTCAGCAAATGAAGTAACGTGACCAATTTTTCTTTGTGCTTTTATGCATATTTTCAGTTTTTTAGCTTATAATTGCTTTAATGCATTTTTTGTGCATATTTCCTTATTTATTGTGCTTATTTGCTTGTTTCTCAATTTTATAGCATATTACTTATATTAGCTAGGAATATATTTTGTTGCACATTATTGTAATGAGAATTCAGTATTAATATTACTCCGTTACGTCTAGAGTGCTGGGTTATCACAAAATCATCAACAAAGCGAGCGTGCGTACTTGATATTTGGTAAACAAAGCTTGATTATTTCGGGGATTACCCTATTTTTACGTGCACAAAACGCATCTGAGGCAAGTGTGCTATCAATTCAGTCCAATTTATCTCAATCTTCAGTGCGTTGTGCTTGTGCCTTGTGTGTATTACGTGTTTATAAGTTTTCTTGTATAAAATGCCGAAAGTAAAACCTTCCGTCGATGAATGGATACGTGGACATTCTGAATTAAAATATGAGAACGAAAAATTAATTTGCACGGCTTGTATCAAATCGGTAAGTTTTATTTTGTGCTGCTATTGGCCTAGGTACAAGCATGTATTATATTGCACATTAACTGTAAGAAAAAAATTAAGATAATACAACATATCAAAACAGCAGTTCACCTGGAAAATTAAAAAAAAAAACAAATCTGCAAGCAGTACCCTGAGTACCCAGCAAACTATTTCCGAGTCTTTTGCGAGTTCTTTTACACAGAATGAAAAGGAATTTTCCTTTGATTCATGAAATACGATGGTATCTTCTAACATTCCGTTAAAAAATCTAGATAATAGTATGTTTAATTTTGTTTTTACAAAAATACACCGGTAGACATATTCCTACCGAATCAACCATTCGCAAAAACTATGTCGAGCAAGTATATAAACACACTATTGAGGAAATAAAAAAGATAATTGGCAACAATTACATATGGTTCTGTGTATATGAAACTGCTGATTCATGTGGTCGGTACATCGCCCATTTAATGATTGGAATATTAAACGAAGACTCCACCAATGCATTTTTAATTAGTTCAAGCAGTTAGAAAAAACAAATGGCACTACCGTTGCCAAATTCGTTCACGATGGATTAACACTTTTTTTTTAAAAACCCCGTACCAAATGATAAATTATTATTGATGTTTTCTGATGCCGCTGCATATATGTTGAAGGCATATTCTAATTTAAAAGTATTTTATGAGCAATTAATGCATTGCACCTGTCTGGCACATGGTTTTAATCGAGTTGCTGAAACGATTAGACTGCAATTTGCCCTGGTCAATGATTTGATAAAAACCGGGAAGAAAATTTTCCTAAAAGCTCCACTGAGGGTGAAATGTTTAGGGAAAGAATGCCAAATGTACCTCTTCCTCCGGCACCGGTTATAACTAGATGGGGTACGTGGATAGATGCTGCCTGCTATTATGCCGACCATTTCGATTCATTTAAGGAGCTTGTGTTAGAGTTTCCCCAAAATGTGTCAGAGGCAATTAAAGAATGCCACAAAGTTTTTAAAGATAGGACGGTTGTACAAAATTTAGCATTCCTAAAAACCAACTACAGTTTCGTACGCAAAGCGATTGATAAACTCCAAGCAAAGGACACAGCTTTGGTAGATGCGGTTCAAATAGTTGAAGATTTTAGGAACGACACGTCTCAAACGTACGGGGATCTATAGGAGAAATTATTAAAAGAAAATGTAATGGAGTTTTGTCAAAAAATGAAGGTTTGGCGAGTTACAAAAAAATATCAACAGTTTTAAAAGGAGATTTCGTGGAAGATTTGCTGATAAATATTACAATTGTTCCCAAATTTAAATATGCACCGATTACAAGTGTGGATGTGGAGAGAAGCTTTTCACACTTAAAAAATGTGCTCAGTGATAAGAGAATGGGATTTTCCGTTGAAAATTTAGAAAAACATTTAATTATTAGTTCATTTAAAAATGAGCAGTAGTAATTATTTGTTATTAATTATTATTATTATTAATATTAATCACCAAAACCTATGTTATTAAAATATTACTTTTATCTACCTATAGTGCGTTCTTGTTAATAAAAATATGTTTTGTTTTGTTTTTCTGTATTTTCATAAAAAAATAAAATATGCCTTATCATTCTTTTTCTGCGTTTTTGTGCTTATTCTAATCTTTATGCAATTTTATATGCATATTTTCTAAGATTTTTATGCATTTTTAAGCGCTTATTTTGTAATTTTTAATGCTTTTAAATCTGCGCTTTGCATATTAGCTACACAACTAACAACGCAATAATTACCAACCGCGAAATAAAATCGAGGCCTGGTTTTATACTGCTATTAACCTTGGTCGTTAACGGTCTCGTTATTCTATGCAATTTAGTTTGATCATGGTAGATATGCGGTGCAAGTCGCCATAAAACGAGTAAACATTCAAGCAAGGTAATGCTATATAAATGGTGAAAATTCCGGGAAAAGTTATGTACAGGCGTGCAAAATTAATTCAGCCTTTGCAAAACAAAACATTTGTACAGAATATACATATAAAACTTACATTAGTTGATTGACTGACACAAATTATGGCATACTGTACAGTTTTATATTTAGTTCGAGGTGCGAGGCATTACTAATAAAAATTTACAATTTTCCAAACCCAGTGCAGGGTAAATTTTTACTATGTTTATTATTTATATAAATAAATTTAAAATACTAGTAAACACGTTCATCTCATTCGTGTCGCAGAAGTTTATTATTTTTCTACTACAGTTCTACGCGTTTGGATTGAGTGATTAATTTAAATTATATACAAAATCTTCCCAATGAAAAAGCATTCGTAATTCTGAACAATACGCAATTAGTTTAGCCCCGTTCGTTATATACATCTTCCCAATAAAAAAGCATTCGTAATTCTGTACATTGTGCAATTAGTTTAGCCCCGTTCGTTACTCTAACAACGTATCGTTAGTACGGTTACATTATTTTTTGCATAATGCCTGAACAAGAAACTACTGCAGACGAGTGGATTAAAGAACACAAACAATTGAAATTTGCAAATAACAAAATATTTTGTAGAGTTTGTGTAAAGTCGGTAAGTAACTTCGCCTTAAAATATTGTATTATAGTAAGATTTAATATGTACACTACTTCGATTTGCAGTTTCAATGCAATACAAAATATGATATATTTGACATATTTATGTAGCTTTCTACTAAGAAATATTATTATTATATATAATTCAATATGTTAAAACAATACTATACAAGCAACGCTTAGAAAAAATTACAACAGACTATTTGTAGTCAACACATCAAGTTGTTGTAGAATCCATAGCATCAACTTCCGGCAACAATCTACAAAAACAATTTAATTTTGATTTGTGTAAAACAAAGCTTGTATCAAACATTATCTTCAACCAATTGCAAAATAATTCATTTAGGACATTTCTGGGAAAATATTATAATAGAAATATACCAGATGAAAGTACTCTGCGCAAAAATTATGTTGATTAGGTTTACAAACAAACTATGCTAGAAATTAAAAATATAATTGGTAAAAATTGCATTTGGTGCAGTGTGCAACGATGACTGTTGCACAAACAACAACAACCGACGAAACAAGCGATTCTTGTGGGCGATATGTGGCTAATTTTATTGTAAGAGTCCTCAACTACAAATGTCAGAGAACAAGTTATTTAATCTGTTCAAAATAATTAAACAAAACCAACAGTAATGCAATTTCAGAATTTATTAATGAATCACTAACCAACTTTAATTTACCGGAAGCAGTTCCAAGTAAGAAAATTTTACTATTTCTCACGCCGATGCTAGTGGCAGAATTGAAATCGGTTAAGATTTGTAAATGTTTTAACGAATTTACCGCAAAAATGTGTATTTGGAAACACATTTTCAACATTTTAGGGTACAACATGAAAATTTTCTATGAAAATTTAATACATTGTACCTGCATAGCCCACGGACTAAATCGCATGGCTGAAACTATCATAATCAACTTTCCATTAATTAACGAATTAATAAAAACTGAATTTTTGTTTATTTAATAAAGATCCTCTAAAAGTGCAAAAAGTGCAAAAGTGCAAAAGAGCGAATTCCCTATACATCACTACCTCCACAACCAGTTCTGACACGATGGAGGACGATTTTGTTTTTTTGCAAAATCAACTTTCATTTCAGCGATAGTCAACTTTTTTTTCAAATATTTACATATATTTTCTTTTTTTTCTGGTTGAGAATATTTTTCCGAATACAAAGATATATAATAAGTTGGCTTCGATGGAATAATCGTTACAGAAAGTTAAAGAAAATAGTTTTTCAAGTGTGGCGTGAAAAACAAAGCAAACACAATGTGGAAAAACGAGAGAAATACCTCATACCTCCTAATTGTATATTAAATGCAACTTATGCAATAAAGAGAAGATGTCAGCTGTGTATGTATTCATTGTATTCAACAAAGTGGCCGTAAGTTTGAGCAACTTTTGTAGATACGTTTGTATTTTCTGATGCATATTTTAAATTATTCTAATAAAATAGTACATATTGTTATGTACTATTACACATACAATATTTTACTGCCATCGACCTGTGGTCTTTCCGCCTTAAAATTGTAACGCTCCTATATTATTTTATTATATTTATTTTATTATTCGTCGTTTTTATCGTGAAATTATTATATAATTTCTTGATTATTTTGGCTCGTGATTTATTATATAATGTTTTAGTTATTTTTGGCTCGTGATTTGTGATCGTATTTAGTACTTACAGGTCGTGACGTTTAATTTAACTACCGTGATTACTCTCAAGGTACTTTGCTATTGGTAATGTGTTAATTAACGTACACTAATAATGGATTAATACAAGAAAGCACCAAATTAAGGATTTGTTTTGTTTATTTAATAATAGACACGCTGAAATTGTAAGACACAGGGAAATAAAACACAGGTTGATGATGATGTAAATTAATTTATATAATTGTAACATACAGGAAAATAAAACACAGGTTGACGATTATGACATGAATTGATTTATTTTATATATTTCGTTAACCTTATAATGAATGTGTAAATTCTTTAATTTATTTAATTGATAGTTTGAAAATGGTTATTACTACGAAGTTTATTTACTAGAGTTTGTATACATGCACGTGCTTCTCTTAGACCATTTATTACCATGCTCTTTCACTCCATTCAACTACAGGAAAGTGATATGATCAAAAATAGAACTATTTAAAGATGTTGAAATATCCCCAATAATTCATGAATGATTACTAAAGGTATCTCGCGATCTTCCCGAATTTCATGGTTGTGTCGGTGTCCACACAATAATGTAATTATTGGAGCCCCATTGTTTACGTTGATTGAGATAAATTAGTAATTCTACCCACGACCACAGCAAGCACCAATGTCACAAGTAGTCATCACCGTCAGACATGTTACAAGTTGTGTCAAATAACAGTTCTGCTACCTCAATCGGAAATGTTTATGTAATGTTATAATATATTATTATTAGGAACATTGGAGGTTATTAATAACTTCTCTTGTGATTATACCAAGCCTTATTCTCTCGTTTATCATTTTCTCTGTTTATACAGGGTTTTAATAATTCCACTTATTTCTTGTTTACAATATTTAACCATAAATTGTCATTATGTATTCAAATTATTGAGATTTAATCCAGCCTATTTTATCTGTTCGATTCTAAATTACTCTGCCCAATAATAGGTACGTTATGTGCTTGTTTTATGATTTGAAATAAAGAAACCAGTATTTTTCTACATTATGTTTTTAAATTATTATGATTTAATCCAACTTATTTATTTATACAATTATAAATCACTCTGCCCAATAATATGCACGTTATGTGCTCATTTATGATTTAAAATGAAGAAGCCATCATTTTTATGAATTATTTTGATTTGAATATGATGATGTATGTCGGAGGGTAACACTGAATGCCTTGATTAGTTGTTATAGTTATGGTGAATACAGCCACGTTAGTTTGCGATCGCGAGCGCGATGTATGATGAGTTTATATGTTTAAATGTTGTGATGCTGACGACGATTTGATTCTAGTGGAGGAGGTGATTCCACAATAGCAGGTGTGTGAACGAAGTGCGCGGGTGGGCGTCAATTACACCTGTTATTGTTTCCTCTAGTGATTCGTAAACACGAATAGCGTTCGAGCCGCCTTTGTTTACTGATAGGAATAGGTAATCGGTATTTGGTATTTCTAGGTAACTTAGGGTTGATTGAAAGGAATAAGCAATCCCGTGAATTTATAATGAGACTGGTTTAACAACTTTATATTATAATTAATAATTAAAAAAAAATTACTCTGTACCTAGAATTGTACGTTTTTCGATTTATTCAAATTTTTATTCTACTACGCGTTTTTTTTACAACGTTATATGCAATCGTTAATTTAATTATAACCCGACGTGAATTTATATACTCAAAACCGCGAATGTCGTGTGCGTTGCCCGTGGCCGACGCAACTTTCTTACTCATCTCGCTCGTGTGTGGCTTGTGCTTAAACAGGTTTTTTCAGCTTCAAATCTCCACTCCCCTTACATATCTACTGCTAAATATTCGCCACCATCCCATAGTTATCATGGTGATTATTAATCTTGAGTGTGCGTGTGGTATAAATGCGTTTTTAGCGCAGAGTTTTACACTTAACTTAAAGAGTTGCCATTCCAGGTGATTTTTACGTGCCTGGCGCTTGCTCGTTTCTAAGAGGTGCTGATACCCAAATTGTTTATGTGACACCACGACATGGAATCTTCCAGAACCGTGCATATGCAGGCCTCGGCTCTTGAGATATTTGGCGACGCTCTGGCGCGACTTGCGATGGCTATTTATCACATTTCACCCTGGGATCATTGGTAAATGAATTAATTTAATAATTTGGTTGTATTCATGATTTTTTAAATATGAGTCACTTTATTGCGTAAATGCGTATTATATTGGGCGTATATTTGGGCCTATTACAAAATTAGCAATAATTTCACAAAAAAAAACATGAAATGTAATTTTCATGTGCAACGTGTATCATGTAAAACGCATTAAGCACAAATAAAAACTACACCATTACACTTACACAACCCATTAAATATTCACAGTTTAGCCTTAATAACCGAACGGTTTACCTTTCGGATATCATTAAACTGCAAATGACTGAAGTTATGGTGAATCTGTAATGTATTAAATTGATGAATAAAACATAAAAATATATCAGCCACTTCGTTAAATAAAACAAAATGATCTGCCTATAATTTATAGTACGTAATATCTGCATTGTAATAATACGCATTAATAATAAAGAACGTCTAATATAATTATGACCCGTAATTTAAAGTGACATAAAAGTTTTATAAAAGTAATCATTCCTTATATTATAATGTTTAGATAACATTATAAGATTATTTCTTTATGTGCCACATAATGAATAAAAGGATAAACTATGGATAACATAAAAATAATACAAAAAAAAAAAAAGAAAAATACAAAGACATGAGAAACAAAACGAATTAAATAATAAAAGAACCAAAACAACAGTCATGGACGAAATTTGTTGAAAGAATGTGAATGAGAATTTAGAACCAAAAAGTAATCTACGGAACACTAAAGCAACTAAATCAAAAAAACGAACACAATATGATGAACATAAAAGAAAAAAATGGAACAATAATCACGAATGAAGACAAGATTTTAAATAGTTTAATAATATTATCAACTACAAAAAAACTACTACCTGTTGTCAGTTAATTCAGACATTCGATACTGCTATTTGTCTTGTGTGACCACAAAACATAAATCAATAAGCATTATTCTACCTACTCAATTATGTCTCAAGAAAATAGTAAAACAAATATTCACAGTTGAGACACCATAATTAAGCCGTTATAATGTGCAGGGGCAATACCTAGGCAATTACCGAAGGGATGAATAATTCACTCTCAAGAGTCGATATTAATTCATCAATAATCAACTATTGACTATTTGCATTCAGTACGAGCAGTCGATGCTTCATTCTGAGATAATTAGTTCAGAAAATGGAGGTGATTGATGCTATTTCGAGTGTGTGAGGTTTATTCTGGGAAGGATTGGGGTAGAAATACTAATTTTCCCAAATAAACTGTAATAGGCGGGAAAATCCAATAACTCACCAATAATGTGTACCCGAAGAAATCATTGATGGGATTTTTTTTATTTCCCATCTTTGAACTTTATTATTTCTGAAAAAATTTCTAAAATTTACATATTTCGTATTTGTATGCTAATTATTCGTGGCTACATGGATCTCAGGTAGAATACACCATAAATGCTACAGAACTTCCCAAAGTTCGAATTCGGAATAATAGTATGAGAGATAAAAAAAGTCACGTTACTCCCCCCTTTGTACTTTTTCGTTTCTGAAAAATTTTTCTAAAATTTACATATTTCGTATTTGTATGCTAATTATTCGTGGCTACATGGATCTCAGGTAGAATACACCTTTAATGCTACAGAACTTCCCAAAGTTCGAATTTGGAATAATCGTATGAGAGATAAAAAAAAGTCACGTTACTCCCCCTTTGAACTTTTTCATTTCGGAATTTTTTTCTCAAATTTACATATTTCGTATTTGTATGCTAATTATTCGTGGCTACATGGATCTCAGGTAGAATACACCATAAATGCTACAGAACTTCCCAAAGTTCGAATTTGGAATAATCGTATGAGAGATTAAAAAAAGTCACGTTACTCCCCCCTTTGAACTTTTTCATTTCTGAAAAAATTTCTAAAATTTACATATTTCGTATTTGTATGCTAATTATTCGTGGCTACATGGATCTCAGGTAGAATACACCTTTAATGCTACAGAACTTCCCAAAGTTCGAATTTGGAATAATCGTATGAGAGATAAAAAAAGTCACGTTACTCCCCCCTTAGAACTTTTTCATTTCTGAAAAAAATTCTAAAATTTACATATTTCGTATTTGTATGCTAATTATTCGTGGCTACATGGATCTCAGGTAGAATACACCATAAATGCTACAGAACTTCCCAAAGTTCGAATTTGGAATAATCGTATGAGAGATTTAAAAAAATCACGTTACTCCCCCCTTTGAACTTTTTCATTTCTGAAAAAAATTGTAAAATTTACATATTTCGTATTTGTATGCTAATTATTCGTGGCTACATGGATCTCAGGTAGAATACACCATAAATGCTACAGAACTTCCCAAAGTTCGAATTTGGAATAATCGTATGAGAGATAAAAAAAAGTCACGTTACTCCCCCCTTTGAACTCTTTCATTTCTGAAAAAAATTCTAAAATTTACATATTTCGTATTTGTATGCTAATTATTCGTGGCTACATGGATCTCAGGTAGAATACACCTTAAATGCTACAGAACTTCCCAAAGTTCGAATTTGGAAAAATCGTATGAGAGTAAAAACAGTCGCAATACTCCCCCCTTTGAAGTTTTTCATTTCTGAATTTTTTTCTAAAATTTACATATTTCGTATTTGTATGCTAATTATTCGTGGCTACATGGATCTCAGGTAGAATACATCATTAATGCTACAGAACTTCCCAAAGTTCGAATTTAGAATAATCGTATGAGAGATAAACAAAAGTCACGTTACTCCCCCCTTTGAACTTTTTCATTTCTGATTTTTTTTCAAAAATTTACATATTAGTACTTTGTATGCTAATTATTTGTTGCTGCATGGATCTCAGGTAGAATACACCATTAATGCTACAGAACTTCCCAAAGTTCGAATTTGGAATAATCGTAAGAGAGATAAAAAAAAGTCACGTTACTCCCCCCTTTGAACTTTTTCATTCCTGAAAGAATTTCTAAAATTTACATATTTCGTATTTGTATGCTAATTATTCGTGGCTACATGGATCTCAGGTAGAATACACCATTAATGCTACAGAACTTCCCAAAGTTCGAATTTGGAATAATCGTATGAGAGATGAAAAAAAGGCACGTTACTCCCCCCTTTGAACTTTTTCATTTCTGAAAAAAATTCTAAAATTTACATATTTCGTATTTGTATGCTAATTATTCGTGGCTACATGGATCTCAGGTAGAATACACCATAAATGCTACAGAACTTCCCAAAGTTCGAATTTGGAATAATCGTATGAGAGATAAAAAAAAGTCACGTTACTCCGCCCATTGAACTTTTTCATTTCTGAAAAAAATTCTAAAATTTACATATTTCGTATTTGTATGCTAATTATTCGTGGCTACATGGATCTCAGGTAGAATACACCATAAATGCTACAGAACTTCCCAAAGTTCGAATTTGGAATAATCGTATGAGAGAAAAAAAAATGTCACGTTACTCCCCCCTTCGAACTTTTACATTTCTGAAAAAAATTCTAAAATTTACATATTTCGTATTTGTATGCTAATTATTCGTGGCTACATGAATCTCAGGTAGAATACACCATAAATGCTACAGAACTTCCCAAAGTTCGAATTTGGAAAAATCGTATGAGAGATAAAAAAAAGTCACGTTACTCCCCTCTTTGAACTTTTTCATTTCTGAGAAAATTTATAAAATTTACATATTTCGTATTTGTATGCTAATTATTCGTGGCTACATGGATCTCAGGTAGAATACACCATAAATGCTACAGAACTTCCTAAAGTTCGAATTTGGAATAATCGTATGAGAGTAAAAACAGTCACAATACTCCCCCCTTTGAACTTTTTCATTTCTGATTTTTTTTCTAAAATTTACATATTTCGTATTTGTATGCTAAATATTCGTGGCTACATGGATCTCAGGTAGAATACACCTTTAATGCTACAGAACTTCCCAAAGTTCGAATTTGGAATAATCGTATGAGAGATAAAAAAAAGTCACGTTACTCCCCCCATTGAACTTTTTCATTTCTGAAAAAAATTCTAAAATTTACATATTTCGTATTTGTATGCTAATTATTCGTGGCTACAAGGATCTCAGGTAGAATACACCATTAATGCTACAGAACTTCCCAAAGTTCGAATTTGGAATAATCGTATGAGAGATAAAAAAAAGTCACGTTACTCCCACCTTTGAACTTTTTCATTTCTGAAAAAATTTCTAAAATTTACATATTTCGTATTTGTATGCTAATTATTCGTGGCTACAAGGAGCACAGGTAGAATACACCATAAATGCTACAGAACTTCCCAAAGTTCGAATTTGGAATAATCGTATGAGAGAAAAAAAAGTCACGTTACTCCCCCCTTTGAACTTTTTTATTTCTGAAAAAAATTCTAAAATTTACATATTATGTCTTTGTATGCTAATTATTCGTGGCTACATGGATACATGGCACTATTAATTTAAGCTATAAAAGGGTCATAAATGGCTAAATAAATACAGTGTGTTTACGCAGCTTAATGCATTCGGAAGTGCGGCGGCAACTGTAACTTACAATTAAACAAATGCGCAACATTAATCCAACTTACGCACACATACGCACACGAAAATATGTACACCAACTCACCAACACATGGAAACACGAAGAAACGCATGAGCCGTATGGATATGGTTTGTGTATACCAATACGGTTGTCATGGGAGACTGCTGGGTTTGATCGGCGGTGGATGGAGGAGGCGTCGCGACGCTACTCACCCCGACGCCGGCGTTCCGCGTACCTCGGGCTCTTGTATTCTTCAGTTTCCGGTTAAAGCGCGGCGCGACATGTGGTGCAAGATGCCCCCCACAAACGGCTGATTTTGGTTCAACAGTAGAAATCTTAGAATCGTAGAATTCAGAGGGTTATGGCTTCGAATCCGCCATCCAGTTCGGACAGTGACACGTCGAAGAAGCCGCCGAGGAGTGCAGACGAGCGGCTGATGGTCGCCGTTAGGATACGACCTCTGAAACCAGATGAGAATCAAAGAGTTCTCTACACAACCAACAAAAAGGTAGAAATAGTTAGAAGCAAATGAATTAATTAATTCTGTATATATATATATATATATATATATATATATATATATATATATTTAAAAGGTGTGGTAGATTATCTCTTGGTGGCTGTATGTAATTAGAAGATCATAAATATGGCGTTGTTCAAAAAACAAATTAAACGATCTACACAACAACCTACTGTTTGAGTCATAGAAGACAATTGTTGGAAAATGTATATCTGTGTGTGTATGTTAGTGTTTCTGGGAATATGTGGACATGTGCATGTATGGATATACATATCCAGAGAATTAGTCATCTCTATACACATTCATCCACACATCTACATATCCACACTACCACATGTCCACATGCCTTCTGGGAATGTATGGACCTGGATATATGGATGGGTGAACATGTGGACGTATGGACATGTAGATATGTGTATAATGATAACTATTTTTTGGATACGTTCAAAAACTTATAAGACAAAACGACTGGATAAGTCCAAAGTGATAGAAGTCCAAGATAAGTCTCAATATAGTTGAAATAGTATTATTTGGTTAGAATTTATTTATTTATATATTCATAATTAATTATAATCTTACTTTGTTTTATTGTTTACACTTTACTTACTTAAGAATTTCCAACTAGTTTCGACGTATTACGTTCTTGGACAAATTATCGAGATGTGACAAATTGCAATTGATTTAATTCGTTGTATAACTTGAATAAAATTTATTCTAGTACTTAACTTTTCCTGCCATTCTTGTAATACGTTATCTTCTTCATCCTGTACGGTTAATTCTTTGAAATATTGTCTCCATCGTTCCATTATCTTGTCTACATTCATGTTAATTGTTCCATTGTTATCTTTTATGTGCATCATATAGTGTTCTTTATTTTTTGTTTTAGTTGGTTTAGTGTTCCGTAGAATAGTTTTTGGTTCTGCCCAAAATTCCCATTCACCAAATTTCGTCCATGATTTTTGTTTTGCTTCATTAAATATTTTGTTACAAGTATCTATAATGAAGCTTTCTGCCCAAAATTGTCATTCGCCAAATTTCGTCCATGATTTTTGTTTTGCTACATTAAATATTTTGTTACAAGTATCGAGAATGAAGCTTTTTCGGAAGAATCGTTGCTGTTAGTAATCATCATAGCAGATGAGAATGGACCAGCATTTTTTTTTTGTATATTCTTCCAAAACACATTCAAATTCTATTTTAACATTAAGCAATGCCATCAGAGCAGAAATAATTCCCGAAAATAGTGCGCTTCGGATTTTAATTATCATGCCACCATAGTAACCACATTGTTTAACCATAGCAACTTTTTGGGACTGAGTCCCGAAAAAACCTATTTTAGGGATGAGCCCAAAAATAGCTACTTTAAGAGCATGTACAAAAAAGATTCCTAAATTCAAATTATTCTGAACATAATTCTTCTTTTTCGAAGCCTTTTCATATCGAGATTTTCATTTTCTTAAAAAAAACTGCAAGGCAAAAATCATGCTATTGTACCTATTACATTATAAGCATTCGAAATCAAAAAGTATTCACGTTGAAATAATAACATGAGATTACAGTAATAGTTACAAAATAGCTACTTTAAGAGCGTGTACAAAAAATATTTCTAAATTGAAATTATTCTGAACATAATCCTTCTTTTTCGAAGCCTTTTCATATCGAAATTTTCATTTTCTTAAAAAACTGCAAGGCAAAAATCATGCTATTGTACCTATTACATTATAAGCATTCGAAATCAAAAAGTATTCACGTTGAAATAATAACATGAGATTACAGTAATAGTTAGAAAATAGCTACTTTAAGAGCATGTACAAAAAACATTTCTAAATTCAAATTATTCTGAACATAATCCTTCTTTTTCGAAGCCTTTTCATATCGAGATTTTCATTTTCTTAAAAAACTGCAAGGCAAAAATCATGCTATTGTACCTATTACATTATAAGCATTCGAAATCAAAAAGTATTCACGTTGAAATAATAACATGAGATTACAGTAATAGTTAGAAAATAGCTACTTTAAGAGCATGTACAAAAAATATTTCTAAGTTCAAATTATTCTGAACATAATCCTTCTTTTTCGAAGCCTTTTCATATCGAGATTTTCATTTTCTTAAAAAAACTGCAAGGCAAAAATCATGCTATTGTACCTATTACATTATAAGCATTCGAAATCAGAAAGTATTTACGTTGAAATAATAACATGAGATTACAGTAATAGTTTTTGATATTCTCACAAGATGTGTCGCATTTTAAGATTTTTTTGTGATAATATTATGTAGCATTTCTGCTAATAAATATTCTTTATTATTATTATTATTTATTATTTTCATTATTTATTATTATTATTATTATTATTATTATTTATTATAATATTTTTATATCATCCCTTTATTGAACATTTAGGCATGCAATCCTACTTTTTGAAAGCGTTTTAAAATCTAGATTCTCAATTGCTCAAAAAAACTTGCAATGTTACCCTCCTTTTACAAGATTACACAGGAAAAGAAATATTTAAAAAAATCCCTTGTGAGAACAATTATGGTACGTACTTAGGTATAATATTGTACAAATCCGAAATCAAAAAGTATAGACCTAGAAAGAATACTATGAGATTCCAATAATGGTTTTTTATATTCCCAAATGATGAATCGCATTTTAAAAATTATATAATATTTCATCTTTAAAATGATACATTGTGATTTCTTTAGTAAATTTGATATACTTTCAGCAGTACTGTTTACTATTTCAAGGCAACGACTTTAGTCTGTCTTAAAATTTTAGTACTTTCAGAAGTACTGGTTAGTATCTCAAGGCAACGTCTTTAGTCTGTCTTAAAATTCTAGTCATCAAATTTCAGTACTTTCAGAAGTACTGGTTACTATTTCAAGGCAACGTCTTTAGTCTGTCTTAAAATTTTAGTCATCAAATTTTAGTACTTTCAGAAGTAGTGGTTAGTATTTCAAGGCAACGTCTTTAGTCTGTCTTAAAATTCTAGTCATCAAATTTTAGTACTTTTAGAAGTACTGGTTACTATTTCAAGGCATCGTCTTTAGTCTGTCTTAAAATTTTAGTCATCAAATTTTAGTACTTTCAGAAGTACTGGTTACTATTTCAAGGTAACGTCTTTAGTCTGTCTTAAAATTTTGCCAAAGATGGCAAAGGAATATTCGACTTCATTTCACGCCCTGATTCACCTCTAGAAAGATATATGTCGGCTTTCCTAACACCCTGTATAAACAAGAATAATGTAGGACAACTGATGCTAACAGAATCCTAACACCCTGAATATTCAATAAGCCTTTTTCCATTTTGTTGGTCTTTCTTTTTTCTGTTTCCTCTACTTTCGTTCGTCATATCAAATGGCCATACCAACATAATTGCTTCGTCTCTATTTCCGGGAATGTACTTCCTGCTTGCAACGTACAGTTGACCTAACTACGACTCACTTTTGAAAAAATGTCCATATCTAATTTTAGTTTCAAAGTACTTCTTGTAACTCAATCTTTCAAAAACTATGCTGCAGAAATTGTTTCATCAACGTTTTTTTTTGTTATTATAGTTAGTTAATAATATAATAATTATAGTTTAATATTATAGTTATAGTTAATCGGTAATTATTTTTATTCATTTGAATGACCACTGGTACATTTTTTGATAAAAGTCTAATGTAATATATCGATGAGTATATATTGATGTAATGAAAACGATATTTTCATTGCCTTTCTATTTTTATTTTCACTGTATGTCAGTATATCTATTATGTTCTTTAATAAATAATAATGTTTAAAATGTCAGAGTTTAATAGATTAGATAATTGAATCAGAAATAGTGTTACTGGGAAATTTATTAAATGGTGCATACTTTATGAATCCCATTATACAGGGTGATTTATCTATACAGGGTGTCCAAGATACGGATCATTAGCATGGGATCTCAGAAACCATAAAAGTTACAAAGGCGGTTAAATTACAAAAAGTTGAGTAATGTAATGGTCAGTAATGTTCTGTTGAGAAAACCTTGAAATTCCCCTTACTTCCGGAGATATTCGACAAAATCTGAAATTTTGCGATATTGTTTTTATGTTTTGCTGGAGTTATTTGTTAAGGTATAAAAACAATAGGCACTTTCTCATTGCCACTTTTTTAGCTCTACAAAAAGCTTTATATATTTTCAGTACAACGTTTCGTTTCGAAGAAATCCTCAACTTTATATTTTTATATGGCCCATAAATAAAGAACACCCTGTATTTATTTATTTATTTATTTATTTATTTATTTAATTCTTTAAATACTTCGCCACGTGTACAGTGTATTTACATCTGCTAGTGGATGTGAGAGTCAACATTAGAATTACAAATAATAATACTGAAATAATACTAAAATAATACTAAAATTAAATAGCATTTTCTATTACTAATTCAACGATTTGTATCACAGCATTATTTCTCATGTTTTTATTGAGAAAAAAAGCTTGTTGTTACATTTCGAATGTTTTGGTATAGTAGGCGTTGCAATGAGCGACGAAGACAAAATTTATCCCCTAATTTTATAATTTTATGATAATTAAATGAACAAAACAATTCTCATAATACCACAGTAAAAAAATAATAAGTGTGGTTCTGAATAACTGTAATGTTTCTATATTTAACGACTATTCGTGCTAAATTGTTTTTAGTTACTATTTTGGTACTTATTCTGATTTAAAATTAAGTAATAATTATTGTCTTCGTCGTCATTTAATGAACAGAATAATTCTCAAATCACAGAAAAAATATAATAAGTGTACTTCTAAATAACTATAATGTTTAAATGTTTAACAACTATTCTGGCTACATTATTTTTTGTTACTATTTCGGTATATATCTGGGTTAAAATAATGTAATAATTTTTGTCTTCGTCGTCATTAAATGAACAGAACAATTCTCGTATCACAGTAAAAAATATAATAAGTAGTTCTAAATAACTATACTGTTTAACAACTATTCTTGCTAAATTATTTTTTGTTACTATTTCGGTACATATTCTGGGTTAAAATTATGTAATAATTTTTGTCTCCGTCGAAATTAAGTGAACGAAACAATGCTCATGTTACAGTAAACAAATAATAAGTGTGATCCTAGATAGTAATAAAGTTTCAATGTTTAACAACTATTATAGGCAAATTATTTTTAGTTACTATTTTGTTACCAATTTTGGGTTAAAATTAAATTTTAACCTTCTTTTAATTGATTTTTTAATTAGATAGAATTTGTTTTCTTCGTCGCCATCATTTCAACGCCTACTACAAGAAAATGTTCGAAATGTATTACCAAGCCTTTTTCTGAATAAAAACATTAGAAACCATACTATGATATAAATAGTTGAATTCAGGAAATACTATCTAATACAAGGTGTACATTTTTACGGGTCTTATAAAAAAAATATGTTGATGATGGTTTCTTCGAAACGAAACGTTGTACTGAACATTTGTAAACGCTGTCTTGTAGAGCTGAACATGTGGCAATAAGAAAGTGCCTTTGGTTTTCTTATACCTTTTCAAATAACTTCAGAATAAACTAAAAACGAAATCGCAAGATTTCGAATTTTGTCGAATATTTCCGGAAGTAAGCAGACATTTCTGGTTTTCTCAAAAGGATATTACTGACCACTAAATTGCGCAACTTTTTTTTGTAATTTAACCGCCTTTGTAACTTTTACGGTTTCCGAGATCTCCTTACCTTGGACACCCTGTATACACAATGTATATAGGACATGTCACCGATGAAAATATAATAATATAATGAATTTATTACATATATGATTGAAATGTTCTTCTATGAAGTTAAGCTACGTCCACACAATTTTGAAAAATGTATAAGTCAATTTATCTCCTTTTATATTGGTTGTAGATAAAAACTTTTTAGGCAAAAACTGTTGCACATAAGATTTTAGACATTTTTTGTCATTAGCGCGATACTGTATAGTTGATATTTTGAACGGTAGAGGCCGCTGTTGCCCAAAATCAGTTCTTCCCGATTTTCTCGCTTTTTTGACTTAGTGCAAATATAAAAGTTGTAGAACTACTAAAATTCTACAAAAAAACATTATGTGATTGCTGTAAATAGTGCAAGACTTAGTGCAAATATAAAAGTTGTAGAACTACTAAAATTCTACAAAAAACCATTATGTGATTACTGTAAATAGTCTCCAAGATACAGCGCTTGATCTTTATTTGGGCCTCCAAAACAACAAATTTGAAAAAAAAGAAAATCTTAGATTTTATGAAAATGCTACTCAATAACTATGAAAGCTCTACATCAAATTAAACGTTAGCATGGTTGTTTCAACAACAATTAAGACACTTTTGGTTCAATCGTCTAAAAATGTTCCCATTTTGATTTTTTTTTTATCAAATCATCTCAAACTATAACAATTTAGGTATTTTTTAAAGGTTTGGATTATTTAATCAGAAATTTATTGTACAAAAAAAAGGAACATTTCTTCGTGCACAAGATTTTTGTTATTAAATCGTCTAAAATATACAATTTCAAGATATTTTCATTAAATGTTTAAAATAAACTAATTTCAGGATTTTTTTATATAAATTGCTTAAATACCTACACACAAGTTTGAATATTTTTAAAAATTCGTCTAAAATTCATAAAAATAATCTTGATCGAGAATTTTTTGATTACCTTCAAACTTCAAACTTCAAACTTCTAACTTCAAACTGACTTTATTGGACATGAATTACATGTGAGGTCAAGACAATATTAATTAGGAAAACACTACATTTTATGTAGAAAAAAATCCTGTACTGAATAAAAAGCATGCTCTTTTAAGTGTTCGCTAAGATGCTTTTTGAAACTGTGCATTTTCTGGCTGCCATTGTACTGGAAGATGATTCAGAATTTTTATCCCCACCAATCTTGGATCTGTAAGGTGAAGTCTATTTGATGGGACGACTTCAGACCATTCGACTTCAAACCATCAAACCGTCTAAAATATTCAAATGTTAAGAATTATTGATTAAATTATTCATACTAAATGTACCATTTGCAAATTAACTCGCCTAAAAATATAAGAAATGTGATGTTTTAGATAATTTTAGTTTTTTTTTGCTAAATCGTGTAATATCTACAGTGTGGCCCACCTATCCTCGCTCGGACCATTGCTGCCAGACTAATAAAAATTGAGGAAAATATCTGATTGGAAGTAATTGGACACTTGATGTGCTACTTTTTATAATTATTTTCGAGTGTACAGAGTGTACCATAAATTTGGGACACAAAAATTTGGTCTCATTTTTAAAGGGATCACCCTGTATATTCTTTTCTAGAATCTGCTTTGTGTGGGCTTCACAAATCATTTTTACTTTTTGAGATCAGATGCAACGTTTCCAAGTTATTCATGTTTTAATCAAATTTAACGAAAAATCATGTACGTGGAAAAAAATTCGAAAAAGCCTTATTATAAGAGATCAATAAAAGAATCTGCGTATGCAAGTACCCAAGCAATGTGCAAAAACATACACAATATTTTGACTCACGTAGAATATACAGGGTGTTCTGATACAACGATACAATTTTGCTATTTTCAAATGGCTTATTTCCATTCCCTAACTCAATATGAAAATTATTGGCGATTAAAAGGTCGAAACGTTTTGCACAGTTCGGCCTATACTTGGCATTGACTTTGACACAGTACGACACGTAACACTTCGTGCGCAACCCTTTTGGGGATTAATGAGGGCCGAGGTGACTAATAATCGATAGGCACTTAATATTAAAGCTATCCGAAAATGCACGTCGATTTGACGAGTTTATCAATAAGTACGAGAAAATTGATAAGACATCGTTTCTTTGGGGCCTATTGTTAAAAATTTTGTGGAAAACTAATCAACTTCACACAATCACGAGCAAATTGATGAGTTTATTAATAGGCTGAAGGTGAAGGTTAAACGCTTAATGGTGAGCATTTTTAATTGGACATTAGTTTGCACTGGGCGAGGGCAAATTATCATTAATTAATTGTTACAGTAACGCAAGGTGTTAGTTATTAAAAAAAATATTACAGAGTAACAGAAGCAGTGTAAGTGATTTTTTTTAAATGTCACAAATTAAAGGAAATGACAAGAGACAAAAGGCTCTATTGAAAACATCAAGGAAAAATGTATGGTTCTATTAATAAAAAGGTTTTGGCGTAGTGCAAAACCAAAATGATACAAACAAGACAATTATGAAAAAAACTGCTCCTTTAAAAATAAAAATTGTATTGTCCGGGCATGGTTAGACAATGCCCGGACAATGTAATTAAATTTTAAAACTTGTCGAAGGGTCGCAAATCTAAATAAATTTGTTCTCATTTTTAATTTTTAGCATATACGACAATTTTAAATTTGTGGAAGGGTCGCAAATCTAAATAAATTATTCTCATTTTTAATTGTTTTTTAGCATATACGACAATTTTTAATTTGTGGAAGGGTCGCAAATTTAAATAAATTATTCTCATTTTTAATTGTATTTTAGCATATACGACAATGTTAAATTTCTGGAAGGGTCGCAAATCTAAATAAATTTTTGTATCATTTTAAATTAATTCAAATGTTTTTTTAAAATACTTGACAATTTTAATGTTATCCAATTAGTTCCAGACATTACACACACAGTATCCAGTACAAAAAATTAAAGTTATAGCAATTACTTATGTTTGAACAATTACTTACAGCATTGTGTCCGTGAACCATTAATTAAATAGCGCTTTGCCACTGCCTGTGCGAGCGCTAAATAATTTAAATCCGATACCCATTTATCGTCGTCAATAGTCCCGGTATTTACCAGAATGAGCCAACTATGCCGCAGTAATTAAATAATCATTGTTAAATGCGACATGACGAAGAAAACTTCCGACTTCCGTGCAGCGCTTTGCGAAGTAAGTAATTCATAATTCGCCATTATGAAAAAGTAATTGAAACCGTCATGCGAAGCGTTCCGAATAAAGGGCTGCAATTACTTGAATTTATAATGACGTTTGCTTGAAAAATGGTTTTTTAAAGTATTTAATATGAAATTTCATTAATTAAACTATTTATCTGTAAGACATTAATGTGAACAAAACATTATTTAATTACCAATTACCAAAATACTACTACTAAATTCTGCATTACAATTAAATCATTTTAATATAAAACTTCCATTGTGCAATGGATTCATGGAAAATTTCAACTTTAGAAGTCAAAAACATTCTAAATTTATACATTCACGTCAAAATCGTCAACGTAGACTCAATACCTTGAAAATTCCAGTTGGAATACAATCTAAATGGGTACGAAATGCTGCAATACAATGGAATCATAGAAAATTTCAAAATTAGAAGTCAAAAACGTACGAATTATACACATGCATGACAAAATCTCCAATGTTGCCTCAATATCGAGAAAATTTTAATTAGTGTGCATTCTAAGTAAATAATAACTTCTGTAATACAATGGATTCATCGAAAATTTAGAAATTTGAAGTCATAAAATTCGAAATATACACATGCACGACCAAATTTCCAGCATAGGCTTAAAATCTTGCAAATGCAAGTTAGCAATTTGCAATTTTACTAAATACTACTACAAAATTCTGCAATACGATGAAATCATTCAAATATAAAAATTCCATAGTGCAAAGGATTCAACGAAAATTTGAAAATTATAAATCAAAAACAATCGAAATATACACATTCACGTCAAAATCGTCAACGTGGGCTCAATATCTTGAAAATGCCAGTTAGAATACATTCTAAGTAGGTAATAACTACTGCAATACAATGGAATCATAGATAATTTAAAAATTAGAAGTCAAAAACGTTCAAATTATATGCATGCACGACAAAATCCTCAATGTTGCCTACATGTCGAGAAAATATTAGTTAGTGCACATTCTAAATAGGTAATAACTTCTGTAATACCATGGAATTATTGAATATTTAGAAACTAGAAGACAAAAACATTCGATATATACACATGCACGATAAAATTTTCAAATACAAGTAAGCAATTTGCAATTTTACTTTATACTACTACTAAATTCTGCATTATAATGAAATTATTTTATTATAAAAATTCCATAGTGCAATGGATTCATCGAAAATTTGAAAATTAGAAGTCAAAAACATTTGAAAAATACACATTCACATCAAAATCGTCAACGTGGGTACAATATCTTGAAAATGCCAGTTAGAATACATTCTAAGTGGGTAATAAATACTGTAATACAATGGAATCATAGAAAATTTCAAAATTAGAAGTCAAAAACGTCCAAATTATATATATGCGCGACAAAATCCCTAATCTTGCCTCAATGTCGAGAAAATGTTAGTTTGTGTGAATTCTGGGTAAGTAATAACTTCCGTAATACAATGAAATCATCGAAAATTTTGAAAATTGAAGTCAATACATTCGATATATACACATGCACGACAAAATTTCCGGCATAGGCTTAAAATCTTGCAAATGCAAGTTAGCAATTTGCAATTTTACTAAATACTATTACTAAATTCTGCATTACCATGAAATCATTTCAATATATAAATTTCATAGTGCAATGGATTCATCGAAAATTTCAAAATTAGAACTCTAAAATATTCTAAATATACACATTCATGTCAAAATCGTCAACGTTCACTCAATATCTTGAAAATTCCAGTTAGAGTACATTCTTAGTGGGTACTAAATTTTGTAATACAATGGAATCATAAAAGATTTCAAAATTAGAAGTCAAAAACGTCCAAATTATATACATGCGCGACAAAATCCTCAATCTTGTCTCAATATCAAGAAAATGTTAGTTTGTGTAAATTCTGGGTAAGTAATAACTTCTGTAATACAATGGAATCATCGAAAATTTTGAAATTTAAAGCCAAAACATTCTAAATATATTCATGCACGACAAAATTTCCGGCATGGGCTCAAAATCTTACAAATGCAAGTTAGTAATATGCAATTTTACTAAAAAAAATACTACTACAAAATTCTGCATTGCGATGAAATCAATTTAATATAAAAATTCCATAGTTCAATGGATTCATCGAAAATTTCAAAATTATAAGTCAAAACATTTGAAAAATACACATTCATATCAATATTGTCAATGTGGGCTCAATATCTTGAAAATGTCAGTTAGAATACATTCTAAGTGGGTACTAAATTCTGTAATACAATGGAATCATAGAAAATTTCAAAATTAGAAGTCAAAAACGTCCAAATTATATACATGCACGACAAAATCCTCAATGTTGCCTACATATCGAGAAAATATTAGTTAATGTACATTCTCAATAAGTAATAACTTCTGTAATACCATGAAATCATTGAAAATTTAGAAATTAGAAGTCAAAAACATTCGATATATACATATGCACGACAAAATTTCCAGAATGGGCTCAAAATCTTGCAAATGCAAGTTAGCAATTTGCAATTTTACTAAATACTACTACTAAATTCTGCATTACAATGAAATTATTGTAATATAAAAATTCCACAGTGCAATGGACTCTTCAAAAATTTGAAAATTAGAAGTCAAAAACATTCGAAAAATTCACATTCACGTCAAAATCGTCAACGTGGGCTCAATATCTTGAATATGCCAGTTAGAATACATTCTAAGTGTGTACTAAATTCTGTAATACAATGGAATGAACGAAAATTTCGTAATTTGAAGTCATCAGATTTTAAACATTACAGTATATAATGGTGTGTGTGTTTTTGTGTGGGTGAGTATATGTGGGTGTGTGATTAGTGCTTTGAATTATTTAAGTGTTAGAATAATATTGGTTTTAACTAAATGTCACCTATTTTTGTCATAATTATTGTTTGTAGGCACTGTAAACAGTGTGTGAATAACTGAATGAACATTCTACGTGCAGATTTTTTAATAAAATTATTTGTAGTTGACTAGCTTCATAATAAGTTTGTAAAAGAGAAATTCATGCATAAGAACTTACTTTATGGCATTGTGCCGTATAATGTGTCATAAAGTAACCATAACAACAAAATAAGCACAGTCAAAAATTACGTTCTCTTTTATTCGCAGCATGCATTTCATCTTTGAGAACATACATCATAACGAAGAAGACTTGTAAGGTTTTGTATATAAAAACTTCACATTTTGGGAACCCGAAAGTGGAGCTTTGCAGTATATTAAAACATCACAATATATACGAGTAGGAATTATTCTTATTATCATTTAAGGACAAAACTAAAGATTTTTTATGCGCCTCAGCTTTATTGCAATAGTTTTAAGTTTCATTTTTGTTATTATCAATTAAGGACAAAACTAAAGATTTTTTATGCGCCTCGGCTTTATTGCAATAGTTTTAAGTTTAATTTTTATTATTATCATTTGAGGACAAAACTAAAGATTTTTTATGAGCCTCGGATTTATTGCAATAGTTTTAGGTTTCAATATTATTATTATCATTTAAGGACAAAACTAAAGATTTTTTTATGAGTCTCGGCTTTATTGCAATAGTTTTAAATTTCATTCCTATTATTATCATTTAAGGACAAAACTAAAGATTTTTTATGCGCCTCAGCTTTATTGCAATAGTTTTAAGTTTCTGCGATAAGGAAATGTGCTTGTAAGCTTTTATATTTAGAAATCCTTGGCTCACGCATTTCCTTTCTAATTTAAAATAGAAATTGTGGAACATTTGCAGATTACAGGGAACTTATGAGACGTGTGACTTTTAATCAACTCGTTTGATTGCGTTTTCCAGCAAAATTCCGAGCGAAAGCAGTAAGTTGGGTAAAGGGTTTTTTATTGATGAACACGTAACGTGTCACACGAAAACACACACAACTGACACGCTATTCATAAATGCTTTGTTTGTCACTCATACAGTGGTACGGTCTGGTTTGTAATAATGCGAAATTTTACACTGACTGCAGCTAAAATATAAAATAATTATATACTCATACACCATTACCAAATATCCGTAAGCAAATACTTAGTTTCTTTATGGTAAATTAGAACTACGACGACACTGTATTTTTAGATATAATTATAATAATCGAAAATCAATATTATCAAATATAACAAATCTTAACTTTGGCAACTGCGGAATAACGAAATAGTAATAATGAGGAAAAACATTTTTATTTTTGATTTCGCAAAAAAAAAAAATTCTTAACAAAAAGTGCAATTTGTTTTCATATCCCCTAAAAACAACTCATATTAGAAACGTATCAATAATGATAAACAGAATAATCTTGTCATCGTCCATGTTTCGCTGCTGTAAGTTAGCGTTGGTCTAATTATGTCCCTTGATATTTCCTTCTTGCTAAAAACAGGTGTTTTTAACATGTTACATAGATTTGCTGTTTTTCCTATTTTATCTTTGTTTTTAATAATAATAGTTTATTTTAAATTCTATACCAGTACAATAAATATCTCATATAAACAACATTCTATATAATATAAACAATAATACTGTTTAAAATATTGCGTGTTTTCTTCCTTCTGTCTTCACCTTGGGAGTTGTGAGATTTCTCTCCTCTCCTGCGTTAATGCTATTGAAGAATGTTGTCGGTCTTCTTCATTCCTCTTGTTTAGATCTTGTTATTTAGAATTAGGTTTTTTATTTTTAGTTTAAAAGGTATGTATTTTAGTTTTCTTATGTGTTCGTTCAGGTTGTTTTATTTATTTATTGTTTTCGTTGTTAAGTTTTGTGACTGTTTTGTTGTAAATTTTTCTGTTCTCAGATCTGATTTTCTTCTTGTATTGTGTTGATGGAATTGTTTATTATTTGATAGTGTCATGTTCGTTTTTGTTAGGTGTGTAACGCTCCGATATTATTTTATTATATAATTTTATTATTCGTCGTTTTTATCGTGAAATTATTATATAATTTCTTGATTATTTTGGCTCGTCATTTATTATATAATGTTTTAATTATTTTTGGCTCGTGAGTTGTGATCGTATTTAGTACTTACACGCCGTGACGTTCAATTTAACTACCGTGATTACTCTCAAGGTACTTTGCTATTGGTAATGTGTTAATTAACGTACACTAATAATGGATTAATACAAGAAAGCACCAATTTAAGGATTTGTTTTGTTTATTTAATAATTGACACGCTGAAATTGTAAGACACAGGGAAATAAAACACAGGTTGATGATGATGTAAATTAATTTATATAATTATAACGTACAGGGAAATAAAACACAGGTTGACGATTATGACATGAATTGATTTATTTTCTGGGTTTCGTTGACCTATTAATGAATTTGTAAATTCTCTTATTTATTCAATTGATAGTTTGAAAATGGTTATTAGTACGAAGTTTATTTACGAGAGTTTGTTACACATGCACGTGCTTCTCTTAGACCATTTATTACCATGCTCTTTCACTCCATTTAACTACGGGAAAGTGATATGATCAAAAATAGAACTATTTAAAGATGTTGAAATATTCCCAATAATTCATGAATGATTAATAAAGGTATCTCGCGATCTTCCCGAATTTCATGGTTGTGTCGGTGCCCACACAATAATGTAATTATTGGAGCCCCATTGTTTACGTTGATTGAGGTAAATTAGTAATTCTACCCACGACCACAGCAAGCATCAATGTCACAAGTAGTCATCACCGGCAGACATGTTACAAGTTGTGTCAAGTTACAGTTCTGCTACCTCAATCGGAAATGTTTATGTAATGTTATAATATATTATTATTAGGAACATTGGAGGTTATTAATATCTTCTCTTGTAATTATACCAAGCTTTATTCTCTCGTTTATCATTTTTTCTGCTTATACGGGGTTTTAATAATTCCACTTATTTCTTGTTTACGATATTTAACCATAAATTGTCATTATGTCTTCGAATTATTGAGATTTAATCCAGCCTATTTTATCTGTTTGATTCTAAATTACTCTGCCCAATAATAGCTACGTTATGTGCTTGTTTTATGATTTGAAATAAAGAAACCAGTATTTTTATACATTATGTTTTTAAATTATTATGATTTAATCCAACTTATTTATTTATACAATTATAAATCACTCTGCCCAATAATATGCACGTTATGTGCTCATTTATGATTTAAAATGAAGAAGCCATCATTTTTATGAATTATTTTGATTTGAATATGATGATGTATGTCGGAGGGTAACACTGAATGCCTTGATTAGTTGTTATAGTTATGGTGAATACAGCCACGTTAGTTTGCGATCGCGGGCGCGATGAATGATGAGTTTATATGTTTAAATGTTATGATCCTGACGACGATTTGATTCTAGTGGAGGAGGTGATTCCACAATAACAGGTGTGTGAAGGAAGTGCGCGGGTGGGCGTCAATTACACCTGTTATTGCTTCCTCTAGTGATTCGTAAACACGAATAGCATTCAAGCCGCCTTTGTTTACTGATAGGAATAGGTAATCGGTGTTTGGCTTTTCTAGGTAACTTGTGGTTGGTTAAATACACTATTTTCCGTCAATTTGATTCTAGTGGAGGAGGTGATTTCACAATAACAGGTGTGTGAACGAAGTGCGCTGGTGGGCGTCAATTACACCTGTTATTGCTTCCTCTAGTGATTCGTAAACACGAATAGCGTTCGAGCCGCTTGTGTTCCTTGTGTTCATGAATGTTGTTTTTAGGCATATTGTTCTTGGTTGATAATTTTGTTTTTAAGCAAGTGATTGGTGATTTGAATTTGGATGGTTTTCTCCAATACTTTAATTAGTGCTGATAATAATGAAATAGATCTGTAGTTTTCCGGGTTGGTTTTGTCTCCTTTTTTGTAAATTGATATAATTGTGCTAGTTTTCATATATTCAGGATATATTCCTTCTTCGAGTACTGTATTTATGATTTCTACAAGAAGAGGTGTTAGTATTGTTCTGTTTCGTTTTAAGATTTCGTTTGTTATCTTATCAGAGCCCGGTGTTCTATTGTTCTTTAAATTTGTTATTATGTAGTTAATTTCTTCTTGTGTTGTTTTTCGGAAGATGAGGGGTTCGATTTGCCTCTTTGTTATTGTTGTTACGAGTGTTGTTTGGCTGATTCTTATTTGTTTTTCTGCAAGTTCTTTGCCAATATTTGCCACATATGCGTTTATTTCGTCAGCGATTTCTTCCGATTTATTTGTGGTGCCTCCGTTTTTTTTCTTATTTCTACTATGTAGTTTTTGTTTGATTTTTGTTTGTTTATTTGGTCATTTAATATTTTCCACAATTCGTTTGGATTGTCTTTATTTATTTGACATTTGTTTTTGTAGTATTGCGTTTTCTGTTCTTTCATATGTGCTTGTAACGCTCCGATATTATTTTATTATATTTACTTTATTATTCGTCGTTTTTATCGTGAAATTATTATATAATTACTTGATTATTTTGGCTCATGATTTATTAAATAATGTTTTAATTATTTTTGGCTCGTGATTTATTATATAATGTTTTAATTATTTTTGGCTCGTGATTTGTGATCGTATTTAGTACTTACACGTCGTGACGTTTAATTTAACTACCGTGATTACTCTCAAGGTACTTTGCTATTGGTAATGTGTTAATTAACGTACACTAATAATGGATTAATACAAGAAAGCACCAATTTAAGGATTTGTTTTGTTTATTTAATAATAGACACGCTGAAATTGTAAGACACAGGGAAATAAAACACAGGTTGATGATGATGTAAATTAATTTATATAATTGTAACATACAGGAAAATAAAACACAGGTTGACGATTATGACATGAATTGATTTATTTTCTAGATTTCGTTGACCTTTTAATGAATTTGTAAATTCTCTTATTTATTCAATAGATAATTTGAAAATGGTTATTACTACGAAGTTTATTTACGAGAGTTTGTTATACATGCACGTGCTTCTCTTAGACCATTTATTACCATGCTCTTTCATTCCATTTAACTACGGGAAAGTGATATGATCAAAAATAGAACTATTTAAAGATGTTGAAATATCCCCAATAATTCATGAATGATTACTAAAGGTATCTCGCGATCTTCCCGAATTTCATGGTTGTGTCGGTATCCACACAATAATGCCCCATTGTTTACATTGATTGAGGTAAATTAGTAATTCTACCCACGACCACAGCAAGCACCAATGTCACAAGTAGTCATCACCGTCAGACATGTTACAAGTTGTGTCAAATAACAGTTCTGCTACCTCAATCGGAAATGTTTATGTAATGTTATAATATATTATTATTAGGAACATTGGAGGTTATTAATAACATCTCTTGTGATTATACCAAGCCTTATTCTCTCGTTTATCATTTTCTCTGTTTATACGGGGTTTTAATAATTCCACTTATTTCTTGTTTACGATATTTAACCATAAATTGTCATTATGTCTTCAAATTATTGAGATTTAATCCCGCCTATTTTATCTGTACGATTCTAAATTACTCTGCCCAATAATATGTATGTTATGTGCATGTTTTATGATTTGAAATAAAGAAACCAGTATTTTTATACATTATGTTTTTAAATTATTATGATTTAATCCAACTTATTTATTTATACAATTATAAATCACTCTGCCCAATAATATGCACGTTATGTGTTCATTTATGATTTAAAATGAAGAAGCCATCATTTTTACGAATTATTTTGATTTGAATATGATGATGTATATCGGAGGGTAACACTGAATGCCTTGATTAGTTGTTATAGTTATGGTGAATACAGCCACGTTAGTTTGCGATCGCGGGCGCGATGAATGATGAGTTTATATGTTTAAATGTTATGATGCTGACGACGATTTGATTCTAGTGGAGGAGGTGATTCCACAATAACAGGTGTGTGAACGAAGTGCGCGGGTGGGCGTCAATTACACCTGTTATTGCTTCCTCTAGTGATTCGTAAACACGAATAGCGTACGAGCCGCCTTTGTTTACTGACAGGAATAGGTAATCGGTGTTTGGTATTTATAGGTAACTTAGGGTTGATTGAAAGGAATAAGCACTCCCGTGAATTTATAATGAGACTGGTTTAACAACTTTATATTATCGTTAATAATAAAAACATTAAATTACTCTGTACTTAGAATTGTACGTTTTTCGATTTATTCAAATTTTTATTCTACTTTCCGTTTTTTACAACATTATATGCAATCGTTAATTTAATTATAGCCCGACGTGAATTTATATACTCAAAACTGCGAATGTCGTGTGCGTTGCCCGTGGCCGACGCAACTTTCTTACTGATCTCGCTCGTGTATGGCTTGTGCTTAAATAGTTTTTTTCCAGCTTCAAATCTCCACTCCCCTCACATATCCACTGCTAAATATTCGCCCCCATCCTTTAGTTATCATGGTGATTATTAATCTTGAGTGTGCGTTTGGTATTAATGCGTTTTTAGCGCAGAGTTTTACACTTAACTTAAAGAGTTGCCATTCGAGGTGATTTTTACGTGCCTGGCGCTTGCTCGTTTCTAAGGGGCGCTGATACCCAAATTGTTTATGTGACACCACGACATGGAATCTTCCAGAACCGTGCATATGCAGGCTTCGGCTCTTGAGATATTTGGCGACGCTCTGGCGCGAGTCGCGAGGTCTATTTCTCACATTTCACCCTGGGATTATTTGTAAATGAATTAATTTAATAATTTTGTTGTATTCATGATTTTTAAAATATGAGTCACTTTATTGCGTAAATGCGTATTATACTTTATTATACTACGTTTTTAATTTCTTTTGCTTATTGTATTCTTGTCTTATTAATTCATTGTTTGGAGTTTTCAGATGTTGTTTCTAAGTCTGTTTCTTTGTTTTATTTGTTTTATTATAAAGGTATTTATCCAGGGGGTTTCTGTTCTTCATTTGATATTATTTGTTTGTTGTTTTTTTTCTCTTATTCTTTGCAACGTTTTTGATAGCTTCTCGAAGCTTCTATTTCATTATCTAATTTCTCATTGCTCTGTAAGATTGTTCCTAAATATCTGTATTGTTCTACTTATTAGATTTTTTTCCTTCTATTTTTATTTTGTGTTTCCTTTTCTCTTTAGCAATTATCATGATTTTTGTCTTTTTGTAATTTATTTTCATGTTTATTTTCTTGATCTCTTTCGCAATTATTTTCATGTTGTGTTGCAGTTCTTCCTCTGTTTCTGCAATTATTGCCATGTCGTCTGCGAATAGTAGTTCTGCCATTTTTGTTATCTCCATTTTCCAGTATCCAATTTTTAGCATTTTCATTTTTTGCTTTGCTTTCTTAATCGCTTTATACAATACAATTCTGAAAAGCAAAGCGCTTAGCACTCATCCTTGTTTTACTCCTTGCTTCGTATTGAATTATTTTGACTCCTCGTGGTTTGTTCTCACAATATTTCTGTTTTCTCTGTACATGTATTTTATTACATTTATTATTTGCTCCTCTATTCCTCTTTCTGCTGGTTCGATCCATATGTCCTCTCTCCTTATCCTGTCGAATGCCGTTTTGAGCTCTACGAAGCATATGTGCAGGTATCTTTTCCATTTCTCTTTTTTGTCTTTTATCTCCTTTTTGACTTCCTCTGTTGTTCCACAGGCTTTCATTGCCGCTTCTAGTATATTTCATTTGAATGTTTCCCATTTTCCTTCTATGTTTAGCTTCATTTCGCTCTCTCTGAATTTATTTAGTAGTATCTCTTTGTATTTCTCTAGTGTTTGTGTTTCTCTTAATCTGTAGGCTTTTATCTTTTCTTTAACTTTTATCCTCCTCTTGTTTTTTTTTTGTATTTTCATCCAACACATGTCCATTTTTAGTGGGTGGTGGTCACTTCCAATTTTAGCTTGCCTTGTAACTCTTACATTCATTATTTTGTTCCAGCTGTTTCTATTAATTAGGTGGTAGTCTATTATCGATCTTCGGTTTCTGCTACATACAAGTTTCTGTATGTAGCGAAAATGGAGATCAAAACTACTAAAATTACCAATTTGAAGTAAACCTAAATTGAAAATTGCTTAATGATTCACGAAACTCCCACAACTTAAAGTCCAATTGTATGTTTTCCTGGCCGATAATTAATCTTACTTACGTTCGCTGAACGAATAGTTCGAAGGTTAACAATGGTGTCGTGAGTGAGCAGATACGTATTTTGATGGGGTCGAAGTGGCCGTCAGTCAAAAGGGCATTGTGGACGTCCTTGCAACCCTTGGAAAGTGCCGCGTTCGAGGGTGTATCATGCAAAAACCCACCCCGCCAAGGGCACCACCCGTAAAAATCGCCTTGAATGCGAATCGGGGTCGTGAGGTCGTCTCACCCACGTCCTCGATGGAAGTTTCATTAAAAATGTACAACGGGGAGTCCTGGCAGGCCTGCTGATGAATTAATAACTAAAGCGCAGTCCTTAAATTAGACCAATTATAATTAATTTACGAAATAGTAAAACAACAACATTTAATATTTCGTTGTTTCATGTCATGAGTTGAACTCATGCTTAAGTACAGACAATGCATTTTACGTTTTACAGGACGTCCCATGTACAAATATAGTAATACATATTTATAATATATTATTATAACCTAGGGGGCTCTCCATTTTTAAAAGAGTTTTTGGTCTTACCTATGGATATTTTATCGACATAGTTAAAATGTTTTGATTTTATGACCATAATCCAGCCACGAACGATTCCTCCATTTTCCAATTACTTTACTACATGAATTTTTAATGTCAACCTACTAATCGGCATAATTGATCTACAGAGCGGATAAGAAGGGGCAGTGAAAACAAATAATGAAGTCCGTAATGACTCACATCGAGAACCTTTATTGAGCTATTTGAGTCGCCAGATCGGGCGATTAGATGTAAATTACTCCGACACCTAGAAATTATTATTTACCTTTCCGTCTCGAAATAACGTATTTGATCGATTTTCCAGTTAAAAACTATTAGAAGTTTATTCATTTGGTAGCTTTTCTGCTTGTAGTTAAAGAAGCAATAGTATATAAGCCTTGGTTCTGAGACGATATTGACCATATTAAAATATTGTAAAATAATTATCCAAAATATTGGAATAGTTGATGGAAACTAATATGAAATTAAATTACTCATATTAAACAAATTATCCTTATAACAGTTTATTAGAATCGACTCTAGAATTCTAAAATGTGAAAATATGCTTTGCATTTTTCATTTGAAAGAGCTGATATTTCCGAAATTTAATCAACATCCTATCTAAAAGAAAAATATTTGATAACGTACTGAAATCCAAGAGAGATTTGTTTAATAGTATATAACGCCATTAGGCCGATATGTAGGAAATAACAGGCGCGGGTTGAAGTTTGTAAACCGAGGCGAAGCGGAGCGCAGCCGAGGTTTATATTCAACCAAGCCTGTTATTTGCATATCGGCCGTATATTGTTCGATACTTTTTGTAATACCTAAATTACAAAAACTGGCCAATTTATCAATATTAAATTTCAAAATTAATAAACTAGTTATCCAGGCGCAATTTGATACCATAGCAACATCAACGGTTCAAATACAAACAAACAAATCAAAGTGAAATTAGAAAAATAATGTCAGAAGTTCTTCGTTTTGTGGTATCCCCGAAGATGTACTAAATGAAGCAAATGCTGCCACAATCGATTTACTTCCCCAAAAAAGCAGCAGCAGGTATGAGAAAGAATATGAAGACTTTATTGCTCATAAATTTGCGTTGTCATTTAAATAACGTCCACGGCCGTTATTATAACGGCCAAGGCCTTTACGCCTGTCATATCGATCAAGCAGACAGTACTGATAAATGTCAATAACACAGAGGTATTACAAATAAATGTTTAAATATTATTAAATTAAAGGATTAAATATATAATATTATACTATTAGGTATTCATTAGGGTTAATTCTCGTAGTAAGCGGAAGAACGAAAAATGTAAATAATTTATAATAATTATAAAAAAAAAAATTACGGTGGTTTTAATAAGTACTTACTGGTATTTGTTTATTTATTTTATTATTTATTTTTATCGCCTGTTTCGGTTTCTTATAGTTTCGGTTATAAAAACCCGAACCGGTTATAAGTATCTAATGTCTATATATCCTAAACTTTTTTAATATACAGGGTGTCCAAGATAAGGATCAACAGTATGAGGATCTCGGAAACCGTAAAAGTTACAAAGGCGGTTAAATTACAAAAAAGTTGTGCAATTTAGTGGTCAGTAATATCCTTTTGAGAAAACCAGAAATTTCCGCTTACTTCCGGAAATATTTGACAAAATTCGAAATCATGCGTTTTTTTCTGAAGTTATTAGAAAAGGTATAAGAAAACCAAAGGCACTTTCTTATTACCACATTTTTAGCTCTACAAGACAGCGTTTACAAATTATCAGTATAACGTTTCTTTTCGAAAAAAACATCATCAACTTCATTATTTTATATTGCCCGTAAAAAAATGTACACCCTGTATTAGATAGCATTTCCTATTTCGAATTCAACTATTTATATCACAGTATGGGTTCTAATGTTTTTATTCAGAAAAAGGCTTGTTAATACATAAAATGGATAAAATTTGGTATAGCACATGTGTATATGCTACAAATATAGCTAATTAGTAAATAAAATAAAAAGTTAATTATGTGAAATTTTTATTTGCAATCGCGCAGACTAATTTTGTGATCATGGATAAAGTATATAATTCTACTTCACTTAATGGCCATTAATCACTCATTTACTTCACTCGCCTGCGACTCGTCGCGTAAACTTCGTTCTCGTGATTAATTCATTATTAATGGATATTATACAATCCTATAGAAGAATAATATAGAATAGAACATATATAATAGTATACATATATATAGAAAAATCTAAAATAGTATTATACAGTATACTGTATAATATATAGAATAATATACTTTTACTCATTTTTGCATATTAATTTGTTATAGTTGCGGAGAAATTTAATTACATTCTTATTGCTTTGCAGTATTCCTATAAATTTAGATAAATTTGCTCCACAAAAATCCAATAACGTTTAAAATTAAATGCCTTCAAATTCACTAGTATTAAATTTTACCTCGAACTACTTAAAAGGCATGTTAATATTCCACGCAATTATCATGGTCAATAAATATAAAGTGACATATTTTTATAAGGGCATCGCTTTGAGTCTTGTAAATAACTATATGTGTAATCAATATTTTAAATAATCATATATTACAGCATATTACATACATATAAGCAATCATTTTTTAACTGTAACTACTGCTATGGCTAATTACCCTCGACTAAAGTCATATACCATACTCGGGAATGTTACTGGAATGTATTTAGTAATATTAATGATAATCATAACATTGACATGTGTGAATAATAGTGGCCACTTTATTTAGACACTTTTACGTCTCCAAAAGTAGAATTTTTCGTCGAAAAGTTTTAATTTTTCGTCCGCACACACATTTCGTACGCAACGACTTTTCGTCCGCAAACACTTTTCGTCCGCTATTTACTGTCGATATCAATCTGTTATGTAATGCCTCAATCTGTAATGCCCACTTTATTTAGACACTTTTACTTCTCCAAAAGTAGAATTTTTCGTCGAAAAGTTTTACTTTTTCGTCTGCAAACACATTTCGTCCGCAACCACTTTTCGTCCGCAAACACTTTTCGTCCGCTATTTACTGTCCATATCAATCTGTTATTACAAGTACAAGTTTGTTACAATTATTAAAAAAGTAACAAACATCGTCTGCAAACACTTTTCGTCCGCAAACACTTTTCGTCATCTATTTATTGTCGATATCAATCTGTTATTATAAATACAAGTTTGTTACAATTATTAAAAAAAAAACAAACATCGTTCGCAAATAATTTTCGCCCGTATTTACTGTCTATATCGATTTGTTATTACAAATACAAGTTTGTTAGAATTATTAAAACAGTAACAAACATCGTCCGTAAATACTTTTCGTCCGCAAACACTTTTCGTCCGCTATTTATTGTTGATATCAATCTGTTATTACAAGTACAAGTTGGTTACAATTATTGAACCAGTAACAAACATCGTCCGCAAACACATTTCGTCCGCAAACACTTTTCGTCAGCAAACACATTTCGTCAGCAAACCATTTTCGTCCGCAAACACTTTTCGTCCGCTATTTACTGTCTATATCGATCTGTTAATACAAGTACAAGTTTGTTATAATTATTAAAAAAAGTAACAAACATCGTCTGCAAACACTTTTCGTCCGCAAACACTTTTTGTCCGCAAACACTTTTCGTCCGCAAACACTTTTCGTCCGCTGTTTACTGTCGATATCAATCTGTTATGTAATGCCCCAATCTGTAATGCCCACTTTATTTAGACACTTTTACTTCTCCAAATGTAGAATTTTTCGTCGAAAAGTTTTACTTTTTCGTACGCAAACACATTTTGTCCGCAAACACTTTTCGTCCGCAATCACTTTTCGCCCGCTATTTACTGTCGATATCAATCTGTTATTACAAGTACAAGTTTGTTACAATTATTAAAGAAAGTAACAAACATCGTCTGCAAACACATTTGGTCCGCAAACACTTTTCGTCCGCTATTTACTGTCGATATCAATCTGTTATGTAATACCCCAATCTGTAATGCCCACCTTATTTAGACACTTCTACTTCTCCAGAAGTAGATTTTTTCGTCGAAAAGTTTGACTTTTTCGTCCGCTAACACATTCGTCCGCAAACACTTTACGTCCGCAAACACATTTTGTCCGAAAACACTTTTCGTCCGCTATTTACTGTCGATATCAATCTGTTATGTAATGCCCCAATCTGTAATGCCCACTTTATTTAGACACTTTTACTTCTCCAAAAGTAGAATATTTCGTCAAAAAGTTTTACCGTTTCGTCCGCAAACACATTTTGTCCTCAAACACTTTTCGTCCGCAAACACTTTTCGTCCGCTATTTACTGTCGATATCAATCTGTTATGCAATGCCCCAATCTGCAATGCCCACTTTATTTAGACACTTCTACTTCTCCAAAAGTAGAATTTGTCGTTGAAAAGTTTTACTTTTTCGTCCGCTAACACATTTCGTCCGCAACCACTTTTCGTCTGCTATTTACTGTCCATATCAATCTGTTATTACAAGTACAAGTTTGTTACAATTATTGAAACAGTAACAAACATCGTCCGCAAATACTTTTCGTCCGCAAACACTTGTCGTCCACAAACACTTTTCGTTCGCTATTTACTGTCGATATCAATCTGTTATTACAAGTATAAGTTTGTTACAATTATTAAAAAAAGTAACAAACGTCGTCTGCAAACATATTTCGTCCGCAAACACTTTTCGTCCGCTATTTACTGTCGATATCAATCTGTTATGTAATGCCCCAATCTGTAATGCCCACTTTATTTAGACACTTTTACTTCTCCAAAAGTAGAATTTTTCGACGAAAAGTTTTAATTTTTCGTCCGCAAACACATTTGGTACGCAGACACTTTTCGTCCGCAAACACTTTTCGTCCGCTATTTACTGTCGATATCAATCTGTTATGTAAATCCCCAATCTGTAATGCCCACTTTATTTAGACACTTCTACTTCTCTAAAAGTAGAATTTTTCATCGAAAAGTTTTACCTTTTCGTCCGCAAACACATTTCGTCCGCAAACACTTTTCGTCCGCAAACACTTTTCGTCCGCTATTAACTGTCGATATCAATCTGTTATGTAATGTCCCAATCTGTAATGCCCACTTTATATAGACACTTCTACTTCTCTAAAAGTAGAATTTTTCGTCGAAAAGTTTTACTTTTTCGTCCGCTAACACATTTCGTCCGCAACCACTTTTCGTCCGCTATTTACTGTCGATATCGATCTGTTATTACAAGTACAAGTTTGTTACAATTATTAAAAAGAGTAACAAACATCGTCCGCAAATACTTTTCGTCCGCAAACACATTTCGTGCGCTATTTATTATCGATATCAATCTGTTATTACAAGTACAAGTTTGTTACAATTATTGAAACAGTAACATACATCATCCGCAAACACATTTCGTCCGTAAACACTTTTCGTCCGCTGTTTACTGTCGATATCAATCTGTTATGTAATGCCCCAATCTGTAATGCCCACTTTATTTAGACACTTTTACTTCTCCAAAAGTAGAATTTTTCGTCGAAAAGTTTTACTTTTTCGTCCGCAAACACATTTCGTCCGCAAACACTTTTCGTCCGCAAACACTTTTCGTCCGCAAACACTTTTCGTCTGCTATTTACTGTCGATATCAATCCGTTATGTAATGCCCTAAACTGTAATGCCCACCTTATTTACACACTTCTACTTCTCTAAAAGTAGAATTTTTTGTCGAAAAGTTTTACCTTTTCGTCCGCAAACACATTTCGTCCGCAAACACTTTTCGTCCGCTATTTACTGTCGATATCGATCTGTTATTACAAGTACAAGTTTGTTACAAACAACAAAATTGTTGTTTGTTTGTTGTTTCTGCAAACAGTTTTCGTCCGCAAACACTTTTCGTCCACCAACACTTTTCGTCATCTATTTACTGTCGATATCGATCTGTTATTATAAATACAAGTTTGTTACAATTATTAAAAAAGTAACAAACATCGTTCGCAAATAATTTTCGCTCGTATTTACTGTCTATATCGATTTGTTATTATTACAAATACAAGTTTGTTACAATTATTAAAACAGTAACAAACATCGTAGGTAAATACTTTTCGTCCGCAAACACTTTTCGTCCGCTATTTATTGTTGATATCAATCTGTTATTACAAGTACAAGTTGGTTACAATTAGTGAACCAGTAACAAACATCGTCCGTAAACACATTTCGTCCGCAAACACTTTTCGTCAGCAAACACATTTCGTCCGCAAACCCGTTTCGTCCGCAAACACTTTTGTCCGCTATTTACTGTGTATATCGATCTGTTAATACAAGTACAAGTTTGTTACAATTATTAAAAAAGTAACAAACATCGTCCGTAAATACTTTTCGTCCGCAAACACTTTTCGTCCGCTATTTACTGTCTATATCGATCTGTTAATACAAGTACAAGTTTGTTACAATTATTAAAAAGTAACAAACATCGTCTGCAAACACTTTTCGTCCGCAAAGACTTTTCGTCCGCAAACACTTTTCGTCCGCTATTTACTCTCGATATCAATTTGTTATTACAAGAACAAGTTTGTTACAAATATTAAAACAGTAACAAACATCGTCCGCAACCACTTTTCGTCCATTTACTGTCTATATCAATCTATTATTACAAGTACAAGTGTGTTACAAGTATCAAAAAAGTAACAAACATAATTATTCAGGAGAAAATTGTTAATGAAATTGCACATCTTTCAAATCGTTGTTCTTCAGTCGTATGTCAGAGGGGCACTTATCACATTGAAGAGTTTCTCTAAAGTAAGGAATTTCTATTTTATTTACAAATTGAAATGGCAAATTGCAAAAATTAGCATTTATCAACATAGTGCCAACAAAACCTTGTTATAAGCTTAATATAATAAGTTCTTATAAGCTTCTCGCTCAACTTATAACAACATAGCAAATGCTTTTGATGAGGCGTTTTGTAGTGTATCAGCACTGCTTACTTTATCAAAATAGTGATCAATTTTGATCCCAACTGACTGACCAATATCAGCACTGCTGAGACGTTTTGTAGTGTATCAGCACTGCTTACTTTATCACAATAGTGATCAATTTTGATCCCAACTGACTGACCAATATCAGCACTGCTTACTTTGCATACCATAACATTAGTTTTACTTTAATAATTTAAATATATTGACTGTTTTTAGTAACAATAGCAATTGCTTTTGATGAGGCTTTTTGTAGTGTATCAGCACTATTCACTTTGCATACCATAAGATGAGTTTTACTGTCATAATTAAAACATATTGACTGATTTTAATAACAATAGCAAATGCTTTTGATAAGGCGTTTTGTAGTGTATCGTCAGTGTTAACTTTGCATACCATAAGATGAGTTTTACTTTCATAATTAAATCATATTGACTGTTTTTAGTAACAATGTAGTAACAATAGCAACTGAATTTGATGAGGCGTTTTGTAGTGTATCATGACTGTTTACTTTGCATACCATAACATGAGTTTTACTCTCATAATAAAAATATATTGACTGTTTTTAGTAACAATAGCAACTGCTTTTGATGAGGAGTTTTGTAGTCTTATCAGCACTGTTTACTTTTCATACTTTAAGATGAGTTTACCTTTGTTAATTAAAACATATTGACTGTTTTTAGTTTTTGATGGTATTATTTGAGATAATGGCTGTAATAATCGATATTTCTGCTGCTTGCTCAACCTAAAATATATTGCGTATGGCGTCAATAGGAAGAGCCACTTTTTGTCATTGTGTTTTGTTCCACTAAATAATAAATAATCAATAGTTATTAGTCGCTGTATGCATTGACAAATCCGCCGGCAATAAATATTGATTATCTCTGAACCTCGTCACTAGATATTATGATCAATGTGTGTAATGGGCATGTAAGGAATGTTAGTTCATTTATGTACGTTATTCGTGTTTTTGTTACAAGTTGTGTAATATCGAATTATTTATATTGCCACAGAAAAAAAAACTGTTATTAAACACCTATTAAAATTGATGCCAACATAGATGCATAATAGTATCTCGCATTATGGAATTAATTTATAACTCATAGAAATATGACATGAGGGAATTGTTCGAAATTATTGCAACAAAAAAGAAAAGGACACGGAATAGAAAATATACATGCACAGGATACTGGTTGATATGGACAGAAGTAGATGAAAAGCAAAGAGCGAAAGGAGGAGAAGGAATTATAACAACACCAGAAATGATAAAAGATGTAATAATAGAAAAACATATACACGAACGAATAACGACCATAGAAATCAAACTAGTCGAGAATGAAACATGGACACTGATAGTAGCATACAGACAAAACGAAGACGCAAAAAAAGAAGAGAAAGACACATTCTTTGAAAACATACAAAAGAAAGTAGATAAAGGAAAATAACACATAATGATAATGGGATATCTAAACGGAAGAGTAGGATGCCAAAATGGCGCAATAGAAGAGATAATGGGAAAAGAAGGAGAAGAAATTAAAAACAACGATGGGGAAAGAATAATCAATTATGCATTGAAAACAACCTTGTGATAACAAATACAAAATTCAAACACAAAAACGTACACAAGGGAACAGCCAAGCAGAAACGAAAGATCGATAATTGACTACCACCTAATTAATAGAAACAACTAAAACAAAATAATGAATGTAAGAGTTACGAGGCAAACTGAAAAGGGAAGTGACCACCACCTACTAAAAATTGACATGACTAGGAAGAACATACATAAAACAGACAAGAGGAAGATAACAGTGTTGGAAACGATAAAAGCCTACAGATTAAGAGAAACACAAACACAAGAAAAATACAAAGAGATACTACAAAATGAATTCAGAGGGAGCGGAATGAAGATAAACATAGAAGGAAAATGGGAAACATTCAAAAGAAATATACTAGAAGCGTCAAGGGAGATCTGCGGAACAAGAAAAATTGGAAACAGGAAAATGAAGAAGACAAACTGGTGGACAGAGGAAGTCGAAAAGGAGATAAAAGACAAAAAAGGAAACGGAAAAGATACCTACAAAAAAAATTGAAGATTATGAAAAATACAAGGAAAAAAGATACAAAACGAATGCAATAATCAAACGAAATTTGGTGAAAGAATGAGAATTTTTGGCAGAATCAAAAACTATTCTACGGAATACTGAAGCAACTAAAACCCAAAAAAAGAACAGAACATGATGAACATAAAAGATAAAAATGAAATAATTATCACGATTGAAGACAAGATGAAGGAAAGATGGAGACAATATTTCAAAGATTTAACCGAAGATGATGAAGAAGATAACGTATCATAAGGAGTGGGGAGGGAGGAGTCGCAAGAAAGACAAGAAAAAAAAATTGAACAAATTAAAAGAGAAGAAGTACAAGAAGCAATAAAAAAACGGGAAAGAACAGACAGAGATATAATCCTGGAGATGATGAAACAAATGGGAGCAGAGGGAATAACACAAATAACGAAACTACAAAAAAACTACAAGAAGAAAGCACCAACATAGAGGTAACAGAAATACTAAACAAATACAACACAGCAAGCTATCCAATAGGAGCACCAATAAAATCCTTAGAGGAAACATACAAAAACAATTTCTGGCCAATTGGAAAGATGAATGGTGGATCAGAAGATGATGGATCAAATATGAAAGATTCAGATTCAACAATAGAAAAACTTTTCCAGAAACAGAAAACCCAGCAACATCGAAATAAACATCAATACACAAAACAGAAATAAAATCAAACACAACAAAAACACAATAAATAATACTTTTCGATTATACACCCACAATATCAGATCATTAACATAGAAACTAGAAGAAATAGAAACATTACCAGAACAGTACAATAATCCGCATGCAGTAATAATAACAGAAACCTGGCTAACAGAGAAAATAGAACAACAATATAAACTAATGTATGAAATAAAGTTACGCACTTTTTAAAATTTTCAAAATTGTTTTTTATTGTTCACGACAATTGTTTCGCCACACTGTGGCTTCTTCAGGTGAAATTATGAATTTTCAACAAATAAAAGCCACATCGATCAATCTATTGAAACAATATAAACTTAAAAACTATAATACCGAATTTCACTCCACAAAGGAAACTAAAGGAGGAGGCATAGCAATATATATAAGAGACGACATACATTGCACAGTACACCAAATCAAAACCATACAAGAGATAGATCTTACTAAGAATTAAAATCGCAAAAGAGCCCTTAAAAATAACAGCAATATACAAACCACCAGTATAAGTATAACACACTAAAAACAATAATAACAAATAACATTATGTTTTTTGTTATAGTTTCATCCATTTTGGATACCAGTTATTATAATAGTTTGTATTGTTTTCTTCTTAATTGGAGTACTTATTGGTAGTTTATAGATAAAGTGTTTTTAGGTTCATCTTAAATATAAGTTTGTAGAATATTTGGATGAGAATAGGTGTACTTGCCAAGCTCATTTTTGTTTTACTTTCATTCAGTTTGGATACTATTTTATATAAGTTTGTAGAACATCTAGATGAGAATAGGTGTACTTGCCATGTTCATTTTTGTTATAGTTTTATCCATTTTGGATACCAGTTATTATAATATTTTTTATTGTTTTATTCTTTACTGGAGTACTTAATGGTAGTTGGTAGTTAAAGATAATTATAGGTTCTTCTTTAATATAAGTTTGTAAAAGAAAACAACGAAAACTCTGGTATCCAAAATGGATGAAACTATAACAAACATGATACTTGCCATGTTTTTTTTTGTACCCATTCTCATCCAAATATTCTACAAACTTATATTAAAGAAGAACCTAATAATATCTTTATATGTAAACTACCAGTAAGTACTCCAATTAAGAAGAAAACAATAAAAAATAATAATTATATGGATCCTTACCTGAGTCAATTTGAATTGATGTAAAACGATATATGCAACTATCTCAAGTAAACAATTCAGATTCACTAATGTGAAATCAGTTCAATTCAATTGAAAATCAATTTTGTAGTTTATGATTTCACATTAGTGAATCTAAATTGTTTACCTGAGATAATTGCATATATCATATATCATAAATAGAGCAATCAAAAACAAAACGACGACAGACTATAGAACAACCCTAAAAGAAAAAGGCTATAACATAATAAACAAGATAGGAAAAAATACTACACACACACAAGAACCACCAGAACCACAAAAAAAACTAATAAATTTAATTGAAAATGATAATAAACTTATTCAGATCTTTTGACCCTTCAACTAATTTTATTTTTCTTTAAATTGACTTAGTACATTTTTAGGATTATTATTTATCCAATATTCCCTCCAATATTTTGATTAATTCCACACGATTGTAGACCATGCAATAACCAACATACTTACAAAACAGATAAAAATTAAAATATTACCATCCAACACATCCGACCATTGCCCACTATTAACTACAATAGAACAAAGCCACGAAACAATAAATTACACAACAAAAACTAACACATACAACACAGCAAGGTATCGAATAGGAGCAGCAATAAAATACTTAGAAGTAATATACAAAGAAGACTTCTGGCCAAATGGAGTTGGATATGAAAGATTTAGATTCAACAATAGAAAAACTGTTAGAAACAGAAAACCCAGCAACAACGAAATAAGCGAAGACTATAAGAACCATGAGAAAATAAAATCTTAAATAAACAACACAACATATCTATTGAAAAACTCTCTAAAACCATCCAAAAAATAATTGAAAAGCACCAAAACATTACAAAAATGGCTACAAAAAATAATACACCTTAGATCAACAGGAATATCATAAAACAATAAATGATATAATACGCAGCGGGGAAACACCAATAAAGGAAAATTCTACCAATACATAAGAAGGGGGATAAAATAATATGCGAAAATTACAGAAGAATAACACTAACAAGTATACCAAGTAAGATAATGACCAGAAACCTAAAAAGAAACCTAGAAACCTAGAAAAAAGGATGCGAGATAAACTAGAAACAACAATAGAAGACAGCCAGTGCGGATTCAGAAGAAGGAGAAGTACGGAAGACTAAATTTTCATACTGAGACAACTAAGCGAGAAACTAATTAAGAAGAACAGATAAATGCACATATTCTTCGTAGATCTCGAAAAGGCATTCGACAGGATAAGGAGAGAAGACATATGGAACGAACTAGCAGAAATAGGAATAGAGGAGGAAATAATAAATGTAATAAAATACTTGTACAGAGAAAACAGAAATAGTGTGAGACCAAACAATGAGGAATCAAAAGAAGTTGAAACGAAGAAAAGAGTAAAACAAGGATGCGAGCTAATCGCTTTGCTTTTCACAATTGTTTTGAATAAGGCGATAAAGCAAGCAAAGCAAAAAATCAAAATGCTAAAAATTTGATATTGGAAAACGGAGATAACAAAAATAGCAGGACTACTTTTCGCGGATAACATGGCAATAATTGCAGATACAAAGGTAGAACCACAATACAACATGGAAATAATTGAGAAAAAGATTAAGAAAAAAAAACATGAAAAAAAACTACGTAAAGACAAAAACCAACTTAATTGCTAAAGAGAAAAAAAACGATATAAAAATACAAGGAAAAAACATCGAACAAGTAAAACAATACAGATATTTAGGAACAATCGTACAGAGCAATAGTAAATGTTAAAAAACACTTTTTTTTAGCAAGAAGGAGATATCAAGAGACGTAAAAATCGAAATAGTTAAAAATGTAATTTGATCAACGCTAACTTACAGCAGAGAAACATGGAGGATGACAGGAAAACAAATAAAAAGAATAAATGCCATGGAGATGAGATTCCTAAGAAAATTAGAAAACAAAACAAGAAGAGACAGGATAAGGAACGAGACGCACAAGAAAAACTTAAAAATAAAACCAATGCAGGAAAAAATAACAGAAAGCCAAATGAGGTTGTATGGACACATGAGACGAATGAGAGATGAAAGAAACACTAAGAAAATATACGAGACAAGAGCAACAGGAAAACAACAAAGAGAAAGACCGAGAAAAGAGTGGAACAGCGCAATAAAAGAAGAGGCAACAAGAAAAGCGAACTCATGGGAAGAAATAAAGGAATTAACAAAAGATAGAAGGAAGTGGAGAGAATATTATAAAAATTAATAATGTATGCCTTACACGGAAAGATAGAAAGGCAAATGAATAAATATATAAATAAATAAATACTAATAATAAGATAAGATGATATTCCAAGGATTGGGAACAACTTTCTTTAGTCTTGAGAAATTGATTTGCGATGGCACATCTAGGACTTGTAGCACCCTTGATCAGGCAAACTCTTGCGTCGCTATAGTGGTACTCCTGCAGTTTCAGTGATAAGTAATAAGTTCCAGTAATATGTTTCTATGTAATAGGTAAAAAACCCACACAGGTTACTTTGTTAGTATCATTTAGGCTTATTTATAGTGACTATAGTTGCAATGTACTTAATGTTAATTTTTGCAACAAATCTGAAAACACTTAATATTTCCGAAACAGTTGAAGATAGGTATAGGACATTGTACATAAAATATGTCTAGAATTTTCTGAAGAATCCAAAAATTGAATAATATACCAGGTGTTGTATTTAAAATAAGAAAGTTGGTATTGGCCACGGTCACATGACACACCCTGTATAAAAAGTTTTTGTTGAAAAAAATGCGCAACTGAAAATAACAATCGACGTATCCGAGCGTTTTTTCGAACACGCCCCCATTTATTTATTATCGAATTTATTCCATTTGGCTGATACACAGTGTATAAAATGCACTGCTATTTATACGTATATGATTATTTTTTCAAATTTATCAATGTAAGCATCGTAAGGTTGCTTTTGTATTTTTATGCTTACGTAATCACCATTATAGATTTCTAATTACTGCAGTTCTGAAATTCATGAACTTGTATGAAAAGCTTTTCTACAGGATTTTTATTGTCCACGCATTTGTCTGTAAATAACAGTTTAAATCACTTATAGTTTCGATTTGTCATTAAATATGAATGCTATAAACGCAAGTTTAAATGGCAATGATATTTACCATGATGTCCTGGCACGACATTGTATAGGGAGGAAGGCAATAACCTAAGGGGCGTATTTTGCTCTACTTTCAGGAATCCCAATAATTTCCATCTATATTTTTTGCTCGCCAGAAAGTAACTAATAATATTGATATGAATAATTTAAACATGACATTGAGTAGGTACATTTGTAATTACTGCGAGGTTAAAATTATTTATGTGTGTTACGAAAATTGTATTAATTGAATAATTATTAATAGTATCATAATAATAATGATAATAATATAGTAATAATAATTATCATAGGCACGGCAGTCTTACTGTTAGCTTTATAATACTTTTGTCAGTGTGCATTTTGAAAATTTTGCTAATTTAATAGTTCCGGGTATAATACTATTAACATTAACAAAAGAAAATTTTGGTGATTGTTGATCTCGCCTTTCTTGTTGGAAGCGAAAATTGAAATATATTTTGATCCAGATTCCAAAATCTGGATCCAAATCAGGATCTGGATCTGGATCCAAATCTGGATTCAAATCTGGATCTGGATCTGGATCCAAATCTGGATTCAAATCTGAATCTGGATCTGGATCCTGATGATGTTCCATGTTTAGTTATCTGGATCTGGATCTGAATCCAAATCTGTATACAAATCTGGATCTGGATCTGGATCCAAATCTGGATCCAAATCTGAATATGGATCTTGATCCAGATCCAGATCCAGTTTTGGATCCAGATTTTGATCAAGATTTGGATTCCATTGATGGATTCAGAGCTGAAATTTGAATGATCACTCTGTACATCGCCCTTACCATGTTGAAGTAAGTGAAATTTCGTGAAAATTATTGGTTTTAATGAAATACTCATATTTTTTAAATTATATTTTGAATAATCCTCGTCCAATGTGAAAATAAAAACAAATAAAAAAATGAAGCTCAATTTGCTCTATTCCAGATTCTGCATCATTCATTTTTTTTTTAATCTTTTCTGTTGTCAACATTACGTTTTGATGTGTTCAGTGCTAAATAATTCCCAAAAATTATGTAACAAAATTATGTAGACATTTTCTTTTCGTTAGAGTATCCTTTAAAATACTCTTAACGTCTCCTTTAAGTAGTTTTTAACCATCCACCCCTCAACCCTTAGGCGCTACCTACCCCAACCTAAAAAAATGAATAAGCAAAGTGCCCTTTCTGATACCTCATTAATAGCTTTTTTTTGTAGAAACCAATATTTTTTTTTCAAAATCAGTTTCGCTGGATAGTTTTTTTTTACATTTTGAATACAATTAAAATAGTTTTTCAAAAACAGTTTCAATATTCAATATAAAAAAGCTATCAAATGAGGTATCAGAAGAGCACCTCTTCAAAAATTCAAATAGCAAAGCACATCTTCTGATACCTCATTTGATAGCTTTTTTATATTGAATACAATATAAACAAGTTTTCTTAATCGACTAAACTGTTTTTGAAAAACTTTTTTATTGTATTCAACATGTAAAAAAAAACTATCCGGCTAAACTGATGTTGAAAATCTTTTTTTATTGTTTTCTACAAGAAAAATCTACCAAATGAGGTATCAGAAGGGACACTTTTCTATTTGAATTTTTATATTTGGGGTTGCTAGCACTTAGGGGTTGAGGAGTGGGGGGTTGAAAATCTAAATGACAACTTAAAAATAAAAATTGACCTATCGGAGCATTTTTTCAAATATTTTTCTCTACGATTTTATTAATTTTTTCCGTTACAGTTGAAACTTCATATATAATGTATTCTAACATAATTTATAATCATAACTTATAATAACGACACTTTCTTTATAAAAAAGGTATCTGTTGAAATGCAACTCAAATATATTACTTGAGCACTAGAATTAATTAAACAATGCTATTTGAGTTTGAGTGAACTAATTAATTAATTGATTTTATTGTATGATAAATGTTACAATTACCTTATAGCACAGATAAAATTAATGGTCCTGTTAGCAAAATAGTTCTGGGTTTGAGTCCCCTTCAGCGACACATTAAAATGTTTAATTTCTTAAATCTGGAGAGACTTCCAGAAATAATTGACAAATCAGGGAAATGATGGAAAAATCTCTCCAAATTTGACAATATTTGGAAATAGTTTTTAAATTAATCCACAAATTTGGACAAATTCGATTAATAATCATGTCATTAATTTCTCATTTTTGTGATCTCGAAATTGTTGAGTAATCTTAAGGATTATTGAAATATTTCTCAAACTCTAAACATCTCGAAAATTGTTGGTAAATTTTGGAATTTATTGAATAATGTCATCCAATTTGCAGTTTTTGATCTCGAAATTATTGAAAAATCTCAAGGAATCATGAAAATTGTTGGCAAATCTGTGTAAATCTCGAAACATATTGAGAAATCTTGGAAATTAATAAAGAAATCACTCGAAATTTTGATGGTCTTATTAATTATGGGTGTTTGTAAAATAATTGTTGAATGTATGTAATAATGGTATGAATGGTTAAGTTATCCAAAAAAATGTTGAATGTATGTAATAATGGTATTATTATTATTATTATTATTATTATTATTAATTATTATTATTATCAATGAAATCATTGGAATTATTGATATATATTGGGAAATCTATAAAAATCTCGAAAATTATTGAGAAATTTTGGGAATTATTGAAAAATGTCCGCCAATTTACAGTATTTGATCTCAAAATTATTGAAAAATCTCCAGAAATCATGATAATTTTTGGGAAATCTGTAGAAATCTCGAAATATATTAAGTAACCTGGGAAATTATTGGAAAATCTATTGAAATCTTGATACTCTTATTATTTATAGATGCTGATAATTTTTTTAAATTATCGAAGAAATTGTTGAATGTACTATGTAATAATGGTATCATTGAAATCTCTGGAATTATTGATATGTATTGGGAAACCTATAAAAAAAGTCGAAAATTATTGAGAAATTTTGGGAATTATTGAAAAATTTCAACAAGTTTACAGTATTTGATCTCAAAATTATTGAAAAATCTCCAGAAATCATGATAATTTTTGGGGAATCTATAGAAATCTCGAAAAATATTAAGAAATCTGGGAAATTATTGGAAAATCTCTCGGAATCTTGATACTCTTATTATTTATAGATGCTGATATTTTTATTAAATTATCGAAAAATTTGTTAAATGTATGTAATAATGGTATCATTATTTTCTGAGAAATTATTGGAAAATATGTCAGAATCTTGATACTCTTATTATTTGTAGATGCTGATATTTTTTTAAATTATCGAAAAAAAAATTTAATGTATGTAATAATGATATCAATGAAATCTCTGGAATTATCGATATTTATTGGAAAATCTATAACAATCTCGAAAATTGTCGAGTAATCTTGGAAATTATTGAAAAATGTCAACAAGTTTACAGTATTTGATCTCAAAATTATTGAAAAATCTCCAGAAATCATGATAATTTTTGGGAAATCTATAGAAGTCTCGAAAAATATTAAGAAATCTGGGAAATTATTGGAAAATCTCTCGGAATCTTGATACTCTTATTATTTATAGATGCTGATATTTTTTTTAAATTACCGAAAAATTTGTTGAATGTGTATGAATGAAATCTCTGGAATTATTGATATTTATTGGAAAATCTATACAAATCTCGAAAATTATTGAGAAATATTGGGAATTATTGAAAAATATCAACCAATTTACAGTATTTGATTTCTAAATTATTGAAAAATCTCCTGAAATCATAATAATATTTGGGAAATCTGTAGAAATTGCCAAAATTATTAAGAAACCTGGGAAATTATTGGAAAATCTCTCGGAATCTTGATACTCTTTTTATTTATAGACGCTGTTAATTTTTTTAAATTATCGAAAAATTTGTTAAATGTATTCAATGAAATCTCTGGAATTATTGATATTTATTGGAAAATCTATAAAAATCTCGAAAATTGTCGAGTAATCTTGGTAATTATTAAAAATTTCAACAAGTTTACAGTATTTGATCTCAAAATTATTGAAAAATCTCCAGAAATCATGATAATTTTTGGGAAATCTGTAGAAATGTCGAAATATATTAAGTAACCTGGGAAATTTTTGGAAAATCTATTGGAATCTTGATACTCTTATTATTTATAGATGCTGATAATTTTTTTACATTATCGAAAAATTTGTTGAATGTACTATGTAATAATGGTATCAATGAAATCTCTGGAATTATTGATATGTATTGGGAAACCTATAAAAAAACTCGAAAATTATTGAGAAATTTTGGGAATTATTGAAAAATGTCAACCAAAATGTGGTATTTGATCTCAAAATTATTGAAAAATCTCTAGAAATCGTGATAATTTTTGGGAAATCTGTAGACATCTCGAAAAATATTAAGTAATGTGGGAAATTATTGGAAAATCTATTAGAATCTTGATACTCTTATTATTTATAGATGTTAATAATTTTTTTAAATTATCGAAAAATTTGTTGAATGTACTATGTAATAATGGTATCAATGAAATCTCTGGAATTTTTGATATGTATTGGGAAACCTATAAAAAAAGTCGAAAATTATTGAGAAATTTTGGGAATTATTGAAAAATGTCAGCTAATTTACAGTATTTGATCTCATAATTACTGAAAAATCTCTAGAAATCATGATAATATTTGGGAAATCTGTAGAAATCTCGAAGGTTATTAAGAAATCTAAGAAATTATTGGAAAATCCCTCGGAATCTTGATACTCTTATTATTTATGGATGCTGATAAATTTTTTAAATTATCGAAAAATTTGTTAAATGTATGTAATAATGATATCTTTGAAATCTCTGGAATTATTGATATTTATTGGAAAATCTATAAAAACCTCGAAAATTGTCGAGTAATCTTGGTAATTATTGAAAAATTTCAACAAGTTTACAGTATTTGATCTCAAAATTATTGAAAAATCTCCAGAAATCATGATAATTTTTGGGAAATCTATAGAAATCTCGAAAAATATTAAGAAATCTGGGAAATTATTGGAAAATCTCTCGGAATCTTGATACTCTTATTATTTATAGATGCTGATATTTTGATTAAATTATCGAAAAATTTGTTGAATGTACTATGTAATAATGGTATCAATGAAATCTCTGGAATTTTTGATATGTATTGGGAAACCTATAAAAAAACTCGAAAATTATTGAGAAATTTTGGGAATTATAGAAAAATGTCCACCAAATTGTAGTATTTGATCTCAAAATTATTGAAAAATCTCTGGAAATCATGATAATTTTTGTGAAATCTGTAGACATCTCGAAAAATATTAAGTAATGTGGGAAATTATTGGAAAATTTCTCTGAATCTTGATGCTCTTATTATTTATACATGCTGATAAATTTTTTACATTATCAAAAAATTTGGTGAATGTATGTAATAATGGTATCAATAAAATCTTTGGAATTATTGATATGTATTGAGAAATCTATAAAAATCTCGAACATTATTGAGAAATCTTGGGAATTATTGAAAAATGTAAGCTAATTTACAGTGTTTGATCTCATAATTATTGAAAAATTTCCAGAAATCATGATAATATTTGGGAAATCTGTAGAAATCTCGAAAATTATTAAGAAATCTGGGAAATTATTGGAAAATCCCTCGGAATCTTGATACTCTTATTATTTATAAATATTGATAAAAAAAAATAAGTTATCCAAAAATTTGTTGAATGTATGCAATAATGGTATCAATGAAATCTCTGGAATTATTGATATGTATCGTGAAACCTATAAAAAAAACTCGAAAATTATTGAGAAATTTTGATAATTATAGAAAAATGTCAACCAAATTGTAGTATTTGATCTCAAAATTATTGAAAAATCTCTAGAAATCATGATAATTTTTGGGAAATCTGTAGACATCTCGAAAAATTATAAGTAATGTGAGAAATTATTGGAAAATCTCTCTGAATCTTGATACTCTTAATATTTATAGATGCTGATAAATTGTTTACATTTAAAAAAAAATGGTGAATGTATGTAGTAATGGTATCAATGAAATCTCTGGAATTATTGATATGTATTGAGAAATCTATAAAAATCTCGAAAATTATTGAGAAATCTTGGGAATTATTGAAAAATGTCAGCTAATTTACTGTATTTGATCTCATAATTATTGAAAGATCTCCAGAAATCATGATAATATTTGGGAAATCTGTAGAAATCTCCAAAAATATTAAGAAATCTGGGAAATTATTGGAATATCACTCAGAATCTTGATACTCTTATTATTTATAGATGTTGATAATTTTTTTTAAGTTATGCAAAAAAATTGTTGAATGTATGTAATAATGGTATGAATGAAATCTCTGGAATTATTGATATGTATCAAGAAACCTATAAAAATCTCGAAAATTATTGAGAAATCTTGGGAATTATTGAAAAATGCCAGCCAATTTACAGTATTTGATGTCAAAATTATTGAAAAATCTCCAGAAATCTTGATCATTTTTGGGAAATCTGTAGAAATCTCCAAAAATATTAAGATATCTGGGATATTATTGGAAAATCTCTCTGAATTTTGGTGAAATAATAATAATAATAATAATAATAATAATAATAATAATAATAATAATAATTTCATTTATTGTATTTGGATTCACAGAGAACATTACAGATGTACAGGAACATTATACAAAAATGTTACACTCTCAAATAGTTTAAAAAAATATATACATACAAACATACAAACATACATACATACATACATACATACATACATACATACATACATACATACATACATATATACACACATACATACATACATACAGACAGACACACATACACACATACATACATACATATATACATACAAGCATACATACATACATACATTATTTAAAATACAAAACTTAGAAACGTTTAGATATTTTAAGAATGATGAAAAAATTGTAGAATGAAAAAAAGTATGTAATACGTGTCAATCGAATCTCTGGAATTATGAAAGATATATACATGCATACATATACATTCATACATACATCATTTATAATACAAAATTTAGAAACGTTTAGATATTTTAAGAATGATGAAAAAATTGTAAAATGAAAAAATGTATGTAATACGTGTCAGTCGAATCCCTGGAATTATTGATATTTATTAGAAAATCTGTGTAAACTTCAAACTTTAATGAGGAATTACTGAAAGATGCCAAAAAATTTGCATTTTTTTATCTTGGAATTCTTAAAGAAATCTCTTGAAATCATGATACATATTGTGAAATCTGTATAAATGTCGAACAATATTGAAAAAATCAGGGAAATTTTTGGAAAATCTCTTGGAATATTGATTACAATGTATCAATTTAGTATATAGGAATATTATGGAACACTTAATACTTACTGGAGTTAAAATTCAATAAAAACGAAATCTTTTAATTTCGTTTCGAGCATTAACATCAAATTTTATAAATAGAATAATTTAACATATATATTATAGTCACAAAAACGGCTCAAGGATTTTTACCCAAATGAAGAACAATTCAAAATTTAATTGAAAAAATTGTTTTTTTCATTTCTTTTATTATATAAGGGTCTTCAACTTAATTCGTTTTAATTTATCTTTAAGTTTAAATGTAATAATATTATTATTATTAAAATAATAATAATTATTGAGTAAAATGATGAAATTTCGATTTCCAGAAAAAAAATCTATTAAAGTTCAAAACTGGTGCACGATTTTCTTTGCTTAAAATCCCTTTAACACTATTATTTACGTTGCTTTTGCGAAGCGTGGCGATTAGTTCACCCGTTTTCGTGCAAAATCGCGATTTATAAGGTTGTCACGATCGCTGATTGCTGCAGCGAATTTTGCTATTTGCAAGGTCGTCAAACCTGAAATTCTGCATGAAATCAACGTGTTTAAAGCTCGATTTATCGCACCAGCAAAACGCACGGCTCTTAAAACACAACAATGCGACATTATGCATAAACGACGAATTATATTTATGTTTGGCCTAATGGCAAGTTTCACAAGGTTTTCACATTTATAAATAAAATAAATTAGCATTTTATACACCGAATTTCTCAATTGTGTAAAAACTTTTATTGTGTTATGCAAATTCCGGATAAGAAATAATGAAAATCAAAATATTGACTGTGTCTATTAGTGTTGAGGTTTACCTAAGAAATAAGTCAGCTAAGTGTATAGCTTATTAACTTCTAGAAAATACTAATTATCTTGCAATCGTAATACATAATATTTAATATTGTGATGATATTTATTAGTTAGTTTTATATTTATTTAGGAATAGATCTTATCTTATCTTAAGAATAGCAATTATTCTACTTTAACGTAATGAGTGGAATAGTGTGTCACTAAACAGAGAAATTATTTAAATAATTAAGTAACTTACATAACCTAACTTAATTTGCAAATTGTTAAATAACGTCCATATATAATTTACGATTCAGGAAATCAAGTTGGAGTGTATTAATTAATTATCACTACATAGAATTTCAAGCAGAAATAGCGTGTCTGGTTTTATACATATTAAAACCTATAGATTGTTGGTGATAACTTGCATTTTTAAAGCGACAAACCGATCGTGCCACAGAGCCACGATACGATCTACGACATTGAAAGCTGCGTGCGTGCTCGAATATTTTCCACTGTATCCTTTAAATCTCTCAAATCACCCCCTCATTAGTCCCTTCCACGGTGGGGTGACTTCTGCCTGTACTATTTTCCACATGAATAATCCAGCATCGATGCCCTTGAGTTGTGTGATTCGTGTGAATATTTTAAGTGTCATACTGGTTTCAGTTATTTGGGTCGATGAGCAATTCGCATATATATTATTTATTATTATGTATTGCTATGTTATTCTATTAGTTTAACCTCTCAGTCAAGGTCCAAAAATGCTATGATATATATTATCAATAATTATTATTATTTGCCCAGATACTGTTTGTTTCTAAACTATCTTCCGTTTCTTCCGCATTGAGACGTGAGCTTTACCGGGAATGAATGTAAACTGGGTCGTCTGGTGTCATTGGACATATTTATAAACAGGGACCAGACAGTCACTTTTCTATTATTGATTTTTCGTTTGTCGTTCTTCAGAACTTAAAAAATTACAGCGTCATCCGACAATTCATAATCGTTGCCATGGTGATCATTCAATAATGTATAATTTCTAATTACTTTTTCAAATCTTGCAAACCCAAATGTCCAATCCAAAATTTAATGCAAGATTCATTTTCCTGATAATTTTACGCTTCCAATGAAATGTCGTACGTCCTTGTACGTCATATTTTCATTGTAATTACGAATTTTAATTAACTCATTACATTATTAATTATTAATTGTTCCCTAACGATTCGCATTATTAACTAAAAAGCACTAATTAATTACCTAAGTCGATAACTATCTAACTAAATCTATTTCTACTCTATTGATTTAAATAAAACTATCAACAAAATATTAAATAACTATAAGATTAACTAATAAATATCATCAGAATATATTATTAAATATTATGTATTAGGATTGCAAGATAATTAGTATTTTCGACAAGTTAATAAGGTATACACTTAGCTGAAACTTACTTATTTCTTAGGTAAACCTCAACACTAATAGACACAATCCATATTTTGATTTACATTGTTTCTTATCCGGAATTTAATTAATTTATTAATTTAAATAAAACTATCAACAAAATTATTAAATAACTATAAAATTAACTAAACCTCTCATATTTTGTGTTATTAATCCATATCATTGGTTTTACTTTGAGCTTGTAAAAGGAGAAATAATGGAATGACACACATTAACCCTGTTTCACAAAAAAAAAAACATTTAAATTAAATGCACATTTCGGATGCGGTGCGACGATCTTCAGTAACGTATAAATAGATACCTTACCTAAATAGTACCTAAATACCTAGTATTCATACTAGGTACTTGAGTACCTATTTATGTTACTGAAGATGGTTTCATTTAATTTTTTTTTTTTTGTGGAAAAGGGTTAATGTGTGTCATTCAATTATTAATCCATAGAAATATTGCGATTTTGTAAAACCTGCTTCAGAAAATTAATTGCAAATAATATCAGATGTATTATGTGAAAATTGCAAGACAATGAGTGAAAATTGCGAGAGAAATTAAGTGAAAATTGCAAAAGAAATTGAGTGGAAATTGCAAGAGAAATTGAGAGAAAATTGCAGGAGAAATTGAGTGAATATTGCAGGAAAAAATACGCAAAATTAAATTTAATAAATGTGGTTGACAGAATAATTTTTGACGGTAATTATTGAAATGTTGGCGTAAAAATTGAAATTTTTACAGAATAATTAAAATAATTGCAAATATGGCAGTAATTGAAATTTCTATGGAGAGCAATGAAATTTAGAGTATAGAATAATTATTAAAAGAAATCATCAATTTCATCAAATATCATCTTTCAAAAATATCGACAGCAATGAAATTTAGACTTTAGAATAATTATTAGAACAAATTATCAATTTCTTCCAAATCATCATTGAAAAATTTCATTTATCAATAAAATGGTGAGAGTAATATTAAAAATGTTGGCATTATACTTGAAATATTGACAGAATAATTTAAAAAATTGAAGATTTGGCAGTACATAGTCATTAAAAAGTATACAGCAGTCATTGATAGTTTGATGGTGATCAATAAAAATGTTGACAGAATATATTGGCTATTTATGTAACCAGTAATGTAATCCGATTTTTATCAGTAAATCCACCATGGATAAAAAATTCATGGAAACTCTTAAAGTGCTCATCGAACATTATGTTATTATAATTGAAAATTAGTAATATTCGTTGGAAACGGCAAAATTTTGATTGGGAATTAAAGACAGCACTGAAAATTATAAAATTCTCAGCATAAATTTAATATGTTGTTGGAAACTGCAAATTATTTCCTGAATGCTGCAAAACATTTACCAGAAACGAAGAAATTTTCATAAAAACGAAGAAAACATGGAATTGTACTTGAAAATTACAAATTTTGATAGAAAATTGCAACAATTTTATTGTAAATTAGACGTTGCAGTGAAAATTTTAACATTTTCAGCATGAATTTTAAATTTTAGTGGAAATAACAAAGTTTTTACTAGAAATAGTGAAATTTTCATGGAAACTTTTAAAGTGCTCATCGAAAATTTTGTTATTATAATTGAAAACTAGCAATATTTGTTGGAAACGGTAAAATTTTGATTGGAAATTAAAGACAGCACTGAAAATTATAAAATTCTTAGCACAAATTTAATATTTTGTAGAAAACTGCAAAATTTTTACTAAAAACAGCAACATATTTACTAGAAACGAAGAAAATCTCATAAAAAACGAAGAAAAACATGAAATTCTACTTAAAAATTACAAATTTTGATAGAAAATTGCGACATTTTGATTGTAAATTAAAGCAGTAAAAATGATGAAATATAAAATGTAATTTAAAACTTCTCTGGCAGTTGCAAAGTTTTTACTGGAAATGATGCAGTTTCCATTGGTACTTATAAAACTTTAAAAAACTTTTAAAAAACTTTTTAAGAATTACGAAATTTCTGTTTGTAAATTAAACATTGCAGTGAAAGTTATAAAATTGTTTTAATTTATCAATTACCGGCAATTGCAAATTTTTTACTGGAAATACGACGAAATTTTCATTGAAACTTATAAAGTAAGTAGGTAGAAATTTATTCGCAATTAAAATATCTAACGGACGAAAGAGTCCATAATTTCAATTTACAGTATATAAAATTTTACTGTTATTTAGCTATATGAGTATAATAATAGTAATAACAGTATTGAGTAGGTGGTTCGAATAAAGGCACACTTTAAAGAGTTATAATAATATATTGTTTTGGCGCGTTGAATGTTTTGCGTGCCCCACTCCATTGCCATGAAATAATTATACGCTCTTATTATTATTTATTTATAGGATTTCAGTTCAGAAATATTATTCGTATAACGTAGTATCATGACATTTATTAAAATACGAACATCTAAAATTATTATTCACATACCATTTAAATGCATATATTACCATTGTCAGGCCCACAAACTTTACGTATTTTTTGTCCTAAATAGAGTAGGATTACATGGGTATCTTTCTGATTTTGAAAGCTAGAGATCAGGTTAAATGGGCAGTGTTACGCAGTTTTGTATGCTGGTTCAGATTATGTTCAATTTTTTTTGTCATTTTGTACATTTTTTTAGCTAGAGATCAGATTAAATGGGCAGTGTTATGCAGTTTTGCATGCTGGTTCAGATTATGTTGAAAATTTTTCATCATTATATCCATTTTTTTAGCTAGAGATCAGGTTAAATGGGCAGTGTTGTGCAGTTTTGCATGCTGGTACAGATTATGATCAAAATTTTTCAAAATTTTGTCAATTTTTTTAGCTAGAGATCAGGTTAAATTAGCAGTGTTATGCAGTTTTGCATGCAGGTTGAAGATTTTGAAAATAACATTTTGTCCATTCTTTTATAATTAATTGTTATTTTACTACTTAGTTGTATTACGTTTATTTATTTTTTTTACATTTGTTTAACAAGTAATTAAAATTATTAAAATAAAAATTGGAATAATTAATTGAAGGTATTAGTTTGTACTTACTGGTAAAGTTTTTTTTTTTATTTTTAATTTTGCCTAACTAGATTCGGTTTGTCCATTTTTTAATAATTTATTGTTATTTTACTACTTAATTGTATTACGTTTTTTTAGTTTTTTTTGCATTTGTTTAAAAAATAATTTAAAATATTAAAATAAAAATTGGAATAATTAATTGAAGGTATTAGTTTGTACTTACTGGTAAAGATTATTTATTTATTATTATTTTTGCCTTGCTGGTTTCGGTTTGTCCATTTTTTTATAATTTATTGTTATTTTGCTACTTAGTTGTATTACGTTTTTTATTTTTTTTACATATGTTTAACAAATAATTAAAAATATTAAAATAAAAATTTGAATAATGAATTGAAGGTATTAGTTTGTACTTACTGGTAAAGATTATTTATTAATTTTTATTTTTGCCTTGCTGGATTCGGTTTGTCCATTTTTTTATAATTTATTGTTATTTTGCTACTTAGTTGTATTACGTTTTTTTATTTTTTTACATATGTTTATAAAATAATTTAATATATTAAAATATAAATTGAAATAAATTCAAGGTATTAGTTTGTACTTACTGGTAAAGATTATTTATTTATTTATAATTTTGCGTTACTAGTTTCGGTTTGTCCATTTTTTTATAATTTATTGTTATTTTACTACTTAGTTGTATTATGTTTTTTAAATTTTATTTACATTTGTTTAAAAAATAGTTAAAAATATTAAAATTAAAATTTATAATAATTAATTGAAGGTATTAGATTGTACTTACCGGTAAAGATTATTTATTTATTTTTATATTTGCCTTACTAGTTTCGGTTTGTCCATTTTTATATAATTTATTGTTCTTTTACTACTTAGTTGTGATACGTTTTTTATTTGTTTTACATTTGTTTAAAAAATAATTAAAAATATTAAAGTAAAAATTGGAATAATAAATTGAAGGTATTAGATTATACTTACTGGTAAAGATTATATACACTGGCGAGCAAAAAATAGAGGTCATTTTAAAATTATGACTTATTTTTGGATTTTTGTTTGTTTTAACTTTACGTTTGCAAATTGTAAACAATTGTACAGGATTTTGCACATTAAATTTAAAAAAACAGCAATGTTGAATCGTAAAGCATATTTATTGTTTTTATTGCCTATTTTGGAAATACCACAAATTTACAGTTCAGACGAAGTCCGAATTTTTGTTTCTAGGACTAATATAGAAAATAAATAATGAAAAAAAGTTATCACTAATAACGAGTATTACCCCCTCTTGCATTACTGATTGAAGTCGACGAGGAACTCTTTGAATTAAATTAACGATCACATTTTGGTAGATATTATTCCATTCCTGCAATTTTGTAGAATACATTTGTCAGGAAATGTATTATTAAACGCCTACTTTGGTTTACAATTTACAAACATAAAGTTAAAACAAAAAAATTCCAAAAAATAAGTCATAATTTTAAAGTGACCTCTATTTTTTGCTCGCCAGTGTATTTATTTTTATTTTTGCCTTACTAGTTGCGGTTTGTTAGTAAACCATCGTCAGAGGTTTGATAAAACCTTAAACTTATATTTAATTAAATATTTAAAATAATTAATAAATAATAATAATAAATATAATAATAATTACATTAAATTATTAATATTTCTAGTATTTTTCTTTTTGACATAGGTTGTTATACATCGTTTAAAAGAGGAAAAGGAAGTCTATTTAGGTGTATAAAACTCAAATATGGCGGCCATTTAAACTAAGAAAGTTGTTATTAATATCTCGGAAACCGCCATCTTGGCTTTTGTTTTGACTTTATTCTCAAGTTTGTGCGATCAAAGTAACTTTCATTTTAAACTTTTTTCCGCATCATTAATAGTTATGAATATATCAAAGTTTTTAGAATATCGCGAATTTTAGTTCTTTTAGAATAACTTCTAAACTGCTCGGACTTTTGAAAAATTTTCAACATAATCTGAACCAGCACATTGCCCTGTACAATATTGCCTATTTAACCAGATCTCTAGCTTTAAGAATAAGAAAGATACCCATGCAATCCTACTCTATTTAGGACACCCTGTATATCAAACCTTACATGTAATAAAAATGTAATGTTTTTTTCTAACATGTAAATAAATATTATTATTATTATATTATTATTATTATAACCCGAATATTATTGGATTCCAGAAAGTGGAGCAAAATTTCTTTAGGTTATTGCCTCGCTTTATATCGCAATTCCGTGCCAGGATACTACAGTAAATGTCCTCGCCATTTAAAGTTGCTTTCATAACATTGAATATTTAATGAGTCGTGCAAACCAGTAGTGATTTAAACTGATATATATATATATATATATATATATATATATATATATACAAATATGCGCATAATAAAAATATGTCCTGTTATTACTGGATCATAGTAATAATTATAAATGCGCGTCTAAATGTTTCGCATAATGGTGCATGCACCAGGCACATCAATAACTTATTATCTAATAATACATTAGATTTTCTTACGCTGGTTATAATAATTAAATAATAATAACTAATTTTTTTTAAATGCAAATTGGAATATGAACACAATTATTTATTTAAATCACATGTTTTGGTCTAATAAATATATAAAAACCTACTATACAAAATTTATAATGTAAAAATCTGTATTACAAAAATTTACAATTTTAAAATATATTTAGGTAATAAATTTACATATAAATTTGTTTTATGAGTTATACAATATGAAACAATATAACATATAACATAAACAGACAAGTGTTATATCATAAAAGGGTGAAAATTGAATCATTCTTAGCATTATGTACTAATGGTGGATGCGCCGGGCAATAATGGACAATTTTTTTCCACAATTTGTAATTTCTTGCTTCACAAAAATTTGTAAGTACACACTTACTATACCTTTTCAACTTCAACTTGGCACTAATCACATTCAAGTTGGCACTAATTACATTCAAGTTGGCACTAATCACATTCAAGTTGGCACTAATCATTATCAATTGGGCATTAATCATTATCAATTTGGCATTAATCACATTTAAGTTGGCATTATTCATTATCAATTTGGCGTTAATGAAATCCTGTTGGCATTTAACAAATTCATATTGTCATTGTTTAATGCCAACATGGTTTAATTAATACCAAACTGATAATGATTATTGCCAACTTGGCTGTAATTAGTGCCAAGTTGAAGTTAGCAAGGTATAGTGATATTTCATTAAATAAAAAGAGCATTATATATGTAGTTAAAAAATAATTAAACATGGAATTATATTTGCACATTTTTTTTAAATTTAATTAACGGGCCAAGGCCCTGGTCATAACAATGAATCAATAAATCATAAATAAATGACATTATAAAACAATGATGACTACAGACAGTAAATACATATTATAAATACCATAATACCATAAAAATGAAAATACAGTTTATACAAATTATATGATAAAAAGTTTTGAATGTTAAGTATTTGAATGTTACTCACATATATGACAAAAGTGAAACATCAAGGTGATTGATAAAAGTGTATAATATAAAAAGAAATTAAAAAGAAAATGCTTTGTCGTAGAAAAAATTGTGTATGCAACACGCATTTAATGGTTATTAAATGGTCGTTGCATAATATACTATTGCTGAAGGAATGAAAAAAAAATGCTATAATACACATTTTAAACGTTTAATTTTTGCTAGACAGCTGCTAACACAAGTTAAAATTGTTGTTAAATAAAACCATTGAGTAAAGGACATAACAAAGAATACAGTAAATTACGATTAATGTACATAAACCAGGCCACATTCCTTTACTGCCCATTATACACTATGCTGCTAATACCAATGTCATCAAATTCGTCAATAATCGATATTTATTACCGGCGAATTGTCAGTGCACCCCTCCCTCAATTGCTATTGATTATTTTGAAATTGTAGTACAAAAAAGTGTATATAATACGAGCCCGAACAACTATACATTCGGCCATTTCATAATTTCTATCTAAAAATTGTTTTAATATAAACTGTTACCAGTAAATCATATGTATTGTTATTTTTTTTTCGTAAATTTTGGATCAGCAGTATTTTGGCTGCATTTTGGTGATCAAATATAATAAGAATCACAACTTATGTTTGTCAAAAAACATTTTTGTTGCGCTAAAACCGACAAATAAATGTTCTGGCAAAATATTATGCATTTTAGATACATCACGAAGTGAAAATCTAGATAGCTTTGGATGCTGTTTTCACGTTTAAGAAAACAAGGCGTCGTGTTAACCCATGGCCATTGATTAACTAAATACTAAATTTCTATACTCACTGCCCATGGCTCATTGTGTTTGTTAACTTTAAGTGAACAGTTTGCTTAAAAATTACTCAAGATGTGAAAACTTTCAAAAAAGTGAGAAATTTAATAATGAGCGTGTTTTGACGGGGGAAAAATTAGACAAATTGCCAGAGATTTGCAATTATCAAGATCTATGGTAACTTACATTATAAAATTATATGATGAAAACGGTAACACCGATATTAAGGAAAAAGGATCAGGACGTGCCTGTTTAGTTTCGGATCGACAAAGGAAAAAGCTAGTTAAAACCTGCAAAAATAACAGAAAAGGCTCTTAAGAAACATAACGGGCGAGTGGAATGAGGCTGTAGGATTATCTCTTTCCAGAGGAACTTGCAGAAAGTGGGTACATAAGAGTAGCCTCAGTTTTTGGTAATTTTATCAATGTCAAACATTTCAATATGATAGGGATAAAACTATCTTAACATTTAAGGTCAAAGAAAAACCATTATTGGCCCAACGTCAGAAAAAAAAACCATTTGGTTTGGTAAACAGAACAGCGAACATAGACACATGAGCAACGGAATTCAAAAAGCGAAATGCGATGTTACGCCGTATCAAATTGTTAAATTGTTAAACAACATTTAGTTGTCGGTTTTTGTTTAATAACATATTTTTTTTTACAAAAGAGAAAAGGATTGTTTTGTGATATATTATCATCATAAAGTAGCCAGATTCATAATGATTCTAAAATTAAAAATAAATGCATTAATAAATATATTTTACTTGTAAAAATACATTAAGAAATATAAATTTAGGTAGTAATTATGAAGTAGCCGAACATATAGTTGTTAGGGCTTGTAATAGGCCCAAATATACGCCCAGTATAATACGCATTTACGCAATAAAGTGACTCATATTTTAAAAATCATGAATACAACAAAATTATTAAATTAATTCATTTACAAATAATCCCAGGGTGAAATGTGATAAATAGCCATCGCAAGTCCGCCAGAGCGTCGCCAAATATCTCAAGAGCCGAGGCCTGCATATGCACGGTTTTGGAAGATTCCATGTTGTGGTGTCACATAAATAATTTGGGTATCAGCGCCCCTTAGAAACGAGCAAGCGCCAGGCACGTAAAAATCACCTCGAATGGCAACTCTTTAAGTTAAGTGTAAAACTCTGCGCTAAAAACGCATTAATACCACACGCACACTCAAGATTAATAATCACCATGATAACTAAGGGATGGGAGCGAATATTTAGTAGTAGATATGTGAGGGGAGTGGAGATTTGGAGCTGAAAAAAACCTATTTAAGCACAAGCCACACACGAGCGAGATGAGTAAGAAAGTTGCGTCGGCCACGGGCAACGCCCACGACATTCGCGGTTTTGAGAATATAAATTCACGTCGGTTTATAATTAAATTAACGATTGCATATAACGTTGTAAAAAACGCAAAGTAGAGTAAAAATTTGAATAAATCGAAAAACGTACAATTCTAGGTACAGAGTAATTTAATGTTATTAGTATTAACGATAATATAAAGTTGTTAAACCAGTCTCATTAGAAATTCACGGGAGTGCTTATTCCTTTCAATCAACCCTAAGTTACCTATAAATACCAAACACCGATTACCTATTCCTATCAGTAAACAAAGGCGGCTCGTACGCTATTCGTGTTTACGAATCACTAGAGGAAGCAATAACAGGTGTAATTGACGCCCACTTGCGCACTTCGTTCACACACCTGTTATTGTGAAATCAAATTCCCGCACTAGATTCAAATTGACGGAAGATAGTGTATTTAACCAACCACAAGTTACCTAGAAAAGCAAAACACCGATTACCTATTCCTATCAGTAAACAAACGCGGCTCGAACGCTATTCGTGTTTACGAATCACTAGAGGAAGCAATATCAGGTGTAATTGACGCCCACTTGCGCACTTCGTTCATACACCTGTTATTGTGGAATCACCTCCTCCACTAGAATCAAATCGTCGTCAGCATCATAACATTTAAACATATAAACTCATCATACATCGTGCCCGAGATCGCAAACTAACGTGGCTGTATTCACCATAACTATAACAACTAATCAAGGCATTCAGTGTTACCCTCCGACATACATCATCATATTCAAATCAAAATAATTCATAAAAATGATGGCTTCTTCATTTTAAAACATAAATGAGCACACAACGTGCATATTATTGGGCAGAGTGATTTATAATTCTATAAATAAATAAGTTGGATTAAATCATAATAATTTAAAAACATAATGTATAAAAATACTGGTTTCTTTATTTCAAATCATAAAACAAGCACATAACGTACCTATTATTGGGCAGAGTAATTTAGAATCGAACAGATAAAATAGGCTGGATTAAATCTCAATAATTTGAAGACATAATGACAATTTATGGTTAAATATCGTAAACAAGAAATAAGTGGAATTATTAAAACCCCGTATAAACAGAGAAAATGATAAACGAGAGAATGAGGCTTGGTATAATCACAAGAGAAGTTATTAATAACCTCCATAGTTCCTAATAATAATATATTATAACATTACATAAACATTTCCGATTGAGGTAGCAGAACTGTTATTTGACACAACTTGTAACATGTCTGACCGTGATGACTACTTATGACATTGGTGCTTGCTGTGGTCGTGGGTAGAATTACTAATTTACCTCATCAACGTAAATAATGGGGCTCCAATAATTACATTATTGTGTGGACACCGACACAACCATGAAATTCGGGAAGATCGCGAGATACCTTTAGTAATCATCATTTTATGAATTATTGGGGATATTTCAACATCTTTAAATAGTTCTATATTTGATCATATCACTTTCCCGTTGTTAAATGGAGTGAAAGGGCATGGTAATAAATGGTCTAAGAAACTAGAGAAGCACGTGCATGTATAACAAACACTCGTAAATAAACTTCGTAGTTATAACCATTTTCAAACTATCAATTGAATAAATAAGAGAATATACAAATTCATTAAAAGGTCAACGAAATCTAGAAAATAAATCAATTCATGTCATAATCGCCAACCTGTGTTTTATTTCCCTGTACGTTATAATTATATAAATTAATTTACATCATCATCATCATCCTGTGTTTTATTTCCCTGTGTCTTACAATTTCAGCGTGTCTATCATTAAATAAACAAAACAAATCCTTAAATTGGTGCTTGCTTGTATTAATCCATTATTAGTGTACGTTAATTAACACATTACCAATAGCAAAGTACCTTGAGAGTAATCATGGTAGTTAAATTAAACGTCAAGACGTGTAAGTACTAAATGCGATCACAAATTACGAGCCAAAAATAATTACAACATTATATAATAAATCACGAGCCAAAAATAATTAAAACATTATATAATAAATCACGAGCCAAACTAATCAAGAAATTATATAATAATTTCACGATAAAAACGACGAATAATAAAATAAATATGATAAAATATATCGGAGCGTTACAATATTATGTCAAAATATGAGTTATACCCGTGTAAAGTATCATACCAAACAACATCCAAATCAATGTAAACGTTCTCTTTTTATAAGCAAATTTTGTTTTTTTTTAAATTAACTTTGAAGCTGAATACTGGCTAAACCAAACGCATTTGTTTATAGATAAGTTTTGTTAAATCGTCTTCTTTTGATCCCAGTAATCTTTGGTTAAGCCATGTCCATATAATTTAAAGACACCCTGTATATCTTCGCTGTGTTGCTATATTAGTTCATGTCGTGTAAGTTAAATTGTGTGGTTTATGAGGTGAAAGGGCAATGGGCATTACAACTGTACTACGTTTCACGGTCAAGGTTTCAACAATAACACTTCAATTGCATTCTCAAGGACCCCAACAATCAAATAGATTATCAACACACACACAAATTTCCATTACTCTGATTTATCATCCAAACAGCAGCGTTGTTCCATGAATAAATTTGTTATTATAATGCGACGCGCAAATTTTATCGATCGTCCAATAAATGGACTTTATAAAACCGTTACGACTCTGATTAATCATTGCCGCGTGTGTATTTATAATAAAGTGATATAAAGTATTTATTATAAAGTAGATGATTTGGTTCATTGCACATTCAATACGCATTACCACCATTCATTGATTCTCATGTCTGCACTATATTAGTATAACGTAAGAGTAGGTATCTAGCAATAAATTACCTATTATTACTTAATTTCCGCAATAATTGTACGATATTATTATGAATGATTTTCAATGAATTCAATTTATCTTAATCTTCCGCATTGAGACGTGAGCTTTACCGGGAACGAATGTGAACTGGGGCGTCTGGTGTCATCGGTCATATATATAAACACCGACCAGACAGTCACTTTTCTATTATTGATTTTTCGTTTGTCGTCCTTCAGAACTTGAAAATTTACAGCGTCGTCCGACAATTCATAATCGTTGCCTTGGTGATCATTCAATAATGTATAATTTCTAATTTACTCTTTCAAATTCTCTCAAATCCAAATGTACAATTCAAAATTTAATGCCATATTCATTATCCTGATAATTTTTCGCTTCCAATGAAATGTCGCACGTCCTTGTACGTCATATTTGAGGTTTTTATTGTAATTTCGAATTTAAATTAACTCATTACATTATTAATTATTAATTGTGCCCTAATGATTCACGATATTAACTAAAAAGCACTATCTAACTAATTACCTCGATAACTATCTAACTAAACCTATTCCTACTCTATTAATTTAAATAAAACTATCAACAAAATTTCTAAATAACTATAACTCATAAATATCATCACAATATATAATATATTTATATATATATATAACAATAAATTGTGTAGTTAAAATATAGTAGTGGTTTATTCAGAATTTAATCTGAAAACCTGTTGAATAATATGCTTGCAAATACAGAATAACCAGCAAATGACACGATTGTGGTTAATATCGTCATGATGCTCTCACGGCAAATAATAATACAAAGCAATTACCTAAATTTCGAGTTACAATGGAAACCCATTTCATTACAGATGTACTCACATTCTTTAATATTTTATTACGCGCCTATTTAAATATTAACGCGCTACTTTTTTAATAATGCATTATGCTTGATGGTATTACTATCGACCGTCATTAAATGTTAATTCCTTCATTTGCAGAACGTCATCATCGGCGATGATTCCGACAAAAATGACGTCCTCCGCCAGAAACGTGGTACTGACAGGCAATACTCTTTCGATATAGTCTTCGGCGAGGACTCCACACAAGAGCAGGTGTATGAGAAAACGACTAGTAGTCTAGTTAAGGACATTATTAATGGGTAAGTTACTTTGAAAAAAGTTGTGTTAATATATAATATTTAATGGGCAAGTTATCATAAAAAGCAGTTAAAATTATATATATATATATATATATATATATATATATATATATATATATATATATATATATATATATATATATATATATATATATATATTGTTACGTTTTTATTTTTTTTACTTTACCTATTTTTTGGGTGTTGAATATTTACGTATTTACTTGTTTTGTAACTCCTTATTATTTCTCTTATCTCAGGGTCAATGGTAGGTTCAATCAGAACTAAATAGAGTCTTGTTCAAATGCTTTAATGAATTAATAATAACCAAAAACCTTAAAAACGTCTAATATAAAGTGAGCTAGTCAAACAAATCCAAAACAATAGAAAACAAAATTATGTAAAAAAAAACTAATAAACTATGACCAACATTAACAAAATAAATCCTATATACATAAGCTAACTTATGTGAGAATATGATTCTTGTAATCTACGTAAACTCTATACTTGCAGTTATCTTCTTGCTTTTGGTCCCTTGATTAAGTCGTCCTCTTGTCCCTGCGTTCGTCTTCTGATCCTTTGTTGATTCGCACAAAAGTAAACAGCTACTTTTGTGTGCGAAGTTTAGCGGCTTGAAGTCCTGATTTTCGAATATCTCCGTCACGGCTCCTATCGTGTTGAAGTCCTTTCCTTGTTGACTGCCTTTTTCCTGTCCTATGTCCAATCATTGAACACGCGTTAATTTTATGTAATCTATTAGTATTAGGGCAACATCACGACCCTCGACCCACTACCGTCTCCCCTGCTCGCCGTTCACCCTCTACCCTCGACTCGTCAATCTGTTTCTTGTTGGTTATTTCCGATCTTCAATTCTTCAATCTCACATGCGTCTATGCACGAAGTCACCTGTCACCTGTGGTAACCGATCAACAACCTCCATCCGCGGATCCATAAACCTTGCGATTTTCTGTGGCCATAAAATATCTTACACTTTTCTCTGTAGATTTGTGCATACTTGTTCACATTCACATTATGAATGTGAACTTTTCTATTAAACATTAAACTTTTCTATTGATTCTATTTCCAATTCCTCTCTGTTGTCTTTACTTCGTATCCTGTCTTTTTTCGTTACTTTGTAACGCTCCGATATTATTTTATTATATATATTTTATTATTCGTCGTTTTTATCGTGAAATTATTATATAATTTCTTGATTATTTTGGCTCGTGATTTATTATATAATGTTTTAGTTATTTTTGGCTCGTGATTTATTATATAATGTTTTAATTATTTTTGGCTCGTGATTTGTGATCGTATTTAGTACTTACACGTCGTGACGTTTAATTTAACTACCGTGATTACTCTCAAGGTACTTTGCTATTGGTAATGTGTTAATTAACGTACACTAATAACGGATTAATACCAGAAAGCAACAATTTAAGGATTTGTTTTGTTTATTTAATAATAGACACGCTGAAATTGTAAGACACAGGGAAATAAAACACAGGGTGACGATGAAGTAATTTAATTTATATAATTATAACGTACAGGGAAATAAAACACAGGTTGGCGATTATGACATGAATTGATTTATTTTCTAGATTTCGTTGACCTTTTAATGAATTTGTAAATTCTCTTATTTATTCAATTGATAGTTTGAAAATGGTTATGACTACCAAGTTTATTTACGAGTGTTTGTTATACATGCACGTGCTTCTGTAGTTTCTTAGACCATTTATTACCATGCCCTTGCACTTCATTTAACTACGGGAAAGTGATATGATCAAATACAGAACTATTTAAAGATGTTGAAATATCCCCAATAATTCATGAATGATTACTAAAGGTATCTCGCGATCTTCCCGAATTTCATGGTTGTGTCGGTGTCCACACAATAATGTAATTATTGGAGCCCCATTGTTTACGTTGATTGAGGTAAATTACTAATTCTACCCACGACCACAGCAAGCACCAATGTCACAAGTAGTCATCACCGTCAGACATGTTACAAGTTATGTCAAATAACAGTTCTGCTACCTCAATCGGAAATGTTTATGTAATGTTATAATATATTATTATTAGGAACATTTGAGGTTATTAATAACTTCTCTTGTGATTATACCAAGCTTCATTCTCTCGTTTATCATTTTCTCTGTTTTTACGGGGTTTTAATAATTCCACTTATTTCTTGTTTACGATATTTAACCATAAATTGTCATTATGTCTTCAAATTATTGAGATTTAATCCAGCCTATTTTATCTGTTCGATTCTAAATTACTCTGCCCAATAATAGGTACGTTATGTGCTTGTTTTATGATTTGAAATAAAGAAACCGGTATTTTTATACATTATGTTTTTAAGTTATTATGATTTAATCCAACATATTTATTTATACAATTATAAATCACTCTGCTCAATAATATGCACGTTATGTGCTCATTTATGATTTAAAATGAAGAAGTTATCATTTTTATGAATGATTTTGATTTGAATATGATGATGTATATCGGAGGGTAACACTGAATGCCTTGATTAGTAGTTATAGTTATGGTGAATACAGCCACGTTAGTTTGCGATCGCGGGCGCGATGTATGATGAGTTTATATGTTTAAATGTTATGATGCTGACGACGATTTGATTCTAGTGGAGGAGGTGATTTCACAATCACAGGTGTGTGAACGAAGTGCGCGGGTGGGCGTCAATTACATTTGTTATTGCTTCCTCTAGTGATTCGTAAACACGAATAGCGTTCGAGCCGCCTTTGTTTACTGATAGGAATTGGTAATCGGTGTTTGGCTTTTCTAGGTAACTTAGGGTTGATTGAAAGGAATAAGCACTCCCATGAGTTTATTACGAGACTGGTTTAACAACTTTATATTATCGTTAATAATAATTTAAAAAAATTACTCTGTGCCTAGAATTGTACGTTTTTCGATTTATTCAAATTGTTATGCTACTTTGCGTTTTTTACAACGTTATTGTTAATTTAATTATAAACCGACGTGAATTTATATACTCAAAACCGCGAAAGTCGTGTGCGTTGCCCGTGACCGACGCAACTGTCTTACTGATCTCGCTCGTGTGTGGCTTATGCTTAAATAGGTTTTTTCAGCTTCAAATCTCCACTTCCCTCACATATCTACCGCTTAATATTCGCCCCCATCCCTTAGTTATCATGGTGATTATTAATCTTGAGTGTGCGTGTGGTATTAATGCGTTTTTAGCGCAGAGTTTTACACTTAACTTAAAGAGTTGCCATTCGAGGTGATTTTTACGTGCCTGGCGCTTGCTCGTTTCTAAGGGGCGCTGATACCCAAATTGTTTATGTGACACCACGACATGGAATCTTCCAGAACCGTGCATATGCAGGCCTCGGCTCTTGAGATATTTGGCGACGCTCTGGCGCGACTTGCGATGGCTATTTATCACATTTCACCCTGGGATTATTTGTAAATGAATTAATTTAATAATTTGGTTGTATTCATGATTTTTAAAATATGAGTCACTTTATTGCGTAAACGCGTATTATACTGGGCGTATATTTGGGCCTATTACAACTTGTTTTACTCTTCTCAGATATTTCATTTCTATTGCCTGTAATCTACTTTTATCTCGCTTTGTTAACTTCCACGTCTCGCTCCCACATGTCAAAATCGTTCTGTATATAGTTTTGTATATATTCATTTTTGTCTTTCTGCTTATCTCTTTCTTGTTAGTAAGTATATTATTCAGGGCATAGTACGTTTTTATTGTGTTGTTTATTCTGTTGCTTAACTCTCCTTCCATTTTCCCGTCTTCTGTAAGTTCTACTCCAAGGTATTTGAATTGCTCCACTTGTTCAATCTGGTCCTGTCCTATCTGTATATTTATGTGTTCTTTCCGTTTTCCTATCATCAGTACTTTTGTTTTGCTGTAGTTCATCTTCATGTTATATTTCTCTAGGTGTTTATTTCATACGTTCAAGTTATGTTGCAGGTTCCTTTCACTTTCTGCTATCACTACAACATCATCGGCGTATGCTCCTTCTGATATTTTAACCACTTGCATGTTTCTGTATCCTACGTTTGCTTTTATTATTTCTGTATTCATGCTCTTCATTATTTCATCCATGTATAGGTTGAATAGTGTTGAGCTGAGAGCTCTTTCTTGTCTTAGTCCATTGTTTGTTTTAAAAGTTCTTGAAATTTGCCCCGTGTATATTATTGCATTACTGTTGTTGTTATATATATATTCTGTAATACTTTGACTATCTTGTTTTGTATTCCTCTCTTTTTTATTATTAACCATAGTTTCTTTCTTGGGGTTATGTCAAACGCTTTTTCGAGGTCTATAGATCCCAGATATGTATTTTTATTATTTGCGATTCTTTTTTCTGTGATTTGTTTTATTGTGAAGATGTTGTCTACCGCGGATCTCCCTTTCCTGAAACCACATTGCGGTTCTTCTAGGGTCTGTTCTATTCTTGCTATTATTCTCGTGTTAATCGTCTTTTCAAATATTTTCATCCCTATACTTATTAGTGTTATGCCTCTATAGTTTGCGCATTTCGTCTTGTCACCTTTCTTGTATATCGGTACTATTAAAGCTGTTTTCCGGTCTTTTGGTATCGTATTTGTCTTCCATATTTGGTTCAGTAGCTTCAGTAGTTTATCTTTTCCAATGGGTAGCATGTGTTTAATCATTTCTGCAGTAGCCTGATCTTGTCCTGGTGCTTTTCCTATTTTCAGTTCCCTTATTATTTCTAGAAGCTCTTGTTCGTTGATATTCTCCGTTACTGTTTCTGTGATGTTATTTTCGCTATTTATTGTCTTCTGTTCATTGCCGCTATTTTTAGTTAGTAATTCTTCGAAATACTCTTTCCATTTTTCTATTATTTCTTCGTTTTCCTCCAAAATTTTGCCTTGTTTGTCTTGAATGTGTCTCGTTTCTTGTCTTTTTTCCTTCCTGCATCCTTTTATTGTTTTATAGAATAGCTTTTGATTTTCCTTTGCGTTTTTCTCCATTATCTCCCCGAACTTTTCCCATTCCCTGGTTTTTGCTATTCTAGCCTTGCTTTTTACTATTTTCCTTTTTTTTTGTACCTTTCGTAGTTATTACTGTTTTTGACATGTAGGCATCTTTGGCATGCTTTTTTCTTTTCTTTTATTTTATCTCGTATATGTTTTGACCACCACGCTGTCTGTTGTTTCTTGTTTGTACTTTTCTTCAACCCGCATGTCTCTTGTGCTGCCTCAAGCATATTTCTTTTTATGTTACTCCACATTTCCTCTACTGCTTCGCTGTCGTTGGCCACTTCTAACTTGGATTCTAATTTTTCTTTGTATTGTATTGCTGTTTCTTCATCTCTTGGTTTGTATGCTCGTATCTTCTTGTAGTTTACTGCTATAGTTGGTCGCTGTAGTTTTCGGTCACTGTCTTGAGTGTTGTTTTCCTTGAGTGTGGTCACCACTAGGTAGTGGTCACTTCCTATTTCGTAGCTGCTCTTTACCTTGTGTCTATTATTTTGCTCTTTCTTCTTCGTTCTGTTAATACGTAATCTATTATAGATTTTTCGTTCCTGCTTATCACTTCCCTGGTGTATTTATGTATCTCCCTGTGGTTGAATAGGTGTTCGCTATTATTAGATTGTTCATTCTACAATAATCTAGTGTTTTTGACCCATTTTCGTTTATTGTGTCTTCCCTGTATCTTCCCCTCATAGTTATCTTTTACTTCCTTGCTAATTCTGATGTTGAAGTCTCCTGCTACATAAATTTCTCCAATGGCATTTTCGGTTGTTTCGTTGAGCTGATCCCATAATTCTTCTTTGTTGCTAGCCGTGGCGTCTTCATTTGGTCTATATACTATAATTATTGTTCTGGTTCTGTTGTTTTCTTTTAGTTTTACGGTTAATATCCTTGGTGATATTGCTTGCTATGATTCTATTTGGTGTTCTATGTCTCTGCGCATTATGCATCCTACTCCTGCAGACGCTCTTTTATCCTTGTCTACCCCGCTATATATTATTTTGTGCTTGTTATTAGTTGTGTACATTCCATTGCCTTTTCTTTTCGTCTTAGTTATTGCTTATATCTCTACTTCCATTCTTTCGAACTATGTTTCTAACTCTTCCTCTTTACCGACGATACTCCTTATATTTCATGCTGCTATTCTCCATATTCGGCTTTTATCTTTTCTGTATCTTTCCTGTTTATTGTGTCCCCTTCCTTTATTTCTATTTCTATCTGTGCCTTCCTGATATTCCTTCTCGTGCCCCATTTTACATTCGCGCTGTCGCTTCTATTTCTTCTACTTTGATCATTCGTCCTATCGATCTGCTTTTTCATTACCATTTCTCCTTGCTTTTCCGTCCTTGTTTGTATGCAACCTCTGCTTCTTTTGCTTAGTAGTTTTTTGACTCCATTGTTTGCATTTCCTCCCATTTCCAACTCTTTCCTTTTATTATCAATTTCTTATATCCCACTTTCGCCTGGTTTCCTTTTTCTTTTTCTTCCTTGGCTATTCTTCTTATCTCTCTCTGCACTTCACGTTCCTTCTTTGTTAGGTCCAACTCAACAAATATTTGATCTTTTTTGTTTCGTAGCTTGCTTTTATTTCTGAGAATCTCAATTTTATCCGTGAAACTTTCAGTCTCAATCACGCACATTTTCTCGCCAATCTTCTTTGCACTCCTTAATTTAACCTTTATTTGTAGTTCTTCCTCGAGGAATTTCTCCATCGCCTCCTTAATAACTCTCTCCTCTTTGGGGTCCATTTTCACTCCATGGATAACTAGGTTTTTCTTTTTGTCTATTCGATTAATGTTTTGAAATGGAACTCCATACGCCAATTCATAAAATTCCAATTTACGCGTTGTACTTAACTCAAGCTCACAATTTACTAGCCCTAGTAAATATAAATTCCCATACATATATGAATAAAGCGATCAATTTCCATTACAATAGCTGCCGTTTTACCGGCCTCTTCATTACTTATTGTTGTTGCGTAACGCTAAATTGCTTTAATGTCGTATGCATTGTCCGACTCCGCATGCTTTGAATTTTGAATGCAGGAATTGATGGCGTTGCGTGCAGAATTGCAGATTAATGGGAATTTAATGGTCATTTTTGCATATCGGCGTCGAATTAAATGCTAATGAGCGCGTTTGATGTGCAGGTACAATGCAACGGTGTTCGCTTACGGCCCAACAGGAGCAGGGAAGACCCATACCATGGTTGGTGACCCTTCTCATCCTGGGATCATGGTGAGAGCCTTGAATGATCTCTTCAATGCCGTCAAGGATAAGCAGGATCAGTACTCGGTAAGTTAAATGAAAATCGCCATATTTCATAGATGTAGATAGATTTTGCCTAAGACACTGGTATATAGGCTATAGGCAAAGATCAAGACGAAGCAGCACTAAATCTGCAAACCTCAATTAATAAAATTGAACAACTGAACTAAGCAATGGCGAATTAAATTGAATAATACTAAGGCCCGTATCTATAGTCCGTACTTGAGCTTGAGTACGACTCAAGTCGTATATTTGGTTGCGTTCAGTCCATAGACGTTTATAGAAAATACGCAACCAAATATACGACTTAAGCAAACTCAAGCTCAAGTACGGACTATAGATACGAACCTAAATCGGTCCATGTCATTTTCACAAATAAAAGAAATCAACATATGCCTGTTAGTATGAATGATATCCAGGTACCCTACGCTAATACAGCAAAATATTTGGGTATTTCATTGGACGCTAAACTACGCTGGAGGGCTCATGTCAAAAAGAAAAAAGAAGAATTGGACATCAAATTTCGAAAAATGTATTTGCTGCTTGGACGGAATTCCACCCTGTCAATCAATAATAAAATACTTCTGTATAAACAAATTCTTAAGCCCATATGAACATAAGGTATAAGGTATAAAATTTCGAAAAATGTATTGGCTGCTTGGTCGGAATTCCACCCTGTCAATCTATAATAAAATACTTCTGTATAAACAAATTCTTAAGCCCATATGAACATAAGGTATGGTTATAGGTAAGGTATGATTATAAGGTATAAGGCTGTAGGGTTGTGAATCTATCCAAGCAAATACAGGTTAAGCTGAAAAAAGTTTATACATTCCGTATAAACTTCGAACCTTCTCATATACCACGAAATTATGTTTAGATACTTGCCATTTTCACCTAGATTTAACTTCTTGCTCTGGTATCTGTTTGAGGTCGCCCTGAAATTTTAATAATCGCGGCTAAGGCCGGCCTCTGAGGATTAACAATTCAACGGGCATCGATCCGTTTTTAAGTGGTTTCGGACCTGCAAATGCACCAGTGAAGGAAAAATCTATAGTCTGCGGACACCTCATCCGTGGTATTAAATAGTCACGTGTCTGCGACTGATAAATACGAGCTGCATCGCAATTGATGGGGGTTGGGGGGTGGAAATTGGATAAATAAGGGGTCATCAATCACGCAATGTTCGATGGTAAATTGGGGTTATTAGTGTCGAGGTGTGTAGAAATTACATGGAATTCGTACATAAAACAATGAGTCGCACATTTAATGCAAATGTTTGTATTAAATTGAATGCCTTATAATAATATAGAGTCTATACCGCAAGTTTTTTATCTCTGAACATAGGCTATGTTCAGTTTTAAAACGACAGTATCAATTGCAATGCTAAAATGCAATTGTTATGCAACCAAAATGACATGCACGCGCAACTCGATCATTTAACATCATTTCTGTGAACGTAGGCTATGTTAAGTTTTAAAACGACAGTATCAATTCCATTGCTAAAATGCAATTGTTATGCAACCAAAATCCAAAATGACATGCGCGTGCAACTCGATCATTTGAAATGTCAAAACTGTTGACAGAAAATGTATTCAACGCAAGAAATATCCACCACCAATCCCATCAATCCTATTCTAACAGGAATCATCAACTGTTAATCCCGAAATAGTAACTCATTTGTGAAAGTGCCCTATTTAAATATCACCAATATTAATTACAAAAAATATTAAAATATCACATTTCTTGCGTTGAATACATTTTCTGTCAAAAGTTTTGACATTTCAAATGATTGAGTTGCACGCGCATGTACTTTTGGTTGCATAACAATTGCATTTAAGCAATGTAATTGATACTGTCGTTTTAAAACTTAACACAGCCTATGTTCAAAGATGAAAAAAACGCGCGGTATAGAGACTATAGAATTTTCAAAATAAAGTCGTTACCTTGTTGATTTTGCTCTGGTAACTATGGACAAGATGAAACATTTTGATGAAATATACTAATTCCGAAACGAATCAATATAGGACAGCTATAACATAGCCTACGTTCAGAGATTAAAAAACGCGCGGTATAGAGACGGTAGAATTTTCAAAATAAAGTCGTTATCTTGTTGATTTTGCTCTAGTAACCATGGACAAAATGAAAAACTTTGAAGAATTCCAATTCCGAAACGAATCATATAGGACAGCTATGGGAAACCTTTTTTCTAGTAGGTCAAAATTATATATAAATATATATATATATATATATATATATTTAAACTCTCTCATGGGTCAGCTGTTATTTGATAAGTAAACGGGATAAGTTAAAAAAGCATTAAAATATTATATATTTTATTTTAGATTATAAAACACAGAAAACATAGTAGAGTTTTTAATTATATTTAGTTACTGTTCATTGTTTTGTAAAAATGCATATTTTTTCCTTCAAAAGGTGAAGTTTTTAATAGCAATTTTATATTGACATTCGTGGGATTTATTAAAAAAAATGAGAAATTTAATCAGAATTGCGAAATCGGCACAGATCTCAAATATAATTGAGAAGTCAGAGAAATGATTAAAAAATCTCTCGAAATTTAACATTACGTATATAGAAATGTCTTGATACTTTTTTAAATTATCGACAAATTTGGAGAATGTAAAAATATAAATAATAATCAATCATTTTTTTATATTTATGATCTCGAATTTATCTCCCAAAAACTTAAGAATTATTGAGGTATCTGTAGATATCTCGAAATTTATTTGGAAGATTGAAAAATCTCTGGGATTATTGATATTTATTATAAGGATATTAATGATATTATTAGGAAATTTGTAGAAATATCGAAAATTATTGAGTTTTTAATACTCTTTAGTCACTGTCAATTGTTTTGTAAAAATGCTTATTATTTCCTTTAAAAAGTGAAGTTTCTATTTTTTTTATTGGGAAGTCTTTGAATTTATTGAAAATCTTCAGAAATTTAATCATTATTGAGAAGTCTGTAGAGATCTCAAATATAATTGAGAAATCAGAGGAATAATTGCAAAATCTCTCGAAATTTAACATTACGTATACATATAGATATGTCTTGATACTTATTAAATTATCGACAAATTTGGAGAATGTGAAACTATGAGTAATAATCTATCATTTTTGATTTTTATGATCTCGAAATTATCTCCTAAAAACTTAAGAATTATTGAGATATCTGTATAAATCTCGAAATTTATTTGGAAATCTTAGGTGTTATTAAAAAATCTCTGGGATTATTAATATTTATTATAAGGATATTAATGATATTATTAGGAAATTTGTAGAAATCCCGAAAATTATTGAGTTTTTAATACTCTTTAGTCACTGTCAATTGTTTTGTAAAAATGCTTATTATTTCCTTTAAAAAGTGAAGTTTCTATATTTTTTATTGGGAAGTCTTTGAATTTATTGAAAATCTTCAGAAATTTGATCATTTGAGAAGTCTGTAGAGATCTCAAATATAATTGAGAAATCAGAGAAATAATTGAAAATTCTCTCGAAATTTAACATTACGTATACATACAGAAATGTCTTGATACTTATTAAATTATCGACAAATTTGGAGAATGTGAAACTATGAGTAATAATCTATCATTTTTGATTTTTATGATCTCGAAATTATCTCCTAAAAACTTAAGAATTATTGAGATATCTGTATAAATCTCGAAATTTATTTGGAAATCTTAGGTGTTATTAAAAAATCTCTGGGATTATTGATATTTATTATAAGGATATTAATGATATTATTAGGAAATTTGTAGAAATCCCGAAAATTATTGAGTTTTTAATACTCTTTAGTCACTGTCATTTTTTTTTAAATGCTTATTATTTCCTTTAAAAAGTGAAGTTTCTATTTTTTTTTTATTGGGTAGTCTTTGAATTTATTGAAAATCTTCAGAAATTTGATCATTATTGAGAAGTCTCTCGAAATTTAACATTACGTATACATATAGAAATGTCTTGATACTTATTAAATTATCGACAAATTTGGAGAATATAAAACTATGAGTAATAATCTATCATTTTTTATTTTTGTGATCTCGAAATTATCTCCCAAAAACTTAAGAATTATTGAGATATCTGTATAAATCTCGAAATTTATTTGGAAATCGTAGGTGTTATTTAAAAATCTCTGGGATTATTGATATTTATTATAAGGATATTATTGATATTATTAGCAAATATGTGGAAATCCCGAAAATTATTGAAATATCTTTGGGGTTATTGAAAATAACCAATCTGCATTTCTTAATCTTGAAATTATCTCCAGAAATCATGATAATTATTGGGAAATATGTAGAAATCTCCAAAAATATTGAGAAATCCTGGAAATTATAAGGAAATCTGCTGCTAAAATTTAAAAATGGTTAGCAATTTTAAGAATCATCGAAAAATTTGTAGAAAGTAACAAAAAATCTAATAATCGCATCAATCGTGTGAACCAATTTGGATTTTCTGATATGAATGATCTCAAAATTATTAAAAAATCTTTCAAAATCTTGACAATTAATGACAAATGGTATAGATTTTTTTATTTATGCATGTCGTTACCCAACTTGCAGAAGTCATACAATTACAATACTTTCTTCTGTATATTTGGTATATTCTTAATTCTCTATAAATCTGTATAAATCTCGAAAATTACTAAGAAATCTTGGGAATTATTGAAAAATCTATAGAAATTTCGATAATTATTGAGAAATCTGTAGAAATCTCGAATAACATTGAAAAAATTTGAAAATTATTCAAGAACTAGAATAAATTTTAAATTTGCGGCATTATGTCTTATTTTATTTGTGGTTGCAGAAACTGTTGGAAGATAAGTTCTTTGAAAATGACTTCCGACCCTTATGGTTCTATTCAGACGTGCAAAATTCACTATATCACTATCTTTATTTGGTTTGTTATAATTACATGTCATGTTTCAATATACAGGGTGATTTGTAAGGTTATACGAACATAGGTCCTATATCGATTAGAACTACAAGAGATTAAAGATCATTTAAGGAGTACTAAATAGTAGGTTCAGTATCTACTTACATTTGAAAAAATAAAAGCAGGCAATCCTTTTTTGACAATATACAACTTATTTTTAATTGTGGGCAGATTGTGTTTCGTTTTTTGATGGTTCCCTTTTAACAATAAACAACTCATTTTCAACGGCAGATTGTGTGTTGTTTTTTCATGGTATCTAGAACTTAAACGTTATCCTTGCAGATCTGAAACTAATCTATATAGGACCTATTTTCTTATAACATTTGTTACAAAATTGCGGTTACACAAGTTTGGAAAGTTTTTTACACCTCTTATAAATCACCCTGTATACATAATGGGAAATATTTAAAAAGCTAACGACCCTCAAGTCTTTCTGCCCAGTTTTCGTAACATTCTTCCCTTTATCAGTAAGTTTGAGATCAAGAATGTAATAATAAAATTTTGAAATCAATTATTTTTTCAGTAACTTATCTTTTGTTTTTCTTAAGTTGAAAGTATGTGTGGATACCACTTAGTTAAACATGATAATTAAGGTAAAATCTTTTGTTTTTCTTTTGTATCTTATCTGTCAACAAAGTAAAACAATTGCTACCATTCTCCTTTTTCAAACATCATTGTCAAAATCGGTTAAAATTGTTTATAGTAGGAGCCAAACATTTCACGGCCGGTGTTACAAACTTCACAGATTTTGACTATTAGAATTATTACTATTTAAATTCAATTTAAATTCGAGAACTATTCGATTTTCCTGATTTTACAAATTTTTCCATTTGCTGTTAAAAATGTTGTAGATTTTGATAAGTTCAGTCAATAATTTTATGGATTCAGACATTGGCAATTAGAATTTAGGAACATTTGGATATTTACAATAGACAATTTAAACAATTGCATTCATTTATTAAAATAAATTACAGATATTGTCAAAATAAGGCACTTGCCAATGCAAATTTCACTGCTGGAGTCCAAATTTCGACAGATTTACATAATTGCACTTTTAAATCTGAAAAATTGATAAATATAGGCAAAATAAGGCAGTTACTTTTGAAGATTTTATATTTCGGAGTCCAAAAATTTTGCTGCAGGAGTTTAAATTTTGACAGATTTTTATAATTTCACTCTTAGATCTGAAAAATTGATAAAAATTGGCAAAATAGGGAAATTACTTTTGAAGATTTTAACAGTTGGTGTCAAACACTTTCGCTGCAGTTCAAATGTCGAAAGATTTTCATAATTTCTCTTTTACATCTAAAAAATTGACAAATATTGGCAAAATATGGCAGTTACTTTTAAAGATTTTAACAGTTGGAGTAATAAAATTTTACTGCAGGAGTTAAAATTTTAAAAGATTTTGATGATGATGATGATTTATTTAATCAATTAATACATTCTTCCCATTTGGGTGTATATCACTAACTATTTTGCAGGTTTTACAGGGATGAGCAATGTTTAGCATGTTTTTACAAAGAACACTATTTTCATCGAGTTTTAGTCTACAAATCGTGATTAACGAAATATAACAATTAATTTTACAGATTTTGCTGGGATAAAAATTGTGTTTGCATGGTTTTACACAAAACCGAAATTTTTTTAGTCGAGTTTTAGCCTATAACTTGTAAAATTTTCTCGATTAATGCACAATCATTTTCTATCTGCCAAAGGAAAAACTTGAGAAGATAGAACTTATACCCCCCAATCTTAAGTTTTTCTTGAATTTTCATTTAAATTTATGAATACCTATATTTTGATGTAGGATGTAGGATGATGTAGGATAATTGAGATTTTGTAGCTTGCTAGCAGAATGAGTTTTACCTACTTTACCAAAAAGGATACATTGAAAATAAAATAGGACATAGATATGTTTGAAAAAAAAAGTTGTTTGCATGGTTTTACATAGATCCCTATTTTATTCGAGTTTTAACCTATAAATTGTGATTAACGAAATATTACAATTCATTTTGCAGATTTTGCAGGGGTGAAAAATTGTGTTTGCATGTTTTTACACAGAACCCAAAATTTTAATCGAATTTTTGCCTTTTAATTAATGCCAAATTTTCTCAATCAATGCACAATCATTTTCTATCTGCAAAAGGAAAAACTTGAGAAGATAGAACTTATACCCCCCAATCTTTAGTTTTTCTTGAATTTTCATTTAAATTTATGAATACCTACATTGTGATGTAGAATGATGTAGGATAATTGAGATTTTGTAGCTTGATAGCAGAATGAGTCTTACCTACTTTACCAAAAAGCATACATGGAAAACAAAATATAGACATAGATATTTTTGAAAAAAAAAGTTCAATGGGATCATGGTTTTTTTTTCAGTTGGCACTTGAACATGTTCATGGGTGGTGTCCCAAGGTTATTGTCTTATTATAGTTGATTACTTATGTAAATATGTATGTATACATACATGGATATTTTTGAAAAAGAAAGTTCAATGGGATCATGTTTTTTTTTTTAGTTGGCACTTGAACATGTTCATGGGTGGTGTCCTATGGTTATTGTCTTATTATTGTTGATTACTTATGTAAATATGTATGTATACATTTAAATTATTGTTATTAAAATCTTTCTTCTTTTACCATTTCGGGTAACAGGGAAAATCGCCGAAAAACACTTAAACTCGCCAAAATAAGATTTCAAAAGAAATATCTCAAGAATTATTCATTGGATATTAAAGTAATTTTTTATACCATGTATCAATATCTTAATACATATCAGCAATCAGTTATATTAACATTGATTTGCTAGTTTCTGAGATATCACTAAAAAAGTATAAGCAAAATTTGAGAAAGTAGCTAAATGCTAATATTTAAAATATTTATCGATTTGCATATCTAATAGTCACGAAGACTATACACAAAATATTTCGATAACTACATATTGGATATTGATCTAATTTCATATGTCGTACAACAATGTATGATTAAATATCAGCAACAAATTATATTAATATCGGTACGCTAGTTATTTAGTAATCTCTAATAATATATAAGTGATATCTGAGAAAATTGCCTAAAGACACTTAATAAGAAATATCTTAAGAATTCCTTATTAGTTAGCAACATAATTTTCTATACCATATATCAATATCTTAATGCATACCAGGAATCAATTGTATTAATATTGATACGCTAGTTTCTGAGTTATCACTAAAAAAGTATGAGCAACATTTGAGAAAAGTAGCTAAATGCTAATATTCAAAATATTTAACGATTTGCATATCTAATAATCATGAAGACTAAAAAAAATATCTCGATAACCACATATTGGATATTGATCTAATTTAATACGTCGTACAACAATGTATGATTAAATATCAGCAACAAATTATATTAATATCGGTACGCTAGTTATTTAGTAATCTCTAATAATATATAAGTGATATCTGAGAAAATTGCCTAAAGACACTTAATAAGAAATATCTTAAGAATTCCTTATTAGTTAGCAACATAATTTTCTATACCATATATCAATATCTTAATGCATACCAGGAATCAATTGTATTAATATTGATACGCTAGTTTCTGAGTTATCACTAAAAAAGTATGAGCAACATTTGAGAAAAGTAGCTAAATGCTAATATTCAAAATATTTAACGATTTGCATATCTAATAATCATGAAGACTAAAAAAAATATCTCGATAACCACATATTGGATATTGATCTAATTTAATACGTCGTACAAAAATAAATTATTAAATATCAGCATCAAATTATAATAATATCGCTATGCTAGTTATTTAGTAATTTCTAATAATATATAACAGATATTTGAGAAAATTGCCTAAAGACACTTAATAAGAAATGTCTAAAGAACTCCTTATCGGATATCAACATAATTTTCTATACCATATATCAATATCTATATATATATTAGCAATCAATTGTATTATTATTGATTCACTAGTTTCCGAGATATCACTAAAAAAGAATGAGCAAAATTTCAGAAAAGTAGCAAAATGCTAATATTTAAAATATTTAACGATTTGCATATCTAATAATCACGAAGACCAAAAACAAAATATCTCGATAACCACATATTGGATATTGATCTAATTTAATACGTCGTACAACAATATATAATTAAATATCAGCACCAAATTATAATAATATCGGCACGCTAGTTATTTAGAAATCTCTAATAATATATAACTGATATCTGAGAAAATTGCCTGAAAACACTTAATAAGAAATATCTTAAGAATTCCTCATTGGATATCAAAATAGTTTTCTATACCATATATCAATATCTTAATGCATACCAGGAATCAATTGTATTAATATTGATTCGCTAGTTTCTGAGATATCACTAAGAGAGTATCAACAAAATTTGAGAAAAGTAGCTAAAGCTAATTTTTAAAATATTTAACGATTTGTATATCTAATAGTCACGAAGACTATAAACAAAATATCTCGATAACCACATATTGGACATTGATCTAATTTAATACATCGTACAACAATGTATGATTAGATATCAGCAACAAATTATATTAATATCGGTACGCTAGTTATTTAGTAATCTCTAATAATATATAACTGATATCTGAGAAAATTGTCTGAAGACACTTAATAAGAAATATCTTAAGAATTCCTCATTGGATATCAACATAATTTTCTATACCATATATCAATATCTTAATGCATATCAGCAATCAATTGTATTAATAATAATTCGCTAGTTACTGAGATATCACTAAAAAAGTAAAAGCAAAATTTGAGAAATGTAGCTAAATGCTAATATTAAAAATATTTAACGATTTGTATATCTAATAGTCACGAAGACTATACACAAAATATTTCGTTAACTACATATTGGATATTGATCCAATTTAATACGTCGTACAAAAATAAATTATTAAATATCAGCATCAAATTATAATAATATCGCTACGCTAGTTATTTAGTAATATCTAATAATATATAACTGATATCTGAGAAAATTGCATTGCCTGAAGTCACTTAATCAGAAATATCTTAAGAATTCCTCATTGGATATCAACATAGTTTTCTATACCATATATCAATATCTTAATGCATACCAGAAATAAATTGTAATAATATTGATTCGCTAGTTCTTGAGATATCACTAAAAAAGTATAAACAAAAATTGAGAAAAGTAGCTAAATGCTAATATTTAAAATATTTAACGATTTGCATATTTAATAGTCACGAAGACTAAAAACAAAATATCTCGATAACCACATATTGGATATTGATCTTATTTAATACGTCGTACAACAAGGTATGACTGAATATCAGCAACAAATTATATTAATATCAGTACGCTAGTTATTTAGTAATCTCTGATAATATATAACTAATATCAGAGAAAATTGCCTAAAAACACTTAATAAGAAATACCTTAAGAATTTTTCATTGGATATCAACATAATTTTCTATACCTTATATCAATATCTTAATACAAATCAGCAATCAATTGTATTAATATTGATTCGCTGGTTTCTGAGATATCGCTACGCAAGTATGAGCAAACTATGAGAAATGTAGTAAAATGCTAATATTTCAAATTTGTAATGTTTTGTAGATCTAATAGTTATGAAGACTAAAACAAAAATATCTCAATAGTCACATATTGGGTATCAACGCAATTTAATACATTATATAACAATTTACTATTGAATATTAGCAAAAAATTGCATTAATATTGATTCGCTATTTTCTGAGATATTGTTGAAGAAGTATGAGCAAAATTTGAGAATACTCGCTAAAAGGTAATATTTCAAATATCTTGAAAACAATGCATTTGATAGAAATTAAATTAAACAAATAATTTAAATATACATCACTAAATATCATTACAAATTTATGTTAATATTTATACGCTAGATGTTGAGTTATATATTATATAATAGAACTATAACGCAATAAGTACCTGTAATATGTGAGAAAATCGATGGGAAACACAAAATCAGAGTAAAATGAAAATATCTCAAGAATAGCACATTGGATATTAATGCAATTTTATATCTAATATATGAATACATCAGTTACTATTGAGAATAAATTTTATTAGTATCAATACGCTGGATTCAGAGATAATATTTTACGGGTATTACATGTAATAAATAATTAAATTAAATTAAATTTGAATTTAAAATAAACATTGCTTTGAAAATCTCCTGCCATCCTCTAACAGGATATAAAATATTAGTCTTGTAAACTAAATTTAAGATTAATCTTTTAAAACTTCAGAGAAAAGGATACCTCTTATCTTTAATCTCAAAAAAAATTTTTTTATAAACTATTCTCTGTATTACTTTTATAAGGATCTTATTATTATTATTATTATTATTATTATTATTATTATTATTATTATTATTATTAGTATTATTATGTAGTAACACTGGCAATGTTACAAGTCAGCTGCATTGATTGTCCCTAAATAAATCAATGGCCCATGAAATTTTAATACGAATATTGCACAGTATAGTCTCTCGGGGAATGCCTTTAATGGGGTTTGCAGAAACATGAATATTATATGCCCCAATGTAAAAAATAGCCTTGTTAGTTATTATTATACATCCACATAAAACATAATAAATTGTCATACTAATGAGCGGCTTCCATGAGCAATGTTGTTTTTATGTATAATTTATGTTGTTGTAGCTGTCCATCGATCGGTCTATTAATTACCTTCATTACCTAAAATAAGGCATCCAGAACCATAGCAGATCAATGTCAATCTTATTTGCAATGGGGAAAAAACGTGACTTGTTTAATTACGTTATAAACCGATCTGCCAGTGAAATTTTACACATTTTTCAGTGATTACTGAAATTAAAAGAAAACAGAATTTCGTTATCTTTCAGAGAGAAACGCTGAAACTTCAGGCAGTGTTTTCTGTATTGATTAATTATTAATTAATTAGTGTGCGTGAGTGTGTGTCTGCGTGGGTGTGTATATGTATATGTATATGTATATGTATATGTATATGTATATGTATATGTATATGTATATGTACATGCATATGTACATATATGTGTGTGTGGAAGTATGCATGCCAACACGACACATCTATAAAGGTACAAAAAATGTTATTGATTCATCTTTTGTGCCTTTTTAGGATTGAATTTGAATTGATTTAATTTTTGAATTTTGAATTTTCAAATTTAAATTTTCAGTTGAAACATCTGAAAAGGCACAAGATGAATCAATAAAATTTTGAAATAAAAATCTCCAAATTTTCCGTTTCCAGT